>JAVHZZ010000012.1:85099684-86299684 GCA_036250195.1 Mixophyes australis
GTATATATATATATATATATATATATATATATATATATATATATATATGAAAAATATAAGCCACAGGGGCTTAGTGATAATAAATAATACTCAGGTCCTTTTGGACAGTAGGCAGCTTCTTTTACATACGATACCTATTTGCAGGTATCCAATCTATAATCAAACACAAAAGGAGAAAGAAGCGCCACATATAGCGCAATTCTTTTTAAGAACACAATAAGAAAGTGCAAAGTGCCAATTAGGACCCGTACAAGAGAGTGATATATAAACAGCTCATCTGATATATGTGGGGGCTTCTTATCCTCAGGGGGAGGCCACAATAGTATAGTACGTTCTAACAACTGTTTAAACTCAATAAATGCTCAAGCAAATAGTATATAAATAATGTTTAATAGAACCAAGAGCAAAATAATGGCTGTACATTGAATATAAAAACATAGGTTTATCTGTCCTCTCGTGCGACCAAAGTGTGCAATCTCGGCCATAGAGTCGTCACCAATCAATCCCAAGACTTCCCAGGCAACCTCTGAAGATTCTGTCAATGGGGCGGCTCGAGTGGTGAAATTTTGAATAAACCGTTGGTAGTACCCGATCAACCCCAGGAAAGTCCAAAGCTGAGACTTCCTTTTTGGTTTAGGCCTGTACTGAAACAGCCCTTCAGGTGTCGAAAAGCTGTTTTGGGTTCATCTGAGGTAGAGAGTGGTATCTGCCAGTACCCTTTTGTGAAATCTAGGGTAGTCAGATATTGACTACTGGCCAGATACTCCACTAACTCATGCCCACGAGGCATCGGATATGTGTCAAACCTAGACACCTTATTTATTTTCCTAAAATTGTTACAGAAGTGGATGGCCCCCAAAGGCTTTGGCACAAGGACTATGGGGATAGTCCACTTGGTGGTGGACTCCACTACCCTGAGTTGCAACAAGTCTTCCACCTCTCGCTTTGTTGAAGCCCTCCTTGCCTCGGGTATTTTATATGGCCGCTGGTTAACTATAACCCCAGGAGGGGTGTCAATGTCATGTTCAGTTATCTTTGTGCTCCCTGGAATAGCCGAAAAAAAACATCCCTATTTTGAGCTACTATTTTTAACCTTTGTTGTCTCTGAGTCGGTGTCGGGGAAGACTCCACGGGGACTATGCAGTCCTCGGTTTTTATTGCTCCCAACATTAACGTCAGAGTTTCCACCACCCACGGCCTTAACGAGTTAACATGATAGACTTGCTCTTTTCGCCGTCTACTGAACTGTACTATATTTGGCTCCTTGGGTCCATGTCGTTTCCACCCTCCGTTGAGGATATGTAGAACTCTGCGGGGACTGAGCCCCGTTGATGCCTCAGGCACCTCCCTTGTTGCACATATGAGAGAGACTCTTCTCCAAGGGACCCACTAAGTCCATGAAAATTCATTTGAAGGGATCTAGAATTATAGGAGAAGACACCAGGGGAGTTAAGTAGTCTGGTTTAGGGGCCGTCCACTGGCACACTGGTCCGGCTTGACAGTATCTCTTGACTGTCATCCGGACGTCTACCTGTGGCACCAAGAGTTGATGAACTATTTTCTCCTGTGTCACCGCTAGTCTATATAGCAGTTCCCCTTTATTACAAAACAAGGTTCTCCCCTGGCCGGTCTCTCAGCCTTCCACACTCCATTCACTTCCAGCACATATTTATAGGCATTTTCCAAAGCACCATCATTAAGTTGGTCCCTCGCAAAGTCCTGGAGTGATATAGCCCTGGAATTTGGGGACCAGTCTTCACCCGCTGGCAAGGTTTCTGCTTTCTCCCAACTTTCTCCAGCTAGGACTTTTCTCTCCCATCATCTGGAAGGTGACGTCAGCCCAGTTGCAGCCTAAGCCTGGCATCCGGACTCCAGGCATTGTGGCTTCGCAGTCTCTATTTCCAGGTCCGTGGTATGACGGACAGGATCTAGTAGGGTCAGATGTCCGGCCAGTGGCTCAGTTGCCGGCATGTCCTTAACGATCCGAAACGGGAAATTCTTGCCTCAGTATAAGGGGGTATGGCAGCCTTGGGGCTATCGCTGCTACTACTTGCACTGTTCGTTCCTTCACTGTAATGGGAAGATTGACACGGTCGTATTCCTCGATGACCCCGTGAATGCACAGGACTTTCACTGACGGTAGCCGGATTGACAGGCCTTCTGGAACCACAATGCTGGATACCGAGGTGATTTCACTTCCTGAGTCCACCAACGCTAACACCGCCTGTTGCCGTATCAGGACGGTCACCCGGAACAGTAGTGGATTTCCTGTGGACAAGGACACGGTGAAACAAGCTGGAAACCCGACGGCTAGTCAATCCACCGAACAATTCATCGGTTCAGGCTGATTTGGACAATACCTCCGGAAGTGGCCCTGGTCACAACGCTCCAAGCACCTTGTTTTGTTCACCTTGCAGTCTGTTTCAACCTCTGGTGTTGGTTTCGGACTGAGGTCTGGCCTGACAATTTTCTCAGCTGTCCCGGGCCATATTTTCGGCGGCGTAATACCTGTCAATAGCTGTCACAAGCTCCTCAAACGACTGAGGGGCGGTCTGTAGAACCCATCTCTGTAACTCCCAACTTAGGTTCCGCTCACAATGATTGATAGCCAGGATTTCTAACACTCTGACCGGTGTATTTCGGTCGGGCTCCAACTATTTGTTAATTTCGTCCAGATCTGCCAGCTAGGCATGCGCTGCGGATCCCGGTCTAAACCGCCAGCCATGAAATTGTCGCGCCTTCTAGGGCCTTGTCACCCCTATCCAAGCTAAAATTGCGGCCTTTAGTCGGCTGCCTGGTCCTCGGGCTCATCCATATAGGTCCACTGGGCTTCGCCTGTCAAATAAGGAGCCGGTTTCTCCGCTCATTCACCTGTTGGCCACTTAAGCTGAGCCGACGTCCTTTCAAACAACAAAAATAAGTCAACGTCCTCCGAGGAGGTCATCTTTACAAGACAGCGGGTTCTGTCAACTAAACAGTCTGTTACTTTCCACCGGGGCCTCTGTGATGGCTAGCATTTGGCCCTGCTGTGTGTATATATAGGAGGAGGCCTGTACTGTGCAAATACATATAACTTATACCGCACTCTCCCTTGTGTTAGTTGGCATGGTGTGGGGTGCCAGAGAGCTGGTGAAACAATACATATTAGTAAGTATACCCACTTGTATGCCTGACAAACGTCTGGCACAAATTCTAGCGTTGTACAGCTGGAGACCAAATGAACGCATGTACCGAAATACACTTTTCCTTACGCGCTCCTTTCCACGTGTACGGTCGGGACGATTATGGGCCTGATTCATTAGTGATCTTATCTTGTGCAAAAGTTAAGATGCTTATTTTTAAGAAGAAACGGAGAGATAAGAGTGAAGTTAAGATGGATCTTCATCTTAACTTAAGAAATTCTTCACTTATGCAGTGGATTTTGCTTCTTATCTCCCTTTTCTGAGCATGCACAGAGTGGATTTGCTTAAGATAAGCAAAAAACGGCAGATAAGATCACTAATGAATCAGGCCCCTATGTGTTCAACTCTACAACAGTTGGTGCTAAAAATTTGAATGGTTATATTCAAGACGACGTGCGATCATGTAGACAGAATTGCCCACCTCTTTTAAGTCAGAATTAATAAATATATCTTTAAACTTCATCAGAAGACTGTGAGTATGTCAATTGTCAGCACTTCAGAAAAATTTAAATTACAAGCAGAAAAAGGTGGCGTTAGTCATGTCATGGCAAGGAGGCTATTACTCCCAATTTTTGCGGCTAATCAAGGGTCTTTTCATTTGGCAAATAATAAGGGATACTCCATGTAGCGGACACGTCAAAGACATCGATCAATATCCCCGGGTAATTGTTCAGTCACTGGAAGGTTGTCGCTACAAGAACCAAAAAGGTTTAACTCCCATCAATCAATCCCAGCCTATTGGTAATCGCTTAATCTAGCTGCACGGCACAGCCCACAGACCTCATACCGTACTTCAGAGACAAAATGAAAAGGCCACGTTGTCTGTGTCCGTACGGATCCAAATTGGTTTTTGCTCAGCCTGTTATCTGAGCTGCCGTCTTAAAATGTAATGGAATTAAAAGATTTCAGCTACAGAGCTGCAATTAAATGAGAACATAAAGACGTTTTCTCTGTTCCTTGGTCTCTGGAAAATCATTTGAAAGATTCGCCGGCGAGGCTTGCTCTTGCGGAATTGGCTTGTACAAAGGCTAGTTGGCCGTTCTTTCAAGTGTTTCCAAATTGCATATCTTCTACCGCCTAATACTTGTGACCTTGCCAACCGGGCAGCCACACATTTTGCGTGTGCCAGAGGTAGGGGGGTAGATACAGAGGGGGCAACATAGATTAACATGAAAGTGGCTTTATTTTAATAATAAAAACATTCTTTTTGAGTTTCAGATATTCCCCCCCCCCCCCCCCAAGTTTATCTTGCATTACAGTCCAATGTCTAGTCAACCAGTTGGGATTATCCTGTGATATCTTTTTGTAATGACAGATGGTGAAAAAATCACGTATAAAATGGTGCTGAATAAAGACGGAAAAACTACCTCCCAATGGTCCTAATTTCGGTGGGAAAGTGCCGATTTGCAGATCTCCAAGGTGGCGGGGCTTACAAGGAAGCGGGCGGTACTTTGCCAAAAAGTAGTTGTAATAGATAAAGGTTTACATCAAGGACAGGAGACAGTGATGTAATGTATGATTTAAGCTCAGGTGAAGGGCCGTTAACCCGTGTAGACCCTCAGTCCTGCGTCCTCTCTCGTAGAATATATTAGCGATATTACTTGTGGGGTACAAGTGACAGTACACCTGTATGTTGTAGATAAAACAAATATTTGTAATATGAATGATACCGCAAATGTTTAGTGATATACAGAAAACAGAGGAATGGAGGAAAGTGATCCTTAAATATAATCCTTAGGGGTAGATTCAATAGCTGGCGATATGTCACGCGGACATAACTCCGAAGTCCGGCTACGCATGTTGCCAGCCATTACAGTAGGAAACGCGTCTCAGTTTTCTGCGCAACCCCTATGGGGTACAAGGAAGAATGAGCGGATATTCCTGCCATGACATAAGCACGATGTGTCTCCTCGGACTCTCCCCTTTTAATTTATTTGACCTTTCACCCCTCAGATAACGAAAGCCAACATCCTACACTCTATACCGTTCCTGCTAGCGTCAGATTTCAATACCTGACTTGCAGCATTTGTGAATTGTTCATATAACTGAACAATTGTTCTGATATGTTTTCGGATGTCCTGTGCTTTCATGTACGGCCTACGCTGCTGGAATTGATTGCGAGTCTTTAGTAAAAGTTCATATTCTGATATATAAACTAATTTAACGATGACCATTTGCTTACAGATGAACATTAGGTGCGAGTCGGAAAAAAATGTAACTGTACAGAGTAACAACACAAAGCAAATGACAAATTATTTGTCCTTACTGAACTCATTACCTACCTACGGTGGATAATATATATAGTCTTGTATGTTGTGCCTGTACTGAAATCTACCCTTGGTTTCTGTGCTGGGAGTAATTCTTAGTATTTCTTCTTATCCTGTGTATAATATCCTATTCCTGCTCTGAATCATCGCTCAGTAACACTACATGGTATGTTAGGTGCAATACCAGGTATCTGTTTACATTCAGTGTGTTTGGAACATTGCACAAGACCTTCTTAATTCTGTATGTGATTCTTGGTATCAGTTCCTACACAGACAGCTGCACAGTACCACTTCTCTTGGTTTCTATGCCGGGTGCAATCTCCAGTATCTATTTTTATCCGGAATACACAGCCAGCTTGCTCAGTACCACATCTTGTGTTGCCTATGCCAGGTGTAACTGGCTTGTATGATTAAAACAACTGCCCAGCGCCACTTCTCTGGTTGCCAGACGGCATTCTCAGTATCTGTTCTCGTTCCATGTGCATAGATAATGGCACAGCGTCACTTCTTTTCTATACGGCACACGAAATTCTGTGGATTGCGAGTTTTCACCGAAACACAAATTACAGTATGAATATGTTCTGCCGTCATCTTGTGCTAGGGAAAGTAGCGCCTGTACGTCCGGTGTTCGCAGCCGCGTCTGCTCAGCAGAAAATTTGTCCCTGGAAATTGCTCAGAAAAGCTGACAGCGACAAACCCTTCGATGTGAGAAAAGCTGGCACGCTTGTCACTGGTATGTTGGGAAGATCTCTATCTGCAGATCCACAACCTTCACCTCGCTCTCTGACTCTGCTGAGCTCAGTCACACTCGGCTCTCTCTCAGCTCGTCCTCTCAGGTACAGGGGAAGGGGTGTCCCCCTGGGGCCCATCTCAGCAGGCCTGTGAGTGACAGATCCCGTGATCATGCCAGACTGACCCCAATCCTTCCTGCACTCACAGTCCTATCACCCATATCCTCTAACGAGTGACATTGCCAGAGAGACTGGAGGTCAGGAGCAAGACTTCCCGGTGATCTAGAGACATCTTACATCAATAATACACACGTTCATTAAGCTGTCCCCTGTATGACCTGAACCTGCACCGAGTAATGAGATATGATTGATTGCACACAATATATAAGAGAGACAAGGGTGGAATATTTTTGGTGTCTCTAAAAATAAGTAATCATTTAAAGCATCAATCCCACATCGAATGTATTTTTTCCTATTTTAATAGCAAGTTTAGAATGCATCAGAGGGGTTGTTCCAAAGACTCTCTCTTCACTACATATTTGGCCATGTGCCTGTGGTTGCTATGGTAATCACACGACACTGTACAGAATTATAAAAATCATTATTGGCAAACCAAGGAAAGTGGTAAATACCGAGATTCTTCTTTCAGCATGACACAGTGATTTAGGTTAAATAGCGCTCACGCTACGTTCAGCGAAGATTCCTGGAGCTGGGAACGCTTGGAATTCATTGCTGATATTGTGACAAAAAAATTGACTGTGATTAATTACTCATTAATACTCATGAATATTCATGGCTGACCAGAAGATGAATAGCAGCGCTTTGATATGTCAGAGGGGGAATGTAGAAGCTACAGGCTGTAACATATGATTAGTTATTAGCAATTTCAGTGAGAGGTGGAATGTTTGACATAAAACAAGGGGTCGCTATTCCTCTTTGGGAGGTGACCTTTCGTATATGCCGGTTCATTAATAAATGATGATAATCATTATTCCCATACGGCTGCAGGTGATGGCAGCTTAGTGGTGTCTCCGCGGACTGAGAATTAATGTTTTCCTTCACAATGGTAAACACAGGTTGTAATAACGCAGCGTTGCGCAATCGAGGCTCTCGGAGACCTGGGTAAGAGAACGGCGGAGGGACGTGAGAACCAACAGGGAAACATAATGTCTCAAAAGGTATAAAATGAAATATAATGAGGAATATCGCAGTGCAAATCATTAGACAATGTGACACGGTGATCCACATTGTATTGGAAGGTTTGATGTGATCAGAATCTACCTTCTCTGTTGACGGTTATCTGCGGAGAGACTTCTTCACGCTCAATAGAATGCCGTGTTTTGTGTCGAATACCGGCGCAGTGTTTGTATATATATCCATCCGTGTCACTCTTTAAAAGGCATTTAACATATTTAAAGATGGTCCAGAGGCCGGTGGCGGCGCTCCTACAAGTGGAAGGGGCACCACATTATTGCACAGGGTGGCGCGTTTGGCCAACTGGCAGCAGTAGAGGTGGCTAGTAACGGCAGGTTACCCCCAAAACAACCTGTAAGCCCCCTGAGACCCATCCTTTCACAGGGACCTTTAAGAGAGCCAGGGCACGGGCAACGTGGCAAAAAAAGCAAAAAAGCCGCTGTCTCCCAGATTTTCCTAGCGAATGACGTCCACTGATGGTTGCTATGGGTTATACCGCAGTCCTTCTGCGGAACGGGATTCAGAAATGACCCCTTATGGATTATTTAATTCAATAATCATTTTTTATTTTACACTAAAAATTAAACACAAGAAAAAAAATTTTTACAATCACGGGAGAAGACGTTGCCCCCATCCCATAATAACAACGTGGAGGTAATATAGTGCCCATTTCTATATATTTTCAATAAAGGGTTAGGTTAATACACGGTGCTGCTATGAGAGATTGTATTCCCCCGCAACTCTGCCTGTCTCTTATCCCAATCTCCGAGAGCCTGGATTCTGCAACGTTCTGTTATCACCACCGGTGTTTACTTTTGTGAAGGGAACATAGATATTAATTCTCTGTCCGCGGAGACACCTGTAAGCTTCAAATCAGCAGCAGCCGCGTGGGTGAAAAGATTATTTCTTGATAAACCGGCCCACACACAAGGTTATCTTTCAAAGAGGAATAACGACCCCTTGGTTCCATTCAAGTCTGATTACCGCCATTACTAAAAATCACACATAGGTTATGTGAGCAGACCACATATAACTAATCATATATTATATATCCATTGACGAAAAAAAAGGGTGGGCGTGCCCCTTTAAGTGGGTGGACAGTCCGGGCACCCCGGTGCAAAACCAATGGCCCCAATCGACCTTCATTTATGGGAGTAATCTTGCGGTCATTCAGTGAAAGGGGTGTGTCAAGGAGCCCGAGGGGGAAGAGCGAAAGAGGACGACGTCATATCCATACTTATAACTCACGCAGTTCAAGAACAAATGACCGAGGATAGCTTTGTCTTACGAGTCACAGCTAACGCTCAGTAGCTGTACACGGCTTCTCCTGGTAACCAGAGGAGACCGTGCCTTTCAGCTAAACAACGAAGATAGATGGCCAAGGACTAGGTCGTTTAGACAACGTCACAGAGTTCTATAGTGAACTGCTCTTCCGTCCTGGGGAATCATATTATATAGAAAGGCAGCCATTGCAGTGGTAGATTAGGACCCATAGTATGTATGTCCAGCAAGTTATGTGCCTATGAATGAATACTGAAGGAAAAACAGCATTTCCAAATCAATTTTTTTTTGTTAACAGGCAAATTTAATGGTCCATCCTTGTGGTCTTTCTAATCCAAGATGGCACAACATGTCAACACAAAACATGTCTTGCCATGCACTTCGACATCTCTTCCTGAAACGAAAACAATACTCCAGAAATAACATAAACCTGCCGCCTGCATAAACACTTCACACACTAACAAAACAACAAGAGAGGCAGAGGGGGTGTTCGACCTCCACAGGCTGCGATGGGGAGGTCTCACTCGGGTAAGTCACCAGCTAATCTTCCTGGAGGATCGCGCAAAATTTCAGGATGTGCCGCTGTTGGATGGAAACAAAGAGACGCTGAGGGATAATTAGCAAAAAAAACGCTGCTGTTACAAGTATATTTATAGAAAATAAAAAAATCCTATGAAGGTACAAGAATATAAAAACATCTATAGTCACCTCTCTAGAGCAACTGCCGCAGATTCGGCCTTTGACTACAGTTCCCATTAAGTCGGAGGTGTCTAGCCCTGTAAAGATGAACAAGGAGAAACGTTAACATACTTGGACGCGGAGGTAATGATCGAAGCTATAGCGAAAGGATTTCTGACCTTCCAGCAAGAAGGGATGAGCCAGAGGAGGGGTAGTCCAGTGCTGGGCTTCATCCAGAGGCCGCAGGGTTTTCACCGGCACGAAATCCGTCAGGCCGTAATCCAGGAAGAAGACTACCGCCAGGTTGGAGACCACTTCGACCACCCAGCACCTGTTTGGTCATCGAGAAGCAAATGAATTTAGAAAATGTCACCTTTAACACGCTAATCCGTCCATGTAGATAACACTAATAAGAGTTTTTAGTCGGTCTAATTGGTAAACAAATGTTTATTACTGATGGATATTTATACACATAAACAATCTCAATAGGATGCACTTAAGAAAGATATAATGACTGTACAGTCTAGTCAAACAGAGATACGACAGAGTTACTACATTCTTCTATCTGTCTGTTCTGTAAAACAGGTCTAAGGCGTCCAAATTACTGCAACGCGTCTTGAGATAGGTCCAGTAGGCCAGAAGACTATTGGGAGGGGGTTCCCCTTCTGCATCTCTTGCTGCCTGTTATTGAAGGTCTGCCGGGACAGTCGCTCCGACTCCCTCTCCTTTGGATTGTTCCAGACGTAGGAGTAGGCTTTGATACGCTCATTCCCTGATATTTTTACGGGCAGCACGATGGCTTAGTGATTAGCACTTCTGCCTCACAGCAGTGGGGTCATAAGTTCGATTCCCGACCATGGCCTTATCTGTGTGGAGTTTGTATGTTCTCCCCGTGTTTGCGTGGGTTTCCTCCGGGTGCTCCGGTTTCCTCCCGCGCTCCAAAAACATACTGGTAGGTTAATTGGCTGCTATCAAAATTGACTGTAGTCTCTCTCTCTTTCTGTCTGTTAGGGAATTTAGACTGTAAGCTCCAAAGGGCAGGGACTGATGTGAGCGAGTTCTCTGTACAGCGCTGCGTAATTAGTGGCGCTATATAAATAACCGATGACAATGATATTAACTCTTCTCCGTATCTAGCTAGACAAGACGACTCTGAGGGTCTTAAAGGCACTATCAGATGCATCCTTTACTGTTATACAGAAGGTGGCCTGCAATTTGGTCCTTGAAAATGTGCTTGGAGACCACACAGATTTCAAATCAGCATTCCTCTTATGGTCCACCGTCTCCAACTACTTTCATTTCTTTCGGATCCTCTAACTACAGCTACAATCACAAGGAGTCATCCCGAGAGCCTCCAAGTAAATTTCAATAATCGTTCTCGTGGACCAGCAGGACAGGGGCTAGTATTCCAAATTCGTGCTGGCCAAGAGACTGGGCTCGCAGCAAGGGTGGGCGAACTCAACCAGAGATTTCTCAACCTTCTGGTGTACTACGACCATATCAAAACACTCACTTCCGTTATTCATTTTACGGAGGACAGCTTTAGGACCTCAATCAACTTGCTGCACATCCCCATTCATCCTTCCTCAGCAATATCTTGGCTTTGCAGTAAAAAGTTGCTTTCAATCCAGGGTCTTGCTCAATGTTACAAATGTCCTATCAAAAGCAGCAGTTCTTGTGTGAACAAATTCTCTTTCTTCCCCCATTTTGTTGAATATCGAACGCTCCAACATACCAAACAGCTTTACAGGTCGCTCGGAGTGTCATTCAAGTTCCCCAGTAATTCAGCCGGTTGGGTGAATGCCAAGAAGGGTCTGTTCACTCCGCTCAAAAGACCGATTTTCCGGTGTTCATTTTCGACTCCCAGACGGAAGAGTATCGCTCCCTCAAATTGGAAGATCCTCCACCATTAACCAAAGGTCTCACTAGTGATTCCTGCACCCCCTGTGTCTCATGACCTCAGCACCAGTGACCTTCCCGTTCTCACGATTCAGGTGAGAACACTTTGTAAAGGTTCGTGTGAAGGTTTCCGTTCCCCATTGTCGGGGGGATACTTTGATGCATTCATTAAATATTAGTCAGTGTTAACTTCCTCTCAACGTATGCCTTTTTATGAAGGAGACTTCTGAAACGCTTATAAAGAAGCTTCGGTCATCAAGGAGCCGTAATGTTGATGCCTTTCGGTGTCAATGGAGATGTCCAAGATCATTAACGTTTACCATCATCGAAAATAGCATTTTTTCATTTTCCATGTTTTCTGTCCTTTGTAGACTTGTGTTTTCCAAGTCATATCACCTTTTCCAGCACCAGTATATTTTCCGGTAAAAGAAACTAGTAATACTTTGACTATAACCAGTCATGGGGCTTATCTCCGAACACTCTACACTGATCCGAGTCCTGGCTGTACGGCGTTATACGTACAGTCTACGGTGAGCTTCCTGGCCCCCTCCGCCCACTTATAATGGATTATAATGTGCAATACGTTGAAGGCTGGGTCAGTAAATCTTAATGTAATCGGGTGGACGGACAAACCCTGGAGACGGTCGCGCGTAACAGATGAATTGGAAGACACAAAAGCTCACTAATGAGCGCCAAAAATGGTTGTCACGCTCTGCTCCAATATTTGTGCAATTAATTCTCCGTCAAGCATTTCAAGGTTCCCCTGAAATATATAATCTGTTCCTTAATGAGGGAGAGTCTAGATCTTCCCTCTCCATACCATAAATGCAACTTCTCCAGCTCTTCATCTCATTTACATAATCTCGTCCGTTAAAATCTCTCGTTTTTGCATCTGAATGTAAATCTAGGTGCGCTTTATCCACGCTTAATAAGGAACGCCCCCGATCTGCTCCTCCTCTTCCATTGGACGGTGAAGACTTTAATACTTCCAAAGAGGGCGGCACCCTGTCCCGCAACTCTACGCGCTCGCACGTAAAGCCTGGTGCGTTTTCACGGGACATTCGCACGATGCGTAAGTGAGCCTCAGGGATGGGTAAGGATTTTTTTTTTTGAAGGTTACATTTGAATAATATTTCTTAAGTTGAGTTAGGACATCCCCCTTTCTGTGGCCAGAACGGTGATATTTACACCAACCTGCTCCAAGTCCCTTCCTCCCCTTCCGTTAAGATACAACGTGCCAAGCAGCGGGTCCCCCTCTGTACGTCTCTCTTCTTCAGATACGGCAGCTGCGGCTCCATCTGCACCAGACTCTTGCACAGATTAGTCAACGCGACATACATTTCCTGTAAACAGACCAAGCTTCGTTACGTACCTGACAACCCGTCCTGGTGATACATAATGACGTGTAACAGTGCCAATCACTCACCTTACTCATGAGCACAGCCCAGAAGTACGGGATACCCCCGTAGGCATTGGTCATGAGTATTGCCAATTCTCCGCTTACATTCATGATGTGTCCCAGCCAGCTCAAGTCGCCGAAGCAGTCTTTGAGCATATCGGCGAGGAAAGCTCCTCTGTGTATTATAACATTAGGCGGAATCAGAATACAGAACAAACGCCATTTCTGTGTGTTTACGTTCAATAAAATCATTTGAGATGCCAGGTCTACAAACAGCGCCACCTGGAGGCCAAATTACTATACAAAACTACTATAATGCCAATGCCAAGAAGTAATTTTTGAACAAAACGGGCTTCAGTCGGGAGGATTAAATCTAGACAACAAATATAGGGCCTGATTCAAGTCTGGACGTAGGCCCGTTTAGTTAGTGTATCTGGCGTGATTCCGCTCTTTAAAAAATTCTCTGGATTATACTGAAAAAAGTTACATTTGTTATTATTTCTTAGTCGTTTTGTTATACTTTTACCAGTTATCTTAATTTCTAATCATATAACGCTAATGTGTGTGTAAATATATACACATAGTGCAGACGCTCCTTAAAAAAAAATTCTTCCGCCTGTGTCTCTACCCTTACGGATAGTACGCAACGTTTATAAAAAATGTATTTCCACCCCTGTTCAAATTGTAACGTATCTTAAAAAAAACAAAACGCCTTTAACATGGCAGAAATTGCATGCCCATTTTAAACGCGGAAAATTACGCCGAAGCGAATCAGGCCCACAATTCCGTTTGCTCAAAGTGACGTTTATAATTAGCAGATTGAATTGCATTACTTTCGTGCATCCAGTAGGTGGCGCTGTTGTGGTGAGGCACGCAGCTGTTGTGTGCCTCATTGAGGTTAGAGAACCAATAAGCTGCCTTCGCCATTGGCTCAGCACAGCAGCCAGTGTGGGGGATAGAAGGACACAGCAAGGTGCTAAATCAATAGTGCGATATGTCCAGTTTAAGCTATTGCAAAGCCCCTGTAAATATATTTGTGTACCTCATCTCTGCAGGAATTAGGAACAAGTTCCTGGTTCCATCCGCCTGGATTCCTTCTGCAGACAGAACAGACTACCCATTAACAGCTTCATGCAGATGTGGAATTGGCTAGGCATAGTATAGTCATCCACTAATTGCTTATATACTCCCCCCCCAAAAACAATAGGGTGTGCATTTGTTCCTGTAAATTAAAAAATGATGACATGTTTAAACCATTCTGTCGCAAATATGCCCAAATATGGGGTCTTCGGTTCTTATACCACTGCATAGGCAAACCGAGGGGGTAGGGGGGTTACCTAGTGCATGGGAACCCCCTTCCAAGCCTAGAGCACTGTATAATTGAGGTGGCTGGACCCTGCTCTCGCTTCACACGGCTCTGCTTGAAAAGGGAGAGCTGCGTGCACCTAACAGTAGTGCACGCAGCATTGTCCATGTATATTATGGGGATAGGAAGAGTTGGAGAGCAGCCAAGCACTGTCTAATATTATAGCCACACCCCCATGCGTGCTGGTCACGCCTCCACTGGCGGCGTGGTGTGGAAACCCCTCCTCTACAAATCCTGCGTTTGCCGCCGCACAGATCCACATGAGCTCAGAGGATCTCAGACTTTTCCATCCTGTGACCCAGGCTAGCCCTAACATGCGGAGGTCCATTCTCAAGCTACATTTCGTTTCTCGCCCTCCTTGAAACGCGTCACCAGTGACCCCCCAATACTGATCACATCCGCTCCGTCTCCTTAGCCCCTTCCCCTCCTCCCACCCCCAATACTACTCTTACCTATACGGCATCTCGAAGCCGTTATGCTACTTATCCGCTATAGTCCGGTTGACCTGACTTTGCGGCTCTTTGCTCAAGTAGGTTTATTGCTTAAAAAGGTTTGTGATTTTTATATATTGTATTCTAAGTGCACTTCCTTGTCTACCGTACACTTTTATATGTAAATGAAGAGAATTACAAACGTGAATAATGTGACAGAGGACATAACGACTGATAAATTAACCACCAATGACCAGGATTTCTTGGATGGAGTCCGAGATTGTAATATTTGAACATTTGGTTATTTTAGCTGGAGTCGTGAAGCTTCAGCCTTTTACTTACCTCCGTGAGGCTGCGGAACGAGCTCGAGGGCCTGTAACGACAGACAAGTAGTGGCGTGACATACTTACCGTCCCGGCCCAAGGAGAGCAGCGGACAGATGATATCTTGTTACCGGCATTGGCGGGAGCTCCGTAACCGTTTCGGCCTGTTTCAGTCCATTCACCTTGCTAGACAAGGACACCACGTTCAGACAAGACCCTTTAAATAATGAGCCGTGAAGATGTCTCACCGCCTGGATCACATCCTCACAGGAGCACATCTCTAGGATGGCAAAACTGGGGCAAAAAAAACAAACAACATAGAATAATAAAACAGATTATAAAACAAAAAAGGTCCAAAAAGAAAACATGTCCAAACGATGTGTCTATAGCACGCTCTAGTGGCGGACAGCGGTAATCAGTAGTACTTGTAGTGGGTTTGGTAAGGTCCCACTGCAAAATATTCACATTAGCAACAAAATAATAATGTTAATAATAATCATTAAAATAACTACTAATCAGCAAATGTAATATATTTACACTTATAACAAGTTTTCATATTCTTAAATTACATTTTTGTTTGTTTCAATCAATCATTTATAAAACAAAACAATGTGAAGTGACTCGCCAACAACTGAACTACTGGCTCAAACTTGTGAAATTTTGCCTTAACCAAAAATAGCTGGAGACCCGGGGTAATAACCAGTCTCATCTCATAATCGCAAGGTATTTGGAGAATGGTATACAGAATTATAGTGGATTCTGGGTAATGACCCGTTACCCCATAATCACACAGTATACAGAGCTACTGCTACAGCCAGGGATTCTGGGTAATGACCTGTTACCCCATAATCACACAGTATACAGGGTTACCGCTACAGCCAGGGATTCTGGGTAATGACCCGTTACCCCATAATCACACAGTATACAGGGCTACCACTACAGCCGGGAATTCTGGGTAATGACCTGTTACCCCATAATCACACAGTATACAGGGCTACTGCTACAGCCGGGGATTCTGGGTAATGACCTGTTGCCCCATAATCACACAGTATACAGGTTACCGCTACAGCCAGGGATTCTGGGTAATGACCTGTTGCCCCATAATCACACAGTATACAGGGCTACCGCTACAGCCGGGGATTCTGGGTAATAACATGTATATCTCTTGCAGACAAGGGGTGTTTGAGCTACATAGTCCTGTTCCTTTAATGGTTAGATAACATTGAGCTGTCTGGCTTAAAATACTACGACCGTTCTAGGCACATTAGAATATATATGGATATAAAAGCACAAGATTTAATTCTAAGTCTATACTATATCTCAAACGTTAATTAGACTGTCTAGACCTACCATACTATTGTATATTATTGTAGGTCCCTATGCTAACAGCCCACACAGTCCATTCCCATATAACGGAATTAGCCCATCCTGAGAAGCTTTCGCCTTTCAGTGTAAATACGGCCTGGAAGTGCTTATAAATCCATTTACTTCCTAAAGACCTTTTACATCAGGTAACCTATGCCTTCAGAGCATTTAATCAGCGTACCGTATCTCACTGCTCTGCGGTCTCCACACACACAGGGGCTTGTAGCTTTTAAACAGCAGAAAAAGGTCTTCCTGAAATTAGAAGGAAACGGGGTACGAGGTGATGTTTGCATTTCAGTATTGGGGAAAAAGGAGTCATGTGACGCACAAGGGGAGTCATGTGACGCACGAGGGGAGTCATGTGACGCACGAGGGGAGTCATGTGACGCACAAGGTTATTGAGTACATATTATAGAACAATGGCTTTGATGGATCCAAATGGAGATTTTTGTTTTTGTTCATACATAATAATTATTGTCCAAAATAAACAGCAGAACTGTCCACATCCGGCGATGGCGTCTCTACAAACACCTGACGTCCTCCCTTCCTGAACAGAGATATTATCAATACTTGGTCACTAAGCACCAGCATAGTACAATGACCTGTACAATAGGAGCATTGCGCCTCCGTCGCTATATCGAAATCTCAAACAGAGCTAACCTTTTCCCCAAGGTAAACTCAGAATCCAACATCTGAGCCTTCGAGAGGCCCATGAACTTTTGGGTACTAGAAGACAAGAATGCGCCCACCTTTATGGCATTGCTACCCAGGACACCAATGACTAGGAAAGGAAGACCAGAGATACTGCAAGGATCTGCAGTGGTGGATGACCCCACCTCAACATTGGCGCCCTACTGCGTTGAGGACACCTGAGGTGTCCCAAATCCTAGAAAAAATGGAGGGAGTGAGCAGAAGTATTTAAAGGGTGGAGCAGGAATCAGGTCTTTTTCAAGTGGCCCATTTCCTAAGGATGCTTCTATGAAGAGCTTGGTCTTCAGGAACGGTTTCAAGAGGACAAGAGTCTGATAAGTTGGTAGAGATGGACATTCGATCATCAGTGACGGAGAGCAGAGGGCGAGAGGAAAGTATTGGTAGAGGTCAGAAATGTAGGTGGGATCGGATCAGGCATTTGTAGGCAACAGTTGAGTAATGGAAGACAGTGTAAGGATTGGCAACGAGGAGCAGAGATGAGGCAGGTGGGAGGTGTAGATTAAGATGGATTGGCAGGAGGATAGATTTGGAAGTGGAAGACAACTTAGAAGGTAGTAAAAACAGATTTGTCAGCTCATCCTTCGCAAAGGGTGCAGGAATACAGCACTTTTATGCCTCGTACTCTCTCAGGAAGAGGAAAATACAGGTGTTTGTAGAAAAGCACGACCTTGGAAAGGATCACCAACTTGACCTATAGACGTCTTGTGATTTTTGCAGCCATGCTAATTCAAAACTAGACAAGACCTTTCAATCAGGTCCATGGGAGGGTGGCACATCTTGAGTAGAGGACATGGGGTACATCAGACATGATAGCGGGGTCAAAGTTACCTTAGTGACATCTCTTGGGAGGTTGTCCACGTAGATTTTATTCTCCCGCTTCCCTGCAGGAAAATGGACTGAGGTCAGCGAGGAGAGCACCCATCGGTGAGTTACTAAAGCTGCCAGGGGCTTATTCTACTTTCTATATTCACATCGGGTAATTGTGACTACTTGAACCACCTCCCTTTATGAATAGAGAAGACACAAATGAGCAGGGACACACATCAATTAAATATACGGATTTAAAGGGTCACTAATCCTATCACAGAGTTTGTTTAAGGTGCATATAAGGAGATTATTTGTACATACTGTTAAACCCTTTTTATCTGAAGAGGTAGACACAGTCAATGGGTAATTATTTTACCCCTAATAGGCAGGACACTGGAAAAAAAACTCCTCTCTCCTAACCCTCTATCCCCTTATTCCTCCTCAATTTACCATTGGCCCAGCTACATTCCGGAGGGGGCTGCTCTGTGTCCCCCAACCGGATTTGATAAAACGAATTGTGGCACAGACGATGGGATGTTCGAAAGACGCTCAACGGACTGGATAAGATCATCTTGGAGATGATGATGCTTCAACGATATCCATATCTTCATCCTGCAGCCTCCACTTAGGGGGTAACATCTACGTTGTAGAAATGGTAAAAACATGAGACCTTATTTTGGCGAATCCCCATGCGGCCATCAAACAAGAGGGTGTAATCACTCTGGTTGAGTGTACCGGTACCGGCAATAGAGTAAGCCCACCTAATCACCACCCTCACACGGCAAGAGATGAACTGATGGGAGGCACTGAACCCTTTCCAATGGCCAATGAGGAGATCCAACAGGGAGTCGGAGAACAGGAACTCTCGGCTCCTGGAAAGATTCACCAGTTAAACACAAACCACTTTAAGGGAGTGAAGGGTTGCCTCCTTAGCATTTGGAGGATGGCAAGACAAGAACAGCACCATCAATTCCAAGTTGGATGAAAGGAAGGAACCATCCAAAGGCCCGATTTATACAGACTGGCGGAAGAGAGATCCCGGCTCGGAGACATGACCAAGAGAAGTCAATAGTTCGGAGAAAAGACATCTTCTCGGTGAGGAATCACAAGGTGACCTGAAGTAGGGGATCAAAAGCAGCACACAAGATATCCTCTAAGCTCTGTGGTAAGTGCCAGAGTCTGCAAATCTCTTACTTTTAGGAATCATGGTTTCAAGAGCCACAGCATTACAGCCAGCAAGTTGACATAGGGGTCGTAGAGATAGGAATGGCAGAACCACCTGAGCTAACTTAGGATGATAGTCAACTCCCCGACCCCTTCCAGTCTTACATTACGAAGAACTTGAGGATTTCCAAAGAAATTTGGAGATAGGAAGTAGATGAAATGTAATGGCTACAAAAGCTCCAGCAGGTTACTGAGATACGACCGTGAGGTCCCAGAATCTGGCTCTGTAGAAAGGGAGTTTGTGATTGACCCACGATGCTAGCGGGGGCCACCCAAAAAAAAAAAAAAAAGATATGGCTTCCTGGTGTCCCCTAGTAATCTAGATCCTGGAAAACTAGATGAAGAGCCACTTGTCCGGGTTTCGGTGCTGGCTTCTCAGAAAGACCGCATCTCAGTTGTCTACCCATCAATGTAGATATCCAATATGGATGTAACAAATCTTTCCATCCCAGGGTTCAAGACGCTTCCAAGGTGGCCTGGGGACTCCAAGTGCAAACAGGAGGTTCAAGAAAGTAATTTTGTGGCCGTCTCCTTCTGTTCACCGAACCTACACCTCTAGCAAAACATGTAGACCTGGATCCTTTAGAGAGGTTTCCCGGATATTGGGGCAGACTTTTAGTCCTCCTTGTCTGTGACACTTCAGTGGCCGATAGATGAGGACCTAAGTCTAGATCTCACCCTAGTTGGCCAAGTCTCTACATGACCTGTGGCTGTTTGCTGTAAGATAATGTGGGGGTGAAGATATCCTGCGTCGGCAGCAGGCGCAATGCACCCACCACCATGTTCCAGGATAAAGCTAAGGATCTCTTTACGGAGGCGGAGGTGCGTTGCACAGGGTCGTGGGGGAGTAGAGAAGTCAGTTTTTTGTCCAGTGCCCTTCCCCGTAACGTGGATTATAGTCCATCGTCTATGTCCCCCTACTGCATAGGGAGAAAAGTGTTTAATTCCTGATCAAACCCTTCATCTGTCATTAGTGCTTGTGCATTTTACGTTTGATAGTTTTTAAGCCTTAACTCAATACATGAAGTCAGATTGGAAGAGATAAGTATATCTCAGGTGGATTTAGCCATTGGATAAAGAGGAGCTCAATGCAAAATTAACTTTGCACTGAGGTCCTCTTTATCATAACCCAAATTGAACTGTGTGTGTTCCACTGCCCAGAGCCCCTGCAGTTCTGAAGACACTGATGGTCGGCTCACCATTCTTTAACCCATATTTGTTTTAGAAACCAACTGGGGTTTTTTTGAGTAGAAGGACCCATTACTCCCCCCCCCCCCCACCCCAAACAAATTTTCTCTTACGGGAAGAGTTGCCGGTGATCTCTTTGTTGTTGGGCTCTGACTGTAGAACATTCTCCAGCTCCTGAAATATAAGAAACCGACATCACAATAAGACAATTACAGAGGGAAAGTTAGTTTGACCAGCAAGTGTATGAGGCACGTGCAGTCTACTACTAACAAAAAAACAGTAAAAATAACGCAAAACCATAAAATTCTGTCGCAGGCATGTCAAACATTTTCTCAGCGGATTCCGAGACATTCCTGGGGTTCCGTGCCATGCAGCTGGCTTTGCAGGTCACCCGCCGGCCCTTGAAAACAAAGCCATCCATTTTGCCGACCGCCCGCTGAACGTCTTTTGCGCCACGTATTGTGACAAAGGCGAAGCCGAGAGGGTGAATATTAAAAGAGATTGGCGAGGCGTCCAAAGCATGACGTTACCGGTAGTGACCTATTTAAAATGTGTCACCCGTTGTTGTGGCGACGGTGGATTTTTACCCTCTCCGGTCCAAAGTCGTTAAGAAGTTCAAGCAGCTCTACGTAAAAAAAAAAAGACGACAAATTTACACTATACCTTCCAGAAAACACCGCTAGAACATCTCACGAGTCTGAAGTTGATAGCGTGAAGTTAAAAAAACATCCAATGAACTCTCTGATAACCACATCACTGAGGTGCATCATGAGGTCTCTGGTGAACCTATTACCTGCGTTATCATAAATATTGGCTCAGCTGATAAAAGGATCGCCTCCACAACCACAAATTAATATCTTCCCATTCCAATACTGGACATCACAATGGCAAATACATAAAACATTATTACCATTTTAAGGTACGAGGCTGACAAGCTTCCATATTAAGCCATGGCAGAAAAGCAAGTCCCACGTGGCGTTCAACCTTCGATGCGAGAGGAATGAAGGGAAGGAGGGCCTGTACCCTGATTGATCAGACCAACATCAGAATAAATGAAAACTGACCTAAAAAAAAATGAAACTCCACCTTGCAAGCGAGGGCCGCCAGCCGAGGTGACGGTCATGAGACAGCAACACTCTACATTGGGTCTCGCCAACCTGGGGCTTCCAGGTGTTGTGAAACTACAAGTCCCAGACTGGCTGTCTACTGGCAAAGCATGCTGGGGCTTGTAGTTTCACAACACCTGGAGAGCCACACATTGGCCAGGCCTGATCTACATTAACAGTTCTAGAGAAATATCTGCTAAGGAATGTAATTCCTGTAATATTCAGAGGAACAGATTTCCATCCCAGAAGGACTGCAACAGCTACACCATGAAGTTCCAGATTGAGAAATGGAAGCGATAATATGTTGGACCAGAACAACAAGAGATAAGGCTTAGTCCTAAGTCACGTTCCAATTGCAGAAACTCCAAAACGCGTGGGTTTGTGGAAAACAGTTCTGTGTGGGTAGGGCTTTCTTGTCTGTACCACAAAACCCCAAACCCTTTAGAGTACATGATGGTTTTCTTGCTCTAAGCATCAGTTCAACCAGGATCAGCAAAAAACCCACATCCCATTGATGTGAAAGCCATGGGTGACAGATCCGGTCCATTCGATAATAGCTCCAGTGGAGACAGAAGATGCCTTGTTTCCCGCCAGTCTGGAGCTATGAGAAGACTCAACACTCTCAACTCTCTGGACTATTCATGGAAACATGGCCGGGTAGAGGGTGGTATATCAATGGTTAAAAAAAAAAATAGGACAAAAAAGCACAGACACCACCATCTCTTGGGACGACAGAAAACTTGTTCCAACAGGAGCCGCAAGTAACCAACCGGAGCGGCTAAACCTTACATCAGGTGCACTAGATCGGTCTCTTCAGGCGCTAACTTACACGGAGCGCTGAAGTCAACATGGCTGCACCCCCAAATAAAACAGCCCCAGATAACCGCGTGAACGCTAAAGTGTCTGGTTTGCAATAAGAAGTAACAAAGGACAATTGTGACTCACGTCAGTGACATCAAACGGGAGATTTCTGATGACTATCTGGTCTTTAGGTTTCATGTCTGTAATGTTAATAATACAAAATACAAAGTATTAATGATATATCATTCCTTTTCCCATTGTCAACTGCAGTGCGCTGACTTCTCTGCTACTAGTTACCTTTAGCACGGTCCCTCAAACTGCCGTCACCAACCGATATAGACGTCATGTCCTGTAACTATAAAGACACAGTGCGAGAAGGGCGAGAAATATTAATGAAAAAAAATGAATGCATCCCACAATCCCATCACTTGGATTTTAAGCTGTTATATCCTACAGGTCTAGTTTTATCTATAATAACACTGTGAATCACTAGGCTGCACGCTCAGTGATGTCACTGGTCCCTAGTGACTGGATAGGCTGCACTCTCAGTGATGTCACTGGCTCCTAGTGACTGGATAGGCTGCACGCTCAGTGATGTCACTGGTTCCTAGTGACTGGATAGGCTGCACTCTCAGTGATGTCACTGGTTCCTAGTGACTGGATAGGCTGCACGCTCAGTGATGTCACTGGTTCCTAGTGACTGGATAGGCTGCACTCTCAGTGACGTCACTGGTTCCTAGTGACTGGATAGGCTGCACTCTCAGTGATGTCACTGGACCCTAGTGAATGGATAGGCTGCACTCTCAGTGATGTCACTGGCTCCCAGTGACCGGATAGGCTGCACTCTCAGTGATGTCACTGGCTCCCAGTGACCGGATAGGCTGCACTCTCAGTGATGTCACTGGTCCCTAGTGACCGGATAGGCTGCACTCTCAGTGATGTCACTGGTTCCTAGTGACTGGATAGGCTGCACTCTCAGTGATGTCACTGGTTCCTAGTGACTGGATAGGCTGCACTCTCAGTGATGTCACTGGTTCCTAGTGACTGGATAGGCTGCACTCTCCGTGATGTCACTGGTTCCTAGTGACTGGATAGGCTGCACGCTCAGTGATGTTACTGGTTCCTAGTGACTGGATAGGCTGCGCTCTCAGTGATGTCACTGGTTCCTAGTGACTGGATAGGCTGCGCTCTCAGTGATGTCACTGGTTCCTAGTGACTGGATAGGCTGCGCTCTCAGTGATGTCACTGGTTCCTAGTGACTGGATAGGCTGCGCTCTCAGTGATGTCACTGGTTCCTAGTGACTGGATAGGCTGCGCTCTCAGTGATGTCACTGGTTCCTAGTGACTGGATAGGCTGCGCTCTCAGTGATGTCACTGGTTCCTAGTGACTGGATAGGCTGCACTCTCAGTGATGTCACTGGTTCCTAGTGACTGGATAGGCTGCACTCTCAGTGATGTCACTGGTTCCTAGTGACTGGATAGGCTGCACTCTCAGTGATGTCACTGGTTCCTAGTGACTGGATAGGCTGCACTCTCAATGATGTCACTGGTTCCTAGTGACTGGATAGGCTGCACTCTTAGTGATGTCACTGGTTCCTAGTGACTGGATAGGCTGCACTCTCAGTGATGTCACTGGTTCCTAGTGACTGGATAGGCTGCACGCTCAGTGATGTCACTGGTTCCTAGTGACTGGATAGGCTGCACTCTCAGTGATGTCACTGGTTCCTAGTGACTGGATAGGCTGCACTCTCAGTGATGTCACTGGTTCCTAGTGACTGGATAAACTGCACTCTCAGTGATGTCACTGGTCCCTAGTGACTGGATAGGCTGCACTCTCAGTGATGTCACTGGTCCCTAGTGACTGGATAGGCTGCACGCTCAGTGATGTCACTGGCTCCTAGTGACTGGATAGGCTGCACGCTCAGTGATGTCACTGGTTCCTAGTGACTGGATAGGCTGCACGCTCAGTGATGTCACTGGTCCCTAGTGACTGGATAGGCTGCACGCTCAGTGATGTCACTGGTCCCTAGTGACTGGATAGGCTGCACGCTCAGTGATGTCACTGGTCCCTAGTAACTGGATAGGCTGCACTCTCAGTGATGTCACTGGTTCCTAGTGACTGGATAGGCTACACTCTCAGTGATGTCACTGGTTCCTAGTGACTGGATAGGCTGCACGCTCAGTGATGTCACTGGTCCCTAGTGACTGGATAGGCTGCACTCTCAGTGATGTCACTGGTCCCTAGTGACTGGATAGGCTGCACTCTCAGTGATGTCACTGGTCCCTAGTGACTGGATAGGCTGCACTCTCAGTCTACAGTCGGTCCTCTTGAATGTTACCGGCCTTACTAGACCGACTTAAGGTAGCGATAGAAAATCACCTGTGAGGCGCCGGGTCTTCTGTCCCGGGGTCTCTTGTCATATCCTGGGGCGAAAAACGGCTTTAGGACCAGGATGCGGCCATTGAGGGAGGTCATGTTAAGTTCGGCGATGGCTTGCTTGGCGTTCTCCTCGGATGACAGCTGAACGAATGCAAAGCTGTAACGAGAAACACACTTATTACGCGGACCCAAGGCACACTACCCGCATACCTGTTTATAGACCGGACATTAGGTTGCAGACCTGGAAACATAAAGACTACGTGACAAATATCAACTGAACCGGCTTCTTAATCTTTGGGACTTTCTTAGATTTGTACTAATCTCTGCGGGCGTCGTTTGTGTTTACAGAGCCCTAAAATACGCTTTTAAATGTTTACCACCACATCTAGACACCAATAGACTCACCGTAACGTAGATCAATAAAATACCATCTGGGGACCTGAACTTTGTCTTGCCTAGACCTCCTAACACCTTTATAGAAGCTAGATAAAATGGTGCTACAGGAATACTATTACACACGTATTTCTTCGTTTTACATTAGACACATACAAGGGCATTTTGCAAACAGATTTAGTGCCTCAGTGATGTCATTGCTCCCTGGCAAATCTACAGGCCTCATTACCATGAAAATGGGGGTAGCACACAAAATGGCTGCCTCCGCTATTTGCAGACGGCTTTTTTCAATCTGGGTCAACTTGTATTTTTACATTTTGACCCATTGGTATTACTGTTACACATTCTCTCTTCCACTCCTTCCACGCATTTGTTCCTGGCACAACGCTGGCACCCGTGGAGGATACCAGCTCACGGCTATCGTGATGTCGTATAGGCAATACCAGAAGCTGACCTAATTCAGTTCCACTTTCCTACTCCCATACTACAGAAACACCTATGAATAAGCAGCCCTGTGTGACTGGGAGAGGACGATGAAGACAGACTGGAGATCTTGGTTATGGTTAGAGAGCAGGTAACACTGCTGTTTGGTAAATCCGCAGTACCATTTCTGATCTTGCTGTATCTTCTTCACATATCGCGGCTCGTAGTCTTTGAAGAAAGTCAAAATGTCATCCTGAAACATAAGAGATCCAGCCTTCAGGTTCATAGAAATGATCTTATTTCTCAAAAACCATTGGAAATGTAGCAGTCTAAAGTGATACACTGTCCCAAGGAGCTTACAATCTAGTGGTATAATGGAAGACACTGTCCCAAGGAGCTTACAATCTAGTGGTATAATGGAAGACACTGTCCCAAGGAGCTTACAATCTAGTGGTATAATGGAAGACACTGTCCCAAGGAGCTTACAATCTAGTGCTATAATGGAAGACACTGTCCCAAGGAGCTTACAATCTAGTGCTATAATGGAAGACACTGTCCCAAGGAGCTTACAATCTAGTGGCACAATGGAAGACATTGTCCCAAGGAACTTACAATCCAGTGCTATAATGGAAGACACTGTCCCAAGGAGCTTACAATCTAGTGGCACAATGGAAGACATTGTCCCAAGGAACTTACAATCCAGTGCTATAATGGAAGACACTGTCCCAAGGAGCTTACAATCTAGTGCTATAATGGAAGACACTGTCCCAAGGAGCTTACAATCTAGTGGTATAATGGAAGACACTGTCCCAAGGAGCTTACAATCTAGTGCTATAATGGAAGACACTGCCCCAAGGAGCTTACAATCTAGTGGTATAATGGAAGACATTGTCCCAAGGAGCTTACAATCTAGTGCTATAATGGAAGACACTGTCCCAAGGAGCTTACAATCTAGTGCTATAATGGAAGACACTGTCCCAGGAGCTTACAATCTAGTGCTATAATGGAAGACACTGTCCCAAGGAGCTTACAATCTAGTGCTATAATGGAAGACACTGTCCCAGGAGCTTACAATCTAGTGCTATAATAGAAGACACTGTCCCAAGGAGCTTACAATCTAGTGCTATAATGGAAGACACTGTCCCAAGGAGCTTACAATCTAGTGCTATAATGGAAGACACTGTCCCAAGGAGCTTACAATCTAGTGCTATAATGGAAGACAGTGTCCCAAGGAGCTTACAATCTAGTGGTATAATGGAAGACATTGTCCCAAGGAGCTTACAATCTAGTGCTATAATGGAAGACACTGTCCCAGGAGCTTACAATCTAGTGCTATAATGGAAGACACTGTCCCAGGAGCTTACAATCTAGTGCTATAATGGAAGACATTGTCCCAAGGAGCTTACAATCTAGTGGTATAATGGAAGACACTGCCCCAAGGAGCTTACAATCTAGTGCTATAATGGAAGACACTGTCCCAAGGAGCTTACAATCTAGTGCTATAATGGAAGACACTGCCCCAAGGAGCTTACAATCTAGTGCTATAATGGAAGACACTGTCCCAAGGAGCTTACAATCTAGTGCTATAATGGAAGACACTGCCCCAAGGAGCTTACAATCTAGTGCTATAATGGAAGACACTGTCCCAAGGAGCTTACAATCTAGTGCTATAATGGAAGACATTGCCCCAAGGAGCTTACAATCTAGTGGTATAATGGAAGACACTGTCCCAAGGAGCTTACAATCTAGTGCTATAATGGAAGACACTGTCCCAAGGAGCTTACAATCTAGTGCTATAATGGAAGACACTGTCCCAGGAGCTTACAATCTAGTGCTATAATGGAAGACATTGTCCCAAGGAGCTTACAATCTAGTGCTATAATGGAAGACACTGTCCCAAGGAGCTTACAATCTAGTGCTATAATGGAAGACACTGTCCCAGGAGCTTACAATCTAGTGCTATAATGGAAGACACTGTCCCAAGGAGCTTACAATCTAGTGCTATAATGGAAGACACTGTCCCAGGAGCTTACAATCTAGTGCTATAATGGAAGACATTGTCCCAAGGAGCTTACAATCTAGTGCTATAATGGAAGACACTGTCCCAAGGAGCTTACAATCTAGTGCTATAATGGAAGACATTGTCCCAGGAGCTTACAATCTAGTGCTATAATGGAAGACATTGCCCCAAGGAGCTTACAATCTAGTGGTATAATGGAAGACACTGTCCCAAGGAGCTTACAATCTAGTGCTATAATGGAAGACACTGTCCCAAGGAGCTTACAATCTAGTGCTATAATGGAAGACACTGTCCCAGGAGCTTACAATCTAGTGCTATAATGGAAGACATTGTCCCAAGGAGCTTACAATCTAGTGCTATAATGGAAGACATTGTCCCAAGGAGCTTACAATCTAGTGCTATAATGGAAGACACTGTCCCAAGGAGCTTACAATCTAGTGCTATAATGGAAGACATTGTCCCAAGGAGCTTACAATCTAGTGCTATAATGGAAGACACTGTCCCAGGAGCTTACAATCTAGTGCTATAATGGAAGACACTGTCCCAAGGAGCTTACAATCTAGTGCTATAATGGAAGACATTGCCCCAAGGAGCTTACAATCTAGTGGTATAATGGAAGACACTGTCCCAAGGAGCTTACAATCTAGTGCTATAATGGAAGACACTGTCCCAAGGAGCTTACAATCTAGTGCTATAATGGAAGACACTGCCCCAAGGAGCTTACAATCTAGTGCTATAATGGAAGACACTGTCCCAAGGAGCTTACAATCTAGTGCTATAATGGAAGACACTGTCCCAAGGAGCTTACAATCTAGTGCTATAATGGAAGACACTGTCCCAAGGAGCTTACAATCTAGTGGTATAATGGAAGACACTGTCCCAAGGAGCTTACAATCTAGTGCTATAATGGAAGACACTGTCCCAAGGAGCTTACAATCTAGTGCTATAATGGAAGACACTGTCCCAAGGAGCTTACAATCTAGTGCTATAATGGAAGACATTGTCCCAAGGAGCTTACAATCTAGTGCTATAATGGAAGACACTGTCCCAGGAGCTTACAATCTAGTGCTATAATGGAAGGCACTGTCCCAAGGAGCTTACAATCTAGTGCTATAATGGAAGACACTGTCCCAAGGAGCTTACAATCTAGTGGTATAATGGAAGACACTGTCCCAAGGAGCTTACAATCTAGTGCTATAATGGAAGACACTGCCCCAAGGAGCTTACAATCTAGTGGTATAATGGAAGACATTGTCCCAAGGAGCTTACAATCTAGTGCTATAATGGAAGACACTGTCCCAAGGAGCTTACAATCTAGTGGTATAATGGAAGACACTGTCCCAAGGAGCTTACAATCTAGTGCTATAATGGAAGACACTGTCCCAAGGAGCTTACAATCTAGTGGTATAATGGAAGACACTGTCCCAAGGAGCTTACAATCTAGTGCTATAATGGAAGACACTGCCCCAAGGAGCTTACAATCTAGTGCTATAATGGAAGACACTGCCCCAAGGAGCTTACAATCTAGTGGTATAATGGAAGACATTGTCCCAAGGAGCTTACAATCTAGTGCTATAATGGAAGACACTGTCCCAAGGAGCTTACAATCTAGTGCTATAATGGAAGACACTGTCCCAAGGAGCTTACAATCTAGTGCTATAATGGAAGACACTGTCCCAGGAGCTTACAATCTAGTGCTATAATGGAAGACACTGTCCCAGGAGCTTACAATCTAGTGCTATAATGGAAGACACTGTCCCAGGAGCTTACAATCTAGTGCTATAATGGAAGACACTGTCCCAAGGAGCTTACAATCTAGTGCTATAATGGAAGACACTGTCCCAAGGAGCTTACAATCTAGTGGTATAATGGAAGACACTGTCCCAAGGAGCTTACAATCTAGTGGCACAATGGAAGACATTGTCCCAAGGAACTTACAATCTAGTGCTATAATGGAAGACACTGTCCCAAGGAGCTTACAATCTAGTGCTATAATGGAAGACACTGTCCCAAGGAACTTACAATCTAGTGCTATAATGGAAGACACTGTCCCAGGAGCTTACAATCTAGTGCTATAATGGAAGACACTGTCCCAGGAGCTTACAATCTAGTGCTATAATGGAAGACACTGTCCCAAGGAGCTTACAATCTAGTGCTATAATGGAAGACACTGTCCCAGGAGCTTACAATCTAGTGCTATAATGGAAGACACTGTCCCAAGGAGCTTACAATCTAGTGGTATAATGGAAGACACTGTCCCAAGGAGCTTACAATCTAGTGGTATAATGGAAGACACTGTCCCAGGAGCTTACAATCTAGTGGTATAATGGAAGACACTGTCCCAAGGAGCTTACAATCTAGTGGTACAATGGAAGACACTGTCCCAGGAGCTTACAATCTAGTGCTATAATGGAAGACACTGTCCCAAGGAGCTTACAATCTAGTGCTATAATGGAAGACACTGTCCCAGGAGCTTACAATCTAGTGGTATAATGGAAGACACTGTCCCAAGGAGCTTACAATCTAGTGGTACAATGGAAGACACTGTCCCAAGGAGCTTACAATCTAGTGCTATAATGGAAGACACTGTCCCAGGAGCTTACAATCTAGTGCTATAATGGAAGACACTGTCCCAGGAGCTTACAATCTAGTGCTATAATGGAAGACACTGTCCCAGGAGCTTACAATCTAGTGGTATAATGGAAGACACTGTCCCAAGGAGCTTACAATCTAGTGCTATAATGGAAGACACTGTCCCAGGAGCTTACAATCTAGTGCTATAATGGAAGACACTGTCCCAAGGAGCTTACAATCTAGTGGTACAATGGAAGACACTGTCCCAAGGAGCTTACAATCTAGTGCTATAATGGAAGACACTGTCCCAGGAGCTTACAATCTAGTGCTATAATGGAAGACACTGTCCCAGGAGCTTACAATCTAGTGCTATAATGGAAGACACTGTCCCAAGGAGCTTACAATCTAGTGGTACAATGGAAGACACTGTCCCAGGAGCTTACAATCTAGTGCTATAATGGAAGACACTGTCCCAAGGAGCTTACAATCTAGTGGTACAATGGAAGACACTGTCCCAAGGAGCTTACAATCTAGTGCTATAATGGAAGACACTGTCCCAGGAGCTTACAATCTAGTGGTACAGTGGAAGACACTGTCCCAAGGAGCTTACAATCTAGTGCTATAATGGAAGACACTGTCCCAAGGAGCTTACAATCTAGTGCTATAATGGAAGACACTGTCCCAGGGAGCTTACAATCTAGTGCTATAATGGAAGACACTGTCCCAGGGAGCTTACAATCTAGTGCTATAATGGAAGACACTGTCCCAAGGAGCTTACAATCTAGTGCTATAATGGAAGACACTGTCCCAAGGAGCTTACAATCTAGTGCTATAATGGAAGACACTGTCCCAAGGAGCTTACAATCTAGTGCTATAATGGAAGACACTGTCCCAGGAGCTTACAATCTAGTGCTATAATGGAAGACATTGTCCCAAGGAGCTTACAATCTAGTGCTATAATGGAAGACACTGTCCCAAGGAGCTTACAATCTAGTGCTATAATGGAAGACACTGTCCCAAGGAGCTTACAATCTAGTGGTATAATGGAAGACATTGTCCCAAGGAGCTTACAATCTAGTGGTACAATGGAAGACACTGTCCCAGGAGCTTACAATCTAGTGCTATAATGGAAGACACTGTCCCAAGGAGCTTACAATCTAGTGCTATAATGGAAGACACTGTCCCAAGGAGCTTACAATCTAGTGCTATAATGGAAGACACTGTCCCAGGAGCTTACAATCTAGTGCTATAATGGAAGACACTGTCCCAAGGAGCTTACAATCTAGTGCTATAATGGAAGACACTGTCCCAAGGAGCTTACAATCTAGTGGTATAATGGAAGACATTGTCCCAAGGAGCTTACAATCTAGTGGTACAATGGAAGACACTGTCCCAGGAGCTTACAATCTAGTGCTATAATGGAAGACACTGTCCCAAGGAGCTTACAATCTAGTGCTATAATGGAAGACACTGTCCCAAGGAGCTTACAATCTAGTGGTATAATGGAAGACACTGTCCCAAGGAGCTTACAATCTAGTGCTATAATGGAAGACACTGTCCCAGGAGCTTACAATCTAGTGCTATAATGGAAGACACTGTCCCAAGGAGCTTACAATCTAGTGCTATAATGGAAGACACTGTCCCAGGAGCTTACAATCTAGTGGTACAATGGAAGACACTGTCCCAGGAGCTTACAATCTAGTGCTATAATGGAAGACATTGTCCCAAGGAGCTTACAATCTAGTGCTATAATGGAAGACACTGTCCCAAGGAGCTTACAATCTAGTGGTACAATGGAAGACACTGTCCCAAGGAGCTTACAATCTAGTGCTATAATGGAAGACACTGTCCCAAGGAGCTTACAATCTAGTGCTATAATGGAAGACACTGTCCCAGGGAGCTTACAATCTAGTGCTATAATGGAAGACACTGTCCCAGGGAGCTTACAATCTAGTGCTATAATGGAAGACACTGTCCCAAGGAGCTTACAATCTAGTGCTATAATGGAAGACACTGTCCCAGGAGCTTACAATCTAGTGCTATAATGGAAGACACTGTCCCAAGGAGCTTACAATCTAGTGCTATAATGGAAGACACTGTCCCAGGAGCTTACAATCTAGTGGTACAATGGAAGACACTGTCCCAAGGAGCTTACAATCTAGTGGTATAATGGAAGACACTGTCCCAGGAGCTTACAATCTAGTGGTATAATGGAAGACACTGTCCCAAGGAGCTTACAATCTAGTGGTATAATGGAAGACACTGTCCCAAGGAGCTTACAATCTAGTGGTATAATGGAAGACACTGTCCCAAGGAGCTTACAATCTAGTGCTATAATGGAAGACATTGCCCCAAGGAGCTTACAATCTAGTGGTATAATGGAAGACACTGTCCCAAGGAGCTTACAATCTAGTGCTATAATGGAAGACACTGTCCCAAGGAGCTTACAATCTAGTGCTATAATGGAAGACACTGTCCCAGGAGCTTACAATCTAGTGGTACAATGGAAGACACTGTCCCAAGGAGCTTACAATCTAGTGGTACAATGGAAGACACTGTCCCAGGAGCTTACAATCTAGTGCTATAATGGAAGACACTGTCCCAAGGAGCTTACAATCTAGTGCTATAATGGAAGACACTGTCCCAAGGAGCTTACAATCTAGTGCTATAATGGAAGACACTGTCCCAGGAGCTTACAATCTAGTGCTATAATGGAAGACACTGTCCCAAGGAGCTTACAATCTAGTGCTATAATGGAAGACATTGTCCCAAGGAGCTTACAATCTAGTGCTATAATGGAAGACACTGTCCCAAGGAGCTTACAATCTAGTGCTATAATGGAAGACAGTGTCCCAAGGAGCTTACAATCTAGTGGTATAATGGAAGACATTGTCCCAAGGAGCTTACAATCTAGTGCTATAATGGAAGACACTGTCCCAAGGAGCTTACAATCTAGTGCTATAATGGAAGACAGTGTCCCAAGGAGCTTACAATCTAGTGGTATAATGGAAGACATTGTCCCAAGGAGCTTACAATCTAGTGCTATAATAGAAGACACTGTCCCAAGGAGCTTACAATCTAGTGCTATAATGGAAGACACTGCCCCAAGGAGCTTACAATCTAGTGCTATAATGGAAGACACTGTCCCAAGGAGCTTACAATCTAGTGGCACAATGGAAGACAGTGTCCCAAGGAGCTTACAATCTAGTGCTATAATGGAAGACACTGTCCCAAGGAGCTTACAATCTAGTGCTATAATGGAAGACACTGTCCTAGGAGCTTACAATCTAGTGCTATAATGGAAGACACTGTCCCAAGGAGCTTACAATCTAGTGCTATAATGGAAGACACTGTCCCAAGGAGCTTACAATCTAGTGCTATAATGGAAGACACTGCCCCAAGGAGCTTACAATCTAGTGCTATAATGGAAGACACTGTCCCAAGGAGCTTACAATCTAGTGGTATAATGGAAGACACTGTCCCAAGGAGCTTACAATCTAGTGCTATAATGGAAGACACTGTCCCAAGGAGCTTACAATCTAGTGCTATAATGGAAGACACTGCCCCAAGGAGCTTACAATCTAGTGCTATAATGGAAGACACTGTCCCAAGGAGCTTACAATCTAGTGCTATAATGGAAGACACTGTCCCAAGGAGCTTACAATCTAGTGCTATAATGGAAGACACTGTCCCAGGAGCTTACAATCTAGTGCTATAATGGAAGACATTGTCCCAAGGAGCTTACAATCTAGTGCTATAATGGAAGACACTGTCCCAAGGAGCTTACAATCTAGTGCTATAATGGAAGACACTGTCCCAAGGAGCTTACAATCTAGTGCTATAATGGAAGACACTGTCCCAAGGAGCTTACAATCTAGTGCTATAATGGAAGACAGTGTCCCAAGGAGCTTACAATCTAGTGCTATAATGGAAGACACTGTCCCAGGAGCTTACAATCTAGTGCTATAATGGAAGACATTGTCCCAAGGAGCTTACAATCTAGTGCTATAATGGAAGACACTGTCCCAAGGAGCTTACAATCTAGTGCTATAATGGAAGACACTGTCCCAGGAGCTTACAATCTAGTGGTATAATGGAAGACACTGTCCCAAGGAGCTTACAATCTAGTGGTACAATGGAAGACACTGTCCCAAGGAGCTTACAATCTAGTGCTATAATGGAAGACACTGTCCCAAGGAGCTTACAATCTAGTGCTATAATGGAAGACACTGTCCCAAGGAGCTTACAATCTAGTGCTATAATGGAAGACACTGCCCCAAGGAGCTTACAATCTAGTGCTATAATGGAAGACACTGTCCCAAGGAGCTTACAATCTAGTGCTATAATGGAAGACACTGTCCCAAGGAGCTTACAATCTAGTGCTATAATGGAAGACACTGTCCCAGGAGCTTACAATCTAGTGCTATAATGGAAGACATTGTCCCAAGGAGCTTACAATCTAGTGCTATAATGGAAGACACTGTCCCAAGGAGCTTACAATCTAGTGCTATAATGGAAGACACTGTCCCAAGGAGCTTACAATCTAGTGCTATAATGGAAGACACTGTCCCAAGGAGCTTACAATCTAGTGCTATAATGGAAGACACTGTCCCAGGAGCTTACAATCTAGTGCTATAATGGAAGACACTGTCCCAGGAGCTTACAATCTAGTGCTATAATGGAAGACATTGTCCCAAGGAGCTTACAATCTAGTGCTATAATGGAAGACACTGTCCCAAGGAGCTTACAATCTAGTGGTACAATGGAAGACATTGTCCCAAGGAGCTTACAATCTAGTGCTATAATGGAAGACATTGCCCCAAGGAGCTTACAATCTAGTGCTATAATGGAAGACACTGTCCCAGGAGCTTACAATCTAGTGCTATAATGGAAGACACTGTCCCAAGGAGCTTACAATCTAGTGCTATAATGGAAGACACTGTCCCAGGAGCTTACAATCTAGTGCTATAATGGAAGACACTGTCCCAAGGAGCTTACAATCTAGTGGTACAATGGAAGACACTGTCCCAAGGAGCTTACAATCTAGTGCTATAATGGAAGACACTGTCCCAGGAGCTTACAATCTAGTGCTATAATGGAAGACACTGTCCTAGGAGCTTACAATCTAGTGCTATAATGGAAGACACTGTCCCAGGAGCTTACAATCTAGTGGTATAATGGAAGACACTGTCCCAAGGAGCTTACAATCTAGTGGTACAATGGAAGACATTGTCCCAGGAGCTTACAATCTAGTGCTATAATGGAAGACACTGTCCCAAGGAGCTTACAATCTAGTGCTATAATGGAAGACACTGTCCCAGGAGCTTACAATCTAGTGGTACAATATGATACCCTGTAAAATAAAGCTTCTATTTTAATGGTTTTATAAGAAACTCTGCCCAAGTCTAGATCAATTTAAAAGCTTAAGACAGGGGTCCGAACACCATTCCCCTGGAGATTCCGGATGAATCGCTGCTTTACAATCTCATTCAGTTACTTTATCAGCAATAAATATCTCCCTAGCGAAATCTGAAACTGATTTACCTCTCTTACGTCATAGGGCAAATTCCCAGCATAGACTCGGTCATCTGCTGAACAGGAAACAAAATGACATTTAAAGAAGAAAATGACACAGATAACACACATAATACCAATCAATAAGCCCCCAATCCAGTGGTATAATGGAAGACCCTGTGTCAAAGAGCTTGCAATCTAGTGGGAGACTGTCCTTAGGAGCATTAATGCTAACGGTTTTATGGAGAATTCTTGCCCAGTCTAAATACTATAAATTGTTTTAAAAGCTACGTAGGGCATATAATCAATAATCCATCCATTTTATTAGCTAACCATGCAACAACAATACATTTTAAAGAAAGTGGTGCTGGGTGAAAAGTGATAATTTACCAGAGGTTTTGGTAAAATCCATGGGTTTCTTATATTGGTTGCAGTTTCCGCCTGAAGCCTGTGAGACCAAACACAGATAGAGATTAAAAGACAGTTTCCTGTATAATAATAAATGGTCATATTGCCTTTGTCACAACCAGCTGCAGCATGTATTAATACCAGTGGGGAAAAAGTAACAGGAAGAAAGATTGATTTTTTTCATATAAAGATGCAGCCCTGTCCTCACTAACACATCACTAATCTCCTGATATACTCTGTGCTGCTGGGGGACCCTGCTCCTTCCACTATATAACTCTCAGTCTGTGGCTTCCTGCTGCCTTCATTCCCCTCCTCACATCATGTCACTGCCCCTGTCACATGCAGCCCTGTCCTCGCTAACACATCACTTGTCTCCTGATATACTCTGTGCTGCTGGGGGACCCTGCTCCTTCCACTATATAACTCTCAGTCTGTGGCTTCCTGCTGCCTTCATTCCCCTCCTCACATCATGTCACTGCCCCTGTCACATGCAGCCCTGTCCTCACTAACACATCTCCTGATATACTCTGTGCTGCTGGGAGACCCTGCTCCTTCCACTATATAACTCATCTCCTGATATACTCTGTGCTGCTGGGGGACCCTGCTCCTTCCACTATATAACTCTCAGTCTGTGGCTTCCTGCTGCCTTCATTCCCCTCCTCACATCATGTCACTGCCCCTGTCACATGCAGCCCTGTCCTCACTAACACATCACTCATCTCCTGATATACTCTGTGCTGCTGGGGGACCCTGCTCCTTCCACTATATAACTCTCAGTCTGTGGCTTCCTGCTGCCTTCATTTCCCTCCTCACATCATGTCACTGCCCCTGTCACATGCAGCCCTGTCCTCACTAACACATCACTCATCTCCTGATATACTCTGTGCTGCTGTGAGCACTCTGATCATGTGACTGAATGATAAGCTGAGCACACACAGATGACTGTAATAAGGTCTCAGACACTATTCTCCCTGTATAAAGCATTGAAATACTAATGTACAAGTATAATCTACCTGAGGCTCACCAGCTCTATTGTAACTAGAAGTCCCAGCATGCCAAGAGGGAAAGCTGCGGCTCTCCAACTACATACAAGCCCCTGCTTAGCTGACAGGACATGCTGGGATTTGTAGTCCCCCCCTCCCCAGTCAGGTCCGGTATATAATGTATAATATCTATATATCAGGTAGCACAGGGTCCTGGTGTTACCCCCGGGTGTCTCCTCTCTCTGCTTCCCGCCAGAATCCCTCACCAGTGTCTCCAGCCGCGGGTGTGAGTCAGGTAAACCCCAGCGGTGACGTCACTGGAGTCTGCCAGTCACAAGATGGCGGCCTCCTGTGACCAGAGGTGCAGGATATGGGGGGAGCACCGGGCAGAGCGCTGATGTGAGACCCCAATCTGCAGGTATGGGGGGGTGATGTACCCCCAAAGTGTGTGGGTGGGAGGAGACTGCCCCCCCTATACAGAGGGTGATGGGGGAGTGACAGAGACTGCCCCCCCTATACAGAGGGTGATGGGGGAGTGACAGAGACTGCCCCCCCCCCCCTATACAGAGGGTGATGGGGGAGTGACAGAGACTCCCCCCCCCCCTATACAGAGGGTGATGGGGGAGTGACAGAGACTGCCCCCCTACCCTATACAGAGGGTGATGGGGAAGTGACAGAGACTGCCCCCCCCCCCTATACAGAGGGTGATGGGGGAGTGACAGAGACTGCCCCCCCCCCCCCTATACAGAGTGTGATGGGGGAGTGACAGAGACTGCCCCCCCCCCCTATACAGAGGGTGATGGGGGAGTGACAGAGACTGCCCCCCCCCCCCCTATTCAGAGGGTGATGGGGGAGTGACAGAGACTGCCCCCCCCCCCCTATACAGAGGGTGATGGGGGGAGTGACAGAGACTGCCCCCCCCCCCCTATACAGAGGGTGATGGGGAAGTGACAGAGACTGCCCCCCCTATACAGAGGGTGATGGGGGAGTGACACAGACTGCCCCCCCTATACAGAGGGTGATGGGGGAGTGACACAGACTGGCCCCCCCTATACAGAGGGTGATGGGGGAGTGACACAGACTGCCCCCCCCTATACAGAGGGTGATGGGGGAGTGACACAGACTGCCCCCCCCTATACAGAGGGTGATGGGGGAGTGACACAGACTGCCCCCCCCTATACAGAGGGTGATGGGGGAGTGACACAGACTGCCCCCCCTATACAGAGGGTGATGGGGGAGTGACACAGACTGGCCCCCCTATACAGAGGGTGATGGGGGAGTGACACAGACTGCCACCCTATACAGAGGGTGATGGGGGAGTGACAGAGACTACCCCCCTTCCCCCTATACAGAGGGTGATGGGGGAGTGACAGAGACTGCCCCCCCTATACAGAGGTTGGGTGAGTATATTTGTTTTTCACAGCACTGTATAAAGGTTGATGAGATCTCTTTAGTGCTGTCTATAGAGGGACAAGCAGAGACCGCCTTCCATTGAACCATGAAGGAAACGCACTTCCTCTCCCCTGGGAAAGAGACTGTTTTCTGGAGAGCTGCTTGACGTGAGTGTGATTCCTAATCACACAATATCTGTGTTTCAGAGCGCCGCAGACTGCTGGTCCCTCTATTGTTTGCTGACAGCCTTAGACCTCCCTGGTTTATGCTGTGTGACTGCCAGTCCTCCGTTCAGAGCATGAGGAGCCTCCTTTTATCTGGGCAACCTCCACACGTCCTACCAAGACTGACGGCACCACCAGAACTTCACTAGACCTTCCTATACCACGACATCTACCAGACATCCCCCTGGTCAGTGGCCAACGTAGACCCAATCCCTGAAACTCTGTTAAACCTTCCTAGGACGACCCGAGAAATAATCAAAATACTCTCTTCCAGGAACAGTCTGGGCCAGTTTCCCACTTCAAAGACCAGGCTGGGACAACCACAATCTAGAAATTCCCCGGACCCCACCTCAAAAATAAATCTAGAGACCCTGGCAGCGGTGTGGGCCAGAGAAGCCAGCATCGGTCACTGGATACTGGGAACCCCTGGATAGTGCAGGCCGACGACTTGGGGCCCCTGTGGCCCTTGGCCTGTAGGAATATTCCGTCCGTTCGGTGACTCTGGTCATGGCAAAGTGGTTCAAGGAGCTCCCCTTAACGCTGAAGAATGTTTCAGACAGGGCTAAACCTGGGCTCCCGGGGGCCAAGACGCTCCCGAAAGTCGGGGCCTCCCGCAAAAATTCTTGCTCGGATTCGGCGGCGTCCCAAGGTTCCTCCGTGAAGAACCGCAAGAACTCCTCGTCCGATGGGCAGGGGAAAGGTCTGAAGGATAGCCGGTTGTCCAGAGAGGTTCTGCAGAGCTTTCTGCCAGGAAAGAGCCGCAAAAACTCAAGGGATGACATCGGGGTTGTCCGGGCCCCTAAGGGACACAGCACCTACATCAACCGGCTCATCAAGGTGGACCCCAATTTGCAGGAGAAGAACGGAAGGAATTACCAGGAAGACAATGAGCCGGGGCAAGAGAAGGAGAAGGGGGTCAAGGAGGAAACGGTGAGTACGTACTGACCACGGCTAAATTGCCCATTTATCCTACCTATCATTTATGGATTATGTTCACTTATCAGCCTTAGACTCCAATGGTACAGCGCCCCCAGTGGCCAAATTAATGTATAACTTGTGCAATTCTTTCTCTTTTTCATCAGCTAGTTACGTTATAAGTCTCTAAAGTAATCTTTAATAATTAGGATGTCTCTTTAACTACCGTTACTGCCTTTATCCGTACCCTACACCACCATGCTGTAATATATTCCTTTTAATCGTGGGGCTGTTATATTGCAGACGGCCTCTTGTCATTTTATTTGGGGGTGCTATAACCCGGTTCTACTTTTTGTAACTATTTAAAAGAACATTATACTGAAATATATTATTCGAAGAACAGTATATACCTTGCTGAGTAAAAGCCTTGCAAATTATTGAACAATTTTTCACAGTGATATAGACAGTAGGGGGCGCTGTTTCATCTTAATTGATATCCCTTGCTGTGTGTAATGGTAATTTACATGTGTAAAATGGCATCAGTGAGTTGTGGGAGGGCTAATTTCTTATGGATATTCACCCAGCCCGCAGAACCGCCACCGTGCAGTGACCAGCGCCCTTACGGCGTGGCGACCAGGGATACAGCCTGCAGGTGGCATATGGGGTGATTATAGCCAAATGGGTTACTTTGTGTATCCTTACCATGCCCAATATCCACTCTCAAACACAGATCATTATCTTGGAGGATTATTCCGACCCTTACGATGCCACGCGCACAAAAGGTCAGCGGGATACGGAGAGGGTCGGGGAGAACGACGGGTACATGGAGCCGTACGATGCCCAGCAGATGATAACTGGTGAGTACACCCTCCACCCGCTTTTTATTGCAGCATTTAGTTTGACTAGATCACATCCCTGCGCCGTACGGCAAGTCCTTGTAACTACCACACCGCCCCCCCCCCCCCCCTCCCCACCCTCCTTCTCTATCTGCAACACGTACTCCCCCCATGTCGCTAGAGCCTTGTTGTGCATGATGTGCATGATCATGCCCCCCCCCCCCCCCCCCTCTCCTGGGGGACAGAGCAAATCAGGGTGTCAGTAGGGAAACGTCACATTAACCCCTTCACAGCCTACAGTCTACAAAAGTACGCTGTCATCACTTTTCGGTAAAGGTCTCCCAGCCCTCTCTCTCTCCCCCTCCGTGGGGGGCGGGGGTTGAAGTTCACGACCCTGTAGTTTTAAGCTGTGACTATGTGCTCTTTTCCCAAACTCCAGTCCTTATCTCTCCCACCAGGAGGAAACCCGGGCTTCCTTCCCCCCCCTCCCCTACGTCCCTGGATGTGGATATTCCCCCCTCCCCCCTATCAGTAGTGTGGGACTTTTAGCCAAGCTTTAAAATTTATTAATATAAAATCTGACCTTATCTATACTACATTACAGTAGGGGGGCATTATTCCTTAAACCACATAAGATTTTCTAATGAACACTAGAATATTGTGTGTACACTGTGATACACCATTATAGAAGGTAAGTATAGTTACCATCTGATATTACAATAACATATTGCATTTAGCATTTCTACTTAATTTCGTTCACCAAACGTTTTACTCAACCTGTCTCCGAGTCCCCACAAATAGGACTTTGTACACAGGAGCTTGCAATCTAGTAATAATTTCAAATTGGATGGTTTTCGTATTGATGGAATACAAGCCAGGTAATAAAAATTTCAGCATCTCATTGGTTGTTATGGGCCACACCTCCGCTTTTTCTTTTTAGAAGGTGTGATAGATCTACCCCCCCAAGTCGCAGTTCTCTGACCCTATACGGGCGCTCAGTGATGTTATACCGGGCGCGGGGATGATTTCTAATACCCTTATAAGCTAGATCAGACCTGGCCAACCTTACTGAAACTACAAGTCCCAGAATGCTCTAGCAGTTATTGACTGGCGATCTCCTGGCAAAGATTGCTGGGGCTTGTAGTTTCACAACCCCTGGAGAGCCACAGGTCGGCCAGGCCTGAGATAGATGGAGTGGAGGAGGAGGGGGTGGGGGATGTTACTCTTTATAATACATCGGGTGGACCTTGATGAAAATCCTGCACAGAAAAGGTTTTGTAACCCATAGCAGCCATTGGGCTCGTGCGCCAGTTTTCAAAATGTCCGCCCTTGAGCCATCCTGTACCTGTCGATGTCACAAATGTTTTATTATAACCGATGTCACCGCTATACAGTGAATAAGCCTGCAGAAATGGGGCTCGTCTGTCTAGTTTGTGAAGGTTGTCGTCACCGTGTATTTACATAAATCTGTATGTAACACATATACACCATCTCCGTTCATTAAGGGTATTTTCCAAACTCTTGGAGCCCCTTTTGTGGACCTGGGTGTGACTTCCCCTGTCTGCTTCCTGCTTCTCGGGCTGGCTTCCTATTGTGGTCTGTTTAATGGACTGACAGGAAGACATGGCGGCTAACAGGATGGGCCCTGTTGCCATGGCGCCGGGAGGAATGGGATAGCCAGCTGTCCGGGCTCCAGCCATAGGGGGGGGGGGGGGGCACGAGAGGACTCTCTCGTTCTCTCTCTCGTTCTCTCTCTCGTTCTCTCGCTCTCTCTTTCGTTCGCGCTCTCTCTCGTTCTCTCGCTCTCTCTTTCGTTCGCGCTCTCTCTCTCTCTTTCGTTCTCTCTCTTTCGTTCTCTCTCTTTCTCTCTTTCTTTCATTCTCTCTTTTGTTCTCTTTCATTCGCGCGCTCTCTCTTTCATTCGCGCTTTCGTTCTCTCTCATTGTTTCTCTCTCTCTCGTTCTCTTTCTTTCGTTCTCTTTTGTTCTCTCTCTTTCGTTCGCGCTCTCTCTTTCGTTCGCGCTCTCTCTTTCGTTCGCGCTCTCTCTTTCGTTCGCGCTCTCTCTTTCGTTCGCGCTCTCTCTTTCGTTCGCGCTCTCTCTCTCTTTCCCTCTCTCTCTCTCTCTTTCGTTCTTTCCCTCTCTCTCTCTCTTTCGCTCTTTCCCTCTCTCTCTCTCTCTCTCTCTTTCGCTCTTTCCCTCTCTCTCTCTCTTTCGCTCTTTCCCTCTCTCTCTCTCTTTCCCTCTCTCTCTCTCTCTTTCGCTCTTTCCCTCTCTCTCTCTCTCTCTTTCGCTCTTTCCCTCTCTCTCTCTCTTTCGCTCTTTCCCTCTCTCTCTCTCTCTCGCTCTTTCCCTCTCTCTCGCTCTTTCCCTCTCTCTCTCTCTCTTTCCCTCTCTCTCTCGCTCTTTCCCTCTCTCTCTCTCTCTTTCGCTCTTTCCCTCTCTCTCTCTCTCTTTCGCTCTCCCTCTCTCTCTCTATCTCTCTTTCCCCCCCCCCTCTCTCTCTCTCTCTCTCTCTTTCGCTCTTTCCCCTCTCTCTCTCTCTCTCTCTCTCTCTCTCTCTCTCGCTCTTCCCCCCCCTCTCTCTCTCTCTCTCTCTCTCTCTCTCTCTCTCTCTCTCTCTCTCTCTCTCTCTCTCGCTCTTTCCCTCTCTCTCTCTCTCGCTCTTTCCCTCTCTCTTTCGCTCTTTCCCCCTCTCTCTCTCTCTCTCTCTCTCTCGCTCGCTCTTTCCCTCTCTCTCTCTCTCTCTCTCTCTCTCTCTCTCTCTCTTTCGCTCTTTCCCTCTCTCTCTCTCTCTCTTTCGCTCGCTCTCTCTTTCTCCCTCTTTTGCTCTCTTATCTTTTGCTCTCTCCCCCTCTCTTTCTTTCGCTCTCTCTCTTTCACTCTCTCGCTCTCCCCTGCACGGCGGCCATTTTTAGTACCTCTAACCATTATAAATGCTGCAAGTTTTTCTGTTCAAAATATCTTGACATCATTAAAACCATGTATCTGTAATACAATCCTGTCCCGTACATTATATAACATTCCCTGCGCTTACAGTGGCCGCCTCCATCTGTATATAGGAATCTGCTGCATATTAACCCTTTCGCTGAAAAATTGGGATGTGGTTGGGTGTCTTTTTTTTATTTGTAACATACTTTAATATTAATTGTGTATAATATATCAGTCACTTTATAGCCTTATAATCTTTCAGGGAGTATAATCTTGTGTAAATGACAGATCAGTGGTCTGTGTATATGAATGTCAGTACTGACATCATTAGAGCCCTTAATAGGGAAAATAGACTCTTGGAATCATCGACGTTTAGTGAAACATCTGAATAAACGATCCTTTTCCTATTATAAACATTGGCGAGAGCTGCCGGGTAGCGCAGTCCACGGACGCCCGGAACAGTGCCAGGGTGACGTGAGGAACGGGAGACTGTTGGCTTTGCTTACAGGGCACTGGGATGGGGCACCCAGGTGCAACCCCGAAACTGGATTTATTTTACACAGTTATTTCCTGCAGATTATTTCATATAATTTCTATTGGTTCCCTCTAGTTAGCACAGTGCTACTTTAAAGGACCACTACAGAGGGAGGAAATAAAATAAAATGTTGACTTTAAACACCAACTTTTCAGAAAAACTTTATTTTATTTCCTTAGTGCTCTGCTTATGTCTATAATTAATAGTATTATGCTTGAGGGGGTGGCACCACCTACAGGCAGCAAGCAGCTATGGCAGCCTTCTCACGTCCTAGACTTGGGTAAGCTGTAGGTCAAACTAGGTGGAGAACCACAAGTGCCAGCAAGAGAGAGGTACGGTACAAGGGGTGTACCACCATTATAGATATACGACTTCTTCCTGTAATACTGATCCCCTATAATTGTTATATTGTAGAGATCCGGCGCAGGGGTTCCAAAGACCAACTGATTACCGAGCTTCTCCTGCTGGAGCTGGGCTCGCCCTGCGAGGTTAAGATAGAGGCCAAGAGGCAGGGGGGCCAGGAGCCTCTGGCAAAGCCGCCTCAGCTGTACGACACGCCCTACGAGCCCCCCAAGACAGACGTAGAAGGAGAGGGGCAGGAGAAGAAGCAGCGGGCGGCCGATGGGACGCGGCCGGAGAATGATGAGAGGCCGGCGGAGGAGTACGAGCAGCCCTGGGAGTGGAAAAAGGAGCATATTGTTAGAGCGCTCTCAGGTGAGAAATGTGCAGGTTCTCCCCCGCCCCCCCACCAGCAGTGCCCCCTTGTGGGGGCTATTGGACCTACACTGCCCTTGTCTCTTCTTCTTCCTTCTTCTTTTTCTTCCTTCTTCTTTTTCTTCCTTCTTTTTCTTCTTTCTTCCTTCTTCTTTTTCTTCTTTCTGTCTTTCTCATCTTTTTCTTCTTTCTTCCCTCTTCTCCTTTCTTCCTTCTTTTTCTTCTTTCTTCGTTCCTCATCTTTTTCTTCTTTCTTCTTCTTTTTCTTCTTTCTTCCTTCCTCATCTTTTTCTTTTTTCTTCCTTCTTCTTTTTCTTCCTTCTTCTTTTTCTTCCTTCTTCTTTTTCTTCCTTCTTTTTCTTCTTTCTTCCTTCTTTTTCTTCTTTCTTCCCTCTTCTTTCTTCCTTCTTCTTTTTCTTCCTTCTTTTTCTTCTTTCTTCCTTCTTTTTCTTCTTTCTTCCCTCTTCTTTCTTCCTTCTTCTTTTTCTTCTTTCTGTCTTTCTCATCTTTTTCTTCTTTCTTCCCTCTTCTCCTTTCTTCCTTCTTCTTTTTCTTCTTTCTTCCTTCCTCATCTTTTTCTTCTTTCTTTCTTCTTCTTTTTCTTCTTTCTTCCTTCCTCATCTTTTTCTTTTTTCTTCCTTCTTCTTTTTCTTTTTTCTTCCTTCTTCTTCTTTTTCTTCCTTCTTCCTTCTTTTTCTTCCTTCTTCCTTCTTCTTCTTTTTCTTCCTTCTTCCTTCTTCTTCTTTTTCTTCCTTCTTCCTTCTTCTTTTTCTTTTTCTTCCTTCTTCCTTCTTTTTCTTCCTTCTTCCTTCTTCCTTCTTCTTCTTTTTCTTCCTTCTTCCTTCTTCTTTTTCTTCTTTCTTTCATGCTGGCATATGACAAAAGGGTGAGATGGCAAAGCATAGCATGCCAGTTATATTTGCAGGGCAGTCTTCTGTATTTGAGAACGTGCCTCACTCACACCCCATCTACCATTTTTTCCCTGTGGCCTGCAGTCCAGTTTGAGAGCAGCGAGCGCTCCCCTGTCAAAGAGGAGGTGGTCCGGCTCCACCAGCGGCAGAAAAGTTGGACGTCGAAAGTCTTGAAGCAGACTCAGCCGGAGCACAGTGACAAGGTGGACCCGACTGTCCCCCTGGAGAAACAGAGGTGCGATTTAAAATATCTTATGTGATTGTGTATTTTTTTGGGGGGTATTTTTGATTGTTGAACGACCAGTGTTGTGTGGTTTGCAATTCATTGTGTGCCTGTTGCTCCCTCTTCTGGCCACAGCTGGTATCACGGAGCCGTGACCCGCGCGGAGGCAGAGAGTAGACTGCAGTCATGTCGAGAGGCCAGCTACCTCCTGCGGAACAGCGAGTCCGGCAACAGCAAATACTCCATTGCCCTAAAGTGAGTATGATGAGGAGCTGACACTTTGTTTTGTGGGGTGGGGTAACTTGTTGCCTGTTGTGTCGCCTTCCTGCTGCTCAGTAGGCAGACGTTGGGTGAGGGCTGTCCTGTGGGATGTATGAGATTTCTCCTTTGGGGGTTGGCGGTCGAGATTTGTGAATTAAAGTTGGTGGCCAATGGCCACTACTGCTCTTGGACGACGCGCCCTAAATCCCCCCCTCTGTCTCCCCATAGGACCAGCCAAGGCTGCGTACACATCATCGTGGCTCAAACCAAAGACAACAAATTCACTCTGAACCAGACGGGCGGCGTTTTCTGCAGCATCCCGGCGGTGATCCATTATTACTCCAACCAAAAGCTGCCCTTCAAGGGGGCCGAGCACATGAGCTTGTTGTACCCCGTGCCCAGGATCCACTGAGACGTGCCCCTCTCCGCCTCCGCCGCTGTGCCCTCCGCTCTGCTACAGATTCTCGTATAACCACCCCAATATCCTTCCTACGCCTGCAATCGGGAACTTGCTTAACCCTTAATTTTGGTTAATCGTTGACATCCCCCTTTCAAACCAATATGAGATCGTCACAATGCAAGAGTCTCTGACATCCCTACAATATTATCACTTATACGTCATGTTCTCTGACGGACATTACGGTCCCCAGCTTCTGATCTATAGACAGTGCGCGGTTGAGCGCCAATGTTTTATATTCCCCCCCCTTCCCCCTACAAGAAATAGATCTGGACATTGAAACAGATGAGCGAATGTTACAGAACGTTTAGAGGAGGTGACCGTTGTGTTGAGGCAGGATTATAAGACATCGGCGTATGATGGGAAGTCGTATGTGCGTCTGCATGTTACAAAGAGCGAATTGAGACTGGTCCGTTAACGGATACTAGACTGGCTTTAATTATGTAAATAATTAGCATGTTCTCCAGACATAAGGTTTCATGCCAAACCTATTTTAAGACGGTAAAAACAATAAATAAATGAATGTTTGGCTAGAAAAAAATAAAGACCCAACTTCCGACAGGGAAACTTCCGCAACTTAAGACAGGCTGTAGTTCACTCTGGCCGCCAGTATGTGGCGCTGGACTCCATGTATTTCACCTTTGCAAAAAAATAGAGAATATATTTGCTTGTATTATAAATGTATACTAGCTAATAAATGTTTGTACATTTACCAGTTCTGTGTGTACATTCAATGCTTCAGTAACTGTGTTTTCCAGATATTACTTGCAATTACTGATGTTTTCTTAGATCGTCTCATTGAATGCAGTATACGGTGGTATTGAGCTGTGTATAACGGTATAGTCCTGTGTGGGTATAATATAGAGGTACAAGTGTCACTGAGCTGTCTATAATTGTATAGTTATTTCCATTGCCCTTTGAGACGGCACAGAGCTGCTTTTCAGACAAAATTATCCGATGGGGAGAGCTCAGTAGATAAGTGTCAAAGCTGCCGTTGTCCCTGGAGAGACATCGCCAGTTGGGAGACGACGGACGGGCCAGGCTCTTGTAGGGGCTTTGTGGTTCCAGATAAGGGCATGGAAGGAATGATCCTGCGTAGAGCCTGGGAAATTTCAGGGAGTTTCTCACCAAGCTCTGCCGGTTCATGCCCCTCTGTCACTGGTCAGATGAATTGTTTTGACTGTCTGTTCTGTTAATCCATTTCCTGAAAGCCGTATCACAGACAAATGTAGCCCCAACCACACTTTTAGAACCGTCTCCTGAGAGGGCTGCAGTCATTTGAGCTACTGTGACATCGCTGCCCCTGTGTATCAAGGGCATTTCTACAAACCAAGCCTGCCAAGCTGTCAGTCACTCTGTGTCTGTGTAGGTTTCACCAATACCCAATTGGTTCTACCCTAGAAGTTTACTGTCCTCAAGTACTGTAAATCGGTGCCGTCCAGAGGAGTCTGTAAGGCGTAGCCGCCATCTTCGCTCACCTAATTTAAAAGTCAATATGTGGTCTCGGACCATCAGATACAACACTTACTAGCAATATAAAATAAACAGACGTGTGGTACATTTTTTGGTGGGGTGTGGCTCTATTTTTAGTCCTATTTTAGGTTGACTGACCCCTCACCCGTATCGTACAGAAATTGTTCTATCTTTAGACCATCTACTCATGAATGGACGCGCTGCTAAGCTCCGCTTCCTGCGAGATGCTGGGAACCTGCAGAGCGAAGCACCCAGGGAACGCTCTAGCTCTGTCGCTCACAAGAGGAATTTTCTAAAAACTTTTTTTTTTTTTTCTGACTCTTAAAATATATTTATATGTTGGTTCCCCATTCTGACTTCTGCTTGTGGCTTCTCAGAGGAAGAGCTGTCTCTGCTATTCTCTTACTCTATTGTCAGATTTAGGATAGTTTGTTTACTCAATGGATTTACCACTGATACAGAACAATGGACTAATGTCTTATAATCTATAACTTATTATATATTTAGCATTATGGTGTAAAGATCTGATCACTATACTGTAGGTGAGATATTACCAGTGATGTATACAGTGATATCACTCCCTCTCTATGTCCTGGAGATCTGGTGTATAGATCTGATCACTATACTGTAGGTGAGATATTACCAGTGATGTATACAGTGATATCACTCCCTCTCTATGTCCTGGAGATCTGGTGTATATATCTGATCACTATACTGTAGGTGAGATATTACCAGTGATGTATACAGTGATATCACTCCCTCTCTATGTCCTGGAGATCTGGTGTAAAGATCTGATCACTATACTGTAGGTGAGATATTACCAGTGATGTATACAGTGATATCACTCCCTCTCTGTGTCCTGGAGATCTGGTGTATAGATCTGATCACTATACTGTAGGTGAGATATTACCAGTGATGTATACAGTGATATCACTCCCTCTCTGTGTCCTGGAGATCTGGTGTATAGATGTGATCACTATACTGTAGGTGAGATATTACCAGTGATGTATACAGTGATATCACTCCCCCTATGTCCTGGAGATCTGGTGTATAGATCTGATCACTATACTGTAGGTGAGATATTACCAGTGATGTATACAGTGATATCACTCCCTCTCTGTGTCCTGGAGATCTGGTGTATAGATCTGATCACTATACTGTAGGTGAGATATTACCAGTGATGTATACAGTGATATCACTCCCTCTCTGTGTCCTGGAGATCTGGTGTATAGATGTGATCACTATACTGTAGGTGAGATATTACCAGTGATGTATACAGTGATATCACTCCCTCTCTGTGTCCTGGAGATCTGGTGTATAGATCTGATCACTATACTGTAGGTGAGATATTACCAGTGATGTATACAGTGATATCACTCCCTCTCTGTGTCCTGGAGATCTGGTGTATAGATCTGATCCCTATACTGTAGGTGAGATATTACCAGTGATGTATACAGTGATATCACTCCCTCTCTATGTCCTGGAGATCTGGTGTATAGATCTGATCACTATACTGTAGGTGAGATATTACCAGTGATGTATACAGTGATATCACTCCCTCTCTGTGTCCTGGAGATCTGGTGTATAGATCTGATCACTATACTGTAGGTGAGATATTACCAGTGATGTATACAGTGATATCACTCCCTCTCTATGTCCTGGAGATCTGGTGTATAGATCTGATCACTATACTGTAGGTGAGATATTACCAGTGATGTATACAGTGATATCACTCCCTCTGTGTCCTGGAGATCTGGTGTATAGATCTGATCACTATACTGTAGGTGAGATATTACCAGTGATGTATACAGTGATATCACTCCCTCTATGTCCTGGAGATCTGGTGTATAGATCTGATCCCTATACTGTATGTGAGATATTACCAGTGATGTATACAGTGATATCACTCCCTCTCTGTGTCCTGGAGATCTGGTGTATAGATCTGATCACTATACTGTAGGTGAGATATTACCAGTGATGTATACAGTGATATCACTCCCTCTCTGTGTCCTGGAGATCTGGTGTATAGATCTGATCACTATACTGTAGGTGAGATATTACCAGTGATGTATACAGTGATATCACTCCCTCTCTGTGTCCTGGAGATCTGGTGTATAGATCTGATCACTATACTGTAGGTGAGATATTACCAGTGATGTATACAGTGATATCACTCCCTCTATGTCCTGGAGATCTGGTGTATAGATCTGATCACTGTACTGTAGGTGAGATATTACCAGTGATGTATACAGTGTTATCTCTCCCTCTCTGTGTCCTGGAGATCTGGTGTATAGATCTGATCACTATACTGTAGGTGAGATATTACCAGTGATGTATACAGTGATATCACCCCTCTATGTGTCCTGGAGATCTGGTGTATAGATCTGATCACTATACTGTAGGTGAGATATTACCAGTGATGTATACAGTGATATCACTCCCTCTGTGTCCTGGAGATCTGGTGTATAGATCTGATCACTATACTGTAGGTGAGATATTACCAGTGATGTATACAGTGATATCACTCCCTCTCTATGTCCTGGAGATCTGGTGTATAGATCTGATCACTATACTGTAGGTGAGATATTACCAGTGATGTATACAGTGATATCACTCCCTCTCTGTGTCCTGGAGATCTGGTGTATAGATCTGATCACTATACTGTAGGTGAGATATTACCAGTGATGTATACAGTGATATCACTCCCTCTCTGTGTCCTGGAGATCTGGTGTATAGATCTGATCACTATACTGTAGGTGAGATATTACCAGTGATGTATACAGTGATATCACTCCCTCTCTGTGTCCTGGAGATCTGGTGTATAGATCTGATCACTATACTGTAGGTGAGATATTACCAGTGATGTATACAGTGATATTACTCCCTCTCTGTGTCCTGGAGATCTGGTGTATAGATCTGATCACTATACTGTAGGTGAGATATTACCAGTGATGTATACAGTGATATCACTCCCTCTCTATGTCCTGGAGATCTGGTGTATAGATCTGATCACTATACTGTAGGTGAGATATTACCAGTGATGTATACAGTGATATCACTCCCTCTGTGTCCTGGAGATCTGGTGTATAGATCTGATCACTATACTGTAGGTGAGATATTACCAGTGATGTATACAGTGATATCACTCCCTCTCTGTGTCCTGGAGATCTGGTGTATAGATCTGATCACTATACTGTAGGTGAGATATTACCAGTGATGTATACAGTGATATCACTCCCTCTCTATGTCCTGGAGATCTGGTGTATAGATCTGATCACTATACTGTAGGTGAGATATTACCAGTGATGTATACAGTGATATCACTCCCTCTCTGTGTCCTGGAGATCTGGTGTATAGATCTGATCACTATACTGTAGGTGAGATATTACCAGTGATGTATACAGTGATATCACTCCCTCTCTGTGTCCTGGAGATCTGGTGTATAGATCTGATCACTATACTGTAGGTGAGATATTACCAGTGATGTATACAGTGATATCACTCCCTCTCTGTGTCCTGGAGATCTGGTGTATAGATCTGATCACTATACTGTAGGTGAGATATTACCAGTGATGTATACAGTGATATTACTCCCTCTCTGTGTCCTGGAGATCTGGTGTATAGATCTGATCACTATACTGTAGGTGAGATATTACCAGTGATGTATACAGTGATATCACTCCCTCTCTATGTCCTGGAGATCTGGTGTATAGATCTGATCACTATACTGTAGGTGAGATATTACCAGTGATGTATACAGTGATATCACTCCCTCTGTGTCCTGGAGATCTGGTGTATAGATCTGATCACTATACTGTAGGTGAGATATTACCAGTGATGTATACAGTGATATCACTCCCTCTCTGTGTCCTGGAGATCTGGTGTATAGATCTGATCACTATACTGTAGGTGAGATATTACCAGTGATGTATACAGTGATATCACTCCCTCTCTATGTCCTGGAGATCTGGTGTATAGATCTGATCACTATACTGTAGGTGAGATATTACCAGTGATGTATACAGTGATATCACTCCCTCTATGTCCTGGAGATCTGGTGTATAGATCTGATCCCTATACTGTAGGTGAGATATTACCAGTGATGTATACAGTGATATCACTCCCTCTCTGTGTCCTGGAGATCTGGTGTATAGATCTGATCACTATACTGTAGGTGAGATATTACCAGTGATGTATACAGTGATATCACTCCCTCTCTGTGTCCTGGAGATCTGGTGTATAGATCTGATCACTATACTGTAGGTGAGATATTACCAGTGATGTATACAGTGATATCACTCCCTCTCTGTGTCCTGGAGATCTGGTGTATAGATCTGATCACTATACTGTAGGTGAGATATTACCAGTGATGTATACAGTGATATCACTCCCTCTATGTCCTGGAGATCTGGTGTATAGATCTGATCACTGTACTGTAGGTGAGATATTACCAGTGATGTATACAGTGATATCTCTCCCTCTCTGTGTCCTGGAGATCTGGTGTATAGATCTGATCACTATACTGTAGGTGAGATATTACCAGTGATGTATACAGTGATATCACCCCTCTATGTGTCCTGGAGATCTGGTGTATAGATCTGATCACTATACTGTAGGTGAGATATTACCAGTGATGTATACAGTGATATCACTCCCTCTCTATGTCCTGGAGATCTGGTGTATAGATCTGATCACTATACTGTAGGTGAGATATTACCAGTGATGTATACAGTGATATCACTCCCTCTCTATGTCCTGGAGATCTGGTGTATAGATCTGATCACTATACTGTAGGTGAGATATTACCAGTGATGTATACAGTGATATCACTCCCTCTCTGTGTCCTGGAGATCTGGTGTATAGATCTGATCACTATACTGTAGGTGAGATATTACCAGTGATGTATACAGTGATATCACTCTCTCTCTCTATGTCCTGGAGATCTGGTGTATAGATCTGATCACTATACTGTAGGTGAGATATTACCAGTGATGTATACAGTGATATCACTCCCTCTATGTGTCCAGGAGATCTGGTGTATAGATCTGATCACTATACTGTAGGTGAGATATTACCAGTGATGTATACAGTGATATCACTCCCTCTATGTCCTGGAGATCTGGTGTATAGATCTGATCACTATACTGTAGGTGAGATATTACCAGTGATGTATACAGTGATATCACTCCCTCTCTGTGTCCTGGAGATCTGGTGTATAGATCTGATCACTATACTGTAGGTGAGATATTACCAGTGATGTATACAGTGATATCACTCCCTCTCTGTGTCCTGGAGATCTGGTGTATAGATCTGATCACTATACTGTAGGTGAGATATTACCAGTGATGTATACAGTGATATCACTCCCTCTCTATGTCCTGGAGATCTGGTGTATAGATCTGATCACTATACTGTAGGTGAGATATTACCAGTGATGTATACAGTGATATCACTCCCTCTCTATGTCCTGGAGATCTGGTGTATAGATCTGATCACTATACTGTAGGTGAGATATTACCAGTGATGTATACAGTGATATCACTCCCTCTGTGTCCTGGAGATCTGGTGTATAGATCTGATCACTATACTGTAGGTGAGATATAACCAGTGATGTATACAGTGATATCACTCCCTCTCTATGTCCTGGAGATCTGGTGTATAGATCTGATCACTATACTGTAGGTGAGATATTACCAGTGATGTATACAGTGATATCACTCCCTCTATGTCCTGGAGATCTGGTGTATAGATCTGATCACTATACTGTAGGTGAGATATTACCAGTGATGTATACAGTGATATCACTCCCTCTCTGTGTCCTGGAGATCTGGTGTATAGATCTGATCACTATACTGTAGGTGAGATATTACCAGTGATGTATACAGTGATATCACTCCCTCTATGTCCTGGAGATCTGGTGTATAGATCTGATCACTATACTGTAGGTGAGATATTACCAGTGATGTATACAGTGATATCACTCCCTCTCTATGTCCTGGAGATCTGGTGTATAGATCTGATCACTATACTGTAGGTGAGATATTACCAGTGATGTATACAGTGATATCACTCCCTCTATGTCCTGGAGATCTGGTGTATAGATCTGATCACTATACTGTAGGTGAGATATTACCAGTGATGTATACAGTGATATCACTCCCTCTATGTCCTGGAGATCTGGTGTATAGATCTGATCACTATACTGTAGGTGAGATATTACCAGTGATGTATACAGTGATATCACTCCCTCTCTGTGTCCTGGAGATCTGGTGTATAGATCTGATCACTATACTGTAGGTGAGATATTACCAGTGATGTATACAGTGATATCACTACCTCTCTATGTCCTGGATATCTGGTGTATAGATCTGATCACTATACTGTAGGTGAGATATTACCAGTGATGTATACAGTGATATCACTCCCTCTATGTCCTGGAGATCTGGTGTATAGATCTGATCACTATACTGTAGGTGAGATATAACCAGTGATGTATACAGTGATATCACTCCCTCTCTGTGTCCTGGAGATCTGGTGTATAGATCTGATCACTATACTGTAGGTGAGATATTACCAGTGATGTATACAGTGATATCACTCCCTCTCTGTGTCCTGGAGATCTGGTGTATAGATCTGATCACTATACTGTAGGTGAGATATTACCAGTGATGTATACAGTGATATCACTCCCTCTCTGTGTCCTGGAGATCTGGTGTATAGATCTGATCACTATACTGTAGGTGAGATATTACCAGTGATGTATACAGTGATATCACTCCCTCTCTGTGTCCTGGAGATCTGGTGTATAGATCTGATCACTATACTGTAGGTGAGATATTACCAGTGATGTATACAGTGATATTACTCCCTCTCTGTGTCCTGGAGATCTGGTGTATAGATCTGATCACTATACTGTAGGTGAGATATTACCAGTGATGTATACAGTGATATCACTCCCTCTCTGTGTCCTGGAGATCTGGTGTATAGATCTGATCACTATACTGTAGGTGAGATATTACCAGTGATGTATACAGTGATATCACTCCCTCTCTGTGTCCTGGAGATCTGGTGTATAGATCTGATCACTATACTGTAGGTGAGATATAACCAGTGATGTATACAGTGATATCACTCCCTCTCTGTGTCCTGGAGATCTGGTGTATAGATCTGATCACTATACTGTAGGTGAGATATAACCAGTGATGTATACAGTGATATCACTCCCTCTCTGTGTCCTGGAGATCTGGTGTATAGATCTGATCACTATACTGTAGGTGAGATATTACCAGTGATGTATACAGTGATATCACTCCCTCTCTGTGTCCTGGAGATCTGGTGTATAGATCTGATTACTATACTGTAGGTGAGATATTACCAGTGATGTATACAGTGATATCACTCCCTCTCTGTGTCCTGGAGATCTGGTGTATAGATCTGATCACTATACTGTAGGTGAGATATTACCAGTGATGTATACAGTGATATCACTCCCTCTCTGTGTCCTGGAGATCTGGTGTATAGATCTGATCACTATACTGTAGGTGAGATATTACCAGTGATGTATACAGTGATATTACTCCCTCTCTGTGTCCTGGAGATCTGGTGTATAGATCTGATCACTATACTGTAGGTGAGATATTACCAGTGATGTATACAGTGATATCACTCCCTCTCTGTGTCCTGGAGATCTGGTGTATAGATCTGATCCCTATACTGTAGGTGAGATATTACCAGTGATGTATACAGTGATATCACTCCCTCTCTATGTCCTGGAGATCTGGTGTATAGATCTGATCACTATACAGTAGGTGAGATATTACCAGTGATGTATACAGTGATATCACTCCCTCTCTGTGTCCTGGAGATCTGGTGTATAGATCTGATCACTATACTGTAGGTGAGATATTACCAGTGATGTATACAGTGATATCACTCCCTCTATGTCCTGGAGATCTGGTGTATAGATCTGATCACTATACTGTAGGTGAGATATTACCAGTGATGTATACAGTGATATCACTCCCTCTCTATGTCCTGGAGATCTGGTGTATAGATCTGATCACTATACTGTAGGTGAGATATTACCAGTGATGTATACAGTGATATCACTCCCTCTATGTCCTGGAGATCTGGTGTATAGATCTGATCACTATACTGTAGGTGAGATATTACCAGTGATGTATACAGTGATATCACTCCTTCTCTATGTCCTGGAGATCTGGTGTATAGATCTGATCACTATACTGTAGGTGAGATATTACCAGTGATGTATACAGTGATATCACTCCCTCTCTGTGTCCTGGAGATCTGGTGTATAGATCTGATCACTATACTGTAGGTGAGATATTACCAGTGATGTATACAGTGATATCACTCCCTCTCTATGTCCTGGAGATCTGGTGTATAGATCTGATCACTATACTGTAGGTGAGATATTACCAGTGATGTATACAGTGATATCACTCCCTATATGTGTCCTGGAGATCTGGTGTATAGATCTGATCACTATACTGTAGGTGAGATATTACCAGTGATGTATACAGTGATATCACTCCCTCTCTATGTCCTGGAGATCTGGTGTATAGATCTGATCACTATACTGTGGGTGAGATATTACCAGTGATGTATACAGTGATATCACTCCCTCTCTGTGTCCTGGAGATCTGGTGTATAGATCTGATCACTATACTGTAGGTGAGATATTACCAGTGATGTATACAGTGATATCACTCCCTCTCTGTGTCCTGGAGATCTGGTGTATAGATCTGATCACTATACTGTAGGTGAGATATTACCAGTGATGTATACAGTGATATCACTCCCTCTATGTCCTGGAGATCTGGTGTATAGATCTGATCACTATACTGTAGGTGAGATATTACCAGTGATGTATACAGTGATATCACTCCCTCTCTATGTCCTGGAGATCTGGTGTATAGATCTGATCACTATACTGTAGGTGAGATATTACCAGAGATGTATACAGTGATATCACTCCCTCTATGTCCTGGAGATCTGGTGTATAGATCTGATCACTATACTGTAGGTGAGATATTACCAGTGATGTATACAGTGATATCACTCCCTCTCTGTGTCCTGGAGATCTGGTGTATAGATCTGATCACTATACTGTAGGTGAGATATTACCAGTGATGTATACAGTGATATCACTCCCTCTCTGTGTCCTGGAGATCTGGTGTATAGGTCTGATCACTATACTGTAGGTGAGATATTACCAGTGATGTATACAGTGATATCACTCCCTCTCTGTGTCCTGGAGATCTGGTGTATAGGTCTGATCACTATACTGTAGGTGAGATATTACCAGTGATGTATACAGTGATATCACTCCCTCTATGTCCTGGGGATCTGGTGTATAGATCTGATCACTATACTGTAGGTGAGATATTACCAGTGATGTATACAGTGATATCACTCCCTCTGTGTCCTGGAGATCTGGTGTATAGATCTGATCACTATAATATGAACCACTAACCTAACACATTGAGCTGTATAGGAGACAAAATAACTAAAAAAAAATAATTTTCAAACTTTGTTTTGCATTTTAATTTTACAAGTTCACAATGTATGTACATGACGAGAGATATATACATTCCTATTTTATGCAAGTGAATGCTACAATGATTTTTTTCTTTTTAATGAAACTCGGAATTTCGACAAGAAGACTTGTCCGACAGCACCGTTGGTTCCTGCTGTTCCTTGTTTATTTCTATTCAATAACAAGTAGTATTGCTCAGGCTGTGTGTCTTATCTACAGTTCATACATTGCCATTATCTCTGACGTCTCACACTCTAACGTGTAACACCCAGAAACACACAACACACATCACGTATTATATTGTGTCACAACACAGCCTGTTGTGCATTGTGTGTCCAAATTTGTGGCTTCCTGACTTTAGTTGACCCCATTGAACCACATCCTCCAACACCGATGGCGGCTGATAGACAAACCTCACATCCTGGTAATATAATCATTTGTGGCAGTGGTCAGGGTGGTACTGGAAACAATTTAGGCAACTATGTGGCTTTCCAGCCGCAATGGAACTACAAGTCCCAGCCTTCCTCACCAGCGTCCTTGGATATCCCTGTATTGTAAGACCGTTAGTTACAGCTGTGAGCCTTGCACTATAACAGGTTTTTGAGAACCTCTTGACTCTTAGTCTGGTGTGGGACTACAAGTCACAGAATGTCCTGCAGACTCTCATATTTTATCTACCTATATGAAAAAACAACAAAAAATGGGAAAATCCTTTTACAAAGAAACATAAACGTTTCTACGTCTTGACATTTCTCAAGCTTCTTTAATATCCTGGTGACATTTCCGTGTGCTTTGGGGAAGTGTTATCCGGTTGCGCTCATCAATTCCTTGGCTATTTGATGGTGGCGTTGCGGCTTGTGGACCTACTTTGCAAAAGAAAATCCTCCTGTGTTTTAGAAACAACATCACCGTAACCAATGTAAAAGGGCAGGATTCATCTTGACAAGACATGTCTCTGAAAAATATAATAAAATAATGTTGTCTTCATGAAAAATGCTCTTAATAGTAAAAAGAACTTGGCCCCTTGGCGATTCACAGAGACCCATCGTTGCTGTGTGGTGCGTTCTGATTGGTCAGTCCTCTCCACCATACCCAAGCGATCTGGTACCAGATCTTACCGCTCTATCTCTCCCAGTCAGTCCGCGGCTGGCAGCATAGGTACAGAGACCGTTTCTGACGTAGGAGGGATGCAGGGCGACATGACATCCTGACTCTCCACCGGCGGCTGCGTTCTGGTGGCGGTGGGCATTGACTGGAACAGAGTCCTCAGCAGTCTCTCTTTCAAACTTAGCAGTTTCACCTCGTGCTGCCTGAAAGGAAGACAAGTTAGATTGCAATCTCCAGGGACAAGACCAGTACATTGGGTGTTGCAATTGCAATTTTTTTTTATTTTATTTTCGTCATATGCTTATATACAAGTTTAATAACACACATCTGGGTGTGTTTATCACACAAACGACTTGATATTTCTGCATACATGCTAGAACATGTGTTTGCAAACAGGCGCAACTTTAAAAATGCATTTTGTGTTCAGTAGGCAGTAAAAACAGCCTAATAAATGTATTTCATGGGAAAAAAAATAAATAGACAAAAAAACACTTTTTTTTTTCTACTGTTTTTTCATTGATGCCTATATTATTATATGACATTAATTCATTACTTTTTGGTGTTGTTTTATACTTTGATTGATGTGTGCCAAACTATCTGGTATCCGTCTATCACCTTTAAATGACTTAAAATAAAACCCCATGATACAAGCTGCTTTATTTAAAATAATAGTAATGACAGTGTATACATGTAAAAGGTTTCAGGAACTTGTCAGAACTAAACGGATTTCGGATTAATTGTTGATCATGGGAGAGGTTTTTCCTACAGCAATACCTGTCAATCACCTGCAAGAGCGCCTATGTCAGCTTACACGGGAGTGGGTGGAGCTTTGGAAAAATGGGTGTGGTTGAGTGAAAAGTGGGCTTGTTTGTGCTCCTCAGGGGCGGGGTTTATTTTGTCCCGATATTGCCTTTAAAGAGGCATGTCTGAAGTTTCAAATATTATTGTGACACACGAATAGAAGACGGAGGTGACGTTTTATTTAATCGTCTATGTCGGATTCCTCGAATGGGAAGCCGACAGCAAGCGTAGCCATCAGCTCCTCGCGATGGAGGCAGCCATTTGTGGGCTTGTAACTCACTAGGGAACAGTGACATCGCTGAGGTACGATGCACAGAATGGCTCCTACCTCGTAGTGACGTCATAAGTCGACAAAACGCCTGCATCCGCTGTGAGTTGGAGATGGGTGCACCTTAAGGGGTTTTCCTCTTAAAAAATAAGATTACAAATCACACACACACCCCCAAATTTTGTAACTGTTTTATACAAACTTTTGCCTCTCACCTTATCAATATTATCATGAAGAGCAGAATGAGAAGGGTCACACTGAATGCTGCTACAAGCCACGGGTACCTGGGGACAGTCGGCAGCTTATCTGCGGGGGAAGAGAGATAAGTTTCTCTGTCTCATGTGTAGTGGATAATCTCATCTGTACATCTACCTATCACCTGCACACAGTCATCTCTTGGTCCTCTCCAACCTATGCCTCTCTTCTCTTCGTCTTATCCACTCTCTGCCTTTCTTCCCTTGGTCTACTTAACCTTCTGCCCTTCTTCTATTGGTCCTCTCTAATATATGCATCTCTTCTATTGGTCTTCTCCAACCTATGCCTCTCTTCTATTGGTCTTCTCCAACCTATGCCTTTCTTTTTTTCATCTTATCCACTCTCTGCCTTTCTTCCCTTGGTTCACTTTACCTTCTACCCTTCCTCTATTGGACCTATCCATCTTCTGCCCTTCTTCTATTGGTCCTATCCACCTTCTGCCCTTATTCTATTGGTCCTATCCATCTTCTGCCCATATTCTATTGGTCCTATCCATCTTCTGCCCTTCTTCTATTGGTCCTATCCATCTTCTGCCCATATTCTATTGGTCCTATCCATCTTCTGCCCTTCTTCTATTGGTCCTATCCATCTTCTGCCCTTCTTCTATTGGTCCTATCCATCTTCTGCCCTTCTTCTATTGGTCCTATCCATCTTCTGCCCATTTTCTATTGGACCTATCCACCTTTTGCCCTTCTTCTATTGGTCATATCCACCTTTTGTCCTGTTTCAATTAGTCCTATCAACCTTCTGCCCTTCTATTGGTCCTATCCATCCACTGCTCTTCTTCTCCTTGTCCTCTCCTCCCTCTGACCTTCTTCCCTTGGTCCTCTCCACCCTCTGACCTTTTTCTCTTTGTCCTCTCCACCCTCTGCCCTTCTTTGCTTGGTCCTCCCCACCATCTGCTCTTCCTCTCTTCGTCCTCTTCTCCATCTGCCCTTCTTCTCTTCATCCTCTCCACCATCTGTCTTTCTTCTCTTCGTCCTCTCCACCCTCCTCTCTTCATCCTTTGGTCCTCTCCACCCTCTGCCCTTCTTTGTTTGGTCCTCTCCACCCTTAGCCCTTCTTCCCTTGGCCCTATCCAACCTATGCCTTTCTTCCCTTTGTCCACTTCACCCTTTGCCCTTCTTCTCCTCGTCCTCTACTCCCTCTGACCTTCTTCCCTTGGTCCTCTCCACCCTCGGCCCTTCTTTGTTTGGTCCTCTCCACCCATCAGAGGGACGCACTTGAGCTTGAGTAATGAAATGTGTAAAACTCTTCTTAATGCACTGATTAATGCTGTCTATACAGTATATACTACTCACATGGGACCGAGCTCCTACTCTCATTTTCTGTTGTTGCTTCCTCATATGTGTACCATTCGCTGGGACCCTGCCAGGGAAAGTCCAGAATTAGTAACAGATTCTTTGTATAAGGACATTTCCCTCCTCATCCAACCCCCTCGCACACTCACCAGTGCTGTAGTTGTAATCCCATCTTTCACATCTGTAGAGAGAACACAGTGTTGTGATGATCAGTATACACCAAACACAGCAGGGGCAGTATATACTGTATATATATATTTTGCACAGGGCTGCACACACTGCGATCATATGCACATACTACACACTCTGCAGTATATCCTCTTCTCTTGGGGCACTAATTCGCTCATTTGGCCTCCAGTACCACCTCTACGCTGATGACACCCAAATCTATATCTCTTCCCCTGACCTTTCTCCTTCTGTGCTATCTTGTGTAAACAACTGTCTTTCTGCTATCTCCACATGGATGTCCCAACACTACCTAAAGCTCAACATGTCCAAAACAGAGCTTATTATCTTCCCTCCTGCCAGAGTCACCACCTGCCCTCAAATCTCCCTCACTGTCAATAACGCCACAATTTCCTCAGTCTCCCAAGCCCACTACCTTGGTGTCACACTTGACTCCGCCCTCTGCCTTATTCCTCACTTCCAGACTCTCCCAGTCCTGTTAGTTTTTCAATACATAGAAGTGTTTATTATTTATCTGCCTCATATCTTATTCTTTACCTCACCCTTTCCCTCTCCTTTGCGCTGGGGAATCCAATATTTTTCTGTTTAGCATATAAGGAGTTCCAGACCATCTCCTTTGCCTTTTTTTCCCCTTGGCTGCCCTATTTTCTTTTCTATGTGGGAAGCGAAGATCCTCCATATTTTTATCCTACTTTCTCCCAGTCCTGACTATTCCACCATAAAAACATTGCCCTTTTCTTACTCAACATGCTACCAAAACTCTTATCCATTCTCTCATCATCTTCCATCTTGACTATTGCAACCTCCTGCTATCTGGTATTCCTGACACCCATATATCCACACTTCAATCCATCCTAAATGCTGCTGCAAGACTGATCTTCCTCTCTCACCGCTCCACATCTGCTGCACCACTCTGCAAATCCCTACACTGGCTCCCTGTGTCCTCCAGAATCAAATTCAAATTACTCACCCTTACCTACAAAGCCCTCAACAACACCATCCTGCATACATCTCAAATCTCATATCAAAATATTCTCCCTCCCGCCCTCTTAGATCTACCTCTGACCTGCACCTTGTCTCGTCTCTGGTAACCACCTCTCACTCCCGCCTACAGGACTTCTCCCGTGCTGCTCCCCACTTATGGAATTCCCTACCACGCTCAATCAGACTTTCCCACAGCCTCCAAATCTTTAGATGCTCTTTGAAAACCCATCTCTTATTTAGAGGTGACCTTATCCTCAATAACACTAATGCACCCTCACAACTGTCCCAATCTCCACTCTGAGCCACACTCGCTCCTCTTGTTTCAGCTGTGCCCTCCTCCACTTAGAATGTAAGCTCTCTACTGAGCAGGGTCCTCCATACCCTTTGTTTTCATGTCTGCATTTATTATGTCTACCTTGTAAGTCCCTGTTTTATGTATGTCCTGTTTTCCCTGCTGTACGGCGCTGCGGAGCTCTGTGGCGCCTTACAAATCTACAATAATAATAATAACATTTTAAAGGGAAAAAAAATGCAGATAGCCCAGTGACCCAGCCCAAGATAGCCCACAAATGCCCCGCATACCTGACCACGGGGTGCCCACGGCCTCCTTACTCCAGGAACTCCAGGGTCCACCAAATTCCTCCATAGCTCTCACCCTGATAATGTGTCGTCTACCCATCAGCGCGTCATTAATCGTACAATAGGTGCGAGTGGTCGTATCCTGGTGGAAAGTAAGAAAGGGCAGATAGTTTATGATGGAAACCATTAAATACCAGCCAATTAACCTACTAGTATGTTTGGAGTGTGGGAGGAAGCCTGAACACCCGGATAAGACCATGGTCGGGAATCGAACTCATGACCCCAGTGCTGCAAGGCAGAAGTGCTAACCACTGAGCCACTGTGCTGCCAGCAATATATGGCAGTATACCGGCAACGTGGGGTGGCGGTGAGACTTTATGGAGGTATCTTGGTTGTGTGGTTACTGGTCTTGGTTATAAACGTAATATCACCCAATTGCGCACACTCGGTGCTCTGGTAGCTAAACAGTTAACCCTTCACACTCTGGTATCTAAAGAGTTAACCCAGGCAAGCAATCTGTCTCTTCTACACAGGCAATGGATTCGTTTAGAGCAATAAGGACAGAACTATTAAATTGTTAGATTTCATATACAAAAGGTACAATGCTTACAAAGAATAATAAAACAATTAGATAAAGATTTGACATACAAATAAAAAATTGCAAACAGTTATAAAAACAGATGGGATGAAAGAACAGAGCATCAATTACGTATAATAATCTGTATGACTGGGGGTAGGTAGAAAGGATGGACAATCCTGCAATTAGATTGATCCCCAAGAAACTGACAATTTGTTGTCACTGGTCTTAGCTTTTTAAAGACACCATACCCCATGTCCAGGGTTTGTGGTCTGTGACACTTTTTACAATCACCATTTGCATGTTGCCTGATTTACTACCCAATTCTACTATGTGACCTAACTTTTCTGTGGAGCGTCACATAGATTCAATTTTATTATTAATAGATCCCCTATGAATTTACCCATCTATTGATACCAAACAGGCAGGGTATCAGTTGAGCTTATACTAATTTCTTCAACTTCTCTGTGTGGTAGAATTCTTAATTTGATATAAGAGCTGCCCTTCATCATACTATTGAGGAATATGTGGTTGATCACTACTTTCATTGATTTTAAGTGGCATATTTGAAACTGAATTATTTTTGTCTATATAAATTATAGCCAACTTAGCACATGGTCTCTTTGAGCCAGACACCATGCTGAGCGGTTCATAAAAGTCTATTCAGGTGTCAAAATTCCATCCTAGGCCAGGATATAGCTCACTACAGGGGCCTTTGAAGCTACTACAGGTCACACTGCTATCTTCTAACACTGGGATGTGCAGAGCCACCAAATACACACACAACAGACTCTCTGACTTCACATTTTACACTTTAGTAGCTCAACTTATCAATGGATTCATTTGATGTACCATATTTACACTGCTGGTATGATTTAGGCCTTATTTCCCACAATTATGTAATGAGTTAACCTTATAAATAAGTAAGTGCTCTATGTTCACGACAAAGATCCATTGTATTGTGCAATTGGTTAACATTGAAAAATAGGAATAATTTTAGGCAAACAAATTTGCAGGGACAGACTTTAAAAAAACTTGAGGATGTTCCTGGGAATTATGGACAGTTGGCGGCTGCACCTCTTTGTGTAGGTGATGCGTTTTTTTTTTGTGTGTGTGTATTTTGATTGAGTTAGTAGCATTTAACGTAAATAGCTGATTCCGCAATAAAAAATCTCTGCACAGGTTACAGATTGTGGTGATTAAGTGGTGACTGTATAACAATCCCGGCCTCTTTCCACTACCACACAGTTTCACTTTCACCGAAAACATTTTTACAAGAGTGAAAAAAAAAAAGTTAAGTTTTGTTATCAGACACTAAACCGAGACTCACGTTGGAGACGTGTTGTGAGGTCTCTACCCGGTACTGGACCTCATATTGCAGTTTGTAGAGACCTTTGAGCCACAGCTCGGGCGGTGTCCAGGAGATGTTGAGTTTCCTGGGTTTGCGCTCCACCGGAGTCACTTCAACGTCGGTGGGAGGGTCGGGCAGCACTGTGGGTAACAAGACAAGGACAGGCGTTTATTTGGTTTCGCTTAAGTGGAAGTGTTGGCTGTTTCATCTGGCAGTACTGAATATGGGCACCTAGGGCTCCATGTAAGGGGATATCTTGAGGTCACATCACAGTAAAAAGTTAACTCTGCCCAAATCTAAAGAAAAAAAATATTTTAGGTGTAATGTTCCCATGTCTTCCCCCGTGAAGCTCACCGACACCCGCCTCGCTTGCTTGAAACAAGAGGAGAATAGATTGTGGCTCGGGGACCTATAGACTCATGAGGGGCCCCTGGTGGATCCTGTAAACAGTATGGGAGGTAGGTTACAAAAAATGTTTTATCTCTACATCCAAAGCTAACTTTAATTAAAATAGCTTAACTGTCTGTAATTTCAGCTTTTTGTCCTGCATCCAATCTCTTTGGAGCCAAGATGTGTGGTGTGGCTTCAGGTCATTGTAATGGAGTAAGGAGCTTATACTGTACTAAACAGGGATCTGAAATATAGGGGGAACAGTGTATATCACCTCTTAGTTTCCTACTCTCCCGGAGAATCCTGGAGACTGTCGGATTAGGGTGAGACCCAGACTGCTAGAGGAGCCGTCAGTTCTCTCATAAAAAGTTTATTTACGTGCAAGGTAGGAAGGGACATGATCATATCATCAAGTGAATAACGAGGGGGCAGAGGGTGACTATCACAGTATTGGTGGTAGACCCTGGTCCAATCCTCTCCGCCCTCCTAGATATGTACACACATGTTGCTTGTATCTCACATATATGTAAATAAACGTACATAGATCAGACATGGATTTCTCCAGGGTGTTGCTGAACTGGCTGTCAGTCCGGCCGGTTACACACAGGGATAACGTGTATCGTCCGGTGTCTCCCTCAGTGCGCGGCGAGGAGCAGGTGACGGTCTGGGTGGAGTTGATGTAGGAGCAGCTGGTGACGGTGTGCTTCCCTGTAATGCTGAGGGTGATATCAGTACTGAGTATTACACAGTGTCATCACCAAATGTCCATTCACACAGTCGCACCTAGAGGAGGAGATTTACACAGGGACACAAAGTGACTAGAGCTACTGGGTACTATGTTATATATTATATGACTGTGAGCGTCACACATCGCTGGGTGCAAATGTGTCACTCTCACCTCCAGCCAACATAGTCCATGCCCTCGCACACTCACACGTGTACTGGTACAATCACATTACACACTGTTACACACTCACATGGGTACTGGTACAATCACATTACACACTTTTACACACTCACGGGTACTGGTACAATCACATTACAAACTGTTACATACTCACATGTGTACTGGTCCTGTCACATTACACACTCACACGTGTACTGGTACAATCACATTGCACACTTACACACTCACAGGGGTACGGTACAGTCACATTACACACTGTTACACATCAACACGTGTACTGGTACAATCACATTACACACTCACAAGTGTACTTGTACAATCACATTACACACATTTACACACTCACGCGTGTACTGGTACAGTCACATCACACACAGTTACACACTCACACGGGTACTGGTACAGTCACATCACACACAGTTACACACTCACACGGGTACTGGTACAGTCACATCACACACAGTTACACACTCACACGGGTACTGGTACAGTCACATCACACACAGTTACACACTCACACGGGTACTGGTACTGGTACAGTCACATCATACACTGTTACACACTCACACGGGTACTGGTACAGTCACATCATACACTGTTACACACTCACACGGGTACTGGTACAGTCACATCACACACAGTTACACACTCACACGGGTACTGGTACAGTCACATCACACACAGTTACACACTCACACGGGTACTGGTACTGGTACAGTCACATCATACACTGTTACACACTCACACGGGTACTGGTACAGTCACATCACACACAGTTACACACTCACACGGGTACTGGTACAGTCACATCACACACAGTTACACACTCACACGGGTACTGGTACTGGTACAGTCACATCATACACTGTTACACACTCACACGGGTACTGGTACAGTCACATCACACACACGGGTACTGGTACTGGTACAGTCACATCATACACTGTTACACACTCACACGGGTACTGGTACAGTCACATCACACACAGTTACACACTCACGCATGTACTGGTACAGTCACATCACACACTGTTACACATTCACACGTACACTGGGGGCGTGGTGCACTTACCTCCAGGCAGTCACTGTGACCTCTGCGAGTGGGCGGAGCTCCCTGGTGGGTTTCCACTCACAGGTGATGTTATGGGTGGGATGCCTGATGTAACACGAGATCTGCGGCTTCTCCAGCTCATCTGTAAATAAGGTCTGAGTGTAACTGAAGAGACTAACACCGCTGCACTCACACTCACACTCACAACTACCATAGACTGAGCATCGGTATATTACTAGAGAACATGACACAGCTTTATCCTGTCATACTCATCCTCACACACTCACACTCAGGGGCGCCGAGTGGAAGGGTATAAAGTACCGGGGGGGGCCCAGGTCTGCCTGTGTAGTGGGAGGAGCCACCAAACTTGTGTCCCCTGTCACACTCCTCATCTTGCACTCGTCGTACTCACATCTCCTCTTACTACAGATTGAACAGCAATATCAGACCCTGGGGTGGCTATGGAAGGAGCCCCAAGATGTGCCAGGGCCTGAAATCCCTCTTGGCGACCCCGCTCACTCGCTCACTCACAAGCTTGGCAGGCTCATTGATACTGCCATGTTGGCCCACAATCTCGTGACCTTAACCATAACTGTGTCAGTGTTATAGGTGCTCACACATAGACTGGGAACCTTAAATCTCACGGTCATCTCTGGGCCCCCGCTCACCTTTCACCAGCAGCTGCACGGTGCACACAGGGGCCCCGTCCATGTAACACGTGTAGTTATCCTCATCTGTGTATGTTACAGCGTTCAGGGCGAGCCGGCCGGATCTGGAGGGGATCTGTCGGTTATGACGTCTCCAGTAGCCCCCGCCATCACACCCCTTACATGTCAGATTCACACTGGAGTGGAGAGGAGCCAATGTGGTGTTCGCCGAGAGCACTGGTAGACAGAGGAGAGAGCAGAGAGATGGGGCCACAGGGTCAAGAGAAGAGACAACGAAAATATAGATACAAATCAATTAAACTGACTGTGTCTGGCATACAATCTTTGTTTGTCAACCGGAGAGATTTTGAAAAGGAGATATTGATTTTGTAGGAGGATAGCTAAGACAAAATGACTGCAATTTAAAGGAAAATGAATGTGGGATTTAGTACTTTACAGTTGCTTGTTTGCTATTTTGCTGATAGAAACTACAAATTGCTGAGCTCGGGAAATCCTCTATTTCAGAGGAAGCTTCTGCAAAGTGCTCCTGTATCCTGCACCCACAACATCTGCCTCCGTGCAGAGAGCAGGATGTAATCCGGGGCCCCGCTGTCTATGCAAATCAGCCTGATTTACATACTGGTAATAATGGTAACATCTGCTGCAGGCTCAGAATACACGTACGTGGAACCGCTGAGCGGACAGAAGTTCGTGTCAGCAAGAAGACTCGCTGGGGCCCGAGCCCAGCCAGTGAGCTTCTCCTGCTCCTTACACAGGGGAAGGAAGACGATAGTGACAGCACGGGAAAGTCCTCTCCTGCAGAGTTACACAAACAGCAGATTCTACTTCTGCAAAACCGACCTCACAAATTTACATCAGTTACTGAATTGCTACATGGAAAAAAAATAATAATAGCAGATAAATGGATGTTAGCTTCAAAGGACCGTGAGACAGCAAAACATCATCAGCAGTGACCCGAGCTGTGGAAACCTGTGCTGTGCAGTCAATGCCCTCAAGTGTATGGGCAGAAGTGGAACAACAATGAGATATATGCTGACATGAAATGATTACCTTATATATATATATATATATATAAATGTCCAGGGACTTTTGTTGTATTTAAAGGACCACTAAACCCCAGAATGTAAATTTGAATAAACCGACCATCTATCCATCTATCTATCTCTCATCATTTATTTATATAGCGCCACTAATTCCGCAGCGCTGTACAGAGAACTCACTCACATCAGTCCCTGCCCCATTGGAGCTTACAGTCTAAATTCCCTAATATACATACACACACTCACAGACATAGAAAGAGAGAGAGGGACTGGGGTCAATTTAATAGCAGCCAATTAACCTACCAGTATGTTTTTGGAGTGTGGGAGGAAACCGGAGCACCCGGAGGAAACCCACGCAAACACGGGGAGAACATACAAACTCCACACAGATAAGGCCATGGTCGGGAATTGAACTCATGACCCCAGTGCTGTGAGGCAGAAGTGCTAACCACTGAGCCACCATGCTGCCCATCTATCTATCTATCTAATATCTATCTATCTATTTCGTATCTATCTATCTCATATCTATCTAATGTCATACACAGTATATCTATCTATCTATCTCGTATCTATCTATCTCATATCTATCTATCTCATATCTATCTAATGTCATACACAGTATATCTATCTCATATACAGTATATCTATTTATCTATCTTATATACAGTATATCGATCTATCTTATATCTATCTATATATCTCATATCATCTATCTATCTATCTATCCCATATATATATATATATCTATCTATCCCATATATATCTATCTATCTATCTCATATCTATCCATCTATCTATCCCATATCTATCTATCTATCTCATATCTATCTATCTATCTCTCTATCCCATATATATCTATCAATCTCATATCTATCTATCTAATATCATCTATCTATCTATCTATCATGTTTCTCTGGAGGAATTTTACCTTGATTGCTCCTAGTTCTACCCCAACCAAACCACACACAGCAGATGGAAGTGTCCGTCATCAATTCAGATTAAGCAGAATGTGACAATACAAACACTATTTGGGTCCATTCCGCGGAACAGTAAAGCAGAACCTGAGGACTGTATCATCATCGGACCTTCCCACCCCTGTGAATCACAATGTACAAAACCTCCAATACACAGGAAATTTTGCTATAATTTTGTTCATCTCTACGACAAACACTCGGTGCATTGATGTTATGTCAGAAGCTGCAGGATTATCACACAGAGCGAGATGCTTGATGTAGTGTGTGACCTTTGTACTGACACAGAGTCCGCAGGAGATACTGTCCTCTGTGTTCATTACTGGGAAACGTGGGCTGCTGTACTCAGTGTATACAGACAGCAACATGTACACATTGTAGTTACTGGATATTAATGTTATGGAGAACACCAGGTGATCGCCCTCTCTCAGGGGCCCCACTGCTTCCAGAGACATCAAAATGAATATTATATATATCTACTTATGTTTAAAACCTGTTACTGGTTTCTGAAGAGCATTCAATGTGTAAGCTCTTCAGGCTACGCCGGGAAAGTGTAAGTTTATAAGTCCAGGTTTTTATTTTCATATAACTTAATTGTAAGCTCCTTGGCACAGTCCCATCCTGCCCTATTAAATTACAAGCTCTTTGCATATATAAATATATATATATATATATATATATATATATATATATATATATATATATATATATACATACATACATATATATATACATATACATATACACACACACACACACACACACACACATATACCAATAACGTAGTCTCTTAGCACCAGTGTCTTCCAAGACATAATGGGGCTGCAGTTATCTTGGGACAGGGTTTGACGTGTTACCAATAGATTGCAAGCTCTTGGAACAGGATAATATATTTGCGGAGTGGGTCAGTCTTGCTCCCATTGCTTGCCCAATGTTCCTGTCTTGTATGACACACAAAGACACCTGCCCTGCTACTATTTGTATAATAATTAGTTACTTTTAATATAATACTTGTTGACCAAACAATAAAAGAACTTTAAGGAATAAGTAAGAAACATGGGAATGAGGAGAAGATAGGGTCATTGTGGAGGTGTAACAGGCAAGGGAACCAGAGGTGAGAGGTCGGAGAGCAAGGCGGGGTCAGAGATAGTTAAAGATTACCTGGTTTCTGGCAAGTGGTTCCCTGGGTCTCAACCAATGTCAGGATCACGAGGACGACCACCATGAAGTAGGAGTACCAACGTCTTGTGATCACCACCATAGTCACCCAGTGTGCTGTGATTTCCCCAAATCTCTGAATGTCTCGTTTGTCGTCTCTCTTGACTGTCTCGCTCAGTTACATGCCCTGTCCAGCTGTCTGTCTTTGTGCCCTACCCTCCATGGCTGTCACTTTTGCACCTTTGCTGTTTTCTGATATCTCGGAAACGCTCACTTTCTTCTTACACTCCGCTGTCCCTCTCGCATTTAGTGCCCTCTTCCTCTACATAATTGACATCATATACCCACTCTCTCTCTCTCTCTAAAACTTGTACTGTCTCGTATTCTCTGCTGTCAGTCTCGCTGGCTGTAACTTCCCTCTCTCTGGGTCTGCCCTCTGCACTCTCGGTTGGTTGACGTACGCCCACTTCTCTTCTGAATAAATATTAGACTGACAGGAAAATATTTGAGGAACCATCTACTGATTGAGCTGAAGGTCCCAGAGCGATTATGCAATCTGGGGACACTAGTGACTCTCTAGCAACCAGGGAGCGAGACCACAACACCTGAGATGGGGGAAGGTCTGCGTACACTGACAGCGGGTAAAACTCGGGGTTAAAATTGTTATTTGTTCACTGATTCATTTCTTCGGAAGAAGATAGAATCACCAGGCGGCTTCCTCCGAAAAACGAAGGTGGCTTCCGTTCTTGCCACGCCAGTCTTACGATGATTTTGATATTAATTAGGTACGGGGGACAAGAAACTCTGTCATGAAAACTGACTTTATTTATCTCCAGCAATAAGATCTATCGTCCCTTTTCTCCTAATCGGCAAGTCTTGCAGATACAGGAGGGGCTTGTAGCTGTCACAGGCTCCGCATTTTCCACGGGCCATTACCCATTGTAAATATTTGCCTCAAAATTATTATTGTGGCAGAATTACTGCTACAGGCAGAATCCCGCAGGGCGGGTAAATTCAGTCCGTTCCCTGATTAACTGTCGCTCATCCAAGAGCCACACGTCTGCCAGGCCCTCTGTTCCTGCTCAGTTATTTTTAATATTAATGTTTTGTTTATATAGTGCCAATAATATTATGTAGCGCTGTACAGAGAAGATGGAATCATTCAAATCAGTCCCTGCCCCGTTGGAGCTTACAGTCTAAATACCCTGACATATACACAGACACAGACATATATACTAGGGTCAATTTCGTCAGAAGCTGATTAAGCTACCAGAATGTTTTTGGACCATGGGAGGTTAGCAGAGGGGTGATCCACAGGGATAAGTAGATTCAGCTGGCTAGCTTGCGACTACACAGTTGGATTGAAAGCACAGAGGTGGGCCTTCACTTCCGTTAATATAGAAATAAATAAAATAAAAAAATAAAAGTTTAAAAAATATATATTGGCAGTAACTCTTGCATGTATAGATCGAAGCGAAAGCAAACCCAAACTCTACTGTAAACTTCTGTGTTGAGCTCCAGGACAGAGAGGGAGTGATATCACTGTATACATCACTGGTAATATCTCACCTACAGTATATACATCACTGTATACATCACCTACAGGATAGTGATCAGATCTATACACCAGATCTCCAGGACATAGAGGGAGAGTGATATCACTGTATACATCACTGGTAATATCTCACCTACAGTATAGTGATCAGATCTATACACCAGATCTCCAGGACACAGAGAGGGAGTGATATCACTGTATACATCACTGGTAATATCTCACCTACAGTATAGTGATCAGATCTATACACCAGATCTCCAGGACATAGAGGGAGTGATATCACTGTATACATCTCTGGTAATATCTCACCTACAGTATAGTGATCAGATCTATACACCAGATCTCCAGGACATAGAGAGGGAGTGATATCACTGTATACATCACTGGTAATATCTCACCTACAGTATAGTGATCAGATCTATACACCAGATCTCCAGGACATAGAGGGAGTGATATCACTGTATACATCACTGGTAATATCTCACCTACATTATAGTGATCAGATCTATACACCAGATCTCCAGGACATAGAGGGAGTGATATCACTGTATACATCTCTGGTAATATCTCACCTACAGTATAATGATCAGATCTATACACCAGATCTCCAGGACACAGAGAGGGAGTGATATCACTGTATACATCACTGGTAATATCTCACCTACAGTATAGTGATCAGATCTATACACCAGATTTCAAGTAAGACAATACATTAAAAAAGTTTAATTCAAATTACAAAAGGAACAAAAGACCCAAACACATACAATCTGATATTTCCCGTACATAAAATTTTACACTTTTTTGGTGTATTTTTATTGCCTATTACATCTGTACTTGGGATATATAAGCATCTGGGAGGTCGTCATCCAGAAGGAGGTATCTGGCTAAATATGTCATGTACCAGAAGTGATCTGAAGGATATCTGATGAAATGATCATTCCTAAGCTTCACAAGTTACTCCAAACACTAGGGCACCGTTCAGTTCAAGCTGGTCTCATTGTTTAGTCTAAGATATGGAAGCTACCACTGGAGTAAACTGATCAATGCCAATCAGTGCCCGGTGTCCTTAGGCTCTAAACTCACAGCCGGTGAGAGAGAGAATTGTCCAAATTTACTGTAAAAATGGGAATTTCCTTCCACTTCTCTGGTGGGTTTTTCTTTTTCACAAACTCCCCGTTTTCACTCTCGAGCACCGGATGGTGGATTTCCACTAATATCTGGTAGAGTAGAGAACCAAGAACGGCCCCAACACATGGTGCCACCACTGGAATCCACCACCAGCTGTTACCAGCTCTGTAGGAAAGAAAGACAGATAATCCGGTAAACATGACTTCCCTAGAGGTGAGTGAACTATATCTATACGAAGACCTTCAACTCCACATTCAGAAGATAATATTTTGTGTTGGACATCTGGCCTCAAGACCATTTATAGCGACCAAACAGAACATCACTGACCTAAATACATCTGCTCCCCATCCAGCCACATAGGTGAACAGTCTTGGCCCAAGGTCTCGACTTGGGTTGATGGGGTACCCACAGTTGGCTCCCATCGACAGTCCAATGGAGAGGACCAGCATACCCACAACAACGGGTTCTAGTCCCTTAGGAACAGATTTATTTCTGGAGTCACAGATGGCCAGGATGCCGATCATCAACATGGCCGTACCCATCACCTGTAGATAAAATGAGTGTGAGGAACCCGACCAGAGGTGACCAATCTAAGAGGGGATGGAACACGCCATTGGGAGTCCCACTAAACTATAATAATATAAAATAATATTAATTTTATAAACTATACAATGTTTTGAAAACTTATACATGTTAAGAAGACCTTATCAATATAATGTCTGGAAATTTGGGGATTGGAAGATGTTGAATGTAACTCGTGGTAATGTAAAAAGAAGGTACGGTTAGCTACAGGTAACAACTGACAGAAGAACTTGGTTTTTGTGGGGTTACCTGATCCAGGAAACCGTTCCAGATGCTCAGATAGGGGGAGGGGTATGAGGTAAATATGGAGGCTGTCTCTCTTGGGCCAACAACCGTCAGGTTCCCATTGGTGTAATTTTGAATGGCATCTGGAAGGAAAGAGAGCATTATTATAATATTATATATTATTATACCATCTCTTACCCACCTAGCAGCAGGTCAGAGACCTGCAAGAGGATTGATCTCACAGTAGTCTTGACTGTTGGTAATTTTGGGTGGTTTCCCTCTGCATGGCAATGTGTAAGCTAATTTAATGTGGATTGGGCTTCATCCAACCTGTAGCCAATTAGATACTTCGTTCATGAGTAAGGGCCCATACCTGCTCTGTACTGTAATTTCACCAATGCTATCCCCCTTCCATGACACAATATGACTTTACATGAAGCTAAGTTCACACATACAGCAAATTACATCATGGAGATGTAGAAAAGACACAACTGGGAAAACAGTAGTTCCCAGGTGTAGGGAAGAGTGAGGGAAGTGGATGAAAATAAAGGACAGGAGGAGGAGAGGACAATTCAGCTCACCGTAATATAACGCAAAAACTGCCGCGGCCCCGGTGAATGAGCCCACCATCTGGATGAGGACATAGAGGGGCAACTTCCTCCAGGGGAATCTGCCCAGGACACACAGGCTGAGCGAGTACGCTGGATTGAGGTGGCCTCCTGTGGTGAAGAAAACACTGGTTAAATAAATTATTACTAGTAGTTATTTTATGTAAGGCTTAATTAATTGGAGATATTGTAAATCTAACAATTATCTGCCTTATATTTGGTGTTGTAACAAAAAAAAAACCTTCGAGATATTTAAAGAACACTACGACAGAACGTTGTTAGAGTTTAACATGACAAAAAGAGTCACAATGCTTACTGAATAAAAAATGGTGAGTTACAATATAGAAATGTAAAGGCAAAAGCATTTTGTTAAAATAAAACAGAAACAAAATCTTAAAGATAAAAATCACACTAATGTTCTTTTCTTGACTAGAAGTTGTATAGTTCCTCAGTAGCAGACTAAGCCCCAAAACTGACAATTTCAAACATACCGTCATTACTTGTAATCAATCTTCTCTCCACCCAAACCCCCATTTCCTTGTGACCTCACTGAAATAAATGTGTGTGCTTGTGTGTGTGTGTGTGTGCTAATCGGTTTTATGGCTGTTTAATTGCTCTTTTGTTCAAGCACTTCTGGTAAGGAATTCTATTAACAGGATATCTCTAGTTTAGAACAGAACAGAGGTATATAATTAATTATGTCCACCAAATAGATTATGACTTTCTGAACATATGCATAAGGAACATTAATATTTTAGATTGATTACTTGGGAAGACATGTTAACTATGTTTTCTTATGATGCTGGTTTATTTCATGTGGCTAGTTTCAGTTGTTCAAATATGTACAGGGATCTGGGTCTCATTAATAGCAGAGAGCTGGCTACATACCTGAGACGCCACCTGACACGTATATGGCAATAGTGACAGCAATGGCTCCACCCAGGTACATGCAGAAGAAGTTGCCTTTGGTGTTGAAACTGGTGACGCCCTGAGCGGTAGCTCCAATGGTGATCAACTGAGAGACGGACAGGAAACAGTGCACAGTCATTCGTTACTCAGTGGGTTCGGAGGAGATACCGCCAGACAATAGAAACTCTAGGAGGCTAAGACAACAATGACTGGTAAAGACAGCAGATGATCCAGAATAGACACATGGAATCACAGACAGACCAGCGGTTTAATTTTCTTAACCCTGCATGGTCTATCACACAGACCAAATTGTGCAAACCGGGTCATGCATTCTTACATCTGCAGATTCTGGAAACAAGTGATTAATCCTACTTATTGCTGCAACATGCAGCCCTGTCCACACTAACACTTCACTAATCTCCTTATATACTATGTGCTGCTGTGGACCCTGCTCCTTCCATTATATAACTCTCAGTCTGTGGCTTCCTGTTGCCTCCATTCCCCTCCTCACATCATGTCACTGCCCCTGTCACATACAGCCCTGTCCACACTAACACTTCACTAATATCCTGATATACTCTGTGCTGCTGTGGACCCTGCTCCTTACACTATATAACTCTCAGTCTGTGGCTTCCTGCTGCCTCCATTCCCATCCTCATTTCATGTCACTGCCCCTGTCACATGCAGCCCTGTCCTCACTAATACATCTCCTGATATACTCTGTGCTGCTGGGAGACCCTGCTCCTTCCACTATATAACTCTCAGTCTGTGGCTTCCTGCTGCCTCCATTCCCATCCTCACATCATGTCACTGCCCCTGTCACATGCAGCCCTGTCCTCACTAACACATCACTCATCTCCTGATATACTCTGTGCTGCTGGGGACCCTGCTCCTTCCACTATATAACTCTCAGTCTGTGGCTTCCTGCTGCTTCCATTCCCCTCCTCACATCATGTCACTGCCCCTGTCACATGCAGCCCTGTCCTCACTAACACATCTCCTGATATACTATGTGCTGCTGTGGACCCTGCTCCTTCCACTATATAACTCTCAGTCTGTGGCTTCCTGCTGCCTCCATTCCCCTCCTCACATCATGTCACTGCCCCTGTCACATGCAGCCCTGTCCTCACTAATACATCTCCTGATATACTCTGTGCTGCTGGGAGACCCTGCTCCTTCCACTATATAACTCTCAGTCTGTGGCTTCATACTTAATTTGTGGTCCCTTTAGCACGTTAATAAATCACAGATCACTCTTCCCCAAACTGTGTTACACCCTCACAGCACTGGACAATCTTTCGAGGTAACTGAGGTTTCGTGATGTTCAGGACACATTTGTTTCTCAGGAATTGAGAGTTGCACAAGTGTAATAAAACAGGATTTGAAAGCGTGAGGTTTGTACGCCCAAGAACAGAAGCCCATTTATTTTGGGCAGGGGAGATTTTGTAACCACGGCACAGAGTTACCTCCCGTACTTCTCTTTTAAAGAAACACAAACATTGGAAAGAACCACTGATTACATTTAAATCCAACAGCGCAGGGAGCACCTATGTCTGAGACATCCCCAACTGTAGAGAGTAAAATGAGACCCCTGATCCTCCTTAAATCAAACCTTTATCCCCTTCTGAAAAATGAGAGAGAGAGATTATTACACAGAAAGAGAGAGAGATTATTACACAGAAAGAGAGAGAGATTATTACAGAGAGAGAGAGAGAGAGATTATTACAGAGAGAGAGAGATTATTACAGAGAGAGAGAGAGAGAGAGAGATTATTACACAGAGAGAGAGAGAGATTATTACACAGAGAGAGATTATTACAGAGAGAGAGCGAGAGAGAGAGATTATTACACAGAGAGAGAGAGAGAGAGAGAGAGAGAGATTATTACACAGAGAGAGAGAGAGAGAGATTATTACAGAGAGAGAGAGAGAGAGAGATTATTACAGAGAGAGAGAGAGATTATTACAGAGAGAGAGAGAGATTATTACACAGAGAGAGAGAGATTATTACAGAGAGAGAGATTACTACACACAGAGAGGTTATTACACACAGAGAGATTGTTACACACAGAGAGATTGTTACACACAGAGAGATTGTTACACACAGAGAGATTGTTACACACAGAGAGATTATTACACACAGAGAGGTTATTACACACAGAGAGGTTATTACACACAGAGAGGTTATTACACACAGAGATTATTACACACAGAGAGATTGTTACACACAGAGAGATTATTACACACAGAGAGATTATTACACACAGAGAGGTTATTACACACAGAGAGGTTATTACACACAGAGAGGTTATTACACACAGAGGTTATTATTACACACAGAGAGATTATTACAGAGAGATTATTACACACAGAGATTATTACACAGAGAGAGAGATTATTACAGAGACATTATTACAGAGAGAGATATTTTTACACAGAGAGATTATTACACACAGAGAGATTATTACAGAGAGAGATATTATTACACAGAGAGATTATTACACACAGAGAGATTATTACACACAGAGATTATTACACACAGAGAGATTATTACACACAGAGAGATTATTACACACAGAGAGATTATTACACAGAGAGAGAGAGAGATTATTACAGAGAGAGAGAGAGAGATTATTACAGAGAGAGAGAGAGATTATTACAGAGAGAGAGAGAGAGAGAGAGATTATTACAGAGAGAGAGAGAGAGATTATTACAGAGAGAGAGAGAGAGAGATATTATTACACAGAGAGAGAGAGAGAGAGATATTATTACACAGAGAGAGAGAGATATTATTACACAGAGAGAGAGAGAGAGAGATTATTACACACAGAGAGAGAGAGAGAGATTATTACACAGAGAGAGAGAGAGAGAGATTATTACACAGAGAGAGAGAGAGAGATTATTACACAGAGAGAGAGAGAGATTATTACACAGAGAGAGAGAGAGATTATTACACAGAGAGAGAGAGAGATTATTACACAGAGAGAGAGAGATTATTACACAGAGAGAGAGAGATTATTACACAGAGAGAGAGATTATTACAGAGAGAGAGAGATTATTACACAGAGAGATTATTACACAGAGAGAGAGAGAGATTATTACAGAGAGAGATTATTACAGAGAGAGATATTACAGAGAGAGATATTACAGAGAGAGATTATTACACACAGAGAGATTATTACACACAGAGAGATTATTACAGAGAGAGATTATTACAGAGAGAGATATTATTACAGAGAGAGATATTATTACAAAGAGAGAGAGAGATTATTACAAAGAGAGAGAGAGATTATTACACAGAGAGAGAGATTATTACACAGAGAGAGAGAGATTATTACACAGAGAGAGAGAGATTATTACACAGAGAGAGAGAGATTATTACACAGAGAGAGAGATTATTACACAGAGAGAGAGATTATTACACAGAGAGAGATTATTACACAGAGAGATTATTACACACAGAGAGAGATTATTACACACAGAGAGAGATTATTACACAGAGAGAGAGATTATTACACAGAGAGAGAGATTATTACACAGAGAGAGAGAGAGGGAGATTATTACAGAGAGAGATTATTACAGAGAGAGAGAGAGAGAGATTATTACAGAGAGAGAGATTATTACAGAGAGAGAGAGAGAGAGATTACAGAGAGAGAGAGATTATTACAGAGAGAGAGAGAGATTATCACAGAGAGAGAGAGAGATTATTACACAGAGAGAGAGAGATTATTACACAGAGAGATTATTACACAGAGAGATTAATACACACAGAGAGATTACAGAGATTATTACACAGAGAGAGATTACAGAGAGAGAGATTATTACAGAGAGAGAGAGAGAGAGAGAGAGAGATTATTACACAGAGAAAGAGAGATTATTACACAGAGAGAGAGAGATTACACAGAGAGAGAGAGATTATTACACAGAGAGAGAGAGATTATTACACAGAGAGAGAGATTATTACACAGAGAGAGAGAGATTATTACACAGAGAGAGAGATTATTACACAGAGAGATTATTACACACAGAGAGAGAGAGAGATTATTACAGAGAGAGATTATTACAGAGAGAGATATTATTACAGAGAGAGATTATTACACACAGAGAGATTATTACACAGAGAGAGAGAGAGATTATTACAGAGAGAGATTATTACAGAGAGAGATTATTACAAAGAGAGAGAGAGATTATTACACAGAGAGAGAGAGATTATTACACAGAGAGAGAGAGATTATTACACAGAGAGAGAGAGATTATTACACAGAGAGAGAGAGATTATTACACAGAGAGAGAGAGATTATTACACAGAGAGAGAGATTATTACACAGAGAGAGAGATTATTATACAGAGAGAGAGATTATTACACAGAGAGAGAGATTATTACACAGAGAGAGATTATTACACAGAGAGAGATTATTACACAGAGAGAGAGAGGGAGATTATTACAGAGAGAGATTATTACAGAGAGAGAGATTATTACAGAGAGAGAGAGATTATTACAGAGAGGGAGAGAGAGATTACAGAGAGAGAGAGGGAGAGAGAGATTACAGAGAGAGAGGGAGAGAGAGATTATTACAGAGAGAGAGAGAGATTATTACAGAGAGAGAGAGGGAGAGATTATTACAGAGAGAGAGAGGGAGAGATTATTACAGAGAGAGAGAGGGAGAGAGTATTACAGAGAGAGAGAGAGAGAGAGAGAGATTATTACACACAGAGAGATTATTACACAGAGAGAGATTATTACACAGAGAGATAAATTATTACACAGAGAGATTGATTACACACAGAGAGAGATTACAGAGAGAGAGAGAGAGAGAGATTATTACACACAGAGAGATTATTACACACAGAGAGATTATTACACAGAGAGAGATTATTACACAGAGAGAGATTATTACACAGAGAGAGATTATTACACAGAGAGAGATTATTACAGAGAGAGATATTATTACAGAGAGAGATATTATTACAGAGAGAGATATTATTACAGAGAGAGATATTATTACAGAGAGAGAGGTTATTACACACAGAGAGATTATTACACAGAGAGATTATTACACAGAGAGATTATTACACAGAGAGATTATTACACAGAGAGATTATTACACAGAGAGATTATTACACAGAGAGATTATTACACAGAGAGAGAGAGATTATTACAGAGAGATTATTACAGAGAGAGATATTATTACACAGAGAGATTATTACACACAGAGAGATTATTACACAGAGAGAGATTATTACACAGAGAGATTATTACAGAGAGAGAGAGAGATTATTACAGAAAGAGATTATTACAGAGAGAGATATTATTACAGAGAGAGATTATTACAAAGAGAGAGAGAGAGAGATTATTACACAGAGAGAGAGAGAGATTATTACAGAGAGAGATTATTACAGAGAGAGATATTATTACACAGAGAGATTATTACAAAGAGAGAGAGAGATTATTACACAGAGAGAGATTATTACACACAGAGAGATTATTACACACAGAGAGATTACTACACACAGAGAGATTACTACACACAGAGAGATTACTACACACAGAGAGGTTATTACAGAGAGAGATATATTATACACAGAGAGATTGTTACACACAGAGAGATTAGTACACACAGAGAGGTTATTACACACAGAGAGGTTATTACACACAGAGAGGTTATTACACACAGAGAGGTTATTACACACAGAGAGGTTATTACACACAGAGAGGTTATTACACACAGAGAGATTATTACACACAGAGATTATTACACAGAGAGAGATTATTACAGAGAGATTATTACAGAGAGAGTGAGAATTACAGAGAGAGAGAGAGAGAGAGAGAGAGAGAGAGAGATTATTACACACAGAGAGATTATTACACACAGAGAGATTACTACACACAGAGAGATTACTACACACAGAGAGATTACTACACACAGAGAGATTACTACACACAGAGAGATTACTACACACAGAGAGGTTATTACAGAGAGAGATATATTACACACAGAGAGATTAGTACACACAGAGAGATTAGTACACACAGAGAGGTTATTACACACAGAGAGGTTATTACACACAGAGAGGTTATTACACACAGAGAGGTTATTACACACAGAGAGGTTATTACACACAGAGAGATTATTACACACAGAGAGATTATTACACACAGAGATTATTACACAGAGAGAGATTATTACAGAGAGTGAGAATTACAGAGAGAGAGAGAGAGAGAGAGAGAGAGAGAGAGAGAGAGAGAGAGAGAATTACAGAGAGAGAGAGAGAGAGAATTACAGAGAGAGAAAGAGAATTACAGAGAGAGAGAGAGAGAGAGAGAGAGAGAGAGAATTACAGAGAGAGAATTACAGAGAGAGAGAGAATTACAGAGAGAGAGAGAATTACAGAGAGAGAGAGAGAATTACAGAGAGAGAGAATTACAGAGAGAGAGAGAGAATCACAGAGAGAGAGAATTACAGAGAGAGAGAGATTATTACACAAAGAGAGAGATTATTACAGAGAGAGAGAGATTATTACAGAGAGAGAGAGATTATTACAGAGAGAGAGATTATTACAGAGAGAGAGAGATAGATTATTACAGAGAGAGAGAGATTATTACAGAGAGAGAGAGATTATTAGAGAGAGAGAGATTATTAGAGAGAGATTATTACAGAGAGAGAGATTATTACAAAGAGAGATTATTACACAGAGAGAGATTATTACAGAGAGAGAGATTATTACAGAGAGAGAGATTATTACAGAGAGAGAGATTATTACAGAGAGAGATTATTACAAAGAGAGAGAGATTATTACACAGAGAGATTATTACACAGAGAGATTATTACACAGAGAGATATTATTACAGAGAGAGAGATTATTACAGAGAGAGAGATTATTACAAAGAGAGAGATTATTACAGAGAGATTATTACAAAGAGAGAGATTATTACAAAGAGAGATTATTACAAAGAGAGAGATTATTACAGAGAGATTATTACAAAGAGAGAGAGATTATTACAGAGAGAGAGATTACAGAGAGAGAGATTTTTACAGAGAGAGAGAGAGAGCGAGAAAACGTATTACAGAAGACAGACCACATACACAGCTCTGTCACTACACCTCCATCCTCTCTCTTATCCCCCACACACTACGCCTCTACCCTGTCCTGGACGCTTGTTCTATTCCTGTACTCACTCCCTGCACCTCTGTCTTATCAAACTATTACATCTCATTCACATTTACACACAAACTACAAGTCTATTATCTGTACCAGTCTGTATAATTCTTAAATTACTCACAAGCAGCACAAAAACCCCAAGAAATTCAGCCAGACATTCACGCGCGATGGTATTCTTCAGCCTTAGACTGCCCGTCACCCTCTCCTGACTGTACCACCGTGCCATCTCTGGTGGCAGCAGAGAGACCAGAGGGCAGAGACTGACTGAGTCCTCCTTATAAAGACTCCTATCACATGGATAGATAAGAGGGTCACACAACCTCTAGTAATTACTTTATCTGCTGAGTATTCACAAGCTCAGGTGTACCAACATGAGTCATATCAGGATAACTTGTATCAACTACTGAAGACCTCCTCAGAACACCCCAGGGACCCCAGAGAACATTTAGGATATGTATCCCAAAAACCTCATCAGTAATATTCTCCAAACATCAATGGTCGGACACTGAGGAATGGAGCGGTGGCCAGTCCAGAGACGTAACTTAAAATTTTAGCAAGAAGCAAAGTTGCCGGCCCCCCTAGACCTCAATTTTAACCAAATGAACCTAAAATGTTCATAAACTACGCCCCCCTATAGAATTGTGCCCTAGCCGGTCGTCCCTATCGCACAGCCCTGGTGGTCACCTACTTAACATCGTCCATCTTTAAGATGACCAATTCCCGTCTTCCATACTGGCTGAGAGACAAAGAATTTTAGAAGTCCTTTCTGAAGCTCAAGTGAAATACTTATTTTTCTCTTACTTACCTAGCTTCATGAAAACAGTTTTTATTAAGATAAATTACTGATATCTTTTGCGGATATGTCCCAGTTTGAGCGACGACCTTTTGGGTCCTTACCTTGTTGGTTGCATTTATGACAAGTCCTCATAAATCTCCTTTGAAAAAAATATTGTGTACTACCAGCATATACATGTTAATATAATAGAAATAACATTCTTATCTTGCAACCAATCATTTTAAGAGAATCGGTTATTAATTCTCCCAGTCCTGTCGACTCCACCTTAAAAAAATTGCTAGAATACGCCCTTTTCTTACTCAACATGCTACCAAAACTCTTATCCATTCTCTCATCATCTCCCAACTAGACTATTGTAACCTCCTGCTATCTGCCATTCCTGACACCCATATATCCACACTTCAATCCATCCTAAATGCTGCTGCAGGACTGATCTTCCTCTCTCACCGCTCCACATCTGCTGCACCACTTTGTAAATCTCTACACTGGCTCCCTGTGTCCTGCAGAATCCAATTCAAATTACTCACCCTGACCTACAAAGCCCTCAACAACACCACCCCTTCATACATCTCATATCTCATATCAAAATACTCTCCCTCCCACCCTCTTAGATCTACCTCTGACCTGCGCCTTGTCTCGTCTCTGGTAACCACCTCTCACTCCCACCCACAAGACTTCTCCCGTGCTGCTCCCCACTTATGGAATTCCCTACCACGCTCAATCAGACTTTCCCACAGCCTCCAAATCTTTAGATGCTCTTTGAAAACCCATCTCTTATTTAGAGGTGACCTTATCCCCGATAACACTAATGCACCCTCACATCTATCCCAATCTCCACTCTGAGCCACACTCGCTCCTCTTGTTTCAGCTGTGCCCTCCTCCACTTAGAATGTAAGCTCTCTACTGAGCAGGGTCCTCCATACCCTTTGTTTTCACGTCTCCATTTGTTTTGTCTGCCTTGTATGTTCTTGTTTTATGTATGTCCTGTTCTCTCTACTGTACGGCGCTGCGGAGCACTGTGGCACCTTACAAACGACGACAATAATAATAATTAATTGTAACATGAACTACTGGTCCAGATGTTGATACTCTTCTCCTGTAGTTTGTTGAGAGTCAAACTTTCCAAGACCCTGACCTTCCTTCCCCGTATCAAAATTTTCTTTAACATTTTTATGTACCGGATCAAAGAAGCCGCCGCCACAAACAAATAAAGGACACGTATCGCTGCAACAAACTCGAGATCCAGACAGATATTCCACTTTGCTTATCGAAGGAAGAAAAGAAATCCGATGGAATAGTTTATGATAAACACAGATTAGTTACACTTTTATCCGGTGTCGCCTTGATACAAAGGCGTTATTATCTCTTATCTTGCATCAATAAATAAAATAATGACCTCTAGTATCTAATAAACTTGCTGAGAAATTTATCAGCTTGTAAAAAAATCAGCCAAGACTGCAAAAATAATTGTAGTCAAGAGCCAGGTAATCCAAATATCCCGTTCTTCATCCTCAAGGTACGGTATCTTGGGGTGAAGGCTTGTAGTCACTCTAATGAGGCTACATCATTTGCTGGTATAGAATTGCAGGGGGCTTCCACTGGCGATTATTGCTTTCACAGAAATTAGTGGGACCTCCTGCACTCTCTCCAACCACCATGACCGGCCAAGCCCCTTAGTCTTGAGAGGACAGGTTGTGAGGAACAAAGGTGAAGTTGGTGGGTTGGAGAAGATACAATTGTGAAGGACCAAGACAAGGTCGATAAACCGGCAAAACCAAACAAGACTCTTGCATTACCAGCAGAGAAATTTAAATTCCAGCTCTTCTTTTGCAAAGATTGGTAGGAGGGAGGGTCTTATACAGGCTGCATATAGGGGAGGTCCTAATCCACTTGATCGTTAGCAATGTTCTGATTGCAGTAAGCAAAAAAGAATGTGCATTTGTCAGTGTTTATGACGCACTGCCACCTGTTGTCTGTATTTGGTATTGCCGCGGATCCTCACAGCTCCCCCTCTTTTTTACAACACTAGGCCCTCTACTACTGTAGCAGGAACTATCCTTCATCTTAGCAATGGGTTCTTCACCATTGGTTCCAGCAGGGAGACGTGAAACACAGGGTGGATCCGGAAGGAAAAGGCTAGTTGAAGCCTGTACACTACCAAATTTATCTCCCAACTGATTGGGTGCAAACCGATGTACTAAGACCCCAGTGTGAAGGAGAGCATTTTCAGGACAACATTGCACATGGAGAGCTACACTCTATTCCTCTACTGAAAACACTAGCCCGTCCACTCACTTCTGGTCCGCAAACTTTTTTTGGTGAGGAAATGTGTCTTAGCGGACTGTTTCTGAGACACATCGCGACACCATGTCTCAAATTGAATTCCACCTTGTATGTTCAGCTGGGAGGCAAACCAGGACGGGAAATGGAGTGATACTCCCAGTCCCTTGCATAAGGCCCTTCAAAATTGAACTACAAAATAGAGCCCTCATTCAGAGACAATATTTAAAAGTAGCATGTGTAGGCAGAAGACCTCTTTGGTGAAGATCTGGGAGTTTTTTTTTAGTTTTATTCAAGGCTGTGAAGTGAACTTCCTGGAGGCATAATGCCTGCTCCCTTCTTGATGGATCATTTTGGAGAGAACTTTCAGTAGAGTGTTGGCGTTGACTTTGCAGGAACCAGGCTGGTATGTTACGATAAGGTGAAACCTGGTTAGGAATAATGCCCACTGTGACTGCCAAGAGTTCAACCTCTTTGCTCCCTGCATATCATGTGTAAGGATAGACAGAGGGAGTTTCTTCCTCCCCAGAAGGTGCCTCCACTTAGTGAGGATCATGATGATGACCAGCAACTCCTGGTCTCCCATGTCACAGTGGACCTCTTTGAAAAGAAGGTGCAGGAGTTAAGGATGTTTTTGTCGTCAGTCTCTCAGTTTTCCTGCTCACTCTTGGATGCATCAACTTCGATGGTAGAGGCCCGACTGATATCAGGATGCCGGAGAAAGGGTGCTCGAAGAAACGTTTGGTCAAGGCAGTTATAGAGCTGACAACTCTTGACAAATTGTGGATAAAACATCCAAAGTAGTCACTAAAGCCCACAAACTTCAGAATCTCCTTGACCCCTCACGGCATCGGCCTATTGCCACAAGAAGTCTACTCTTGACTGGTTGAACACTTTTCCATCTTGGCAATTCGTTGAATATCCAACGTGCAAAATGGCGGACAGCATACCAAATAAAGACCATTTTCCACCAACATAAACAAGTTTGTATCGCTTCTGTATTAACTTGATTTGTGGAGTCTATAAAATGGTATTTGAGGAACTGGGAAAGGTTGGTGAAGGACGATTTAAGGGATGAAGGGAAGGGACAGAAATCGGCACAGCCTGAGAGTACGTAATGCACCAACAAATTATTCCATGAGCTATAAAAAGAGAAAACATCTTCTTAGTAATGTAAAGCCCAGAGAATTATAAATAGGAGATATTTGGTAACCCCAAGTTATAAGTAAACCAATCATTCCCATACCAGGTTAAGTTCATCATCATCCACCCAATTATTGGTCCTGTAACCGTCTTGATGTCTCTGTCACTTGTCCGAGAGATGGCTGGGAAGACAGGAAGCTAAGATCTCTTGGTGGAAAGAGACGGGAAAAGTAGGATGGGAAAAAGTTAATTCCCCCTGATATTTTCATCTAAATAGCAAATAGAAAGGAGAGAAAAATAGAAGGATCTTCAGGGAAAATCAGTCCATGAATGATGGAGTGAGGAGCAAATGGGAAAGTAAACTTTCCAGTAAAGGGGTAGTCAAGCCAAGGAATAGTGTATCAGTGAAGGTAGCACAGGTGAGTTTAAGAAGGCAGAGGGGCTGTTTCTGGTAAAGAGCCGATCTTTGGCCTTGCAGAGCACCATGGGAGTTGTAGTTTAGCCCCTGCTGCCCAGGTCGCCTACACTCATCTCTATATTGAAAGCATTTGGGAATAAAATAACAAGAATTCAGCAAAAAACTTTGTACCAGCCGTCATTGGATTACTGCACTTGGCTGGCGTTACTGCTTGCTTATCAGGGTCACTCTGTAGAAGTTCTTATCCTAATCTTCCTGTCACATTATACTGCCATTTATTGACCCTCTTATCAAAGAAAGGGACCGCCGTACTTCCGTCGTGAACAAGAAACGATTGACCTGCAGGGGTCAGGGGGTTACAACCGAGGTCACAGCGACCGGGGTCTAACCTCAGAACGCAACGGAATCTTCTTATAACACAGACGTTCGCTGGAATCTAAGATCTGACAAGTTCATGTGTTCTAGAGAATGAGGATTGTCAGCTACCGACAGCCAGCGGGTTAGGAGTTAAACCTTCCTATTAGCACCATGGGGCTGAGAAGGAAATTAGTTTTTTGGAGAAATACTACACATATGAATTCCTATAAAGAATATGTCTTATCTAGTTGTAGGCAGTGCTGCCACAATGGGCTTGGAGGCGAAGAAGGTCCCTATACCCCCTCTTCTCGGCACATGGACAATCAAGACCACTTAGGACCTCTTCCTAGCATGTCTCACACTTAATTCCCCGTGTATTACGTGTGGGACCAATGCTCTCAGTAATTTTACTGCTCTCAACCCTAGTCGGTTGGTATGAAGGCAAATTTCTACCTCCAACCAAAGACCAAATTTGCTCGACCTAAAGAGAGAGAAGCATCTATAATTATCCTCCTAAAAATGATTCCACCGGTGGTTGAGGGAGATTGGGGCAAGGGAGGGTCTAACCATAACATAAATTCATTTCCCGCTCCCCTTGTCAGTGACATTGGAGCGTGGTACAAACTACGCTCCCTAGAAGGAACTGAGATGCTCTACAGACAGAGGTGTCTGATGAAATAATCTTATCACGTCATTTGTGCCACATGTTTAAGAACGAAAAAATTGTGATTGGATAACAGACTCCTGGATCCGATTCAATTTCTAGAGAGGAACCTTGAGTGACAAGGTGTAGGTGTCCTACCCAAAACTGAGAAAGGTGATTGGCCGACCAGGATTACGCACTCATTTTTGCAAAGTTTATCAAAACATCGAGGTCCAATGAGAGAGTACGGATGACGTCTCTGTGTTGTAAGTGTCGTGAGGTCTGGGTGACGTAAACATAGTTGGAGAAAACGTTGATAGCTTAGGTGAGATATGACTACTGACGTGAAGGTGTAGGGAGCCATAGCGGATCCAAATACCATCAATGGAACAGCCGATCCCTCCATTGGAAGCTCAGGAACGGCATGTGATTTTGGTGGTCATGCAGAGAATGGAAAGTGTCTTCTAGATCTATTCTGTCACAACAGAAAACCTATCTCCAAGAGGAACGGTGAAAGCTTTCATGGGGAAGTGTCTGACAACGGAGGTCAACACATAATCTATCTGGGATTGCTGCTTTAAAATGTACGATTCAATTTATCACAAATTATACCTAAAGGATTGTAAACACCCACCGCAAATCGTCTCTCTGCCAGTGCTATTTGTAGCCGATTTATATATAACTTAGCATTTTAGAGTTACTCCTCCTTTAAACTCCCCTGCCAACTCCTCCACATAGTTTACTAGGGGTCAATATACTTGTTTTTGACTCTGAGACTGTCTAAACCAGTGAAACCAGCAGATGATGATGATAAATATCTAAATACTAAGGTCACTGTAACACTAAATAATGATAAATGACCCTGATATGACAACAGAAGCTGCATCGCCACCTTGTGGTCACCAGCAGATACTGCACAGAGAAGGACTGAGCAGCCAGTAACACAAAAAAACCAATAATTATCTTTTTTTTCTATGTCTTCATAGTCATTTTTTTTTCTAGAAGTTTGTTTTATAAACGTTAGACGCAACTATTTCCATTGCCAGACCCATTTACGCGCGTTGCGTACGCGGTAGAATCGCTAGTAAAACGCACAACATTAACACCAGTGGGTATTTTTGAAGTTGAAAATAATTGAACTTTTGGTCTTCCCTCATCACTAAGGGCCCCCTGTTATTCACAGAGCTACAACATTGTTTCAACAATGGCAACCAAGTTCTGTTAGCGACTTAAGTTGTGAAACTATTAGGATGCGTAACGCTTTGAACACTGCTGCAGTTTTGCTTACCCTGGGGTGTGGCTATGCAAAGTGGTGGGTGTGTCTCTACACACTAGTGAAAGTGGCTATGTGGATAGCCGCTCATATGGATCATAACACAATCTGTCAAGTGTCAAACAAATAATTAAGTTCCCGGCCGTCTTAGAGGAAATCTGCCTTCAGGACATGGACGAGTTCAAAACCAGTGACATGAACCTCTCCCCCAAATTTATGCATGTAGAAGCTTTGCAACAAATGGGGTAATTCATTTCAATGGGGTATCCAAGGGAGCGCTATAAATATGAAATATTGAAATATGACAAGCTCGATCTAATGGGTCTTTCCTTACCACTCACTTAAAGCCTTCTGAACATCTACTGACTCAAAACCGAAAATGCAGGATCATTTGGAATACACCCAAAAAACCTTGCAGTGTTGTACAAATGTCAGATTATTCTATAACTAGCCCGATTGGCTAGTAATGTAAAGTAGACAGGCTGAGCTTTTCTCATTTGTTTCAATGCGTTGATTTATTTCAGTAGGGTTTCCGCACAAAGAACGCTAAAAACACCACTGAAATAAATCAACGCATTGAAACAAATGGAAAAAGTTCAGAGATTTTCAAACTTCTCTGGTGAAATAATCTTTAGATCGCTGGAAATAAATCCCATTTTGGTGGTGTTTTAAAGTCATTTTGATCATATTAGTCGGTATGTTTTATGCTAAATTGCTGTGTGCAGTGAAATATTAAGCATAAAAATCGGGAACACTTAGATTGACTATGAACATAGGAAAATACAACTATTCCTGCATGGGCTATGAATATAATATACAGAGACCACATTCAACAGAGGTCAACAATCTCCGACTCAAACGACCTACGTGTTGCGGTTGCCATGTAGGTGAATGACCCAGGAAACGAAACGCGCTGTGTGTTTCCATCCATGGAATTATATAGAACAATATATTTCCTGCTACGCTGTATATACTTTTATACTGACCTAAAATGCTTTTGTGGTTAAAAAAATAAATAAATTAAAGTAAGAGGAAACCAACCACATAACGAGAACCTGCCTGAGTTTTCTGCAGAATTCAATGGTACAAAATACAACTAATCTATTGGTCCAGTTGTGCTACAGTTTAACTGCAGGAGTTGTGGATAGGACGATTCATAGGCTGGTATTCTGGTCCATTACTCTAAATATAACCCTTTATTTTCTATGTATTTACAGGACACACCGTCGTACAATGTTTTCTTTGTTCTAAACACCGATTAAGGATCGGTCACGTTATCTCTGTGGTGGAAACAGGAACAATCTGCTGTAACGGTCTCATTCTTCTCCAAAACTTTGGACGTGGCCGGTTATGTTTTTTGATTCACAAATATAATATAAATAATAAATGAAAAGAACTTCTGTTCGGTTATCGGTTCCAGAATCTAGTTCATAAGATGCGGCTCAAAATGGTCTAGAAAATCCCAGACATCAGGGGGGTTGGTCTGTGCTAGTCTGACCTGGGGTCCAGGAGATCTGGGGGATAAGAAGAGACAAGAGGAGTAATATATAAACTTATTCCACCGTCACAGTAACACGTAGGAGCCTCAATATCTCTTACCAATGAGTGATCCCCTGGACGGTTCGATGGTTCCGCTGCTGATGACCTGACCGTCTCTCGTCACAGTCACTGTGGTAGACGAGTTACCTTGTCCATCTTGTACAGTTCTCCTCTCTTCAACTGTCTGTAGCAAGAGCAGAAGAACGCACTTAGGATGACTTATTGTGAGTGGAGCCTAACGCCAATATTTATGCGGACAGCACGGTGGCTCAGTGGTTAGCACTTCTGCCTCACAGCACTGGGGTCATGAGTTCGATTCCCGACCATGGCCTTATCTGTGTGGAGTTTGTGTGTTCTTCCCGTGTTTGCGTGGGTTTCCTCCGGGTGCTCCGGTTTCCTCCCACACTTCAAAAAAACATAAATTAAATTGCCCACTCCGTCTGTGTGTGTGGAAGTTAGGGGATTTAGATTGTAAGCTCCAACGGGGCAGGGACTGATGTGAGTGAGTTCTCTGTACAGCGCTGCAAAATTAGTGGCGCTATATAAATGATGATAATGAAGATGATAAAGTACCAGGGTCTTATTAATTGGGTGTAAAGTACAACTTACCCCATCAGGTCTCGTCACTTTGGAAACTGAGACGCTCCGGAAAAACGATGAAGATGTCGGCCTCCTCGGACTTAGAATAGAGTCCAAACCATGGGACGAGACCTCCGAATCGAGGACTAGAAAAACAGGAGGGTATGAGACAGACAAGACCGGTTTCAGGAGTGAGAGGTGACGACACAGACAAGGTGACACTGGAGAAATTGGGCCGTAGAGTAAACAGTGAACAGGGTCACTAGAGGCCCAACGTTCTCTGCCAAGAGTTGAAGCTCTTTATACCGCTGCACAGGAGCTCATTAGCTCAGTCCAGGACACCTAAACCTGGGACATATTATACAATACAGCTATAACGACAACAGACATACACAAACATTAGTGGATGTAGTCATGCAGTTGGTGATCCGAAATACAGGAAACTAATTTATTAACAAAAGTAGAGTTTCTAATCTAAGATTTATACGTTGGGATGTCTTCTTTCAGGAGATAAGGGCAATTTAAAGCTTTAATTATATATTCCCAGACTGAGAGTACCTACTTTTGTCTTGCTTGGCGTCTCCTGGAGGGACTACAACTGGACTGTCTTCCTGCTGGAAAGAGAGAGAGAGAGAGTAAGATTCCCGATCAACCTTACATCACCGGTTCTATGGTGGAGCGGGGAATACAGCTCTATGGCGCCACCACCAGGTCAGGAAGTAAAAAATAGAATTTACATACAAATATATTTCTGAACTAATGATTTGACTGCAGGATTTAGGTCCCTGGCAGTGTCGAGGGGGGGAGGACACAGCTGTTACCAGCATCTGGGAACGGACCGCACCACCTGCAACGCACCCATCTGTTATTTCCCCAGGGGAGCCATCCTGGGGACCGGGGACCTTGCCGGTTGGTGGGGTCCTGTGGACATGTGGTCTGGTCTCTGGGAAGGTGGGAATCTGGATATTTTAACATGGAGTCCCGCAGTGAACCGCCCCTGGATCCTTCAGGACTCTGAATCGGGGGCTCGATCCCTGGTAGATCTACAAAGGAGGAATAAAAGAAAAAAAAAATCAACATATATCAGTGTGTGAATCACCAACTTCAGCTCTGTTTCCAACCGTGGACCATAAGGCTAATGTGACTACCTACACTCTACATAAACTAGTCACAGATTTCAAGTTTTGTGGTGTTAATGCGAGTTCAGGTGTCGGGTCATGACCGGGCTGCCGATGTGACCCAACGTCTCTTATTAAGCTTACTTCAGCCGTACTCTACCTCCAGGCAACAAGTGATTAAAAACTGAAAGCAAAAGATTCTTGAGAAAACCCCCTCTGAGGAAGTCGCATACTGTGGCGAAACGCGTTTGACCCAACTTCCTGCAATTCTGATTTATTTTTCTTTCATTTTTACTCACTTCTAACGGCTTTCACTCCTTCATTATAACAGTGTATGCCATTCTATTGGGTTCGCCTTGTTAATCATTCTAATATTTCATTCTTTTAATGTATTACTGAAATTGATTCTATTATCTATATTTTGCTAATTATTGATCTCTCCCCACTTCATAACCTCCGCCTTTCCATTTTTTGTGAACTCCATAACCTCTGTAACATCATCTCTTTTTAATTTGTTACTACTCCCGCACAACCTAATATCTTATGCATCTCGTCAACGTTTAATCCTTACATACAAGTCATCTGTACGGCTTACGCATTTCACCGTCTCCTACTACTAACTACTGCTATAGAGAACAAGGTCCAGCCTCGACGGAGGATTTGGAGAATACACTAACTGGACACCACAGTATTTTCGAGCATTCGGGTTAGTCCTTGTGCATGACCGAGGGTTAATTTGCTAAATTTATTTCTCACACTTCAATTGACAACTGATGGAGGGACAGTTGTACAATGCAGTAATTACCGTCTTGCCTGAGCTTGATGAAAATCCAAGATATTGAGGATCCTGTAGATGTCGCTCTTCATTGGCCACCAGACCACCTAGTGTCCTTTTTCCACCGTACACAGCAACCAAATCGGTTTCATCCTGAACAAAATGACTGTTCTAAACCGTGGACACCTCTCTCTCTCAATATGCACACGTCACCCACTAATACCGGTAACAGGGACACAAGATGGGCATATTTCGGTGGATCTGTGAAAGGTCTCAAAGGTTTCATTTTGGACCAAATCAAAAAAATAGGTCAAATTTCTATACAGATGTCCGAGGTCCGGATAAATAGCCACGTATTTGACTCTACTTTCAACCAGACGGTGTTCTCCCATTACCAAATCTTTTGCTCTAGCAATAAAGCCTCTATCTGTCCTCATTAGAAGGTCCACTACCCTTAGCGGTTTTCGATATAGGCTTCTGGCGAGAGAAGGTAGAAATGTATATCGATGACACTAGGTGACACCACACGTAGCACTTGACCTAATAAATTATTGTGGACGCGATGGTGGATCATAAAAGGTTCCTGGCACTTAGGCGTTACGAGATGTTGGGGAATTTAAATAGGCCACTTTATTAATCTTGAATTACCACCATTTAACCTGGTCGATGACAGGAACGGTCAAACCGAATTAAAATTATACCAACGTTTATTGCTTCAACAGACAACTTTGTGGCCGTGAGTTTATTCAGAGATGGAAAGCCAGGGTTAAAGTTACATGGCCTAAAAGAAAGATGATGTTTTGGAAGTCCCCCCATCCTCTTTCTGTAGTTTACAGGTAGCTAGGTGCAAAGTCTGTTCCCATGGTTAGAAAAACCTCTTGTTGAGTCTGCCCCAAGAACTCTGGGCTGGTTCCTCGGCAACTCAGACCTAATCTCATTCTTGGAGAGACGCATAGTGACTAAGGTTGAGAAACTGGAGTGACGACCGGCCTGGATTAAACACACGCATGGCTACGATACATCAATTATACACTTATAATGCGCTCACCCCCGATCTGGTTTGCAGCCTGAGTTTCGGATATCTAGACACTATTTTTTTTTCTTCTCAATACTTATAGCTCTGCCTAATCCTTCGGTATAGAAAGACCATGAAGCAGCTAATCTATGACCAATATAAGAACGTCTTACGAGCTGGCAGTAGGGGAGCATGAGAAGCGGATGTTGAGGGCCCGTCTGATGCGCAAAAATGTTATATATATTTGAGAAAGTAAGTGAAGTTGCATTAAATTGCTTACGTATACTTACACACTATACATATTACATAGTATATATTAAATATTACACCTCGCAGCACCTCTTGGATAACAAGTGATTTTATTCATCCTACATGACTCGCACCTAAGTTGCATCGCAATAGGAAACGGTGCCGCAGGTTGTGGACCGGATAAGTGCCGCTGGATCCTAAAATCTATGTCCTAGTCTGGATTGAATAAGTATCTTACTTTTGTTGCATGTAAAAGAATTGCTAAGTGCCTCGCATATCGTCCAATCACAGGGAACTGTCATTTAGTGTATGACCAATCACAAACCCTAATGCAAACAGGCCATATGGAGACAGGTTGGATGCTTCTGAACCTTGAACAATCTAAAAACCCATTTGTTAAACAAACTGAAGGCAAGTATTTGCCTAGATCTAAATTACAGACACCCTGACACAAGGCTCGGTTATATTCTTTATTTGTTGATTGGCCATCACATGGTATAAGACGATACTTTCTCGGTTGTCTCTAATTATGTATGACTTACCTGCCCTGCAACATTATCTCATTGTCCCTCTACGGATGACTTTTTCCCCCTTTATTTACGAACAAATACTAAATAAAGCAAATTAAAACAAAAAAAAGCGAAATCGGGGGTCAACCAAGGACATCTGTGCGCCGATGTGTTTTACGGTGTCCTACAAGCTGAACAATCCCACCATGGATTAGGCAACGTTCCCAGCTCCTTTCTCAAAGGGCTGACAGCAATGTCATTTAGCCCACCAAGAGTAAGTTGGCATTGGACTACACCTGGCACCTTCATTTTTGCTGAAGGCAGCGGGCTTCTGGTAAGATCTGCAAGCCAAAATCAAAGTGCCAGGGAAGGATCTGATGTAGGGATAGCAACTACCTTCTGACCGGAGATCACTGTGGCCATTCAATAAAGAACCTACTGTAATTCTAGCTGTGTCGGATGCTCTGGTGCTTGTAGAGGACTGGATGGGGAGCGACAGCAGAAAGACCCTAATTTCTAGGTTGTGTACCATTAAATTTCTAGCAATCTTTCCTATGCGACATCTAATTCTATCCTGATTATTTTCCCCCCGTATTCAGAGATGAAACCTGGATAATGCCCTACCATTACTCACTCCGATCACCCCTTCACACACACACTTCAAACACAAGGAGAGAACTTACGGGGAACGTCACGAATCATTGACCCAAAATCTGCAAAGAGTTCATTGAAATCCCTGAAAAATGCATCAAAGCCAAAAGGGTCGTGAAAGGGGGTCTGTCTGTGCCCAAAAGGTGACTGAAAACCGTGGCCGGAATGCCGGAAGAAGTCGTCTTCATCTTCGTCCTCCTCCTCCTCTTCCAGGGTCATACCTCCAAAGAACGGATCCCTGGAACCAAACGAGATCTTGCGATTTAAAGCGACAGGTCACAGAACCAGGCTTCAAAACATAACTAGATGTCTGTGCGATACATCAGAACTGCTGCAATCACCATTTAATTACATCAATGTTACTGGAGAGGCAGACAATTCATTTTTACGCTACGTTGTCTCCTCCTACGTACCAGGGAACCAGACATCAGAGAGGAGCTACCAGCAGGAAGGGAGGGAGATCCATTACACAATACATGGCTTACGCCTTACATAGTATTGAATCAGAAAATGTGCATTCACAGTATAACACTATTTCCAGTAGAACTATTTGCACAGTCACATTATTGAATCCAGGTGCTCAGACTCACAGAATGCTGATTATTTACAGAACTGATTATTTGAACACTGCATGGGATTATAGCGAGAGAGTCCCCTGGAAATAGGACTATATTAATAAGGAGACGGGTTATTTTCAGGCAGTACTATACACAATGCTATTGGGAATAATATTACTATAGTGACATTGCTGAAGAGACTTTGTTTTACACAGATAGATCTATCTAAACTTATGGGGGGTGATGGACTTAGATACAGACGTGCACAGTGCCCACAGCAACCAGACATATGCAATGGTCTAGTATGTATTAGAGGAATAAAAGCTAAATTGCAGATTTGTTGTTAGAAGGTAATAAATAGTATTCCAGGGACTGAGCTGTAGGGCAGGTACTTTCCCGGAAATGTTGTGGAGATGAATCTATAGGGGTCAGACAGCTGGAGAGGGGGAGTGTGTGGAGGGCTAGTAGCTGCGGTGAGGGACACCCCACTATGTAGGGGGGGGGGGGGCTAGTAGCTGCGGTGAGGGACACCCCACTATGAAGGGGGGGGGCTAGTAGCTGCGGTGAGGGTCACCCCACTATGAAGGAGGGGGCTAGTAGCTGCGGTGAGGGACACCCCACTATGAAGGGGGGGGCTAGTAGCTGCGGTGAGGGACACCCCACTATGAAGGGGGGGGCTAGTAGCTGCGGTGAGGGACACCCCACTATAAGGGGGAAGGCTAGTCGCTGCGGTGAGGGACACCCCACTATGAAGGGGGGGGGCTAGTAGCTGCGGTGAGGGACACCCCACTATAAGAGGGGGGGCTAGTCGCTGCGGTGAGGGACACCCCACTATGAAGGGGGGGGCTAGTAGCTGCGGTGAGGGACACCCCACTATGAAGGGGGGGGGCTAGTCGCTGCGGTGAGGGACACCCCACTATGAAGGGGGGGGGCTAGTCGCTGCGGTGAGGGACACCCCACTATGAAGGGGGGGGGGGCTAGTCGCTGCGGTGAGGGACACCCCACTATGAAGGAGGGGGCTAGTAGCTGCGGTGAGGGACACCCCACTATGAAGGGGGGGGCTAGTAGCTGCGGTGAGGGACACCCCACTATGAAGGGGGGGGCTAGTAGCTGCGGTGAGGGACACCCCACTATGAAGGGGGGCTAGTAGCTGCGGTGAGGGACACCACACAATGGAAACAACCGGCAGAAGAGGGTGACTCCCCACTATGAGGGGGGGGTGGGTGAGTTGTGGCTGCAGAGAGAGATACCACACTATGGGGGGCAGCTGGTTGCAGAGGGGAACACCCCACTATGAGGGGGGGGGGGGGGGGGTGAGTTGTGGCTGCAGAGAGAGACACCACACTATGGGGGGCAGCTGGTTGCAGAGGGGAACACCCGACTATGAGGGGGGGGGGGGGGGGTGAGTTGTGGCTGCAGAGAGAGACACCACACTATGGGGGGCAGCTGGTTGCAGAGGGGAACACACCACTATGAGGGGGGGGGGGGGGGGTGAGTTGTGGCTGCAGAGAGAGACACCACACTATGGGGGGCAGCTGGTTGCAGAGGGGAACACCCCACTATGAGGGGGGGGGGAGTGAGTTGTGGCTGCAGAGAGAGACACCACACTATGGGGGGCAGCTGGTTGCAGAGGGGAACACACCACTATGAGGGGGGGGGGGGGTGAGTTGTGGCTGCAGAGAGAGACACCACACTATGGGGGGCAGCTGGTTGCAGAGGGGAACACCCCACTATGAGGGGGGTGAGTTGTGGCTGCAGAGAGAGACACCACACTATGGGGGGCAGCTGGTTGCAGAACACACCACTATGAGGGGGGGGGGGGGTGAGTTGTGGCTGCAGAGAGAGACACCACACTATGGGGGGCAGCTGGTTGCAGAGGGGAATACCCCACTATGAGGGGGGGGGGGGGGGGGGGTGAGTTGTGGCTGCAGAGAGAGACACCACACTATGGGGGGCAGCTGGTTGCAGAGGGGAACACCCCACTATGAGGAAGGGGGGGTGCAGAATGGTACACCACACTATGGGGGTGGCTCTATAGGAACAGACACACAGTGTGACATACAGGAATCAGCCCCGGGGTCATCCATAGAGTGTCTGACATTATTATAGGGGGGCAGCCTCTGTATCCCATAGTTATCTCCTTACCTCCTCCCCGGCGGCTCAAAGAATCTCCTGAACAGATCGAACAGGCTCATGGTCCGTGTGAGACCCCCTCACACATCTACCCCCGCTCTGACCTACAGCGCAGGCTGCAAACTGTCCAACTGCGCGCACTTCCGCCAACCACGGCAACGTATCGCCCAACTTCCGCCAACCGCGGAGAACGCTCCGCCCTAATTCCGCCAGACGAGCTGTAAGGCTCAAAACTCTTTTCCGCCAGGCAGCCGGGTGCCCGCAAGGGACAAACATCGTTATTCAATGTTCAGCGGGTCCTACAGGGAGCTGTATGTAGTTTTTAGAGCAGAACTTTTCAATTGACCTAACAGGTATCATCACCTCCAGTGCTCATCAGGGGGGGCTGGCAAACTATAGCCTGGGGGAAGGGGTACTTTGTGGCTCCTCCCTCAGTGATGTCACTGGTTCCTAGTGACTGGATAGGCTGCACTCTCAGTGATGTCACTGGTTCCTAGTGACTGGATAGGCTGCACTCTCAGTGATGTCACTGGTCCCTAGTGACTGGATAGGCTGCACTCTCAGTGATGTCACTGGTCCCTAGTGACTGGATAGGCTGCACTCTCAGTGATGTCACTGGTTCCTAGTGACTGGATAGGCTGCACTCTCAGTGATGTCACTGGTCCCAGTGACTGGATAGGCTGCACTCTCAGTGATGTCACTGGTTCCTAGTGACTGGATAGGCTGCACTCTCAGTGATGTCACTGGTTCCTAGTGACTGGATAGGCTGCACTCTCAGTGATGTCACTGGTTCCTAGTGACTGGATAGGCTGCACTCTCAGTGATGTCACTGGTTCCTAGTGACTGGATAGGCTGCACTCTCAGTGATGTCACTGGTCCCTAGTGACTGGATAGGCTGCACTCTCAGTGATGTCACTGGCTCCTAGTGACTGGATAGGCTGCACTCTCAGTGATGTCACTGGCTCCTAGTGACTGGATAGGCTGCACTCTCAGTGATGTCACTGGTCTCTAGTGACTGGATAGGCTGCACTCTCAGTGATGTCACTGGTTCCTAGTGACTGGATAGGCTGCACTCTCAGTGACGTGACTGGTTCCTAGTGACTGGATAGGCTGCACTCTCAGTGATGTCACTGGTTTCTAGTGACTGGATAGGCTGCACTCTCAGTGATGTCACTGGTTCCTAGTGACTGGATAGGCCGCACTCTCAGTGATGTCACTGGTTCCTAGTGACTGGATAGGCCGCACTCTCAGTGATGTCACTGGTCCCTAGTGACTGGATAGGCCGCACTCTCAGTGATGTCACTGGTTCCTAGTGACTGGATAGGCTGCACTCTCAGTGATGTCACTGGTTCCTAGTGACTGAATAGGCCGCACTCTCAGTGATGTCACTGGTCCCTAGTGACTGGATAGGCCGCACTCTCAGTGACGTCACTGGTCCCTAGTGACTGGATGGGCCGCACTCTCAGTGACGTCACTGGTCCCTAGTGACTGGATGGGCCGCACTCTCAGTGACGTCACTGGTCCCTAGTGACTGGATAGGCCGCACTCTCAGTGACGTCACTGGTCCCTAGTGACTGGATAGGCCGCACTCTCAGTGACGTCACTGGTTCCTAGTGAGTGGATAGGCCGCACTCTCAGTGATGTCACTGGTTCCTAGTGAGTGGATAGGCTGCACTCTCAGTGATGTCACTGGTTCCTAGTGATTGGATAGGCTGTATTGAGCATTTTGTCATGGTTACTACCATCCACCATATATTCCAAAAGTGCAAAAAAGTTCTGGTACAGTACGTATTAAAGTAGACAGGACATAGATCTCAGGATATCACCATGTACTGCATGGGATCTCCATACAAGAAGCCGGTGATACAGTTGAATCTGTCTATAACAGGGCTCCCATGATGTGATTCTACAACACATTAAGTATAATCTATAACTTATATTTCTGTATACGCTGTACTGTCCTGTACAGGGACTAACCTCGAATATCCTCTTTTCTGCATCGTGCCTTTCCCGTAATGCCCTTAGTCGTACATAGTTCATTTATTATCGTGAAAAGAAAGCAATTAATGGAACTGGACTAAATTAAGAAACCTGCAAGCAGACACCATAGAAACCAGGTAATGTCCTATAAGGAGAACATGTCAGAGAGGCCCTTTACCCTGTGCCGTGCTGACGACTTGCATGCGTTCAATAAATGGCCAAAGTCGGACATGCAGCTGTGTTTTCCTTTTATATATACAAGACACATTTATCCATTAAATTTAGAACACAGTACAAAAAAAAAAAAAACACATCAACTAATGATTCATACAATGCAGAATTCATAGCAATCCTTCCTAGGGTATACAGAGGTGGGGGGCGCACATTTCCCCTCTCTCACCTCTGCAAAAAGGTTAAAAATAAGGGGGAGGGGGAGTGAGGAGGGAGAATATAACAAAACAAATGAGAATAATAAGACCGGCCCTATGCCAAAAGAGCAAACATTTCATAAATGGGGACAGAATACAAATTCTATATTACATAAAAGGGAAGAGCTGAAGAGAGGGGATTCAGAGTTCTGTGCCAATCCCGTGGTTCCGTTTCTGGTTCGCAATGTTCTGTGTTTGGGAGGAGGAGGGGCCCAGGGCTGCCGCTAGTTTGCTCCCCAGCTATAGCTGCTGTAGGCGGACTTGCTGGCCTGAGACTTTTGAGGCATGTTGGCGCCTTGCGTTCGCTGTCCGGAGCCAGTCTGTGGAGAGAAGGTGGTCGGATAGGTTATAAGTCTGTGGTTATCCCCCTACCGTGACAGGGTAACCGGACCGGCGTGCAAGCAGTACAAAGTCTGTACTCAACCAAAGAGACAATAAACAAAGTGGAGTAAAAGAGAATAAAGAACATCTCACCCAGACCTGTTCTGCTTGCACACACCGACCCTTCTGCACATACATGACCTTTATCATATATGTGATTACAGCCACGGTTACTCCCAGTCATAAACATCTATTACCAGTGTTTTTTGGGAAGTGGGCGTGGGGTACATCAAACTAAGGGGTATCTGGTATTTCGGAGGCCTCATGCACCAGTCCATATGGAGAAAACACCTTTCACCAGTCAGTGGCACAGCGGTGAGTGTGAGTGGGGTTGTGCACACCTTCTTCCCACCACGTGAGGGTAGTGCCGCGGGGGTCGTCACATTTACCTGTTCATCGCGCAGCAGCTGGTAATACCAAATCTGCAAATAGGGCAGCTGGTGCACAGGGGCCGGATATGCAAAATAAAGGGACAGATTTTAAGCAGGGGTCAAAGGGCACCAACCCAACAGTGGTGGCGGGGACAGTGTGACAATCATCACTGTGGTGGCAGAAATATCTGTGACTCACACTGGGCGTTACTAGGACACGGGAATATGATTGTATACAAGTAGACAACAATATACTATAGGTGAGATATTACCAGTGATGTATACAGTGATATCACTCCCTCTCTGTGTCCTGGAGATCTGGTGTATAGATCTGATCACTATACTGTAGGTGAGATATTACCAGTGATGTATACAGTGATATCACTCCCTCTCTCTGTCCTGGAGATCTGGTGTATAGATCTGATCACTATACTGTAGGTGAGATATTACCAGTGATGTATACAGTGATATCACTCCCTCTCTATGTCCTGGAGATCTGGTGTATAGATCTGATCACTATACTGTAGGTGAGATATTACCAGTGATGTATACAGTGATATCACTCCCTCTCTGTGTCCTGGAGATCTGGTGTATAGATCTGATCACTATACTGTAGGTGAGATATTACCAGTGATGTATACAGTGATATCACTCCCTCTCTATGTCCTGGAGATCTGGTGTATAGATCTGATCACTATACTGTAGGTGAGATATTACCAGTGATGTATACAGTGATATCACTCCCTCTCTGTGTCCTGGAGATCTGGTGTATAGATCTGATCACTATACTGTAGGTGAGATATTACCAGTGATGTATACAGTGATATCACTCCCTCTATGTGTCCTGGAGATCTGGTGTATAGATCTGATCACTATACTGTAGGTGAGATATTACCAGTGATGTATACAGTGATATCACTCCCTCTCTATGTCCTGGAGATCTGGTGTATAGATCTGATCACTATACTGTAGGTGAGATATTACCAGTGATGTATACAGTGATATCACTCCCTCTATGTCCTGGAGATCTGGTGTATAGATCTGATCCCTATACTGTAGGTGAGATATTACCAGTGATGTATACAGTGATATCACTCCCTCTCTATGTCCTGGAGATCTGGTGTATAGGTCTGATCACTATACTGTAGGTGAGATATTACCAGTGATGTATACAGTGATATCACTCCCTCTCTGTGTCCTGGAGATCTGGTGTATAGATCTGATCACTATACTGTAGGTGAGATATTACCAGTTATGTATACAGTGATATCACTCCCTCTCTATGTCCTGGAGATCTGGTGTATAGATCTGATCACTATACTGTAGGTGAGATATTACCAGTGATGTATACAGTGATATCACTGCCTCTATGTGTCCTAGAGATCTGGTGTATAGATCTGATCACTATACTGTAGGTGAGATATTACCAGTGATGTATACAGTGATATCACTCCCTCTATGTCCTGGAGATCTGGTGTATAGATCTGATCCCTATACTGTAGGTGAGATATTACCAGTGATGTATACAGTGATATCACTCCCTCTCTATGTCCTGGAGATCTGGTGTATAGGTCTGATCACTATACTGTAGGTGAGATATTACCAGTGATGTATACAGTGATATCACTCCCTCTCTGTGTCCTGGAGATCTGGTGTATAGATCTGATCACTATACTGTAGGTGAGATATTACCAGTGATGTATACAGTGATATCACTCCCTCTATGTGTCCTGGAGATCTGGTGTATAGATCTGATCACTATACTGTAGGTGAGATATTACCAGTGATGTATACAGTGATATCACTCCCTCTCTGTGTCCTGGAGATCTGGTGTATAGATCTGATCACTATACTGTAGGTGAGATATTACCAGTGATGTATACAGTGATATCACTCTCTCTATGTCCTGGAGATCTGGTGTATAGATCTGATCACTATACTGTAGGTGAGATATTACCAGTGATGTATACAGTGATATCACTCCCTCTATGTCCTGGAGATCTGGTGTATAGATCTGATCACTATACTGTAGGTGAGATATTACCAGTGATGTATACAGTGATATCACTCCCTCTATGTCCTGGAGATCTGGTGTATAGATCTTAACCACACAATACCAGGTCAGCATTTTACAGGGCACGTTTACAACAAAGCCATTATCTCTCACCCCATATGGGGCGTGGGTTACCTGGGCATCCTGCTGGAGGTGGTGGTGAAGAATCTGGGAGTGGGGCTGCTGATGCGGAGCCAGGATGTGCATGAATGGAGCCGGGGGATAGGCGGCTGCTGTGGCCGGGTTGATGGGGGCCCCACTTGCCAGCGCCGAGGGCAAGCTGAAGGACGTGGCTGGGGTACCAGTGTGGAATCCCTGCTTCTCGTACGATTGCTGAAAAAAAGAATCAGAATGGGGGAAGGGGGTGAGAATTGGGTGAGGGGGAACATTCTGCCCCTCAAAGCTCCTCTCGCTAAACTCTCTAACCCTTCCTGGCTGCAGGCTGAAAGGAGAGTGTTATACGGAGAGGGAAGGTGAATGCTAGTCTTGCGGAAACATGCCAGCCTCTGCCACACAGAAGTACATCTTGTGACATACCTGCGTCTTAGAATAGACGGACCCCGAGATATCAGGAACGCCGGTATTACTGGAGGTGACGGACACACCTGTGGGGATAGCACACCACATTTGCACACAGTTCTTGGGTGATTTTCCAGCGCAATAAACTAACCCAAGCCAACGTGAAATATCAAATGTCATTGGTCAACGCAAAGTTAGCCAACTCCAGGTAAGTTTAGGCAAAACCGTGCCCCCCACCCCAGGTAGAAGCCCCAGAGCACGCATTATTACAGAACATTCATAAATACTACAAGCGTTCAGCTGACATTGTCACACCCTGCGGAGAACGGGTCTCATGGCCGTTTCCTGAGCGCTCTCCAAATAAACCCCAGAACAAGGCTCCACACACAAAACCGCGTCACCTTGATGGCGTTTTAAATAGTTCGGGTAAAGTCTAATCCTTCAGCCAGGTATAGCTTATCTGTGTGACATATTTGCATTTCTGAGCGGGATTTGACTTACAGAATAACCGGTCAGTAGCAGCCGCCACAGAACCACAAATATTATTTTCAGCCAATGGGTGATTGTGTATCAGTCATGTGCCTTGTGTAGACCTAAGTGACATATTGGCCATCAGCCACAGTAAAGACCAGGCATGTGTAGAGTAGTCTTGTACTAAGTCTGTGATCCATCTAATCTAAAGCAAAGAACGGCGTCTGAAAACTACCTTCTGGAGCACACTACATCTCCCATATGTGAAAGCAGAGTAGCAGGGTAGAGGAAGGTCGGGAGAGCACAGAGAAAGCGGGTTGGCCGAGCGAGAGGGAGAAGGGAGGCCGAGCGAGAGGGAGGAGAGGGGAGAAGGGAGGCTAGGGGGCCGAGCGAGAGGGAGAGGAGAGAAAGGAGGCTGGGGGGCCGAGCGAGAGGGAGAGGAGAGAAAGGAGGCTGGGGGGGCCGAGCGAGAGGGAGAGGAGAGAAAGGAGGCTGGGGGGCCGAGCGAGAGGGAGAGGAGAGAAAGGAGGCTGGGGGGCCGAGCGAGAGGGAGAGGAGAGAAAGGAGGCTGGGGGGCCGAGCGAGAGGGAGAGGAGAGAAAGGAGGCTGGGGGGCCGAGCGAGAGGGAGAGGAGAGAAAGGAGGCTGGGGGGCCGAGCGAGAGGGAGAGGAGAGAAAGGAGGCTGGGGGGCCGAGCGAGAGGGAGAGGAGAGAAAGGAGGCTGGGGGGCCGAGCGAGAGGGAGAGGAGAGAAAGGAGGCTGGGGGGCCGAGCGAGAGGGAGAGGAGAGAAAGGAGGCTGGGGGGCCGAGCGAGAGGGAGAGGAGAGAAAGGAGGCTGGGGGGCCGAGCGAGAGGGAGAGGAGAGAAAGGAGGCTGGGGGGCCGAGCGAGAGGGAGAGGAGAGAAAGGAGGCTGGGGGGCCGAGCGAGAGGGAGAGGAGAGAAAGGAGGCTGGGGGGCCGAGCGAGAGGGAGAAGAGAGAAAGGAGGCTGGGGGGCCGAGCGAGAGGGAGAAGAGAGAAAGGAGGCTGGGGGGCCGAGCGAGAGGGAGAAGAGAGAAAGGAGGCTGGGGGGCCGAGCGAGAGGGAGAGGAGAGAAAGGAGGCTGGGGGGCCGAGCGAGAGGGAGAGGAGAGAAAGGAGGCTGGGGGGCCGAGCGAGAGGGAGAGGAGAGAAAGGAGGCTGGGGGGGCCGAGCGAGAGGGAGAGGAGAGAAAGGAGGCTGGGGGGGCCGAGCGAGAGGGAGAGGAGGGAGAGGAGAGAAAGGAGGCTGGGGGGCCGAGCGAGAGGGAGAGGAGAGAAAGGAGGCTGGGGGGCCGAGCGAGAGGGAGAGGAGAGAAAGGAGGCTGGGGGCCCGAGCGAGAGGGAGAGGAGAGAAAGGAGGCTGGGGGGCCGAGCGAGAGGGAGAGGAGAGAAAGGAGGCTGGGGGGCCGAGCGAGAGGGAGAGGAGAGAAAGGAGGCTGGGGGGCCGAGCGAGAGGAAGAGGAGAGAAAGGAGGCTGGGGGGCCGAGCGAGAGGAAGAGGAGAGAAAGGAGGCTGGGGGGCCGAGCGAGAGGAAGAGGAGAGAAAGGAGGCTGGGGGGCCGAGCGAGAGGAAGAGGAGAGAAAGGAGGCTGGGGGGCCGAGCGAGAGGAAGAGGAGAGAAAGGAGGCTGGGGGGCCGAGCGAGAGGAAGAGGAGAGAAAGGAGGCTGGGGGGCCGAGCGAGAGGAAGAGGAGAGAAAGGAGGCTGGGGGGCTGAGCGAGAGGAAGAGGAGAGAAAGGAGGCTGGGGGGCCGAGGGGGAGGAGAGAAAGGAGGCTGGGGGGCCGAGGGGGAGGAGAGAAAGGAGGCTGGGGGGCCGAGGGGGAGGAGAGAAAGGAGGCTGGGGGGCCGAGGGGGAGGAGAGAAAGGAGGCTGGGGGGCCGAGGGGGAGGAGAGAAAGGAGGCTGGAGAGCAGGGGCGAAACGCGCCAGCCTTAGGTTGTATTGTTAGACAAGGAAATGAAGCTGGAAGCAGAGAGAGCACTTACCAGCGCCTGGTCCGTTGGTGCAAGCAGCAGCAGGTTTGCTCTGACCAGGAGAAGCCCCACTATATGCACCCTTACAGAAATCCCCCACGCTGGAAACCTGGCCCAAGTCCTCAAAGCCTGTGAACAGATACAGCCCTCAGCATCGAAAGGGACCCCAAGCTCAGCTAAAGACACATACCCAAGCATAACCACCAGGGGGAGCATTCTGACAAAAGACACACAACCACACCCCCAACAGACCTCCATAGTACATTGTATGTGATAACCTGGAGGAACAGACAAAACGCGTGGGTAACGCTCAGACATTGGTTCCTGCATGAGGGGGGGGGACAATTAACACTGTTTTTGGAGCCCAAAGTCAGATTCCTCCATTATCAGCACCTTCTAAGACTAGCCCTCAGGCTTCTCACCTGCTGCTGCTCGGACCACCAGCCGGGAAAAGACGCTCTGCTGTAGTTAAAAAAAAATCAGGACAAAGGCGGAAAAGAGCGGGACAGAGGTGAGGCGGGAAAGAGGTGAGGCGGGGGAGACACTTAGGCATTCAAAGCTTGCGTAGCAATAGGTTCATTTCACTGCTAAACCAGAGAACCCGGGGGCCACCACATCCCAAGAGTACTTTTACACAAACCATGGCTTTGAAGGGATATGTCCCTTTAAATTTCATCAGCAAGTCCCCCGCTATATCCCTCAGCAATGTACTGCAGCCAAGGGTGTGGCTAAGTGTCGGCTGTATTTAGAATTTGGCTGCAGAAAATGACCCCGTTGCTGACCATGGGTTAGTAAATTCCCTTACCAGTGCTGTACGCGTGGGAGCCGTAACTGGGCGCCTGCTGGAAAGCCGCAGCCGACGTGTTGACACCGACATTGACCCCGTGCTGCTTCGAAGTGGTCGGCGCCACCTAGAGGAGAGAAGAGGATACAGCAAGCGTGAGCAGCCCCGCTGGATCTGAAGGAGGAAACCTCTCTGGCGGCAAGACAACGGGGACACCTAGTGACGAATCGGAGACACAGCAACTGGGATATCAAATTAGGCACTTTGCAGCCAACCAATACTATGTGTATCCTTCTTCATTCCAGCTACACTGCATATCTATAAACCCAACTACATGGTAGGGCATATGTACATAGCATGCTGATTTAACCAGGGTGTACACAATACACTGTGCTGAACTCAATTCCTATCGTGCGTTCTCTTGGCCGGAACGTGCAGGGGATGCTGGTGGTATTTCAGTCTGTCGTTTTATTGCAGGACTCTAGGTGTACAAAATCATGTTGAGAGACGAGTTTTCTAGTGTAGGTTCATCGGTAATCTAGGCAATGACAAATGGCTGCAGGTGGAACACACAGACAACCAGTGAGAGCTTCTCGCCCAGGACCAGACACACAGGAGGCAGGCTGCATTCTCACCTCGGCGCAGAGGATTCTGGGACGTACCTGGAGCTGTGGCAGCAGACGGGCGCTCTCCCGGGGAGAGTCTAGCAGTGTGCAGGGAGGTTACAGGTTAAGTCTGAGGCCGCCACTAACACATCCAGAGGGGACCGGGATGGCGGCTGCTGCTGTTTTATCACTCAAAATGTTTAAAACATGCCCGTCCCAAGTGTCACATAGCACTGCCCACCACACAACTTGCAGCAGGCACAGAAGAATCCATACCGACTTGCAATAGCCCAGTCATTCCGTGTCTAGAATTTGAGGTTCAGTTGTGAAAGACTACGACGGAGGAGCCCATTAGGAATAAGGAACAGCTCAAGAGGGAGCAGATTTCGTACAGTTTATTGAAAATACTTTTATTAAGTATTGATATTTACAATCAGGCAAAAAATATATATATATATGTATTGACCAAAACATGTTACAACACAGGAAAAAAAAAAGCAAAACAGAGCGTCAAATTCCAGGTTCCACTAAGAAGAAAGGGGTGAAACTCAATTCCTACTAATCAACCAAGGTTTAACGAGATTCACCAATTACGTCTTTACAGGAAAGTTATGGTAAAAACACAGCCTTAAATATAGGTGCATTTAGGCCAATAAATGGGCGTTATACTAACCACTCTATAGATAGCTGCGGAATTTTCTCAAAGTTATTGAAACGGACAGAACGCCCCCCCCCCCCCCCCCCCCACTATACCTAGCGCTCGGTACAAAGGCCAACACTTATCACGACTAACATTCTGCAGTGCACACCGCCAAACCTCCCAAGACGCCAAGGGGGAAACGAAAGCGGAACCTTCCTCCCCGCACAGCTCTAAAGCTGTTTCTTGCAACGACAAGCTGCGTATGTAATCAATTTTACTGTTCCGATGCACGAAACGCCAGGTCGTTCTGAAAGACAGAGACCTGCCCCTATCATGTACCTGAATATAGCCGTCGCTCAGAGTGGAGCCATCTTTACCCTGCCAGATACGTAGGATTAAGCCGAGTAGTCAGCTTGAAGACCCAACAGAAACATTACGGCTTGAAACGTAAGATTTGTAAATGTAAGCTGGACGTGTTGGGACAGCAATGCAAAGCTTCTCCTATAGCGGCGATTCATAATAACCCAACGCTAACCCTCGCTTATGAGTCATGCAAATAAAAAGTCACCAGCTAGATAAGGCTGTGTTTCAGTACTTGGACTTCCCATATATACCTGGACAGTTTAGGAGGACAACCTAACTGACCCTAATTCCAGGCAGACCGTAGAAAGGAATAAAAAGAAAAAAAAGCCTCAAATAAAAATCTGTATAAACAGACAACAAACCCCTCTCCCCTCCCCCAACTACACCCCCTCTCCCCTCTGTCGGTCACAGCATGCAGAACGGAGTGTCAAATTAATGGCGTCCTTTCAGAGTCTGACTGCGACAAGATCACGGCTTGGTGGGGTTTGTAGTCCTCAACCGCCCCCATTAGGGTGGGCTTCTTGTCCGAGAGAGAGGGTAGGGCGGACGTTTAAATTATATTTAGGAGGATCTGCTGCAAGGTCACATGTTTTAAGGTGCTATTTTTTTTCAGAGCTCTCCCATCATCCCCCTCATAAAAACAGTTATGTTGGGGTGTCACTGCGTTACTAACGGAAATGCGCACTCACTGGGAACACGGCTGGCCCATACTGGAAAGTGCTGGGCAGGCCCGGTACCCCGGGGTAGTAGGGAAGACTGGTGTAGCTGTATCCGGGAGGCAGGGCTGGGTTGAGGAATGTTTGCTGGGTGGTGTGGTGTCCTTGCGTCTGGTTCTGCTGCGGCTGCGCCAGGGTCGTGGCGGGAGACGGGGAGGACGCGTCCCCGCGACCAAACTTGCCAAGGTCACCTGCAGGGAAGAATAGAAGGAGGGGGTCAGGACCTCTGTGTATATCATGACGTAACCCCCCCCCCCCACACACACACACACACACACACATCAACGGGTCTGTGTCAGAGATGGATGGTTCAAGGTCAGCCCGTGACAAACTGCCCCGATTCATCCAATCGCATCTCTGTTATTATTGCATGCGCTGTCCCCCTTCACGGCCACGGGAAAAAGCAGGAAGGGTCAACTGGCATGCTTTATTACAGAGTACCCACGTCCCAAATCAAACCACCCCTCTGACAATGCACAGGACTTTAAAGTGTCATTAGACAAAAGCGTACGTACCAGAGTAGGGGTTACTGGTCAAGCTGGTTTCTCTTCCGGTAAGCTGGGTGCTGGGTGTGGGGAACGGGATGCTATAATAATCCTGCAATACAGAGGTAATCATCAACACAAGATCAGACATAGGTCTCCGCGGATCACACACAGATGGGCAAAGTTCTGTCCTTGGAATGTTTGACGGCAACATTCCAAAGTACGATTTGTGACATCCGCTGAATTTATAGTCTATGTGGGTGGGGGTCTATATATATAATATAGGAATACAAGTATATAGGAATAATAAAAGGAAAGTCTGGTCAGAATACAAATTTAAATGAAAATTTTGGGCATGAGACAAGACCAAATTCTGCCCAAAAATTTCGCTCCTCTCTAATCATCCGGTATTATGAACGGGAAACTCACCAAGGGGAATCTTGTCTGTAACATCTGTAGATCGTCGTAACCATAGACCTGCGGCTGGGGGGGGAAATAATACTCGTCAAATTCAGGACTAAGGAATCATTGACTTTCACAACTATGGTGGGGGGGGAGACACAAATCTGGGGGCAAAGAATTAGGAAATGGTAACAGCGAATGTACTCTTTGAGAAGCAATTCAAACGGTGACAAAGTGAGATTTTAAAGCGTCTCTGTATCCTACAAGCAGCGGAGGTAGACATTTCTGAAAAAGTTTTCACTAGGAACTAGCGCCATCGGCGTGGCTTCAAACTGATTCCACCGCGCATCGGACAATGGGCAACACTTTAGAAAGATCTGCTGAAATATATTTAGTGATGTGCTGTAATATAGCTCAGAATGCAGCGCTATCCATAGGGTGTTACATTATAAAGCTTTCGTGGAATAAACTAGTACACAGCACCACCTATTTGCTATGAGAGGGACTGCACCACAAGTCAATTTCCAGTTGTACCAATAACTATGAAACGTTCTAGCATAAGAAGTCTCATCGCTGTAGGAACGGAGTACATAACGCTGCTGGACAAAACCACAGAACCATGTAAAGCTCAACTCATGCCCTCACCGATACCCCCCACGGAAACCCAGGAACTTACGGGATAGGCATGTAACAGACCAGGAGCCATGATGTATGGGTTTGGTAACAGCGGGGCTACCCCTGGAGGCAAGTTTGGAGGTGCTTTACCTGTAGGAGACAAAGGAAGAGGTTAAACAGAGGTGAACAGAACGGACCCAGTACAGACCGGATCCGAAGACCACATTTCCAATATTTAACAGCCTAATGACGACTCAAACATAGTAACCAGTGATGGACATAGACTTCCCAGGTGGACAAAAAACCCCTTAAACATCTGAACGACAGCAAGAACCCCTAGCCCTCATTACCCGATGTGGTAGCAATGGAGTTTCGTGAGGAAGGGGCAATTGTGGAACTGGTACTCAGTCCGAGCCCCAGGCTGCTGACGTTGAGGGTAGAAGAGGCGGGTGGAACGCTGGGGACTACGCTGGAGGCCATGGAGTAGGTGGTGACCGACGAGTGCAGGCTGGCATCGCTCTCTACGTTGGTGTGCTGAAAAAGAGGCGTAAGTGTTACACATCTGGAGTTTTTACTGGACAAATCGTGGACTCCCATTTTAAAAGAGTAGACCCAAAGAGTGACAAGACAGACATGATGGGAGATGAGGTACAGGTAGGACGTTGCCAACTGTGGTGTCAGATCGGGCCAGGAACCCAATTAAATCTCTCATGTCGGCAGTATAAACGCCAGTTTTCTGTCACACTACGATGCATTCCAGTCTGCATCGGGAGGAATTAAATTCCCCGTGGGTAGACTCCGTGGCAATGTAGCTTCACAAATCTTTCTTCACACCCCATACAGGCGAGCAGGAAAAATAAACGATGTCCGAGAACCGTAGTGGAAGTGAGAGGTATTGAACTGCCTCCATAGTGCACATCCACTGTAGTGTGACAGGAGTCTGGCCTCTACCGTTAATGTGCCATCGTATATTTTTAGTAACAAGTTCCTGGAGCTTCCACATATTTGTATACAGTGGACATATAATTATTTGTACATGAAGTGTACGGACGTTGCAGGCCATCAATGATCAATAACTGATCAGACGGCCGGCAAGTCTGATGTGCTCTGGCATGTACTGTCCCCCCTTGATGGCCACGAGAGAAGCCAGGAAGGGTCTACTGACATGCGGGTTGTTGGGTAACAAGCCGACTGCACTCACCATGGGAGTGGACGAGGAGGTCCTCACCGTGGACAATACAGGTGTCTGGTGTTGGGAGGGTAATGTACTGCGGAGGAAGAGACACGTTACGTGGTCAGCATAGTACAAGTACCAGTGGGCGCACGGTGAGGTTACCCCGGATCTATCGCACCCTACCTGCTGAGCTGAGTGGAGGCGACTGGATTCGTCAGCTCCTCGGTGTGGCTCAGGCCGCTCAGTTGTGAGGAGTGCGTTCCAGCGGTGGTCAGCAAGGAGGACGCAGACACTGGGTCACTGAGGGAGGCGATGCTGGGAGCAGACGAGGAATCCACTTTTACTGTGGGGGCTGACGGCACTGAGTGACAAACACAACAACCAACATTAGATAGTCAATCCATACATAACCCTTTCTTCCCTGAATCGTTATGCATACAAAAAACATTCCTACTCCCGGTTCCTCATGATACGATTATATATACACTTTATAAAAATACACCTGTCCCCTACACAGAGTGGTGGCGGCCATTTTGTGGACTGAACCAATATTTTGGAATCTGTGGCATCACAAGGCGCCAAGTGACTATAATTCATGGCCTGCTTAACTCCTTGTGATACGGTAGCACGGACATTTGGGATGAACTAAAGATCTTCAGAGCTGATCACTTAACTTATTGACCTCAAGACCCCTCATGAAAAAAAAAATACTTAAACTTTGTACAGATTTATCCAATCATCAGACCACAGACATGTCCGATTCTTTATTGGACCATCCGGTTAATGTGGCACACACTGTCCCCCCTTAAAGACTACAGGCAGTCGGAAAGGGTCTACGGGTGTGCTGGCGCCCTCTGCTGGAGGACCAAGGACACAACAGGAATGCAATAGATACACACTACTGACCTTCTCCTGATACAGGAGCCTGCATTGTGGAAGCTTGCGTGGAGTTAAAGCCGTTCTACAGAGAGAGGAGACACTGTTAGGAAGGACGGTCAATATCCTCATATCATAATCTATTCACTAATTCTGCCTTAAATGGCCGCTGACCGCCGACTGAGGTACCTTGGACTGGCCGAGATCCTTCTGCGGAGAGGAGGTGGAGGACGAGATGGGATATCTCCTGGTCTGAGTGGACCTCTGTTCGTAGATGGGGCCCTGAGAGTTGGTCTGTGAGGTAAACGTTGCGGCCTGAATGCTGCCTCCTTGATACACGGCCTCGGGGCTCTGGCTGACCACCACGTTGCTGGACATGTCGCTGTCAGAAAGATGAGCATTATATAAAGGCACCACCCTGCGCGTTCTCAGTACGCAAGATCTGGGTTACAGGTCTGTGCGCTCGGCAGAAGAACCACCAAAAAAAAACACGTTTGAGGCGTCGTCTGCGAGCGCTGTGTTACTGTCGCACAAGCTGTCCCCCCTTTGCGGCTATAGATAGAGCGTGAAAGGGTCTACTGTTGTGCAGTACACAATATTAAACCATACAGAAGAGTGAGCAGACGATCTGGAGAGGAACGGACCATACAGAAGTCTACGGCTACATTATAAGACAAACATCATTAAAGTTCTAGCTACTTTATCCTTTAATCGGATTTGTTCCTCCAATTTCCACTGGTGGAATCCACTTGTAACTTGTACAATCCCCCCCCCCCCCCCCCCCCGTTCCCTCTTCATACGCGGACAATAGAATAGAGACAATACCTTGCCGGGCTGGTGTATAGGTTGTTCTGAGATTGGCTCACAGCGGCATTCGTCGTTGAAGGTTCATACTCCTGGAGGACCGGCTCGGAGCCAAACTGCAAGGCCCCAAACTGCAGGTTCAGCCCGGCTATGTCAGCCGTCCCCGGCATTTCCACGGCCAGCGCTGGAATCTAGAGACAAAATAAACAACGTGAAGACAGAAGAAAATCTCACCGCATTTATAGTCTGTGTGGGGTAAATCAGGCCACGGTTATGTACTAGCCGGCAGAGACACCACAGACAAGCCGAGCCAAACACGAGGAGACAGAGACCGGGGTACCTTGGAGGTGAGCGAAGCTTTCTTCTTCTGAACCTTCATCTTCTGGTGAGCAGGCTGAGGGCTTCCCGACTGATTTTCGGGAGACACGGGGGACATATGGGTGGGATGATTGGTTTTGCCGGTCAAGGGTGAGGATGGGCAAACCGACACGGCAGATGGCGCACTGGCCGCGGGCGTTTTTTCCTGGAGGTACACGTCCATCATGGCGGAGGCCGGAGGGAAACTCTGACGTTTGTTGAACGGGTCGGTCGGACTCTTCAGATCTGAAGAGAGAAAGTTTGTCAGACATCGAAGATAACTTGGGCTACCTAGGAAGCGGATGGAGGATGCAAGCTGACAAAGGGGGTTCACCTGCGCTCACAGGGGCCCTAAAAGGACCACAACCCCTAGGTATAACTAGGCTAATTAGCGATACCGGTATTTCACCACAGTGCTAAGAGAATTAGCTCCACCCTCCATTAAAGAAGCTCCTCCCATGTCTTTCGAGCAGTGTCCCGATTGCTACAGGTCAATAAGATGAACAAGCTGTAACTTAAGCACCTGTGACATCACCGGCCCCGCCCCTTGTATAAATTCCCCAAACAAAACGGGGCCTTTCTGCAAAGGAACCGATGTCAGCCTAACCGGTGTTAAAGTTTCTCACTGGATGTCACCCAGTTGGGCATATAACACTCCTGCAATATTAGTAAACTCACTCACACCCCAATACCCACTCTGGGCATCACACCCGATATAATATATAAGTAAGAAGAACTTACCAAACTGCCCCAGGGAAGGCGGCTGTGCGGCAGAGCCAATGTCCCAGGTGGCGTTACCAGATGCCGCCTCGGACTGCGAATGCTGAACTGCCAAGTGCGCCAAAGCCTGCGCCGTCTTAAACTGCTCCAGGAACTGTGATCCGGTGGTGCTGCCGCCCTTGGACTCCCCATCACCGAATCCCTTACCCAGCATGCTGACCTGCGAGAGAGATGCGTTTACTAAAACGTTCCCTCGGGGGATGTAGGAGATTCTGAGGCCGGGGCGGTGGGGGGGGGGGGGGGGGGGAAGGGATACATTGTAGTTACCACACACAGGTCTATCAGCCAACAGAGTGGACTCACAGTTAGGGTGGGAACAAATAATATAGCATGCACTGTCCCCCCTTAGTGGCGACTGAAACAGCCAGGAAGGGTCTACTGGCATGCCATGGGGCACACGATTTCAGCTAAACTGCTCCAGCTTAGAACCACCCCTTATCCAACCCTACTTACAGCCTCAACATTTCTGGAAACATGCCCACATTCCACCCCGGCATAAGGCACTGCACCCCCCTTCACGTACGTCCAGGGCATTGGTGACCTACCATGCTATGGTGAGAGAAGGAACTCCCATGGCTGGGCTGGGAGCTCTGCTTGGAGTTGCTGAAGACCAGGGGTTGGGACAAGGTGGTGTTCTGCGCCGAGTCCAGATTGGAGGCCTCGTTCTCTAGGGATGAAGGGCTCTTTCCCAACAAGACGGCCAGGTCAATCCTGTGGAGAGCGAGAGCAGAGTGATTGGCTAGGTCTAACGTACGAGCGGCTAGACCGACGGGCAGCCCGTCCCGCACTCACCTCTGACCCGCGGTGATCGTCACGCTCTCAGAAACCAGGGGCACGGAGGACACGCTGGAAGCGGTGAAAATCTTGGTTTCAGACAGCTGAAAATAAATGGAGCAGATAAGAGTAAGGTCGCCCCCCAAGTGAGCACCAGGTAAGACCAGTACACACAGACGTCTGACCACCAGCCACATGCCGATATTACGGAACACTGAAAGAACGGCTAAGGACTTGTCTACGTGGCTGCTACTCATGCGTCAGTGCTACGTTCTATCCAAGATGACATCACCACTTGGCGGACGAGCATTGGCTGGTATATAGATCATTAAAAAGTTGTAACTTGTTATAACTGCGGTGTACAGAGCACCCTGCGGATACCTACATCCTCATTCCAGTCTTCCGTCCCCCACTCTTCTGTTGCCGTCCTCCAAGCACCTAACGGACAAGAAGACGGAGCACAAGGGTGTTACACAGGTTTCCGACCGTGTCCAGTGATCGCCAGATCTTCACTTTAGAACCACACAGATTTATAAGCATCTTGCAATCCCCCCCAAACCACAAACAACAATGGCGGCCTCTGATCGTCATGTCTGCAGGAGTTAGTGGATTAGTGGAGACATTATGGTCACAGCACAGTACACAGCAGCTCCACTCACGTAGCCCCAAGAAGCATAAATCTAACCCTCACGTGTTAACCTTAAAGACATATATGAAATAAACAAAAGCAGTCTTAATAAACTAACAAAACATCTTAGACTGGACCAGAATCCATCGACTTCCCCTTACCATAAACGCACCCAGATATCTACACACCAGGTTGTGGGAATGGGCGATATATACGTTTCTTGAGTTTATCTATCACTTTGTACTTTACGTTTAACGGACTTGTACCGGTATTGACTAAAATAATGTCAGGTCGGATCCAATTTAAACACCTCTGCGCGGCAATGAAAAACAAGTCTCTCACTAGCAGGGACATCACACACTAAGTTTAATACAGAGTACTGGTTTAATATAATGCAAACTTAGGCTTATTTAAAGGTAGAGGACAGGAGAGATGCGCTATGGTGGGTTGCATTGTCACATTTACTTCCGAATGTTTGTTTTTCTTTTAAAGGGAAAATTACATAAGATATTCAGTAATTTGTTTAGGGAACTACTACGGGGGTTATAAGGACACACATATATATATATATATATAAAGCCCCCGCACACTCATTCAACCAAGTGGAGAGAAAATACACCATCTCCGACAGCCTATGCGATAATCCTGCAACCAGAAACCAGATCACCAGAACACGTCCTCTCGTCCAGTCCACATCTGTAATTATCAGTTCATATGTAGATATATATACAGTCCACTGTTGAACTACAAGTCCCAGAATCTGCCCAATGGTGAAGATCTGAGCCCTGTCATATAAACCTGTACCATCTGTGCCGGGTATCGGTGCCACATCTCCACCCCACACAACCAGTCCTAATACCCGGCCTGTGAGCTCTCAGAGCCGGCCCCCCCCCCCCCCCCCCGAGATTAGCCGTATACAACAATCAGATATATAAATAGGTTATCAGGGGCAATGTAAGCACCTGGATGTTTCATACCAGGAGCAGTGGAAAATTTTCGGGGATAATTTGACCCCTCACCCCCAATGTAATCAAGTCCTGAAACAAAAAGGAAAAAAAACAAAAACAAAATTAGGTTGAGTTGAGGTGCAGGTCGTTCCCGAAACTCCTCACACCCCCCCCCCCCCCCCCCACGCCTTTCCAGCCTCCCCCCCCTATAGGTCTCCATGAACCTGTCCCCACTTCTACATTGGGCCCAATTTTTTTTGCACAGTACCAAAGTCTATTCCTCCCCCACCCCGTGGGTTGTACATGGCCACCTCCCACGTAACCCCTTACTCCTGCCACTGACTCTACGGAACAGAAACAGCGGGTGGACAGCATTTCCAACACGTGGATTAGGTGGGTAGAAAGTGGGACACACAAGAGACCCCTGCGGTAAAACGGCGACCTACTTGTTCCATCGTCCGGCTCAAAGCTGGCAGCGTTGTTCCAGGTGCCGCTGTTGCCGTAATTGTCTTCTCCGCTGGAAGGTTCGGCGTAGTCAGCGGGGTTAAAGGTTCTGGAAGAGAGCGGACATCACAGTCAGACGGAAGCCCCCCCCAAAAAGAGCATGCCCGCAGAAATATACAGGTATAAATATGGATGCACCTACCCCATACCCTGCGCGGAGAAACGGCCACCTCTTCTTCCTGAGCCCCCTAAAGATGAAGACGGAACAGACTGTAGAGAAAAGCAAACTGCCCCAGCCACCAAAACTTAATCTTTATGGAACATCAAGGTAATTATTAGCTTAGAAGCATTTTATGTAAATCAACCCCCCCACAAGCTGGGCTACTCCTCTCAAAGTTTAAAAACCATTTATACATCATGTCCCATTACACTGCTAGATTGTAAGCTCACTGGAACAGGTTACCTCTGCCTCTCCCACGCCCTCTGCGGCCCCTCTCTGTGCCTCTCCCGGTCGAGCCACCGCTCTTGGATCCTTCCAAACCGTTTTCCTGAGCCCGGACTGTAAGACAAAGTATTGAAAGGTGATGAGAAACATGACCAAGTCCCCGCAGAGACCAGGCACGACCCCAGCATGCTTTGCCAGTAGATGGCTGGCAAGGCACGCTGGGACTTGTAGTCTCAACACCTGGAGGAACACCCAGCTCAGCGGGACAGGACAAGAACCCAAAGTATACATGTTAGTTTACTAGACCAAGAGGCTTACACTCTCTCCCGCGGCTGCCACCTCGCACCCTCCTGGTGGCTCCTCCGCGCCGGCGGCTGTAGTCTCTCTCTCTGTTCTCCCGGGTCTCCTCCGTGGGCTCTGCTTGCCCTGTCTCCTTCTGCCCAGAGACCCCTTTCTTCTTACCCACCATCTCCCAGGAGTGCTGGGGGGCGAGAACACAGTTCTAGCACTACGCAATACAAATCACACCTTACACAGTCAGAGAGAAGATACAAGGCCAACCTACGCTGCCGCTAGTAAAAGTGGGAGCGTTTGATCGCCCACTTTACAACGGATCCCCCATTAAAACAGACATTATCCTGATTACAACCAGGTCTGGGAGACTTTACTATTCGTGTGTCATATTACAAGTCTCTGTGCGTTCCTGCCGGATTGGGGGCTACACGGGAATCTTTTTTGCCTTGTACTTAAGACATAACCCCAGACAGAGGTTTGTTCTAAAACAACGGCTATGTGAAGGTTATCGGTAGATGGGAGTGACTGAATGCAGGCAGCCTTGTACATGTCCAAACAAAGGGGGAAGCCCTAGTACGGGCCGACCAGTCCGGGCCTTTACTGTTTAACACTGCTGTGTGGGAGGCACAGCCAGGCTGCAGCATGTCAGTGATTAAACGGGAAGTACCAGGCGCTTAGCTTTGTTTTGTATAATACCTGACCACTTCCTCATTCTTTATAACAAAATGGTGCTGTTCTGAGGAACCCCCTTAACCAAGATAAACCTCCCTACAAAAAAAAATATCGGAGGGAGAAGCGCAATTCATTAAAAACCCTCATATAAAACAAGTCTGTGACTCGGAACACACTTTCACAGAAATATGGCAGGATGCACTGAGCAAGCTCTGAACGGTTTTCTGAGTGAACAGAGCTGTTTGACGGGCTGACACTGTACAGCTCACCCTCTGCTAGTGATATTTTAGGACATTCTGCTCTACTTTAAAAGCACAGTCCTATAGAACGGGATTTAAGCTGATGGAAGTCACAGAGGACGGTGGCACTTACAGTGTCCGGGTTCCCCTCCAACAAGACATTAATGGCTCTGTTGACGTCCCCGTTGCAGTCGTGTAGCGCTATGACACACTCATCCTGATTCTTCCCCGTGATGTCAATCAGCTGCAGAGAGAGATTAACACTCACCGAGGGTCTACTTGATCTTATACTATTAGCCTGGTACCATGCAAGCTTGCCAGAGCAGAGGAGGGGGGGGGAGGGGGGTGTAAACAAAGAAAGAGGGGGGACCTCACCTGTTTAACTTTCTCTTCAAAGTCTGCGTCATTCTGATCTGAAATCATCTGTGCCAGTCTGATCTGCTCAGCAGTGGCCTAAACAGGAAGACAGACAGGAATAAGGCGACCTATCGCGTTGTATGGAGCTGGACTATACCCGAGACTCCGGGAAGACCATACCTGAGGCCTCTGCTTGTGCTGTGTCTGATTTTGCGTCTGTGTCTGTTCCCAGTTGCCCCGGGCACGATTTGTCGCTACCGAGGTCATCATTTACAGTATATACAAATAACAGTATTTACAAATTACAACTCTGCGGAGAGAAGGAAATGAGGCGAATATCAGTGGCTCGTCCAATTAAGATATAATTACTTAGTAGGGGTAGAGAGACTAGAGAATACAATAATGTTACCCAATGAGAGAGTGAAATCACAGTGAAAAGAATGAAAGTAATGTCCACAAAAACTATAACACATTTGGGGGTAAAACAGCCCAAAAATTTAAGAGATCTCCACAAATAACAAAAAAGCAACACTGACCACTTGGTCTTGCAATGTTGCAGAATAATCTATAGATAGATTCCAGGTACCCAGAGGGTCAGATCAGGCCCTTAGACACCCCGGAAACATATGCTGTTCGTTTATCTGTCTAGTCTAATAATTAACAACTGAAGGGCTTTACAAATTGACTAGTCGTGTCTGAAAACCCTTTCAAATAAATGAGACCTACGCAAACAGAAATACAACATATGGAAACGTCTGACCAACTGCACCCAACTGATGGCGCTCCTAAATTGAAGCCTTGCAACAGCTGCCTGGTCGGCTGGGGGGACAAGAAATTCACAAGTGGGACATGAACTGCCTCACGTTTCAATGCAGGCTATTTAAGGATACAATATCCCGACCCTCTCCATAAGTGGCCCCCACAAGGACTTGCTATATGACTGCACAGGTAAAACAATGGCATGGGCTTGATCAGTAGCAAACCCTCAAACCATGGCCGGCTGGGGTATTTAAAGGGCACAATGAGCAGTCCATCTACCTTCCACACATTAAATCACCCAGCATCTCTAAGAAATGTAACATAAATGATGCGTTGGACATTACACCAATCAGTTTTCCTGGACAGACACGTGAAACCCCCTTTAAACCGACGGCTACTTCTGACATTACCCATGTTGTGTTTACTAGATATTTATGAGGAAATAGAAGACTAATTTCTGCCATAAGCAGAAATCAACTTCCTCTGCTACTGCCGGTTATAAAGTACGATAAACACGTACTGGACCATACAGAACTAAAGAAAAAACAAAAGCGGCTCTGTGCTAGCAATAATCACAGATAAAGGTCATTGATCAGTTTAATAAACCAGATAATAAAGACAGTTCTTAGCGTGGATAAAGGTATTTTAAAAAGTGTTCGGGACACCTCCCCCAAACACATCTGGAGCCCCTATAGCTGCTAAATGCATTTTTGATAGCCAACTTTAACTGGCAACTGAGGAACAGGAAGACCACACGCTTGCTGCGATTTCTTGACTGAGGCTTCAAATGCCCCCCACCCTCTTCAACCATAGATGTAAGATGGCATATTTCCCAGGGCTGTGAGAAACCTGTGCACTACTATGTTTTACTAAACATCAGAGCAGGTTTAAGAGAACCTGTGCCCAGATTGTATAATGCATTTTTAGTTGTTATAGATTTTCCCTGCTCCAACATTCACCTACTTATCTTACTTTAAGCTACCACAGAAACAAACCCTGGAAAAAGCATGTGATCAGTGCAATAAGGAGGAGACTCATTTGCATACTATGCTCTGCATAGGGCACTATGCAATAAAACAATACAAAGCCAGTGAAGAACATAGCAGCAGCATTTGTTTAAATAGGGTAGAGGGTGCTAGATCGGGAAGATATACTAATACTCTCAATAGGTGCCATCTCCTCTGATCATCTGCCCTCGCTCCATAGCTGCTCCCTGTCCTCACACCCTTTGATACACTCCCTTGAAGCTCAACTAACCAGGTAACAGTGCAGCCAGGTCCTGTAACAAATACTTATCTAACCTCTTTCTAGTTATTCCTACCAATCCTCCTCCATCATACTCATTGCTGACATCTATGTGGGACCTCATCTTTCACTTCTCTGGTTAGATTGTAAGCTCTGCTGTCCCTGTTGTGTCTCTACACCCTGTGCTTGTCACAATGTATCTGTAGCTACAGAGCACCCTGTATATATTGTTTAGGGCAGTAATCTAGGACGTGGGTGGTTCTCCAGTAGCTGTGGAACTATAAGTTCCAGCATGCCCTGGGCATTGGGTAGGCAGGTTGGGACTTGTAGTTCCCCAGGAGATGAGGTCAGACAGAGATGTAAAGAGTCGGGTGTTGGCCCCAGTGACTGGCTGGGGGACCCGGGAGATGAGAGCCGGGGAGAACGGGGATGCTCACCCCCAGCACCCTCTATCTGATCCCATCTGACCGGCATAAACCGAAGAGACAGACAGGAAATGGGATCCACAATCTGAGGATCCGACCCCGGATTCAGGGCGAGGTGGCCGGCAGGGCTCTCTAATCGAGCCCGAGGCTTCAGCCGGCCTGATAGGCCGCAGTGCGGGAGGTGAGCGGGACGCTCGGCGGGGCCCCGGCCCGGTCCCCCAGGGCTCCTCTCTCCCTCTGTGACCCCCCGGTTCCCTCCCGTGTCCCCACCGCTCCCGGTATCTTCCCCCCTCCCACCGTGCGGCCGCCGAGCTCCGTCCTTACCTGCGGCCCCTCCGCTCTGACACCACGTGACCTCCCTCCCGCTCCGCCCCCTCTCACGTACGCTCGGCCGTAGACGTCACTGCCTGCGTGTGCGTTCCACGAGCGGCTGCGTTCCAGCATCTGATTGGCCTTACTGGGAGGGCGTGGCCGCCTCCTCCGGTGTCACCTGACCTGGAGAAAGGCGGAAGCGCCGCTGGATACAGGGGAGATGGCGGCCAACAAGAGCAACTGGCTGTCCGGGGTCAACGTGGTGCTGGTCATGGCCTATGGCAGCCTGGTGAGCGGAGGAGAGGGGCCTGGGGCTGGGGGCACGGGTGGAAGGGACCCCACCTCGCACAGGGGACCCCACTACATGTTACTGATATTACTGATGTATAATAGTGCCCCTCCCCCTATTATATTACTGGTGTATAATAATGCCCCTCCCCCTATTATATTACAGGTATATAATAATGCCCCTCCCCCTATTATATTACAGGTGTATAATAGTGCCCCTCCCCCTGATGTATTACAGGTGTTTGTTCTGCTGTTCATCTTTGTGAAGAGACAGATAATGCGCTTTGCCATGAAATCGCGCAGAGGACCCCACGTCCCGGTGGGACACAACGCCCCCAAGGTGCACAGTCCGGATGATTGGGGGGACGGGGCTGTCACCTCTCTCCTGCCCTCCGCTGCCATGTAATTGTTGTGTTTATGTTACTGTTAGGAGCTGAAGGAAGAGATCGACAACCGACTCTCCAAAGTCCAGGACATAAAGTTTGAACCTCGTCTTCTGGCAGAGGGAGATGATCGGATGGTCCAGCTGGATACACCAGGTCAGGACCGTATGTCGTCTGCCCGTCCCCTGCGCCTGCGTCGCGGTGCTCCTTCTGGCTGCGTCTGTGGCACAGCGCCCCTTCTGGCCGCCCCCCTGCATCTGCAGCGCTCCTTCTGTCCGTCCCCTGCGTCTGCAGCGCTCCTTCTGGCTGCGTCTGTGGCACAGCGCCCCTTCTGGCCACCCCCTGCGTCTGCAGCGCTCCTTCTGGCTGCGTCTGTGGCACAGCGCCCCTTCTGGCCGCCCCCCTGCATCTGCAGCGCTCCTTCTGGCTGCGTCTGTGGCACAGCGCCCCTTCTGGCCGCCCCCCTGCATCTGCAGCGCTCCTTCTGTCCGTCCCCTGCGTCTGCAGCGCTCCTTCTGGCTGCGTCTGTGGCACAGCGCCCCTTCTGGCCGCCCCCCTGCATCTGCAGCGCTCCTTCTGTCCGTCCCCTGCGTCTGCAGCGCTCCTTCTGGCTGCGTCTGTGGCACAGCGCCCCTTCTGGCCGCCCCCCTGCGTCTGCGGCGCCCCTTCTGGCTGCGTCTGTGGCACAGCGCCCCTTCTGGCTGCGTCTGTGGCATAGCGCCCCTTCTGGCCGCCCCCCTGCATCTGCAGCGCTCCTTCTGGCCACCCCCTGCATCTGCAGCGCTCCTTCTGGCCACCCCCTGCATCTGCAGCGCTCCTTTTGGCTGCGTCTGTGGCACAGCGCCCCTTCTGGCTGCGTCTGTGGCATAGCGCACCTTCTGGCCGCCCCCCCTGCATCTGCAGCGCTCCTTCTGGCCACCCCCTGCGTCTGTGGCGCTCCTTCTGGCTGCGTCTGTGGCACAGCGCCCCTTCTGGCCGCCCCCCTGCATCTGCAGCGCTCCTTCTGGCCGCCCCCAGCGTCTGCGGCGCTCCTTCTGGCTGCGTCTGTGGCACAGCGCCCCTTCTGCCGCCCCCCTGCATCTGCAGCGCTCCTTCTGGCCGCCCCCTGCGTCTGCGGCGCTCCTTCTGGCTGCGTCTGTGGCACAGCGCCCCTTCTGGCCGCCCCCCTGCATCTGCAGCGCTCCTTCTGGCCGCCCCCAGCGTCTGCGGCGCTCCTTCTGGCTGCGTCTGTGGCACAGCGCCCCTTCTGGCCGCCCCCCTGCATCTGCAGCGCTCCTTCTGGCCGCCCCCAGCGTCTGCGGCGCTCCTTCTGGCTGCGTCTGTGGCACAGCGCCCCTTCTGGCCGCCCCCCTGCATCTGCAGCGCTCCTTCTGGCCGCCCCCTGCGTCTGCGGCGCTCCTTCTGGCCGCCCCCTGCGCCTGCGGCGCTCCTTCTGGCCGCCCCCTGCGTCTGCGGCGCTCCTTCTGGCTGTGTCTGTGGCACAGCGCCCCTTCTGGCCGCCCCCAGCGTCTGCAGCGCTCCTTCTGTCCACCCCCAGCGTCTGCGGCGCTTCTTCTGGCTGCGTCTGTGGCACAGCGCCCCTTCTGGCCACCCCCTGCGTCTGTGGCGCTCCTTCTGGCTGCGTCTGTGGCACAGCGCCCCTTCTGGCCACCCCCAGCGTCTGCAGCGCTCCTTCTGGCCACCCCCTGCGTCTGCGGCGCTCCTTCTGGCTGTGTCTGTGGCACAGCGCCCCTTCTGGCCGCCCCCAGCGTCTGCAGCGCTCCTTCTGTCCACCCCCAGCGTCTGCGGCGCTCCTTCTGGCTGCGTCTGTGGCACAGCGCCCCTTCTGGCCGCCCCCCTGCATCTGCAGCGCCCCTTCTGGCTGCGTCTGTGGCACAGCGCCCCTTCTGGCCGCCCCCAGCGTCTGCGGCGCTCCTTCTGGCTGCGTCTGTGGCACAGCGCCCCTTCTGGCCGCCCCCAGCGTCTGCGGCGCCCCTTCTGGCCGCCCCCCTGCATCTGCAGCGCTCCTTCTGGCCGCCCCCCTGCATCTGCAGCGCTCCTTCTGGCCGCCCCCCTGCATCTGCAGCGCCCCTTCTGGCCGCCCCCCTGCATCTGCAGCGCCCCTTCTGGCCGCCCCCCTGCATCTGCAGCGCTCCTTCTGGCCGCCCCCAGCGTCTGCGGCGCGGTACCTCTTCTGGTCTCACCTCTGTCTTTATCTTCCAGCCTGTTATAACTATCTGTACAGGATGAAGACGCTGGATGCTGTCAAAGACTCTGGTAATTATGTTTTCAAGCTTTACCTCCCCCAAAATATTACAGGGACATTAATCTCAAAACGTGCAGGGACGTAAATGGAAGAATGTCTGAATTTTAGATACCATCAGCAGATGAGCTGTATCACAGAACGTGCAGAACAATTTCTGTACAAATATCTGTTCTCTTTAATAATCTATAAGTATATGGAGACACTTTAACAAACGGGATCAATGTGCTTTTATTCCTACTTGTGATAACCAGTAACTTAACGCTTTATGTCTACGAATATTTTGTAAAGTGGATGTAGTCTTGTTTCTTGGTATAGATGTGTTGGTTTGTGTGTGGATGCTGCTGTGTTCGTCGCCTCTACACCTGTATTATTTTGGGGATATAGTAGATTATTATATTTCTGTGAGTAAGACCGTTCAGCGCGATATCACACAGCCATGGGAGTCATTCTGTTTCATTCAGCTAGAAGAGCTCTGCAAAGTATGTCCTATTTCAGTGAACGTCTTTTTAGAGTGACGTTGTAGTATATGGGTACGGAGATCTTCGTTACAGAAAACCAGTTTTGGAAATGGTCCTTGGTAATGCCGTGCTTGCGTTCTATCGTTTAGCCACTAGGTGGCACTGAGTGATGAGACCCTACCTAACGTCCACACAATAGTCGGCTGAGCGCCAAGTCCCCTAATTAGCGCTGTCCCAGCTTTCATCGGCTATTAAAGAGAAGATGTCCAGATATCTGTAACCAGGTGTATTTCATACACTACAATATAAACCCCTTTCCTTTTTCTTTCTCACAGACGTCCCCTTCCAGGGGAACGGCAAATACCCCAAATCTTTAGTAGGAAAGAACTTCCGGGCGTATCTCCTGGAGATGAGAAACGCCGGCTCGCCCTTCAGGGGCATCCGGAAGACGTTACTGGATACGCTGTTGGATCGTTATGACTCTGCCCGTTACGGCACAGGGGTAAGAGTGCACGCCCAATCGGGGCAGTCATTAACAAAAAATGTTTTCTCGTATATGAATCTCCTCCTCCGTTCTGCCCTGACTCTCCTCTACTCCATCACAGACCTCTAAAGCCGTACATCGCAGCTCAGAGGTGATGAATGAATTGGTGTTGATATAGGGCAAAAAGCTGAAATGGCAAAGCAAATCGTGCTACTCCAGCTGTGGAGCCAGATGACATCACTGAGCCCTAATAAAGAGGGAGGGGATGAATAGAGTCCAACTGCTTTCTGTATTTATGGGGAGTAATACCACACAGGTGTTAACACAGGCTTGCCCAACCTCAGTGGGTTTAAATTGTATAGCCATGTGACTAGCTGTTGGGTTTTCATCGTAGTCATGTACTGCTAGATAAACGTTACTTAACAGTGTAGTTTATCTATGATTCATGGCAGTTGTGTTTGAAAACTGGGTCTGTTACATTTATTCATCTTGAAAAACAATGTCCCCAAAAGTGGACTGTTCCTCTAAAGTCTGATTTGCATATAGGACAAAGTTTCAGAGAAATATGGCAGCATGCGGGAAGAAACTTCTGCACGTGTTTTTAGTTTTTTCATTTTCTGGTTTTGTGCAGAGTTTGCAGCTTGAGCTATAAAATTGTAAACTGGTTTCAGTGTTTCTACAATATAATGTTGTGACATGTAAATATAGGCTGCGTGTACATGCTACATTTCCTCTGCTTCGTTACGTAGGTGTACGGGAAGACGGAACATGAGAAGTTTATGGAGGCGCTGGCGGAGTTGTCGACATTGTAAGTTGTCCTTGTCCTACGGCTGTGAGTCCTGATTTTTATGTGGGGAGTAAATAATCTGTTTTACTCCCTCATTTTCCCCAGTGTGAAGTCCAGAGAGGCCGGGAGTCACAGACAGCGACAGTCAGCGGCCAGAGACCTGACCGCATCCTCCGAGACCCCAGGGACGCCCACCATCCAGGTGACGTACCTGCCCTCCAACCAGAAGACCAAGAGACCCAAACACTTCCTGGAGCTGAAGAGCTTTAAAGACAACTACAATACGTTAGAAAGCACCTTGTGATTCCGGCGCATCTCTTTCGTGGATCCTGGGAGGTCTTCACCCCGGTTCCCAGTGTTTTTAGGTCAAGGGAACACGAGACACCCAGAAGTTCTTTGGAAAACGGTTACTGACCTCCATCTGGGGTGACCGATGTTATGTCCGGAGGACTCTTGTGTCCACATTGCGGACTCTCCCAAGAGAGCGGACTGTGGCTCACAGAAAGAGTGTTTTAACTATTAATGCATAGAGGCGACGGACACCTATAGCAGCCGCAGGATGCGCCTTCGTCGCTTTCTTTCCTGGTTAAAATGACGCCAAGCCTTAGGCGATTGTGACAATGTTACCCCCTTGCTCCGTTAGAGTTGGATGAAGCGATCGCTGACGTACTACAACATTTCTGCTGATGCAGCAAAACCTCAGCGACTACAGAGCGATAGACCCCAATAACCCATCTGTTATTTGGCATCACAACTGTCCAATAGAAAGACAGAGATGCCTGAACTTTGACATTTGAACTTGGCCAACAACCTTTCCGCATCCGTAGTTTGCACGCGCCGGTCACTGGGACGAAGCCAGTCCTTGTCTGTTTTATTTATTGTGTATACAAAGCTTGCACTTTACTGTAAATACGTCCGGTGCCTCTCACCCCTCCCACCCGCCTGGGGTGGGGGTATCTTTTTTTTGTATTTTTCATGTACAGTATTAAATCGGAGCATTAACACTCGTCTGAGTTCTTTGCCCAGCACTAATCTTAACGTGTTGAAAGTAAACTGGGTAGAATTATTTTCTCTTTCTCTGGTTTATAAGCGTTTCACAATCGTGTATACGAAAAAAACGGGTTTAAAGGATGGATTTTATGGGTGTTTTTTATTTTTTGGTAAAAGTATACATAGAAAATGATGGATATAACATACGGAGAGTTGTTTGCCGGTGCTGAGAGGTCCTCCCCAATGCAGGAGGTGACATAATAGACCGGCATCCTGGTATGAATAGAAATCTGTCCTCGAGCTTTGGGGGTGGTGGGAAGGAGTACAAAGGTAATTACATAACATAAAAATAACTCTTGGTTAAACACCAGGAACACGTCTGTGTGAACTGAAGGAGACTGACGGGGTGTATAGTATTTTGGACATAGTTAGGTAACCGCTGCCTGGTCTTATGACATCACAGATTGTATTGTCTTCCCGTTCCACAGTATAGGTAACGTTCTATACAATGAAACTATAATCCACACACTCAACACCAGTTTTACCTGTCCTCACCACGGATAATTGAGCTTTGTATGCGTTGTACTCATAGAGACGACATTTAAAGGCTAAGCCCATGTTTTTCTTAACCTAACTTGACCCAGGTGTCCGTTTTACAAATATAACACCTGTCCTACACATAGATCTCCAAGGGTCCCAATTTAGGAGGGTCAACGCCAATTTGAGGAGAGCATTTGGCACATCGGGATTGTTGTCACAATTTCAGGACGGTTGGGAGAGATGTATGACGCTAAGGGGGTATCGTTTAAAGGCCGCGCAGGCCAGCAGCAGGTGCGTGGGGCATCAAAGGGGGTTCTTAGGGCGGGGGGCCCAATATGATGGGGCAATGCCCTCTTCCTGTGCGCCACCCACCCTACAGATGATGTTGGCCGACCAAAAGTCGGGAGGCATGTTATGTATGATCGTCTTGAACTGCATAGCGCAAATTGGGTAATGTATAGAGTAGGGGTTATATAGAACCGTCTGAATTGATAGGTTGCATTAATTCTGCTTAAAAAAATAAAAAGCGTCCACTAGATCAGGCCTGGACAGCCAGTGGCTCTACAGGTGTTCTGAAACTACAATCCCCAGCATGCTTTGCAGCCAATAGTTGGAAATGTGCTTGGGACTCCACCTCACCTGGAGGGTATGCACGCCACAGCGCCATCTAATGTATGTTTGGTGCAACCACGTCTTCACCATCTCTTCAATGGCTCCTAAAATACGTCTCGGTCTCTCCTCGTTCGTGTCTTCAATTAATCGTGGGCGTGAGGGGACATCGGGACCGTCTGTACTGCCTGTGGCACTTCTGTGTGGTTTCAAAGTTTTAATTTTTATCATTTTTATTTTGTTATTCTACAAATGTGCTACAAGGTGCAAAAAATACGTCCCCTTAAAAATACGGGGTGACCCCTTTGAGCGCTCAAAAGGCAACAAAGAACTAAGTTTAGATGTTGTCCAGCAAAAAAATAAATCAATTTTATTTTTTTTCACGTTGGTCAAAGGGAACTGCGTCTCGTAACACAAAGCATGCTGGGACTTGTAGTTTCACAACACCTGGAGGATCACAGGTTGGCCAGGCCTGTTCTATATCTTCAGGCCATATGGTATAAGAAGAGCTATTGTTTAAATACAGGGTCAATAAAGTTTTTGTTGTTCTTTTCAAACAAACAAAACTCTGGTTGGCGAGGAAGTTATATCACCAGGAGAGCGTTTGTTGACAGTTTCCATGGTAACAGCACTGGAAGCAGGAAGTGGAAGCACATGTGCCCGGCTGCAGGGTGGGTACTGACTGTGTCTCATTATATATTAATGATTTTATATATATATATATATATATATATATATATATATATATATATATGTGTGTATATATGTATATGTATATATATATATGTGTGTATATATGTATATGTATATATATATATGTGTGTATATATGTATATGTGTGTATATATATATATATATATATATATATATATATGAAAACAGGGATACTCTGCACTCTCCAAACACATAATTATTGCTATATCAAGTACTGTTCTATATTAAAAACAGGGAATGTTAGTTCCACATATTGCAATATATGTTAAGCTGACCAACTGACACCAAAGTCTTCCCATTCTGCTCAGTCCTAACATGATCAAATGCTATGCTATTTTATCTGGGCTTAAGGCTTACCTGCACACAGCTTTTAAAGGCAAGTCTTTCCCTAGCACTAGCAGCCATGGGAGACCTGGGACTCACCTGACACAAGTTGGAATTAATTAATGTAAAGAATGGGGTGCAAGAGTCATGGGACTTACATTGTATAAACAAAAACAGATATGGGTCCTCTGCACTCACCATGTACAGACTGGGGTGCAAGAGGGGGTTGCCCACATTGTATAGACAAGAAAACAGGGATACTCTGCACTCTCCAAACACATATAAAGAATGGGGTGCAAGAGTCATGGGACTTACATTGTATAAACATAAACAGACATAGGTCCTCTTATACAATGTAAGTCCCATGACTCTTGCACCCCATTCTTTACATTAATTAATTCCAACTTGTGTCAGGTGAGTCCCAGGTCTCCCATGGCTGCTAGTGCTAGGGAAAGACTTGCCTTTAAAAGCTGTGTGCAGGTAAGCCTTAAGCCCAGATAAAATAACATAGCATTTGATCATGTTAGGACTGAGCAGAATGGGAAGACTTTGGTGTCAGTTGGTCAGCTTAACATATATTGCAATATGTGGAACATACATTCCCTGTTTTTAATATAGAACAGTACTTGATATAGCAATAATTATGTGTTTGGAGAGTGCAGAGTATCCCTGTTTTCTTGTCTATACAATGTGGGCCAACCCCCTCTTGCAACATATTAAAAGCGTAACATTTTTTTTATGCCTTCTGATATGACCTTCTATTGCATATTATATATAGGCTGGTGCGTCTACTGCAGTCTGTTCTGTCTACGGACGGCAGGTAATGTGTAACCAGAGCGGGCTCACACCCAGATACAAATGGAAACGTGCAGTGAGATCCGCTTGTATGTGAATACAAGGACTACACTCCTCTCTGTACTCTCTTTTTATTTTTTTATTTTATTTTCTTTAACGCAACTTACCTGCCTAGTTGCGTTCAGACTTGAATCAGGCCACAAGTTAACTTAGAGGCAGAAGAAGTAACACCCGGCACTTCTGTATATTACAGAGCATGTCTACAGTTTGCTCCTTATAAGGCAGTGTTGGCTAACCTGTGATACGCCAGGTGTTGTGAAACTACAAGTCCCAGCATGCTTTGCCAGTATATAACAGCTTATTGCTGGAAGGGTATGCTGGGACTTGTAGTTTCACAACACCTGGAGTGTCACAGGTTAGCCAACACTGTTATAAGGGGATATTCACTTATATCCGTCTGACCCGCTCAGGTAGATCATTAACAGGCGACCTCTCCCCCCTGTACCTGAACCGTACTTACCAGGATTCAAAAAAGTAACTGAAGACCTGTATTAATTATATCCGGACCAGTCTGGAGAACTCTCCGTCCCCCTCCACTTCCATCAACCAGGAGGTCTCATTCCATCACCCCCAATTTCTCATGCCAGGATTTGTGGATTTGGGATAACCAGACTGTGTCCTATGTATTGCCCATTCATAGAGGTGACATTCACCTGTAACCTCTCTCTCCTCAGACTCGTGCGAAGATGTTGGCAACCAGGGTTCTACAAAACACAAAAAGCATCACCCAGGTGAGTAGAGGAAGAGCTGACCTCCCCCCCCCCCCCCCCCCCCCATCATCCCCCAATGTCCCCAACTAATCATTCTCATTATTTAACTGACTCTTTTCCCCTTCCAGAGAGATGACCTCCTCCAGGTTGCAGAGATGGAACGTCAACGGTAAACCAAAAAATTCACCTTCTTCCTTCATGATGAAGCTTAGGGTGGTGTCACACGAGCTTATTTTGTTAATACTGCATTTTAATCGATCTGCGAAAGTACGGCATAGACGGCAACGAATTGTAAACACAATCAGTGTCTGCAGGGAAACCATTTTACTGCGGCAGAGGCGGAGCTTTTGCGCCCTACCAACGGCAAATTGTACGCTTGTAAAATTTGTCTTCTGTGCTTCAAAGCCCCCATGAGAGAGTGGTAGCGACACTGGTGCTATTCCTGTCTGTTTAGACATCTTCTTATCCCAGTTAGTAGTTACTTACAGCAACCTCTATATCATATAATCTGGCTTTATAATGAGGAAAAGTGGAGTTGTTGCCCATAGCAACCAATTACATTCCAGCTATTGTTTCCTGTACTAGATAAGTGATCTCCCAGATTTACAATGCAGAGGTACATATGAAATCTCTTTAATGTTGAATAAGAGGGCAGCTTTGCATGTTCTGTTTCAGCTTTGAGGAAACAACCTAACTTCTGCCGTTCTTGAGACACAAGGACATTTCCCGGCTCTGGAGAGTACGCTGCTTTTTGACTATAAAATCCCCTTGATTTATAATCTCCTTCTATCTCCACCCAGTGAGCGGGACGTCAGCATCCTGAATGCATGGAAAGAGGACGCTGGGGGATCCATCTCCGCTCGGATCCAGAGACATCGCGGCGCGCAGATGCGTCAGGAGCTGAGGATGGCAAATAAGGAACTCGTATTGGTGAGTGGGCTTTCTGTGCCGCTACCGGGGGGTGCGGTACGCTGGGAATGAGGAGAGACTGGGGGAGACGTGAAATTGTCTCAACAGTCCAAGGAGGACACAGAGATAACCAAAGAAGGAGCCAAGCCGCCCACCAGTGATCTGTTAATCGGGGTGTATTAATAAGGGGGGGCAGCATTGGTCCTGCTCGGACTGGGGTTCTGGCATTAAACTTTGGGATACTCTCTAGGTGACAACAGGGGGATTGGCAGCCCAGAGATACCAGAATTATGTCTGATGTGATTGGTGCAGCCAGGAGACGGGTTCAGCGGAAAGGCAACACGATAAAATGAAACGCCTACAAACGAATACGGTTATATTTTAGGGGTGGTGGGCCGTTGGTTCGGTCGATATTTAGACCCACTGACGTGTTTGTTCCTCAGGTCCGCAGAGCAGCTCTACAGCGCCTCCTACAGGAGGAACAACGGCAGTACCAGGAGGAGCTGAACAGGCTGGGACGGGCTTTCTATCTACAGAGAATGTGACACCCCCGTCGCTTCCATACCATCCGCGTGGTCTGTTAATACCAACGTAGCGGAATTTAATATTAAAGCAATGACCTTACCCTCTTCCGAGATACCTGTGCCAAAACTGTATTCGAATAAAGCTGATCTGTGAGCCGTTGACTGAGCACTGAGAAATATATAAGATCTAGTGTATAATAAGCTTGGACTACCAGGGACTACCGGACTGTCTTTCTTACATGGGGCAATAATATGGGTGTAAAACGTTGTCTTCCATAGGTCACAATTACCCCCTGGAAATTTCAGGGGTACGAAGTGTAAGGTGAGACCCGGAAGAGGCCAAATCTGAGCTGGCGCAATGCCGTAGAGTGGAAATGCCAGCTGTGCCCTCCGCACGACGCGGAAAACCCTTAAAAGAAAAAAAATAAACATCACCCGTCCATCTCGTTTCAATACTCTTCATAAACTACCTCAGAAGGAGGCAGCCATTTTGCGGCCTAAACCACCACCCAGCCTCTCAGTTTCCTAGGAACCGGGGAGATCGCTGAGGCACCTCCGTGGATAGAAAGTGGCCAACGACACAAAATGGCTGCCCCACAGCATGGGTATGTGACAGGTCCCACTTTAATGTGTGTGGTAAGCCTTGTACTTGACTAGTTAGGGAGTGGTGCCAACGTATTGCCTGGGAGATGAGGCACAAAGAGGACGGGGAAGTAACGAAATTATATTGTCTTTAATTCCTTAAATTGTTGGCAGTAGCTCTCTATCCAGCCTCTCGCTGAGGCCCGGAGGCTCAGGACCTCCCCGATGGATCTCCGGTTCAGTAACAACCCATTCATTACTTTCAGTCTTATTATTGAACCGAGCACAAGGGAGATATGACCATTGTAATGCTGCTGGGTTCTGCACGGTCCCTTCTATGCTCAGCGGTAGGGATGTAAATATGTATCTGTACGCTGCATTGTGTAACTGACATTTCCTGTCTGTAATATATAATACCCGGGGAGGAGAGGGTTAACACAGAATCAGAAATAGACTTTGACTTTCATCAGATAAATGCTCCTTTATTTCCACTAAACATGAACAATGCTCGAGTGTCTTGTGAACCAATTCTGGATGGAAGAAGTTCCAGCACTGACCAGAAGGGGGCAGTGGAGGTCTGAAGGTTTGGCCGGATCCTTGTCATTCCCATCTCACCAGAGCAATGTCCTGTCCTACATGTAACTGTACAGAGTATTTTATTTATTTCCTGTGCAGTAAGCTGTTTTACATCAGTCTGTTAGATAAACACATAAGAGGTGTCTGCAAGGAGAGTGGAGAGCTGGAAGCAGACCCAGTATCTGCAGATACTCAGGACAATGCATAACGTTACCCCCACAGGACTGGACTAGTGCATGCAGCCAGTGACAGGAGCTGATGGTGAATTTGCTGCAGCCCAGGTTTCAAGCACAATAAATATTTGCTAACATTTGTTTTGACAGCGATAAACGCATTCGCTATAAGCCTTGATATAATACAACAGATATATTATTCCTTCCCAAGTACTAATGAATGTAGAAAATAAAATACAACCACAAAATCTTATAATAAATGCACCATTACTGCAGAATCACTGAGAGTGCAGCCTATCCAGTCACTAGGAACCAGTGACATCACTGAGAGTGCAGCCTATCCAGTCACTAGGAACCAGTGACATCACTGAGAGTGCAGCCTATCCAGTCACTAGGGACCAGTGACATCACTGAGAGTGCAGCCTATCCAGTCACTAGGGACCAGTGACATCACTGAGAGTGCAGCCTATCCAGTCACTAGGAACCAGTGACATCACTGAGAGTGCAGCCTATCCAGTCACTAGGGACCAGTGACATCACTGAGAGTGCAGCCTATCCAGTCACTAGGAGCCAGTGACATCACTGAGAGTGCAGCCTATCCAGTCACTAGGAACCAGTGACATCACTGAGAGTGCAGCCTATCCAGTCACTAGGAACCAGTGACATCACTGAGAGTGCAGCCTATCCAGTCACTAGGAACCAGTGACATCACTGAGAGTGCAGCCTATCCAGTCACTAGGGACCAGTGACGTCACTGAGAGTGCAGCCTATCCAGTCACTAGGAACCAGTGACATCACTGAGAGTGCAGCCTATCCAGTCATTAGGGACCAGTGACATCACTGAGAGTGCAGCCTATCCAGTCACTGGGATATAGTGTTTCAATGAGGTCAGTAGTGTTTGTAAATTCAGAGGCTGAATACCGGTTTATACCACACCGTCTGCATTGTGCGGAGGGGTCACATATCTTCCCATTTGCACTTTATTTTCACTTTATCTTTCTCTTAACTTTTCAGTAAAATAGTCATTACTGTTTTAATATCCTTTAAAATGCTTCATATGTTTTTGCAGCATAGGTGCTAACTGTCCCTAATTCCCATGTACTGCTCCTGTACAATATTGTCCGTGGAAATGTCCCTATTTTTCCAAAATTGACTAAATGCCCGTGGCTCCTGTCCTGTGTACTATAAGGCGATTCTATCATACAGCATTGACCTAAACCACATCCAGATTTGTACAAACCACGCACATTATGAGAACACGTCCTCAAAACTCAGGATTGTCCCAGGAAAATAGAAATGTGGACAGTTATATTCTCCCAGTGTATCCTTATTATCTAGACTTTATATGACATATTTATTGCAGATGAGTCTCTATAGTGATCACAAGTGATACTATAATGAGGTGCTGTAATCTGATCCTCCTGCTCTACAGAATGTGTCATTAGGTCGGATTTAAATCTTGGCAACTGTGCGGCAGTCACATTAACTGTCTCATGAGGATCAAACTGCTTCACACAGCAGCCATGAAACAGCCGACTAGTCTGTCCCAGAGGCACCTAATAATGAGGGTTAGAGAGGATTCCAGCTGTAAATTCCAGAATTCCGCCTGTAAATCCCGGGATTCCGCATATAAATCCCAGGATTTTGCTTCTAGATCCCAGGATTCCATCTATAAATCCCAGGATTACGCTTATAAATCCCGGGATTCTGCCTATAAATCCCAGGATTACGCCAATAAATCCCAGTATTCTGCTTATAAGTCCCAGAATTCCGCATCTAAATCTCAGGATTCCACCTGTAAATCCCAGGATTCCGCCTCTAAATCCCGGGATTCTGCTTATAAATCCCAGAATTCTGCCTGTAAATCTCAGGATTCCACCTGTCAGTCCCAGGATTTCGCACGTAAGTCCCAGGATTCCACCTCTAAGTCCCAGGATTCTGCCAGAGATAGACAGCTTGGGCTGTCAGAGGATGTGCCCCCGGCATCTGCAGCCGCAGGATAACATCCAGGAAGCGCTGAGTGGTTTGGGAAGTGTGTGAGCCGTACCCTACAGATAACCCCCATACAAGTGACAGGAGGAGGCCCCGGGCCCCAGGGACTGTGGCACAAAGAGCTTCCTGCTCTGTCCGCTCTGACATGATGAACCATTGTGTGTAGGTTACTTATAATACTAACCCCCCCCCCCCCCCCCCCTGCTGAGCTCTCCTGATATCACTGTCACAGAAGCTTCATAAACACCACGGAGGCGGCCATTTTGAGGCTGATGCTGGCACTGACTCTCTGAGTGTGGGTAGGCTGCACTCCCACGCACCTTCCTGCAGCCAGTAAGATGGCTGCCCCCACTGTGTGCAGACGCTGGGTCTGATTTTAGCTAAAGAGTTACAGCCCTAGGGACCACAGGTGCACAGTGGTTAGCATTGCTGCCTCCTAGCGTTGGGGTCATGGGGTGCCTGTTTTACCAATACAGCGGTCACAGACGACAGTGAATGAAAATAAATACTTTATTATTTCAATGAAGCATCTTTTCCATTGTCAACAATGTATTTTTCATTTCATTGCTAAATTTGCTGCAATGGGGGTAAAAATAGGGATTAAAACAAAAATCAGCCTTATTGACTCGTATTAATAAATAGACCCCTTACTCTGTGAGCCCCAGTGCGGCAGGGATTGATGGGAACGATTGCATATTTTCTGTACCGCGCTGCGGAATATGGCGGCGCTCTATAAACACCCTATCATAAATAATCATTATTAACAATATTATCCAGTATTTGTAAAGCATGGATCTCTGACACAGGACTGTACAATGGCTGAAGGGCGCACAGACATTACCATGTAGTGAATTGTTGCAGAAGCTCTTTTAGAAATCGTCTCTCTGATCCTCCCTGCAGGAAACAGACTTTCTATAAATGAATTATCGGAGAAGTTTCTTAGAAGCAGTTATGCAAAAAACGTCAGGTGTCTGTCACACAGACGGTACGACACTAACCACAGACGGAACACATAGCGGAACACATACACGCTGGGCACTAACTGTAACTTTCAATATTAGGGTCTGATACACATCCCATTCATACCTAAAAGCAACTTGTGGTTAAAAAAAGAAAATCACGGAAATTGACCGTAATTCCGCTCGTACTCAAGTCAGTGCGGATCTCGAGATGAATTTCGATTCGGGCGTACGTACGCTCTGTGTAAACGTTACCTGCCGTATGAAGACAGACATAACGGAGTGCAGGAAATAATCATTTTTTCAGGTTATATACACAAACTGACACAAAGGACTTGATTGGGGCATATCCGTTGGCACGCCCTTAATCATCATCATCATCATCATCATTTATTTATATAGCGCCACTGATTCCGCAGCGCTGTACAGAGAACTCATTCACATCAGTCCCTGCCCCATTGGAGCTTACAGTCTAAATTCCCTAATATACACACACAGAGAGAGAGACTAGGGTCAATTTGTTAGCAGACAATTAACCTACCAGTATGTTTTTGGAGTGTGGGAGGAAACCGGAGCACCCAGAGGAAACCCACACAAACACAGGGAGAACATACAAACTCCACACAGATAAGGCCATGGTTGGGAATTGAACTCATGACCTCAGTGCTGTAAGCCCATAATATACATTACATATCTTCGCCCGCACGTTCCGTCTCTCATACGGTCGGCGGTCGTAAGTGTCAGTTGCGTTCGGACATGAATTGCCCGCGATTGCGTTCGCTGGCGTAACTTCCGTTCCGAGGCAGAGAGAACTCACGCGCGATACGGCTTGCAAAACAAAGTTACGTTGGGATAAGAATCAGACCCACAATCATCATCATCATTTATTTATATAGCGCCACTAATTCCGCAGCGCTGTACAGAGAACCCATTCACATCAGTCCCTGCCCCACTGGAGCTTACAGTCTAAATTCCCTAATATAGACACACACTCACACACAGACAGACTAGTGTCAATTTTGATAGCAGCCAATTAACCTACCAGTATGTTTTTGGAGTGTGGGAGGAAACCGGAGCACCCGGAGGAAACCCATGCAAACACAGGGAGAACATACAAACTCCACACAGATAAGGCCATGGTCGGGAATCAAACTCATGAGTGCTGTGAGGCAGAAGTGCTAACCACTAGGCCACTGCGCTGCCCTATAATATTTATCTGAATAAAATTGTAAGACAGTATTTATATTTTTCTGCCAACTTCAACAACGACTCCTCTGTGCGTCTATTGAACGGAGAGTTGCATTTGATTTCACAAGACCGTGGTGCATGTTATAACAGAAGGGAGATCTCTATCTCTCAGACAAATTTTTCTATGTCTCTGTGTACCCTTCTACCTTACTCAACACAGAGGGGAAGGGGGGGAACGTAGCTCGTAGATCTGAGGCCAAAGTCAGGGCTGAGTACACAAGCATCAGGCTGGTAAATTCCTTCGCAGGGAGCTCCCTGTACCACACCTCTGCTCGTAGAAGCCAAGCTGCACTCCACAGTCACACCCCTCATACAGAGATCTGTCCCTCTGCTTGTTCATTGTTCTGCGAGCGCCCGGGGTAACCCGTCCGCTGCTGGAGGCCCGGCTACACCCCAAACATTCATAAGGGCCGTAAACATGGAAAAATATTTCTGTGCCGGAGAGAGGGGAATGATTAGCATTTAAATCCACACAGTCTGACTGTAACGGTGGCTTGGTTTATAGCGCAAGAGGTATCACTAAGGAACGATTGTAAAGCGCTACGGAATATAATATAAATAAATGCTGAGGGTGGCGGCGACGGCCCTGCAGGGAGTACCCACCTTATCTCAAAGGCTTTTTATAACAGAAAAATTAATGTTAAAGGATAAGTAGCAGGATGACGTGCGCAGACACGTTAAAGTTACCTGAAGGTGGAGAGCGCCTCGAAAGAAGTGTCTCTTCTAAGCAATGTTTGTTGGGCGATTAATCATTACCGCTTAAGTGGTTATATTGTCAGCCAGATTGGAAGATCTCTGGCGCTAACTGGGGCACAAGCAGCGTTACATTGGTCTAATGACATCTCAGCTATCACTACAATAAGCCTGGAGTCTCCCTGTAGGATGCCGCTGTCAGCATCTAACTGAACAGCACCCTGAAGTGGGTGTGGCCTATCACAAAGTGGGTGAGAGGGAATGTGGGCGTGGTTGGGCAGATTTGGGTAGAGTTTGGGTGAATTGGAGCAGAAGTTGTAGTGTACCAGTGTTGCCTTTATAAATGTTGTGGAGAATCTGTCTTTGCGCCTTGATTTCCGCGACGTTCCTCAGTAATGGCTGTGACGTTATATGTGATGGATATATTCTGCAGATTATTACATTACTGACCTCTCTAGAGATCTGCAGAACATTGCTCTGTCCCATCTACCCCCTGACAGATACATAGTGATATATTCTGCAGATTATTACATTACTGACCTCTCTAGAGATCTGCAGAACATTGCTCTGTCCCATCTACCCCCTGACAGATACATAGTGATATACTCTGCAGATTATTACATTACTGACCTCTCTAGAGATCTGCAGAACATTGCTCTGTCCCATCTACCCCCTGACAGATACATAGTGATATATTCTGCAGATTATTACATTACTGATCTCTCTAGAGATCTGCAGAACATTGCTCTGTCCCATCTACCCCCTGACAGATACATAGTGATATATTCTGCAGATTATTACATTAGTGACCTCTCTAGAGATCTGCAGAACATAGCTCTGTTCCATCTACCCCCTGACAGATACATAGTGATATATTCTGCAGATTATTACATTACTGACCTCTCTAGAGATCTGCAGAACATTGCTCTGTTCCATCTACCCCCTGACAGATACATAGTGATATATTCTGCAGATTATTACATTACTGACCTCTCTAGAGATCTGCAGAACATTGCTCTGTCCCATCTACCCCCTGACAGATACATAGCGATATATTCTGCAGATTATTACATTACTGACCTCTCTAGAGATCTGCAGAACATTGCTCTGTCCCATCTACCCCCTGACAGATACATAGTGATATATTCTGCAGATTATTACATTACTGACCTCTCTAGAGATCTGCAGAACATTGCTCTGTCCCATCTACCCCCTGACAGATACATAGTGATATATTCTGCAGATTATTACATTACTGACCTCTCTAGAGATCTGCAGAACATTGCTCTGTCCCATCTACCCCCTGACAGATACTTAGTGATATATTCTGCAGATTATTACATTACTGACCTTTCTAGAGATCTGCAGAACATTGCTCTGTCCCATCTACCCCCTGACAGATACATAGTGATATATTCTGCAGATTATTACATTACTGACCTCTCTAGAGATCTGCAGAACATTGCTCTGTCCCATCTACCCCTGACAGATACAGTGATATATTCTGCAGATTATTACATGACTGACTTCTCTAGAGATCTGCAGAGCATCGCTCTGTCCCATCTACCCCCTGACAGATACAGTGATAGATTCTGCAGATTATTACATTACTGACCTCTCTAGAGATCTGCAGAACATTGCTCTGTCCCATCTACCCCCTGACAGATACATAGTGATATATTCTGCAGATTATTACATTACTGACCTCTCTAGAGATCTGCAGAACATTGCTCTATCCCATCTACCCCCTGACAGATACAGTGATATATTCTGCAGATTATTACATGACTGACCTCTCTAGAGATCTGCAGAGCATCGCTCTGTCCAGGGCCATCTTAACAACATTATGGGCCCCCGGGCAAAGCAGTGCACCGGGGCCCCTACATATATATATATATATATATAGATGTATAGAGATAGAGATAGATGTACTTGCTCAATGACCCTTGAAGGTTTTTTTTGCAGGTTTTTTCTTTTGCAGTATTATTTATTCTAATTAAGAGCCCTGCCTATGGGGCCCCCTTGCCCGTGGGGCCCCCGGGCACCTGCTCATCGTGACCAATGGAAAAGATGGCCCTGGCTCTGTCCCATCTACCCTCAGACATGCCTCAGTGAGGTGCAGGAGAACTTACTCCTATGTTTCTCTGTGTTCTTGTTGTGTAGATGACCTATGTGACTGTTTGCGCTGGAGACACTCGGACCCCTGACCCCCCCTCTGATACACGTGTCATGTGAAGTGAGCTGATGATTGAAGCCGATGTGACATTGCTGTAAAGTGATATTGATTCCCAATGTTTGCCCTGGGAGGATCTCTGACCTTGGGAGTGGAGCCATCTGCCTGAATGGACTGTCTGCGCTCCTAACCCTCAGCTAGATGCTGTCACCGTCCCTGCAGATAGGACCTGGTGCCCATGTGTCCTGCAGTCTGTCCTTTACCCTGCGTCATCCATTTGTGTCAATCACAGACTGCTTTCCATGTCAGACCACTGCGCCTCTCCCCCCAGAGCTCTATAAACCTCACAGGTCTCTTCTTCATCTGTCCAGAGTTCTATAAACCTCACAGGTCTCTTCATGTGTCCAGCACTGTATAAACCTCACAGGTCTCTTCTCATGTGTCCAGCGCTATATAAACCTCACAGGTCTCTTCTCATGTGTCCAGCGCTATATAAGCCTCACAGGTCTCTTCTCATGTGTCCAGCACTATATAAACCTCACAGGTCTCTTCTCATGTGTCCAGCGCTATATAAGCCTCACAGGTCTCTTCTCATGTGTCCAGCGCTATATAAGCCTCACAGGTCTCTTCTCATGTGTCCAGCGCTATATAAGCCTCACAGGTCTCTTCTCATGTGTCCAGCGCTATATAAGCCTCACAGGTCTCTTTTCATGTGTCCAGCACTGTATAAACCTCACAGGGGAATGGGGCAACTTGTATCTGTATGATAAGACTTCTACTACTGCTGGAGAAAGTAACAAGTGGTCTTCCAAGTGTTGTGGAACTACAAGTGACAGCATACCCTGATAATCACTGTCTGACAGGGGCCAGCTGCAGAGTCACAGTTTGCTGACCTGGGCAGTCTGGAATGGATGAAGTGACACGAAACATTACCTGTGATGATCTGTGTGTGCTGCGTCCTGGTCTATCCCAGTAATGGCCCCAGTGTGATGTGATTGGAGGAGACACGTCTGCTTGTGTCCTCTGGCTGTACGACACAAGGACGGGGCAGGAATGACCCTGTGACCTGGGGATAAGGGCATGGGAGTCACTGAACGTCTACCTGACACCTGAGGACGTCTTATATTAATACCCGAAGCATCAAATAACATAAACTATATTATCTCCTGCTTTATTTTATTGTTCTGCCATTTTATTTCTTACTTTTGTCATGTGTTTCAATATCTACATACAAACAGTGATCTAAGTAAGAAGTTATATACAGGAACAGAGTACCTTAATCATAGCAGATATTCAGTAATGTAATAATCTGCAGAATATATCACTATGTATCTGTCAGGGGGTAGATGGGACAGAGCAACGTTCTGCAGATCTCTAGAGAGGTCAGTAATGTAATAATCTGTAGAATATATCACTATGTATCTGTCAGGGGGTAGATGGGACAGAGCAATGTTCTGCAGATCTCTAGAGAGGTCAGTAATGTAATACTCTGCAGAATATATCACTATGTATCTGTCAGGGGGTAGATGGAACAGAGCAATGTTCTGCAGATCTCTACAGAGGTCAGTAATGTAATAATCTGCAGAATATATCACTATGTATCTGTCAGGGGGTAGATGGGACAGAGCAATGTTCTGCAGATCTCTAGAGAGGTCAGTAATGTAATAATCTGCAGAATATATCACTATGTATCTGTCAGGGGGTAGATGGGACAGAGCAATGTTCTGCAGATCTCTAGAGAGGTCAGTAATATAATAATCTGCAGGATATATCACTGTGTAGCTGTCAGGGGGTAGATGGGACAGAGCAATGTTCTGCAGATCTCTAGAGAGGTCAGTAATGTAATAATCTGCAGAATATATCACTATGTATCTGTCAGGGGGTAGATGGGACAGAGCAATGTTCTGCAGATCTCTAGAGAGGTCAGTAATGTAATAATCTGCAGAATATATCACTATATGTCTGTCAGGGGGTAGATGGAACAGAGCAATGTTCTGCAGATCTCTAGAGAGGTCAGTAATGTAATAATCTGCAGGATATATCACTGTGTAGCTGTCAGGGGGTAGATGGGACAGAGCAATGTTCTGCAGATCTCTAGAGAGGTCAGTAATATAATAATCTGCAGGATATATCACTGTGTAGCTGTCAGGGGGTAGATGGGACAGAGCAATGTTCTGCAGATCTCTAGAGAGGTCAGTAATGTAATAATCTGCAGAATATATCACTATGTATCTGTCAGGGGGTAGATGGGACAGAGCAATGTTCTGCAGATCTCTAGAGAGGTCAGTAATGTAATAATCTGCAGAATATATCACTATGTATTAGTCAGGAGGTAGATGAGACAGAGCAATGTTCTGCAGATCTCTAGAGAGGTAAGTAATGTAATAATCTGCAGAATATATCACTATGTATCTGTCAGGGGGTAGATGGGACAGAGCTATGTTCTGCAGATCTCTAGAGAGGTCAGTAATGTAATAATCTGCAGAATATATCACTATATGTCTGTCAGGGGGTAGATGGAACAGAGCAATGTTCTGCAGATCTCTAGAGAGGTCAGTAATGTAATAATCTGCAGAATATATCACTATGTATCTGTCAGGGGGTAGATGGAACAGAGCAATGTTCTGCAGATCTCTAGAGAGGTCAGTAATGTAATAATCTGCAGAATATATCACTATATGTCTGTCAGGGGGTAGATGGAACAGAGCAATGTTCTGCAGATCTCTAGAGAGGTCAGTAATGTAATAATCTGCAGAATATATCACTATATGTCTGTCAGGGCGTAGATGGGACAGAGCAATGTTCTGCAGATCTCTAGAGAGGTCAGTAATGTAATAATCTGCAGAATATATCACTATGTATCTGTCAGGGGGTAGATGGAACAGAGCAATGTTCTGCAGATCTCTAGAGAGGTCAGTAATGTAATAATCTGCAGAATATATCACTATATGTCTGTCAGGGGGTAGATGGAACAGAGCAATGTTCTGCAGATCTCTAGAGAGGTCAGTAATGTAATAATCTGCAGAATATATCACTATATGTCTGTCAGGGGGTAGATGGGACAGAGCAATGTTCTGCAGAACTCTAGAGAGGTCAGTAATGTAATAATCTGCAGAATATATCACTATGTATCTGTCAGGGGGTAGATGGGACAGAGCAATGTTCTGCAGATCTCTAGAGAGGTCAGTAATGTAATAATCTGCAGAATATATCACTATGTATTAGTCAGGAGGTAGATGAGACAGAGCAATGTTCTGCAGATCTCTAGAGAGGTCAGTAATGTAATAATCTGCAGAATATATCACTATGTATCTGTCAGGGGGTAGATGGGACAGAGCTATGTTCTGCAGATCTCTAGAGAGGTCAGTAATGTAATAATCTGCAGAATATATCACTATGTATCTGTCAGGAGGTAGATGGGACAGAGGGATGTTCTGCAGATCTCTAGAGAGGTCAGTAATGTAATAATCTGCAGAATATATCACTATATGTCTGTCAGGGGGTAGATGGAACAGAGCAATGTTCTGCAGATCTCTAGAGAGGTCAGTAATGTAATAATCTGCAGAATATATCACTATGTATCTGTCAGGAGGTAGATGGGACAGAGCAATGTTCTGCAGATCTCTAGAGAGGTCAGTAATGTAATAATCTGCAGTATATATCACTATGTATCTGTCAGGGGGTAGATGGGACACAGCAATGTTCTGCAGATCTCTAGAGAGGTCAGTAATGTAATAATCTGCAGGATATATCACTGTGTATCTGTTAGGGTGTAGATGGGACAGAGCAATGTTCTGCAGATCTCTAGAGAGGTCAGTAATGTAATAATCTGCAGAATATATCACTATGTATCTGTCAGGGGGTAGATGGAACAGAGCAATGTTCTGCAGATCTCTAGAGAGGTCAGTAATGTAATAATCTGCAGAATATATCACTATGTATTAGTCAGGAGGTAGATGAGACAGAGCAATGTTCTGCAGATCTCTAGAGAGGTCAGTAATGTAATAATCTGCAGAATATATCACTATGTATCTGTCAGGGGGTAGATGGAACAGAGCAATGTTCTGCAGATCTCTAGAGAGGTCAGTAATGTAATAATCTGCAGAATATATCACTATGTATCTGTCAGGGGGTAGATGGGACAGAGCTATGTTCTGCAGATCTCTAGAGAGGTCAGTAATGTAATAATCTGCAGAATATATCACTATGTATCTGTCAGGAGGTAGATGGGACAGAGGGATGTTCTGCAGATCTCTAGAGAGGTCAGTAATGTAATAATCTGCAGAATATATCACTATGTATCTGTCAGGGGGTAGATGGGACAGAGCAATGTTCTGCAGATCTCTAGAGAGGTCAGTAATGTAATAATCTGCAGAATATATCACTATGTATCTGTCAGGAGGTAGATGGGACAGAGCAATGTTCTGCAGATCTCTAGAGAGGTCAGTAATGTAATAATCTGCAGTATATATCACTATGTATCTGTCAGGGGGTAGATGGGACACAGCAATGTTCTGCAGATCTCTAGAGAGGTCAGTGATGTAATAATCTGCAGGATATATCACTATGTATCTGTTAGGGTGTAGATGGGACAGAGCAATGTTCTGCAGATCTCTAGAGAGGTCAGTAATGTAATAATCTGCAGAATATATCACTATGTATCTGTCAGGGGGTAGATGGAACAGAGCAATGTTCTGCAGATCTCTAGAGAGGTCAGTAATGTAATAATCTGCAGAATATATCACTATATGTCTGTCAGGGGGTAGATGGGACAGAGCAATGTTCTGCAGAACTCTAGAGAGGTCAGTAATGTATTATCCTGGTTCTGCCCCGTGTGTCGTGTTCTGTTTCGCCCCACGCTCTATGTACGGCGCTGCGGAACCTTTGTGGCGCCTCATAAATAAATGATAATAATAATATAAACAGTCTAAAGGACGATTTGTTAGAGAACAGGTCAATGTTTGTGGATGAGACAGGATTACAGGTTGACATTTTCAGTCCGCACCAGGAGATAACCTGTCTCTGGACGTCAGGATTCCGAATACACCGGACATAGGTGAAAGGAGCGATGTGTATAAGACTATGAGGATGTGGGGATCTATAAACCTCTACTCATTGAGTGTGAGCGCACCCTGCCTGTACACAGGTGACTAGTTAGCAGCCACCGAAAAATTCAGTATATGCCTGTCTCTGTGCCCTTGTATTATATGGATATAAGGAGTAAACAGCGATGAATGAAGCCTTGGAAGTGTCTGTTTCCTGGGCGCTCAGCGAGTGCTGGCACTTACACTCTACCCACACAAGACCGTGAAACGCTTTACACCCCCAGACACAGAGCAGGCCAGGCCGAGCAGGATTTTAGGCTGCATGCTCACAAGGCCGACTAATAAGGCTTTATTAACCGGAGCCTGGGCCCCGGGGCCAGCAGAGAGAGACTCACACAGTGCAGAGCGCACACTGGGCAGTATTGATTGGATAATTTGAGGTAAGGATCAATGTTTTGTAATTAATGGTATAAGAGGAGAGGGGGGGGAGGGGCGGGTGTAGCTGGCAGCAGGAGGGTGGGGTCTGTGCCCCACAGCAGGGCATTATAAACCCAGGTCACCCTCAGTACCAACACTGCCAGCTCTGAACACTGATTGCCCGATCCTCAGGTAGGTGCTCTCACAGAGGAACAGACTGACTATGGGGCCTGGATGTATTACCCGAAATATTATATATCACCAGAACCTGTAGTACAGTCTGTCCATATACTGCTTATTGCACTAATGTTTAGTTTATTGATCTTTATAGAGATCTGCAGAACATCCCTCTGTCCCATCTACCCCCTGACAGATACATAGTGATATATTCTGAAGATTATTACATTACTGACCTCTCTAGAGATCTGCAGAACATTGCTCTGTCCCATCTACCCCCTGACAGATACATAGTGATATATTCTGCAGATTATTACATTACTGACCTCTCTAGAGATCTGCAGAACATTGCTCTGTTCCCATCTACCCCCTGACAGATACATAGTGATATATTCTGCAGATTATTACATTACTGACCTCTCTAGAGATCAGTGCGATGTTCTGCAGATGTATAGAGAGGTCAGTAATGTAATAATCCTTCCTCTCTCTACCTCTTAGATATCTGCTGCAGGTTATATATTGCCCTCTCTTCTCTTTCAGTTCCTCTCTTCCCTGTATTTCCCACAATGATCATTTCCTCTCTCTCTCCCTCTTTCGAGTTCCTCTTTATCCCAGTTACTCCCCTGGCCTCTCCCAGGATAATCTCTTCCTCTCTCTCTCCCAGACTGTCTCTCAGATCTTCTCTAGTGTCCGTCTGTCTCTCCCTCTCCAATAATTTCCTTCTCTCTCCTATGAATTCTTCTCTCAGATCCTCTAGACTGTCTCTTCTCCTCTCTCTGTCTCTGTCAGATCCATCTCTCTTTAACACATCTGGTCACCCCTCTCTCTTTTGGACAGCACTCTCTCACACATCTTTGCTGTCTCCTCCTCTGTGTGTCTCTCTAAGATCCAGCGCTCTCTGGTCATCTGTCTCAGTCACCTTCATCTCTCCAGGATATCACTAAATAATAGTTAATTAGGCAGAAATTTACCCATTTCCAATCTGCTCTGTTCCTGCACTTAGTACGGAAACGAATATCGATGTTCATTTCTCAGGGCTCATTCTCAGACCCATGTTAGTTGCAGATATATGTTGGTGATAATTTGACGCAAAGGATATCCGTTGAATGATAGGACTTAGGTGTAATGTATTTCTCCCCCAAAGAGCTGACAATCTACCTGGTCCAGTTTGGCGACATATAAGGAACGTAGCAGGTGATTTAAGCCGGAGGATGGTAAATGGATAAGTGCTCTCTCTCCTGGGTTCTGTCTGATATGTTTGATATTAGGTTGTTTTATTAAAAATCGACTAAATATCAGACATATTGCTACAGCGCCCGGGTCTCTCTGCGCCATCCGGTAAGATCGTGTGCTCCGGCGCTGCTACAGACGACCGTCCTCCTGTATGTGTATGACTAGACAGCGTCAACATGTATGTACGGGGGGCATAAGTCATAAAACATGAACCTAACACCGTGGGATAGAGCTGACCCACATGATGATATAACGGAGGTATGAAGACATACGTGTATATAGACATATATGTAGAATATCTCAGGAAATATAACACTCCCTCGTACAGGCCTGGCCAACCAGCTGCTCTCTAGGTGTTTGGGAACTACAAGTCCCAGCATGCTTTGCCAGCCGATGTCCGGACTATAGCTGGCAGGGTAGGCTGGTACTTGTAGTTACACAACACCTGCAGAGCCGGAGGATTCCCAAGTCTGTACTACAATCCTTTTCATACATGTGCACAGCGCACAGTATTACAATACTGCAGAGCTCGAGTTGAGACAGGTCGTCCCAACGCGTTTCATCATCAGGGATAAAATATACCCCACGGTACCATCACTGCTCCCTCCCTCTTGCAGGTAGAAGATATGTACGTTATTAACAGACCGTTATTCTGGCGTGAGGACGGTGAGAGGGGGGAGGAACAAGAGTGATCTCCTCAGGCAGCTAGTGGCATTGATTTATATAGCGCCAACAGATTCCGCAGCGCTGTACAATTCAGAACATAGATACAGAGGGGTATGAGGGCCCTGCTCACAAGCTTACAGTGTATGGATATATGTATGTACAGAGTGCACTAAACATGTATGTATATATATTTTTAAACATGTATGTATAGAGTGAATTGAACATGTATGTATAGAGTGAATTGAACATGTATGTATAGGTAGCATTAAACATGTGATGTAGAAGCCAACCTGATTGACACAATATTGACTCTTTATGGTTAATATTGTTCTAATAAAGCAATACAATATTCTTATGTTTTATGTCCGATTCTGTTGTGTTCAGAATTCCCCTGGAAGGGGTCAGAGATGGTTTGAACAGATGTATTCTTAGTGCAGAAGGACAATCTTATTTATCTATAGGTGTAAAGAACAATGATAAAGGATAAGCTAAATAAAGTGAAGTGAGATTTGGGATCCCAAGAATTAGAACAATGTTGATTTATGTGGTGTCCTTTTCTCCAGGTAGACAATGGTTAATAGAAACGTCTTTACAATATTAGTGTGAAAGGAATAAAGACTTCATACTTACTTCAGAAGACTTTGAGGAATACTTTTTTCTTTATAACATGTATGTATAGATAGCATTATATATATATATATATATATATATATATATATATATATATATATATATATACAGTATATATATATATACAGTATATATATATGTATAGAGTGCACTAAACATTTATGTATAGATATTATTAAACATGTATGTTTAGATAGCATTACACATGAATGTATAGATAGCATTAAACATACATTCCACTGGATGACTTATAACCTTCCTAAATCTCATACTACTGGGTTAGTGAGATAGGAAAATAGTTTGTGCATCTTTATTGACAGGGTAAGATCACTATGTCATCTACGGGAGGGAGAGGATCTCATGGTCTGGTCACAGGGCAGAAGATCTCCGTCTATATGTACTTGGGGTCCGGCTGCCTCTGGTCGCTGTATGGAAGCGGTCGTACATTCATGTCCGGGGCTCACAGCAAAAGGACCATCGGTGGTTCCACTAAAATGTATAATTCATGTAATAAAGTCTGAACATTGGTCAGTGTTATCCTGGTGTCTGACAGACAGATATGAGATAGACAGATAAACCCCTCTCCTCAATCTGTAACAATAGAAGAGGCGACTAGGGAACAATTTGGGACATGATAATCCCTTTCTTGAAACTGGCAGCGAGGTGGTGCCTGGTGACAGGCGAAACCATTCCAAATATCTCTGGCCCGAGGGGCCCCCAGAGCCCGCAGGCACCAGCTGCAGAAAACAGAGGGAAGGTTACAGGACAGAGAGGTGTAGTGAGACCATTACACAGGATCCGTATTACCCACTGATCCCCAGGACGCTCTGTGGATCGTCCACCGTCACTTGTTACAACCAGGGATTATTATAGTCAGACAGGAGGGGAGGGTCAGTCAGCAGTATCTACTCTGTGTCCCCACATCATAGTGTCTGCACATGTTACTGTACCTTTCTTGGTTTATAACACTAATAAAAATAAGTAAAACACCATCTTAATGTTCTGGTTATTATTATATATTTATATATCTAATTTTATTAACTTCGTTTAGGATTAGGTTCTGTGACCTTAATCACCCCACTGAATATGCAGCCTATCCAGTCACTAGGAACCAGTGACATCACTGAGAGTGCAGCCTATCCAGTCACTAGGAACCAGTGACATCACTGAGAGTGCAGCCTATCCAGTCACTAGGAACCAGTGACATCACTGAGAGTGCAGCCTATCCAGTCACTAGGAACCAGTGACATCACTGAGAGTGCAGCCTATCCAGTCACTAGGAACCAGTGACATCACTGAGAGTGCAGCCTATCCAGTCACTAGGAACCAGTGACATCACTGAGAGTGCAGCCTATCCAGTCACTAGGAACCAGTGACATCACTGAGAGTGCAGCCTATCCAGTCACTAGGAACCAGTGACATCACTGAGAGTGCAGCCTATCCAGTCACTAGGAACCAGTGACATCACTGAGAGTGCAGCCTATCCAGTCACTAGGAACCAGTGACATCACGGAGAGTGCAGCCTATCCAGTCACTAGGAACCAGTGACATCACTGAGATTGCAGCCTATCCAGTCACTAGGAACCAGTGACATCACTGAGAGTGCAGCCTATCCATTCACTAGGAGCCAGTGACATCACTGAGAGTGCTGCCTATCCAGTCACTAGGAACCAGTGACATCACTGAGAGTGCAGCCTATCCAGTCACTAGGAACCAGTGACATCACTGAGAGTGCAGCCTATCCAGTCACTAGGAACCAGTGACATCACTGAGAGTGCAGCCTATCCAGTCACTAGGGACCAGTGACATCACTGAGAGTGCAGCCTATCCAGTCACTAGGAACCAGTGACATCACTGAGAGTGCAGCCTATCCAGTCACTAGGAACCAGTGACATCACTGAGAGTGCAGCCTATCCAGTCGCTAGGAACCAGTGACATCACTGAGAGTGCGGCCTATCCAATCACTAGGAACCAGTGACATCACTGAGAGTGCAGCCTATCCAATCACTAGGAACCAGTGACATCACTGAGAGTGCAGCCTATCCAGTCACTAGGAACCAGTGACATCACTGAGAGTGCAGCCTATCCAGTCACTAGGGACCAGTGACGTCACTGAGAGTGCAGCCTATCCAGTCACTAGGAACCAGTGACATCACTGAGAGTGCAGCCTATCCAGTCACTAGGAACCAGTGACATCACTGAGAGTGCAGCCTATCCAGTCACTAGGAACCAGTGACATCACTGAGAGTGCAGCCTATCCAGTCACTAGGAACCAGTGACATCACTGAGAGTGCAGCCTATCCAGTCACTAGGGACCAGTGACATCACTGAGAGTGCAGCCTATCCAGTCACTAGGGACCAGTGACATCACTGAGAGTGCAGCCTATCCAGTCACTAGGGACCAGTGACATCACTGAGAGTGCAGCCTATCCAGTCACTAGGGACCAGTGACATCACTGAGAGTGCAGCCTATCCAGTCACTAGGAACCAGTGACATCACTGAGAGTGCAGCCTATCCAGTCACTAGGAACCAGTGACATCACTGAGAGTGCAGCCTACAGAAACAAATGCTATGTTTCTTCATTGCTTAAAATATCTGCTGCTGAATTCCCTACTAAAATTCACAAAGAAACATAACATATCTTGCAGACCTATCTAGAGTGATGGGCCTGGACAATAGTACTAAAGTTATTTTGTTTTTTCCCCCACAACGAATAGTATTAATAATTATTTGTGCCTTTAGTTATTGTTTGACTACATGACACTAGTGTTAGATCTTTTGTTGGAGGTTATTTTTGAAGTCCTCTGTCTTTTTTTAACCTCTGAGGCAGTGTGACACCTTAGGGTATAATTGTATAGAGGGATATTTAGGGAGAGGAAGGGGGGGGTAACAATGATCTGATGACAATGTCTCTACTCATAACTGATGCTGTAACCAAATAATCATGACCATCATACCAGCCTCTTGTTCTCCTCTGCCAGCTGTCCATCGCAGCCCGAATATGGACGTGTGAGCCCTCCGAATCCAGCATAACAATGCAGTGAGCGGAGGGTCTCAGAGATAAGGGGGAGGGAGCAGGTATTCACACCCCACTTATAACAGAGCAGGGTGCACTGAGCTCTACACTAGAGACAGGGAGCCCCCCATTTGTCAGGAAGCCCACCAGTGCCACCATGGAGGCAATCAAGAAGAAAATGCAAATGCTGAAACTGGACAAGGAGAACGCGCTGGACCGCGCTGAAGAGGCGGAGACCGAGCAGAAGCAGGTGGAGGAGAAATGCAAGCAGGTAATGGGGGACAGTGGGGGATTATTGGGGAATCCTTCTGTGATCTAGGTGTACAAGGCGTCCTCCACAAGATATAACTCTATATATACAATAATACAACGCCTACATCCAAGGGTTATAATATCACCTGTCTCCATTCTAATCCTCAGCCCAGCAATGACCTAACACCTCCAAATCATCATCTGCCCTCATCCTGCCTTCCTGTATCCCCTCTCCCTGCCATCATCTGCCCTCATCCTGCCTTCCTGTATCCCCTCTCCCTGCCATCATCTGCCCTCATCCTGCCTTCCTGTATCCCCTCTCTCTACCATCATCTACCCTCATCCTGCCTTCTAGTATCCCCTCTCTCTACCATCATCTACCCTCATCCTGCCTTCCTGTATCCCCTCTACCTACCATCATCTACCCTCATCCTGCCTTCCTGTATCCCCTCTACCTACCATCATCTGCCCTCATCCTGCCTTCCAGTATCCCCTCTACCTACCATCATCTACCTTCATCCTGCCTTCCTGTATCCCCTCTCCTTACCATCATCTGCCCTCATCCTGCCTTCCTGTATCCCCTCTCCCTACCATCATCTACCTTCATCCTGCCTTCCTGTATCCCCTCTCCTTACCATCATCTGCCCTCATCCTGCCTTCTTGTATCCCCTCTCCCTACCATCATCTACCCTCATCCTGCCTTCCTGTATCCCCTCTCCCTACCATCATCTACCTTCATCCTGCCTTCCAGTATCCCCTCTCCCTACCATCATCTACCCTCATCCTGCCTTCCAGTATCCTCTCTACCTACCATCATCTACCCTCATCCTGCCATCCAGTATCCCCTTTCCCTACCATCATCTACCCTCATCCTGCCTTCCTGTATCCCCTCTACCTATCATCATCTACCCTCATCCTGCCTTCCTGTATCCCCTCTCCCTACCATCATCTACCCTCATCCTGCCTTCCTGTATCCTCTCTACCTGCCATCATCTACCCTCATCCTGCCTTCCTGTATCCCCTCTCCCTACCATCATCTACCCTCATCCTGCTTTCCTGTATCCCCTCTACCTACCATCATCTACCCTCATCCTGCCTTCCTGTATCCCCTCTCCCTACCATCATCTACCCTCATCCTGCCTTCCTGTATCCCCTCTCCCTACCATCATCTACCCTCATCCTGCCTTCCTGTATCCCCTCTCCCTACCATCATCTACCTTCATCCTGCCTTCCTGTATCCCCTCTCCCTACCATCATCTACCCTCATCCTGCCTTCCAGTATCCTCTCTACCTACCATCATCTACCCTCATCCTGCCTTCCAGTATCCTCTCTACCTACCATCATCTACCCTCATCCTGCCTTCCAGTATCCCCTCTCCCTACCATCATCTACCCTCATCCTGCCTTCCTGTATCCCCTCTCCCTACCATCATCTACCCTCATCCTGCCTTCCAGTATCCTCTCTACCTACCATCATTTACCCTCATCCTGCCTTCCTGTATCCCCTCTACCTACCATCATCTACCCTCATCCTGCCTTCCTGTATCCCCTCTACCTACAATCATCTGCCCTCATCCTGCCTTCTAGTATCCCCTCTCCCTACCATTATCTACCCTCATCCTGCCTTCCTGTATCCCCCCTACCATCATCTACCCTCATCCTGCCTTCCTATATCCCCTCTACCTACCATCATCTGCCCTCATCCTGCCTTCTAGTATCCTCTCTACCTACCATCATCTACCCTCATCCTGCCTTCCTGTATCCCCTCTACCTACCATCATCTACCCTCATCCTGCCTTCCTGTTTCCCCTCTACCTACAATCATCTGCCCTCATCCTGCCTTCTAGTATCAACTCTCCCTACCGTCATCTACCCTCATCCTGCCTTCCAGTATCCCCTCTACCTACCATCATCTACCCTCATCCTGCCTTCTAGTATCCCCTCTACCTACCATCATCTACCCTCATCCTGCCTTCCTGTATCCCCTCTCCCTACCATCATCTACCCTCATCCTGCCTTCCAGTATCCTCTCTACCTACCATCATCTACCCTCATCCTGCCTTCCTGTATCCCCTCTACCTACCATCATCTACCCTCATCCTGCCTTCCTGTTTCCCCTCTACCTACAATCATCTGCCCTCATCCTGCCTTCTAGTATCAACTCTCCCTACCGTCATCTACCCTCATCCTGCCTTCCAGTATCCCCTCTACCTACCATCATCTACCCTCATCCTGCCTTCTAGTATCCCCTCTACCTACCATCATCTACCCTCATCCTGCCTTCCTGTATCCCCTCTCCCTACCATCATCTACCCTCATCCTGCCTTCCAGTATCCTCTCTACCTACCATCATCTACCCTCATCCTGCCTTCCTGTATCCCCTCTACCTACCATCATCTACCCTCATCCTGCCTTCCTGTATCCCCTCTACCTACAATCATCTGCCCTCATCCTGCCTTCTAGTATCCCCTCTCCCTACCGTCATCTACCCTCATCCTGCCTTCCAGTATCCCCTCTACCTACCATCATCTACCCTCATCCTGCCTTCCAGTATCCTCTCTACCTACCATCATCTACCCTCATCCTGCCTTCCAGTATCCCCTCTCCCCATTCAATCCCACTGTGTGCCTCATGTCCTCCTCTTTCAGTCTTGTCTGGATCTCCAGTTGTTCCACCCACGTGTGGGGCTAAATGTAATGATAATTGGTCACAATACAACTGAGAAGAGTGTGACCATCTTTAGGGACATCTGCCTGAGTTACATCCACTCATCCCCATCCTCTACCTCTATCTCCTTTCTGTACTGACCTCTCCATGTACATCAGTGTCCTCTCACCACTGCCCCCCGATCTCTTCTCCCCCACAGCTAGAGGACGAGCTGATCTCCATGCAGAAGAGGCTGAAGGGGACGGAGGATGAGCTGGATAAGTATTCTGAGGCTCTGAAGGATGCTCAGGAGAAGCTGGAGGTCGCAGAAAAGAAGGCCGCCGATGTGCGTACAGTCCGGTGTGTCGCTCTATGTATCTGGGGTCATACAGATTACACGGATTCTCAGAGACACAAGACACATATGTGACATGTAATAACATAGCAAGGCTCAACGCTGAGGTATCGAGTCAGTGACTCAGTCAGTAAGAAGTGGTACTGTGCAGTGTAAGCAGTGATAGTGAGAAGTGGCACTGTGCAGTATAAGCAGTGATAGTGAGAAGTGGCACTGTGCAGTGTAAGCAGTTATAGTGAGAAGTGGTACTGTGCAGTGTAAGCAGTGTTAGTGAGAAGTGGTACCGTGCAGTGTAAGCAGTTATAGTGAGAAGTGGTACTGTGCAGTGTAAGCAGTGGTAGTGAGAAGTGGTACTGTGCAGTGTAAGCAGTCATAGTGAGAAGTGGTACTGTGCAGTGTAAGCAGTGGTAGTGAGAAGTGGTACTGTGCAGTGTAAGCAGTGATAGTGAGAAGTGGCACTGTGCAGTGTAAGCAGCGATAGTGAGAAGTGGTACTGTACAGATATACATACAGTATAAGTATAATACAGCGTATCCTTGCTAATATGTCAAATGTACCGGGAGTTATATGCCATGTGCAGACTATAGAATTAATCATGGCACAGCAATAGAGGTAGAATTGTCAGGAATAAACAATCTATATACCGAATTTATACGAATGCAGTATATTGATCACAGGGGTAAATGCTGGACAGTGTTCTGTGAGCTGCTGGAGGAGTAAATAATGACATCTTAGTGAATGATCAGACAGTGGTGGGATTAGAACTTGATCCATTTAACCCTAAATATAATTAGTCTGACTTGATATATTCAACCCTGTGTATAATCAGTGTAACACAGAGCCAGCCAACGTGTGACACGTTATTCAGGCAAATAACAGAACAAGATATTACAACCTATTCTGAGTTGGTTTTCTGAATGCTGCAATTAATAATTACTGTGATATTAGTGATCGGTTTAAATTCCAACTGATATCAATATAATTCTGTGGTTTGCCTCAGGCAGATACTAAGTTACAAGGATTGGAACGTTGTTGCTGAGAACAAGTGGATAAGATGTTACAAATAAATAGTCACAGAAATCAGTGACAGTGAGAAGTGGTACTGTGCAGTATGAGCAGTGACAGTGAGAAGTGGTACTGTGCAGTATGAGCAGTGACAGTGAGAAGTGGTACTGTGCAGTGTGAACAGTGACAGTGAGAAGTGGTACTGTGCAGTGTGAACAGTGACAGTGAGAAGTGGCACTGTGCAGTATGAACAGTGACAGTGAGAAGTGGTACTGTGCAGTGTGAACAGTGACAGTGAGAAGTGGCACTGTGCAGTATGAACAGTGACAGCAAGAAGTGGTACTGTGCAGTATGAACAGTGACAGTGAGAAGTGGTACTGTGCAGTGTAAGCAGTGATAGCGAGAAGTGGTACTGTGCAGTGTGAACAGTGGCAGTGAGAAGTGGTACTGTGCAGTGTAAGCAGTGATAGCGAGAAGTGGTACTGTGCAGTATGAACAGTGACAGCAAGAAGTGGTACTGTGCAGTATGAACAGTGACAGTGAGAGGTGGTACTGAGCAGTATGAACAGTGACAGTGAGAAGTGGCACTGTGCAGTATGAACAGTGACAGCAAGAAGTGGTACTGTGCAGTATGAACAGTGGCAGTGAGAAGTGGTACTGTGCAGTGTAAGCAGTGATAGTGAGAAGTGGTACTGTGCAGTGTAAGCAGTGATAGCGAGAAGTGGTACTGTGCAGTATGAGCAGTGGCAGTGAGAAGTGGTACTGTGCAGTATGAACAGTGACAGTGAGAAGTGGTACTGTGCAGTATGAGTAGTGACAGTGAGAAGTGTTACTGTGCAGTATGAGTAGTGGCAATGAGAAGTGGTACTGTGCAGTGTAAGCAGTGATAGTGAGAAGTGGTACTGGGCAGTTATACACACAGTATAAGCAGTGACACAGATAATTACACACTGTGAGAAGTGGTACTGTGCAGTATGAGTAGTGGCAATGAGAAGTGGTACTGTGCAGTATGAGTAGTGGCAATGAGAAGTGGTACTGTGCAGCATGAACAGTGACAGTGAGAAGTGGTACTGTGCAGTATGAGTAGTGACAGTGAGAAGTGGTACTGTGCAGTGTAAGCAGTGATAGTGAGAAGTGGCACTGTGCAGTTATACACACAGTATAAGCAGTGACACAGATAATTACACACTGTGAGAAGTGGTACTGTGCATTATGAACAGTGACAGTGAGAAGTGGTACTGTGCAGTGTAAGCTGTGATAGTGAGAAGTGGTACTGTGCAGTTATACATACAGTATAAGCAGTGACACTGATAATTACACACTGAGAAGTGGTACTGTGCAGTTATACATACAGTATAAGCAGTGACACTGATAATTACACACTGAGAAGTGGTACTGTGCAGTTATACATACAGTATAAGCAGTGACACTGATAATTACACACTGAGAAGTGGTACTGTGCAGTTATACACACAGTATAAGCAGTGACACTGATAATTACACACTGAGAAGTGGTACTGTGCAGTTATACATACAGTATAAGCAGTGACACTGATAATTACACACTGAGAAGTGGTACTGTGCAGTTATACACACAGTATAAGCAGTGACACTGATAATTACACACTGAGAAGTGGTACTGTGCAGTTATACATACAGTATAAGCAGTGACACTGATAATTACACACTGAGAAGTGGTACTGTGCAGTTATACACACAGTATAAGCAGTGACACTGATAATTACACACTGAGAAGTGGTACTGTGCAGTTATACACACAGTATAAGCAGTGACACTGATAATTACACACTGAGAAGTGGTACTGTGCAGTTATACACACAGTATAAGCAGACACTGACGACTGCACGCGGGAGGAGCCGCACTGCGCCTGCGCCTGCGCCGGGGCTCAGTGATACAATGTATCACCAGACGGCTGTGGTTACAGGGCGCGGCCGGCAGGTGGCAGCACTCCCCGCGCACGCGGCCGGGGGCTCAGGGCGTGGCGGCCGGAAGTGCGGTGCGCGGGAGCGGAAGTCGGCGGTCAGTCAGAGAGAGGGACAGGAGAGAGAGGGAGGAATAAGATGTCGGGCGGGGGGATGACCAGCATCGAGGCCGTCAAGAGGAAGATCCAGGTCCTGCAGCAACAGGCGGACGATGCGGAGGAGAGAGCCGAGAGGTTCAGCCGGGAGGTGGAGGGAGAGAAGCGGGGCCGGGAGCAGGTGAGACCCCGAAACCGAGACAGCCCGAGAGAGACAGCCCTAGACCCCGAGAGACCCTGTAGTGATATATCTATGTACTGAGACCCTGAGCCCGGCACTGTGCTCTGTATAACGAGAGCCTGGGCCCAAGAGCTGACACTCTATTCATATACTGATATATCTGTATACTGAGGTCCTGGCCCTGTACTGAGAGCCTGAGTCCGGCACTGCGCTCTTATACTGAGAGCCTGAGCCCAGGAGGTGACACTCTATTCATATACTGATACCCCTATAATGATATGTCTATAGACTGAGCCCCTGATACTGATATATCAATGTACTGAGACCCTGAGCCCGGTACTGTGCTCTCTGTACTGAGCCCAGGAGCTGACACTCTATTCATATACTGATATATCTATACCCTGAGACCGAGACATCCATAGACTGAGCCCTCTATACTGAAATATCTATGTACTGAGAGCCTGAACCCGGCACTGTGCTTCTATAGTGAGAGACTGAGCCCAGGAGCTGACACACTATTCATTTACTGATACATCTATAGATCAAGCCCAGCACTGTGCCCCTATACTGAGAGCCTGAACCCGGCACTGTGCTTCTATAGTGAGAGACTGAGCCCAGGAGCTGACACACTATTCATATACTGATACATCTATAGACCAAGCTCCTGAGCCCGGCACGGTGCTCTCTATACTGAGACCTGGTACCCAGGAGCTGTCACTCTATTCATACACTGAGCACCTGATAATGATATATCTAGATATCTAGACTCTGTGTCCCTGTACTAAGAGGCTCAGTCCCTGCCCTATACCCCACTATACAGAGAGCCTGTGCTGAGCCCAGGAGCTGGCACTCTGTTCATATACTTAGCCCTGGCCTTGTGCCTCCCTTTACTGAGCCTGTACCCAGGAGCTGACTATCTAATCATATACTGATATCATGTTTCCCTGTACTGAGAGCTTGGGTCTGGCCCTGTGCTCCCTATACTAATACCCTGTATTGAGCTTGGGAACTGACTCTATTCATATACTGTGCCTTAGCCCTGTGCCCTCCTATACTGAGAGCCTGAACCCAGGAGCTGGCACTCTATTTTTATACTGTGACCCTGAGCCCAGCCTTGTTTCCCCTATACTGGGACCCTGCACCCTGGGAGCTGATGCCCTGCTCCTATGGACCCTCTTCTTTGGAATAAACGGATTCCAGTTGATATATCTTTAGTGGCATTAGAGTACTCAGTAGCCCACGGTCTGCTTGTGTATTGTGACTCTGATTCTAGGAGCTGACACTCTAGTGATAAAAGTAGGGTCTTGTGCTTTATTGATAGGAGACTGACCCTATGAGATTTTGATCTGACACATTAGTATTATGTGACTGACTGCAGGAGCTCAGCGTCCTAAGATGACGTTCTGTAGCAGCTGCTTACAATGTACTGGTACATTACAAACCCCATCTCCAAAGAGCTAACAATCTAGGGAGTCTGCCCCAAGCAGCTTTAGTGCTGGAATGGGAAACCGTGTCCCAAGTAGCTGACAATCTAGTAATATATTTGGTGACCCAGTCATATAATCTTGGTGTCAGTGTGATTGTCCCAAAGAGCTAACAATCTAGTGGTATAGGAGACCCTGTCCCATTGACTTTAAATGTCGCTGATATAATGGTAGACCCTGAGCCTAGGAGTTCACCATCCATTGTCCCAGGCTGCAGATTGTAGTGTTATAAATAGGCTACGACTGAGATTTGTGGTTCTACAACATTTGCAGAGCTGCAGGATCACCTGATGATTGGGTCAGGGTGTCGAGATCTGAAACCATTCCTTGGGCGATCAAGGGGAACTAGCTAAATAACAGTGCTGTAGAGGGATTGTCTGTGTCGGACGCGCTCGGATGAATGGGGAAGTGTTGTCACTTTGGGTATTGAGACATGAGAGGCCTCATCTGCAGCTGATTCTTATTCTGAGTTGCTTTTCATCAAGTAGGACGTGGGTTGGACGCCCAGCAGAGGTGGTAACGGTGGCAGGAGTCTTCCCCAATGCTGATTTAGCACAGTGTTGTCTATGGATCAGGGACTGGTTAATACGCTGTAATGTCACCTCTGAAATGCTGTGTTTTCCCCTTCATACACAAGAGTCTGTAAATACCATCACTGTGTTCAGCATTCAGGACTGGTGGTCATTTCAGAGAGGTCCCGAAAACCTGTTCTGTAGGGAAGGGATGGGGGTGGGGTGGGCGGTCTAAGGCTGTACGGATCTTCACCACAAGGAGAGTGATCATTAGACACGTTTGGCTGAGTCATATAATACGTTTAATCCCACATGAAAGGAGACAGACGTCTGCTTGTTCCTTTTAATCGCTCATCATATTTTCCATCAAGGCTGAGATAACTGTGCTGAGTATGTAGCAGGGATTGCTGGGAAGTGTAGTCCGTCATCAGAGTGGGTCCTGGCACCCGACGCACGGCTGTCAGAGTTTATTTGGATTAGTTGTGTGCTCGTTGGGCGTCTGCCTCTCAGTCTCAGGGTGGAGTTATTGTCCTTTCTCAGTGTCAGGTTTTTGGCTCCTTTCAGCATTATAACACTGCTGTGAGTGGTTTGTGCACAATACCTAATACGGTTAATCATAGCCCTGACAGGCACACAAAAGCTGGGTGACAGTGACCAGATCTGGCCCTGTGCCCACACAGCAGACAGGGGGTTAGGTGTGAATGCCACGTCCTATGGTACATAGCACAGGATGGTTAAAGATTTCCTGAACACTCAGATCAGATAACAACGTCTGCATTTCTTATGGTTTCACTGAAATCTGGTTTCTTTGCAGATCTCGCCCTGACACCCTGTTCTAGGAATGCCGCCTGCATTCCTGGTGTCCCGCCCAGCCAGTCCTTATCAGTGATTCCTTGTACAGTACATCTGTGTCACTGCTTCTCCAGCTAAAGCCTTAAATCACTGCAAGCAGTGTGTGTCTTTATAGCTGGTGCCTGCGGGAAGTGGTCACTTCAAGGCGGGGGTGACTGTTAAAGCGTTTTCCGAAATGCTTCTGTCTTTGTAGAAGTCCCCTCCTGTCTGAAATGAATGAGTCCGGGTGTGTTCTCTATTTCGTTCCCAGTAAATGTCAGGCTGACGTGATTTACTCACTCACTGGCTTCCATGGCAACTGAGGGATCTTGTGGCTGTATAACCAGCAACCATAGACATACAGTGTACATAGGAATTACTCGGGGCTGGCAGCAAGTATTTGAAGGACCCCCCCCAAATATATAAAGCTAAGACCCCCCCCATGTGCTCTCAGTCTAGTCCTGATCAGGCTGCCGCTCCCCAGTCACACCCTGCCATAGCTTCTACAGAGATAATTAGGCAATACAGGAAGACGGAGGGAGTTTAACCCTTACGTGTCCCAGTGTTATTTTGGGTGGGTGTGTTCAGCTTTTGTAGAGACATAGAACAATAGGGGAATAACGGCCATAAGGCCTCCGGAAAGCAGACAAACCTGTGTGTTAATTGGACAAAACTCACTTTCTGTACAGCTCACCCGCTAAACATTAACATGGTGACTAAACCTGGGGACTTTCTGCGGGCCTGTGACTGTTCTAGATGTGGCTCCTGGTATAGAGTATAAACTGTAATTAGATGAGGTGGGTGTATAGAGTAATTATGGCCTGCGGCTCTCCAGGTGTTGTGGAACTACAAGTCCCAGCATGCTCTGCCAGTGGTAGATAGCCAGCTGGCAGGGCAACACCTGGAGAGCTGCAGGGCGACCGGGCCTGGTCTAATATGTCTGCTCCATTTGTGTCCTAATGTAACGCTCCGATCTGACCGCGTTGTATTCTCTTCCGCCAGGCCGAAGCTGAGGTGGCGTCCCTCAACCGCCGCATCCAGCTAGTGGAGGAGGAACTGGACCGCGCTCAGGAGCGTCTCTCCACCGCCTTGCAGAAGCTGGAGGAGGCTGAGAAGTCGGCCGATGAGAGCGAGAGGTGAGATTGAGGAAACGTCATAGACCCCCCCCCTTGTAGGAATCCAGGATGTACGTTTCCTGTTAGTCAGGAAATTGGCTGGATGTGGAGCCTTATCTGTGATCTCAGCAATCAGCTGTGTAATGTGGTCAGTCCAGGATGTAGTGAATCCTAATTAGACAACAGCAATTGGATAGGCTGCTAGGGGATCGGTGTCTAATCTAATAACATTAAATTCAGCGGAGCGTTTCCGTTTTAATCCATCGGTAGCAGCAACAGAGCCGATCTGACCTCCAGATTGGTTTTCCGGTGGACAGCTGCAAAGCCAGATAATTAGTGGGGGCGAGTCAGGCAAGATTATTGGGGAGCGTCTTGGATCGGCTGCATTGCCGGATGGTGGCACTGAATACGGCTATACTTGGTTTGTCAGGGCTGCCCAGTGCATCTGATACTTACAGTTAAGATTTCAGCCTCTGCCTGATGCTTTGAAGCCGGTGTAGCCGTTAATCTCCCGCTCACGGCAAGAACTGGTTTGGAAAGTAGTGATGTAATGCTCTCGGTTTATGATCTAACCAGCTGCCAAACTGGTTGGCTTTTGTGAGTTATAACACATCCAGACTCGTTGGCTTTTAAGTGGCTTCGTTGAATAAGACTCTGCGGCGTGATCATTTAGGTACTTCACGAGTCTTATTCTGTGTATTCTACATGTTTGTTATGGGTAAGGAAAATCCTGACTCTACATTCAGTTGAGTCATTATATTCTTCCCAGCTCTCTCATTACTGCTGCCTTTATATAGTTACATTTATGTCCAACACTGAGGAGTCCCGAGAAGGGGGGAAACAGTGTGTTGGTTGATGTTCTGTGGCAGCCCCTGGCCTGGCTTTTTTTGCACTAAAATTCCAAATTGTAAAGCTAATACAGGTACCAGGCGGCCAATGGCTCTTTGAGAGAACTTTGTGCTAAAATACCGGTATGTCGGTGTGTATGACGTAGCGTCAACTATCGGCAAGTCAGGACTACAGGGCTCACCAGTACTGCAGCCGACCTTATTATATTCCTTAGTCTTGGCATGGTTATCTCACTTATAGAAATTGGTGTAAAGGAAAGAGGTAGTGTGCCCGTAGCAACCAGTTAGAGTATCATATTTTTTCAGGCTGTTTAGAAACAGCCAACATTTGGTTGTTCGTTTTGGGCGACAACACCTTTTTCCCTTTGCGGCAGCTTTGGTAGATGACCCCTCGATACCTTGTTAATTCTTTCTCTGTAAAAGGAATAAGTTATATCTTTTAGATGTAAAGGAACTAATGTGCTGTGCATTATTCTGTCCTGTCCTTTGGCTACGCGGGTACATAGGGGGAGGGACTGTAGTTTGGTTTATTATTTGTGTCCTCTCACGGTTCACAGAGGGATGAAAGTCATTGAGAACCGAGCCCTCAAGGATGAGGAGAAAATGGAACTGCAAGAAATCCAGCTGAAGGAAGCCAAGCACATAGCCGAGGAAGCGGACCGGAAATACGAGGAGGTGAGTGGCCCCTCCGACCGCGTCCCAGAGTTTAGCTCCCTGGAAAGAACAATGTTGGTGACCCTCTCTCCATTCGCAGGTGGCACGGAAGCTGGTGATCATCGAGGGCGACCTGGAACGCACAGAGGAGAGGGCAGAAATCGCAGAGTCGTGAGTATCCTTTCTTTCCCTGACCCCCCCGTGCGTTGCACGCCCATGTTATACCAGGCCTGGAAGAAAGTGCAGCAAGATGCATTAAAACATGTACTCTGAGTGAGGTGACTGCCCCCTGGTGGCTAGTGGTGGTGTATCACTGGTTGCAGATTAATTTATAGTAAGAATGGCGTGCAGGATTGCTGTCTCTTAATATAGAGATTTAAAAATGCAGAAATTCACTCAGTAGCGTCTAATGGAGATATCAGTCTTTAGCATAAGTCTTGCTTTCTTAATTGTGGTCATTAAGATCTCCCCAGTTATCCGATAAGTAACTAGAATCCTTGCACTGTGACGTCGCTCAGTTAATATAGATGAATATAGTGAAGGCAAATTAAAGGTTTTAGTGCCAGAAAATATGCCTGATCTTTGGTCTAATATATTAGTCATCTGAATCCCCTTTAAACATTAGACTAAAAAGAACGAACCAGTAAAAAGTCCTTTGTATAGGACTCTGCGCTGTGTTATTGATCCTTTTGTGTAGGACTTTTGCAGTGTGATGGCCTTGGGATTTATTCGGTGGTCCCCCTGTGAGGTTTGATGGGTGCAGACTTTGTTTCAGGCCTTGTTTAACGCCATCCTCGTGTTGCATGACTTGAATTTGATTTTGTTTGTTTCTACCCTCCCTGCGTCCCGGCTTTGTTCTGTGTGTTGCCGTTTTGACTCCCCTCCTCCATCCTTCCAAACCCCCCCACCATCTCCTGCGACCACCCTGTGACCACTAACCCAGCCGGGCCCGCGAGCTGGAGGAGCAGATCCGTCTGTTGGACCAGAACCTGAAGGGTTTGAATGCGTCTGAAGAAAAGGTACTAACCGCCGGCCTGCCTCCTCGCGGCTGCTCGTACTGTCCCTGTGTCCTCTCCCATCTGTCTTCCTGTCACCAGTTCCCAGACTTCCTGCCCTGTCACCATCTCCAGGCCCCACAAGCCGCAGCTTCCTGTATTACTGTGACATTGGGTGTCTTTAGCCCGAGGACAGGGCAGGAAGTGCAGGATCTGAGACTCCGAACCTTTTACCTCTTCATGGAGTTGGCTCTTCTCACTCCTTGGCTCTCTCCTTTTTTCTCTTTCCCACTCGTCCCCTCCATATTCCTCGGCCTCCATCCCTCCTCAGTAAATGTGCCGAGCTGGAGGAGGAGCTGAAAAATGTCACCAACAACCTGAAGTCTTTGGAGGCTCAGGCGGAGAAGGTAAGGGTGCCCACGGCCCTGAGTGTCTAGACCCCGGCATGGTGTGATGCATTAGACAACCTGCGTGCAGTGCAAACTGTGTCCTCTCGTCTATAGACAGACCGCAGGGTACGTCATTAGTTAGACAGGAAGTCTGCTGTGCAGAGATAAATACCTCCCCCCATTGTTCTCATACATATCAGGATGTCACAACTCTCCTATGAGCTTGTACTGTAGGTGTTGTGGTCCTTAGATCACTGGTCTCTTACATGTGATAAATGGGCAGTAAATTGTTATTTACGTATTAGGTGGGTGGGGTATATTTAGTCCATGTGTTACAGATGAATATATGAACCTAATGGGGCTTCGCTATTTATTCTGGAAGGTGAGACCCGCTGACAGCTCCATGTTCAGGCTCCAGCTTGCAGTTCAGGGGCCCCTGAGTTTCCTGAATGTAACTGTGTTGGCCAATAAGGTTTAATGCTGACATGTAATAAAGGTATATATATAATGTGCGTGCAGCAGACATAGCAGCATCTCCAGTAGACGGTGGATCTGCCAGGAACTGTGATCACCATTTCTCAGACTTTACCTTCTGTCAGGGTTGTTGTGTTCTCCGTCTCTCCTAAAATAATTTCTCTCTTCCTACAGTATTCTCAAAAGGAAGATAAATATGAGGAAGAAATGAAGCTTTTGACAGACAAACTAAAAGAGGTGAGCGATGGGATGGGGAACCATAGTTGGTACTGGCACCGGTTGGCTTTCTGTTGTGCCGGCGGCCATAGTTGATGCTGGCACCGGTTGGCTCTCTGCTGTGCCGGCGGCCATAGTTGATGCTGGCACCGGTTGGCTCTCTGCTGTGCCGGCGGCCATAGTTGATGCTGGCACCGGCTGGCTCTTTGCTGTGCCGGCGGCCATAGTTGATGCTGGCAACAGAATCTGGGAGAAACATTGGCTTTCGCTGATTTGGTTTCTGTTTTCTTATTTTGCAGGCGGAAACCAGAGCCGAGTTTGCCGAGCGGTCAGTTGCCAAACTTGAGAAGACCATTGATGACCTGGAAGGTTAGTTACAAATGTCTTGTCATTAACCAATGGGGGAAACATGCGCTCTGATCATGTCTGTGCTCGGGGGTACGTCCTGGAGAGGGTACGTCAGGAAGCGATGACGATGGCTCTTACTGTTGGGCCTATACATTGGGCTTGGGTCAGTGATGGAAACCGTGATGTATTGACGTGTTTATTATCAGTATCTGGAAACTTTCGGGACGTCACTATGGTTCTGTCTCTCTCATCTTGGTTCCTTCCTCCTCTCCCCACCTAGATGAGCTGTACGCTCAGAAGCTCAAGTACAAAGCTATTAGTGAGGAGCTGGACCACGCCCTCAATGATATGACCTCCATGTAAATACCGTGTGTTGCTTGCCCGGGGGTGGGGGGGGGGGGGGGGGGGGCCGCTGGCTGTTCTCTAACCTCACCGAGTGCCACGAGGAGACGTCTGGTCTGCTACTCACTGCTTGCCGAGTGTCATGTGACTCCGGGGGTGCTTGTGTGATCTCACGCGTGTGTGTGTGTGTATCACTAACTCTGTGACATAGCGAGTGCAACCCCTCCTCATTGCATGGACCCTCGGATATCTGGATCTCCTACTCTGTACCAACTCTTCTGTCTCGTTGTTTTCCACATAGATAAATCCAGCGGGTCTCCCGACACGTCTTCTGGCCTCTTATTCCTCCCTCTCTCTCTCTTCCCTCTCTGTCCTGTTCTCCGGCCTCTGATGGGATGAAACGGAAAATTTGTATAAAAACAAGAAAAACCAGAGTTGTGTTATCAAGTTTTTTTTTAACTCTAAAACCGATGACTGGTGTTTCTGAAAACATGGCGACCTCCCTGCGTATGTGTGATACAATTGGTGTATGAGTTCCTTTGTATCTCTTACTCAGGCCCTGCTCCGTCTGGCCACAGTGTTCAGTTAAGCAGAGTATGTCGCCATTCTCCTTGTCGGGCGGGCGGCCGCATTCTTCCCCCATTGTGGTACATTCCTGCCCAGATCAGAGATCTGTCTCGCAGATTGCGTCTTAGGTATGTCTAGCCTGAGAGCGTTCAGTGCCGCCCCCCCCTTTTACAGTCTACTCCTAGTCTGACCCGGGAATGTACCATGAGCTTAAGACCGAGGGTAGTTACACAGCAGCGAATGGGAATTATTTTCAAGTGGCTTTAAAACATTTCAGCTGGATGCTTTTTCTGGCTTGGAAACACTGTCCTCTGAATTGCTGGTGTGGACAAGGGACAATGATGGGTTTATCTGCCCGGAGCAGAGGTACACGACACAGGTCCACTTACTGAACCACGGCCAGAATATCGCCCCCTTCTCCAGAATCTCTATCTGGATTCTCCGGCTGTAGCCTTCTAGGAAGAGGCCGTAAGACTCAGGAGCAGATCGTGTGTCAGTACGAGCCTCATCACGTTATACAAGTGTCACGTGTGCAAGGCATCCTGTGTGAGACAGGGCACACCCATGTTTGGGGATTACCGTGTACCATCTGGCAGGGACTATAAAGGGGGGGGGGGGGTTTCCTGTTGTGCAAAGCCCTGATGTCCACTTGTAAAAAAGGACTTTGCCACTATTTATTTTCCTGGAGTCTGCAGCAGTTTCATGTTACCTTTAAATCCACCCTACCCCATCTGAGATAGGAGAGCTCCGGGGTGGTTTCCTGTTTGTGTGTTCTATCCAAGGGTCCTATTTCACTATAAATCCCCTGCTCGTATTCACATTACAGCCAGTCTGCTGCCTGGTACACGTCATCCTCTGCACCACGTCCGTGATCCAGGTATCACAGATTATAAAGTCCTATATTATAATTGTACACTGTTATCTGCTATAAACACTGTAGGGAGAACCCTTTAAAATGAAGAAAATCTTAGGGGGAGAGTCGATTATCCGCGAGGTGTCTCTGGGAGAGGTCACGGCGGAGCATTTACTCAAACCTCCACGCGTTTTGCCCTCCCGTCCCATGGAGATGTAAGGAGAAACCAAGCGGTTACTCTGTACCGTATTAGGTGGCGATGTTATGCGGCAAAATGTGGCTAATTCATCATCCTCTATTTATATAGCGCCAGCAAATTCTGTAGCGCTGCATTCCCCCCTCCCCCCAGGGAGTGGTGAGAGGGGGTGCCCACTGCCGGTCCTGTGTAAATGACACAATCACATGCAGATTATATATATATATATATATATATATATATATATATATATATATATATATATATATCTCCTTGATGAGCAGTAAGGTGATTGAAAATTCTTTTTAATGATTATCTTTTCTCTGTACGGACAGTGTGTGCAGATTATTCCTAATTCAGCTCTAATTTACATTGCACTTTAGAACGTTGTACATTAGAACTTTGCAAAGTTTTTAAATTCCCACTCGGTCAAAACACACGGGATAGTTTATATAAAACATCTGTGGGCTTCTCCAGACCATGGTTTTATCTCCTTTATTAATAATATAATTGGGTGAATCATATGACCTAATACACTGCTGTCGGCAGCTTTCTCTTACACTCTGGCTGAAATAGCTGATAACGGGGAGCAATAGCTTTGATTCAGCTGTGTGGTATGGGAACTGTTGCCTCTCTACTTGGGAACGTTTTATATAAGACTGTAAAGTTGTTCTTGTCATGGATGTATTGAGAATTAGCTATGATTGGAAACTCATCTTGTGAGATACATTGATTAATGTGTATCAGCCCCGTGGATCTCTTCAGACTGGGATCCTGTCTGATCACGTGTTTAGCACTACCGGCCATGTCCCCTGTCTACCGAAACTCCCACCAAGGATGACTGGCGGGCAATCTATGGGGGAGGTGTCTGGTTAGGATGGTAACGGAAGTCTGGAGACCTACTTCCATGGGCATAGTACAGTATGGTCCTAGGGCGGACCTGGCAGATTGCAGCCGGTAACGGATCGCCCAGTTGCTCGTTCCTTGTTGCTGCCCGTTGATAAAAATCTGTCTTATGAGTAATGATGTCCTGGCAGATGCAACGAGCGAGATCAATCTGTTGTGCCCATCTCGTGCTAGTGTAATGTTCTAGCATAATGCTACAGACTCTCCCTTTTGTCCAATTAAAACCTTCCTCCTACATATAGAAATCGGGGCCTATGATCTCACCAGCCAGCCTCCCATGGACGTTCCATAGAGTTCTAGTGAGTTCTCTAGTGCAGAGTGTGGGCTTTGATTCAGGGAAGTACGCACATGGTCGGATTGGGGTGGACAAGCCCGGCGTGACCCTGTTATATGTCAGGCACTGTCACGTGGCTTCTTATCGTGGCCACAAGGGCACAATGCAGTGACTGCCTTGTCCCCAGCAGGATTACAGCACATACAATTAGAAATGTGTTTATATTGGCACTTGGTAAATAATAGATAATCTAATAGTGCGTGTCCTGTTTGAGATGGGTGTGTTTGGGCTGACTCAGTACAGTGTACACATGTCCTACGACACCCTTATTTCCTAGAGGTTTCGGGGTCATTCCCTCACTTGCCACTGGAGGGTGCTGTCTTATTCTCTGCGGTTCCTCCAATTATTAATTCTCATTAAGATTTTTGCAGAGTTATTATAAAGCGCATCTATATATAATGATGAAAAGATTGTTTAAAAGTATGGAATAGAATTGGGTATCTCTCAAATATTGATGCTGGTAACCAGACATTAAATACATTTCCAAACTGACTGACTATAATGCTATATATTCCTTATTAGTTGTCTGGTAGAAGAATTCTCATCAGAACATATAATAACCACTCAATATATGAATTTCCTTCTTTTTCTAATAATATTATGTTGGATTTGCACTGTAAGCGACAGACTGAAGGGGTCGGTTGATGTAAGGAGAGATGGCTTTGTAAGTGTCCCTGTATTGGTCCATTGACGTTCTCTATGGGTCTTGCGCATTTTATTTAAACACTTTTTTTAACTTGTTCATCGCAGCATTAAACCATTTTTAACGTGTATAGAACAGGGCAAGGAACTACAAGTCACAGCATTCCCTCTCGGACTCCCCTCTGGTAGGACATGATGAGATTTCTAGTAGAATGATTAATAAATAATATGTATTGAGCTATAGATTGCATGATACAAGACCTGATCATGTAGTTACAAGACTCTTACTGTCCTTCAGTTGGGTTACTGACAAGAAGGCTGGTGTGCATAGGAGCAAGATTTCCCCCCTGACCACAGTTTAATCCGGCGGTTCCCAAAGTGTGCGCCGTGGCGCTGTCACTGGGGTGCCGCCGGCCAGCCCTAGAAAAAAAGAAAGCAAACGGAAACTTGCCAATCCGCGCAGCGCTGGGACCCTGCATCCTCCTCTCTCCCGCAGCTGTCACTGAATATTGACGTCGGTGACAGCTGCACGAGAGAGAAGGCTGCAGGGTCCCAGCGCTGCGCGGATTGCTAAGTTTCCGTTTGCTTTCTTTGTTTCTATATCTGGCGCGGGGCAGAGGAGGGGGGCAGAGGGCAGCGGAGGAGGGGGACAGCGTGAGAGAGGTCAGAGGAGGGTGACAGCGGGCAGAGGGGGCAACGTGAGAGGGCAGTGTGCCTGGATGCAGATGGGGCAGTGTGTCTGGATGCAGAGGGGGCATTTTTGCATACAACTAAATAAGTATTTCTGTCCTGACCTAAATACTTATTACAATTTTTTTGACCCAACTACTTCTAAAACAGGACTGCTCAATAATTATTTTGGAGGGGTGCCTTAAAAAAAATTGGGCGTCTCTAAGGGTGCCGCGAACTGCAAAAGTTTGGGAACCACTGGTTTAATCTCTCGTCTCTTCTATATCTGACACATACACATCATTACAGAGCTGCCTATAATCTACATAGAAGGGGAGCGTGTAGACGTAGGTGCTGTATATATTTACCCTGGAATATTTCACACCCCAGTGTCGTCTGGTAACACAAACTACCTCTCTCCCACTAATACAACCTGTCTCTCTCTTTGTTTCTCTCCTGTCCCTCATCCCTTCCGCCCTCACCCCACAGAGCGTCTCTACAGCCAAATGGAGAAAAACAGGCTCCTTTCTAGTGAGCTGAAAGTCACCCTTCACGACCTATGTGACTGAGGTCCCCAGGTCTCCCGTAGATTGGGGGAACGGGAGTGTTTTACACTTAGTCTTTATATAGTGATCTCTGCCGGCTGGAAGGCTTCATCCTCGTCTACCACTTGTGCCTGTTAGTATATCTGTCTCCCAAATAGCGCCCTCTCCCTGCCACATCCAGGAAGCACACTCCCATGCTCATCCTGCTCCAGGACCTTCTGCTTTTCCGGGTTTGTCTCCAAACATCAGCTGGACGAAAGCAGCCTGCCTGTAATACACAGAGTAACGCTATATGAAAGAGGGTCTGGAGAGATCAGCTGGACTGTGACCCTACAAGTTTCTCCCCCATCTGAGATGTAAAGGAGAATGTGGAAGGACCAACGTTGGCCTGGGGCCTGTGTCATGATTTTGGGGGTTTGTGTCCTTGGCTGCTGTTAATGTAAAGTGTACCCGTCACCTGTACGCAGTCGAGGCTGCCATTTTCGCCTCCGATATCCAGCCAGTTACTGGGAGCTTAGCGACGTCACCTTCACTGTGTATAGCTGACCGATCCGCTTTAAAACCTGGTTTCTAAGTTGGGAAGGGGGGGTGGGTCAAAAATCCTTTGCAAATCTAAGTTTACATTACGGTATATTGTGATATACTTGGCATTAAGCACTTAGTACATTGAGGAGCTCTGGGTTTGTCACTGACCAATCCCCAGGAGAAGTTGGGGGGGATGATGGGTTTAGTGTTTCTCTGAGATGCAGTCCTGTCACTTTGATTTGGGCGCTGATTGAAAGCTGACGGTGAGAGCTCGCCCCCTGCTGGTGAGTCCGGTGAACTGACAGCAGAAACAAAGTGTGTGGGTTTGTCTTGAGGCGGGGAGGGCGATGCTTGCATGTCGGAACTGGCTGCCTTGTTGTGTGCTTGTAATCCTGCGGTGCTTGGCCTTTATCCCAAATAAAACTCCATCTTGTGAAGCTCTGTGTGCCAGGTTTCCTTTTATTCTTTGCTGTGTCTTGGGGTCCCTAAATCCCTATTATATAGTATTGGTACAAAGCTGAGACACGTTTCTAGATAACCTAGAGATAGGCCCGTAAATGTGCTGTAAATATAGTAAGCCGTCCTTTGCTTTATCATTTACACTGCAGTAAAAGGATAAGTTACGGATAATTGTTCTCTGTTACAATTGTTCTCAAGTCTCACATGAAAGTGTGATATTTCCTAGTGTCCCTCTTATCGGATGTATAGATATGAGGGGCTTGTATACAACTCATTAATATTATACACACACACACACACGTTTTATTTATCTTCAACTAAACCTTTTCTTATGACCGAGTCTCTCGCTCGCTTGCTTCACCTAGTTACATTGGTAGCCTGCTCCGCTTTGGTGATCCGTAACAATTTGGTTGTTTTAGACTAATTGGCCATACATTTGTAGTGTGTACGAGCATAGATCGCCCACCCCAATCACTGTTGACACAAGAATATTCAGACGTTTGGGGTGGATGGTCAGTCTGGTGGACAACGGCTGCCTACGGTCACTGACCGACCTCCGCTGCCTGAGCCCTCCAATTTGCCCTACACTTGGGTAGTTTTCCTTAGAGAATTTGTGTTCTACAGCAATAGTTTGCTAGTCGGGTTATAGGAAATATGAATATAGCGATTGACATAAACGGACGTCTTCCATTACTCAAAGTTAGATACTGTGAGTTGTCTGAACGTTCCCGTGTGTAGCGCGATGTCTTCTCTGTATCCTGAGAGACTGACGTGTTTCTTGTACCTGGGATTGGTGTGACCATGGTCTTATTCACAGCTCTCGTGCTCCAGAGGATCCCTGGTGTTTAACTCCTGACGTGGGGTCACAGTGTGTAGGACTGAGGGCTTGTTTCCGAAGTGAAATAGATTTAGGGTGTCTTGGTTCTAAGAGCGCCCACATATGTGATCTGTTATTAACCACTCGGTATAGACCAACGTGAATCGGGCACCGATTGGTCATGTGATCACTGCCGTACCCCCTGTAATACCAGTTGGGTCTAACACGGCCCAGATTACCTCTCAATGGGTAAAAGGGTTTCTGCTGTTTCTAAGTGTAATATTGTGGCACATGTGAAAATGTCATCTGCAGTGTACCCCAAATCTGTACCAGAATCCGCACTTATCTCACGCAAGACACTGCAAAAACCTTAATTCATGCACTTATCTCCTGCATTGACTATTGCAATTCCCTCCTTACTGGCCTTCCCAAAAACAGACTCAAACCCCTACAATCTATTTTGCACACTGCGGCAAGACTGATTTTCATTGCAAATCGTTATTCCTCTGTTGAATCACTCTGTCAGTCTCTACACTAGCTGCCTGTCTTCTACCGAATCCAATATAAAATACTTTTACTAACCTACAAGGCCATCAACAAAGCTGCACCAACATACATCTCCTCTCTTGTCTCAAAATATCTCCCAACTCGGCAACTCCGTTCTACACAAGATCTGCGTCTCTCATCCACCCTCATTACATCCTCCCATTCCCGGTTACAGGACTTTTTTCAGGCTGCACCCACTCTATGGAATTCTCTCCCTCGCACAATAAGACTCTCCTCTGGTCTACAAACTTTCAAGCGTTCTCTAAAAACCCACCTCTTCAGACAAGCTTATAATATTCCTCAACCACACTACATTACCCTATTACCACCTGTTATACAACTACCTCTTGACCAACATTGTTGTGTGACAGGATCATTTAGCTTATGAGTCACTTCTACCTTTGCAGTCTGGGTGGGCCGAAATGCAAAATATAGACTTAACCTCATGTGTCAATCTCCCATTGTCCCATAGATTGTAAGCTTGCGAGCAGGACCTTCTCACCTCTTTGTCTGTTTTACCCAGTTTATTAGTTTACTATGTTTGTCCTCAAAGCGCTATGGAATATGTTGGCACTATATAAATGATGATGACTCTCCTGAATGATAAGTGTAGGAGACCAACCTATAACCCCACATATTGGGTATTTAAATAGAGAAATGAGTGACTGTTTTAGGACACATTAATAGGATGAGAATGAAAATGTAGAATTCTAACAATGTTTAGTAGATTTACCCGGATACTATAACTACTACTGTGACCAACACATAGCAAACCTCCAATGTACCGTCTGTTAAGGGCTTAAACACGGTGCCGTCCTGATATAGCCACCACAAGCCGTGTGCTCTCCCTCCAACATGTACATGTTATTTCCTGGTAGGTCTCGTAACGTTTCCCTGCAATACTGTCTGTTTATTGATGTCTTTATGGAGAGGAAAACTTGGTGTAACCTCCCTCCTATACTGATAATCCATATCATCAGGACGTTGTACTATATATTATTTATGGAGGAGGACCCCCCTCATTAAAGCAGTAATATAGTGTCTCCTACGGATCTATGTCTGTCCTGTTGCTTGAACTCTAGCGCAGTCCCCTATGTTCTTAAGCCTGCTTATAATACTGATTTATGTGACGCTATCTGACATTTAGTAAGTGTGTACAGGAATTGCACCCTGTGACTAGGAGTCGGACCGTTTGTAGAATAGATCTTGTCGTTTCTGCAGGATCGGTCCGCCTTACTGCTGCACTGCCACCTTGTGGCAGCCTGAAGTAACTGCAACACGTGCACTATATAGTGTCGTCTTGCATTAGGAAATGCAAAGGAATTGGGCAGCTTTGCTGTAATGAAAGTGAAGAGTTAGTCTCTGTGATTAAAGGAGGGGGTGTTTTATTGTTGTGATCTGGATGGCGTGTGATATTTGGAATAGAAAAGGGGCGATTTGTCTGAGTGATGTAAATGTTCAAACGCACCTTCTCACCGCGCCGCCCGCTTGCACGAAACCGTCCGCTTGTTAAACCGCACAGGCCGCCGTCTCCTCTGACTCTCTCTTTCCTCCCCCCCGCAGATAAGCTGCGATGTACCAAGGAGGAGAACTCGAAGATGCAGAAGATGTTGGAGGACACTCTGCAGGAATTGCACAGCTTGTAGATCGTAGCCGAGATCTGTCACTGCCTAACCTCAGCCTCCTCCTGCACCCTCTCTCCGCCACTGACCGGACCACACTCCTGCCAATCATCACCAGCCGTCTGTCGTGTCTTCACTGTCTGGACCACACTAACATTTTTTTTTAATATATATTATTATTAAAAGCGGAGATTAAAATGTTGAACATTCCTGTGAGCGGTGAACGCCGTCTTGTTCCCAGTGTAAAAACCGCGTTCACCCCACACTGATAATTATTCCAATGTGCAAAACTGTCAAATTACCAATCATGTCTTTCGTTTTAACCGGTTTTGACCCCCCCCACGAACTCAGCGCAGCCAAAAATAATGGGAGATCAGCTCTAAAGAGAGAACCTGCTGATGTTATGGACCAAATTCTGCTGCTGTCCTCTACCTGGTGCCATATTTGAGGGTTTTATCAAATACCCTATTTTTTTTGTTTTGCTCTACAACAAATTCAGCACGTCTCAGAGGTGCCCTGTTACTACCAGGGCCTGGTGGATGCCCTGCTGGGGGGTGGGTGGTATATTTTGCAGTAGCCACGTAATTTGTACTGTTGGATTTTGAGCTGCTGTTCGCCTGCCGTGGGTTTGGTAGTCCTGTCTCACACACCAGGTACAAAACATTGATATCTACTTGTTAACTTTTTGTAACTAAAACTTGCATTGCACCCGCAATGTATCTCCCGTTGATGCCACCAATAATACAGCCGTCAAGGCTTCTTCCACAGGTCATATGAGCTTTTGTATGGGATTCTCTGATTTGCTGGCGGATGATGGCTCCGCACAATCTCTGTACTAAAACCCCACTGCCCGTCACCCGTGTCTCTGTACAGGGCGCCTCTCTCGTCCCTGGCTTTTCGGTCTGTTGGTTTACTAGGGGAGGGGGGTGGGAGGGGAGGGAACCTTTTTGCTTTGGTGCAATTACAACAAAATAAATTTATGTGCCACTTTTCAAACAACTGCCTCCGTGTCCTGTCTGCGGGGGAAGCAATGCATTGTGGGGGCTTTGTATCCGTGTTGTCATTTTATTGAACACTTCCTCTCGGGCGGGTGGGGGTCACAGGGTGAGATGGTGAGGTGTAGTGAACGGTTTAAAAAAAAATAATATATATTTTCCTTTTAAGCTTCCATGTACGTGAATAAAACAAGGCTCCTACATGTACAGCGTCTGGATCGTTGTTTGTTTAGAGTAACCGCATTTGGGATTATACCCCCTGCTCAGTTTATTATTATGGGTCCTGAGCAGACCTCACTTGTAAGCTCGCTACCAGAGCGCTGGATTGTAAATACCAGAGGAATACAAATATAAGGAGCCTGGCCATGGATTGGGTATAAGCAGGTAATACTCTGGTCTTGGCTGGGAGCGTCCATGTTGGTCCTCTAAGTGGCCATTATTGTGCTTTGTTTACAGAGAGCAAAGAGACTTCTAACTGGACACGTGGATGTGTGAGATGTCAAGAGAACAACAAAGCTATGGAACACCTGAGGAACTCCTACAGAGGGTAGAGCTAGGCTTGTATTGCAGTATTGTTAGCGGTTATTTAATGGCTTTTGAGAAGCTGTAATACAAATGTAAAACTAATGGCACAAACGACCTACCCGTTGTTAGGGATATCAAAACTTGTGTCCGGCGTATCCTGATCAGTGATTTGTGGGTTAATGTAAGTATAAATGATACAAGTACTGGTTACCATCAACTTGGAGAATCTGAGCTGAATGAAATAATTAGAATTTCTACAGTTTGCCTTAGGTGTTTCCACTTAGGGGGTCATAAGTTATTATTAACCCAGCACCCAACTCTAATGGTGGTTTAAGTTCCAGACATTCACAAACTGTTTCAAGATCCGTATGGTGCCCCCCAGTTGTAGCAGAGTAGTCCTGACTCCAGGAGGATAGGACCTCGCAGCAACAGGCAGAATGCTGAGCTTGGCTGTGTTGCATTGTTTCCAGGGGGTCCCCAAAACAGCGGCGCAAAAACGCCAGCATCCAATACAATCTCTCCAGGTCTAGACGCTGCTGATCACCAGTCTCCACGTGAGGGTCCAACGCACAGCCAGCCTCCTATCTCTTCACTAACTCCTACAGGGTTCACGTGAAACACTCCTTTTCAGTTGTGGCATACTCCACCTCCCGTTTCAACTTATATAAGCCACAGGCTCCTTTTAACCACCAGGCCCCTTCTCTAGCTGAGGTCCATCCTGTGATGCAGCAGTCTGCATAACAAAGTACTTATTGGAATTTGCTACCACCAACATTGGAACACTTACCAGAGCCTCTTTCAGTGCCAGCTCGCAAGCATAGGTCCATACACCACTTTGGGCAGTCGTTTTTGGAGAGGTTTCTCTGGTGCTAAGGTTGTGGGGGTAAACCATCGGTAGTACCTTAAGAATGCCAGTACATATGTCTGGGTGGTGGACTGTGCTAGTCTTGGAATGCTTTGACCTCTGGTTCAGGCTTAACCCATCCGCTCCTCACATAATGCCCCTCTGCTTTCTCTGATTGTAAGACCTGCCCTGTATGTTTTAGATAATATTCCTTGGTCTTCAAACCCCCCCACAGTTCGTTGACCAGACATAGGAAGGTGGCTGCCAATACCACTTACACAAGTGGAAATATACTTCGCTCTGGATTGTGCATCAATGGACCGCAGAACTGACTCCAGCTTTTATGGCCCCATGTTTCTCATCACAGCACGCTTCTACCCCACCTTCACCAGAAGCAAGGAGGTCAGGGATTGGTTCACTACCTTGGGGTATGACTACAACAAGCTTATATGGTCTGTTCGTTGCTGCCTTTTAATTCGATCAAACAGCACGTACTTGATGCCACTCGCGTTTTGAAATTGTATGATCCGGCCTGTTCTGACATGTGGACATCAGAACATGCACCTTCTTCCCTATCTCAATAAACAACAGCACTGGCACTTTTTTCTTCTGCTTGGTTGGCGGTATTACAAGGTTATCTTGAGCAAGACCCATGAGAGTCTTAACTAATATCTGTCACATCCTAGGTGACCAGATCCAATTCCCAAGACTTTACGCAGGTTGAGGAGTCCTGGACTTTGCCGCCAAAGACTAATTTTAAAGGCAAGGAACCGGTAAACTCCTGCAACACTTCCGGTTAAGCAAACGGACGGTGTGGTGCTCACTGGGAAATCCTACTGTTAAATATTCCAGTGTGAGCACAGAGTCACAGCCATCTATGTGGTGTAATCCACCATGGGGAGAAGTTACATCTTCCACCACTATTGGTTAGGACCTGAGGGAAGTGTGAGCACTGGTGAACTCAAGCCGCCGACACGTTATAAGGTTCAGATATTAACCAAATATTCAATCCCTTCACTGGTGACCAGTCATCGGGATTTCATAGGTAACTGACCGTGGTTGTGCACAAAAGTGCTGTAGGCCTATCGCCTTCTACCTTCCCATCTGGTACATTAACCCCATCATCTGACAGGTCACACTCCCCAACTCCATACCTGAAAAGCCATCATCAGCTTGGTGCTTCATATCTCCAGAGGTGGCTCAGAGTGCTGAGCTTCTCTGATCTCCATCCGGTCAGTACTCGCACGCTCCCGGTGAGAGAAAGCTGGATTTTACTGTGGGACCTCAGTATAGGTCTGCCAGAAGGGGGCATCGCTTAGTCTCAGAACGTCACCGTCTCTAGCAACCCCCCCATAATCAGCACAGACACAGAACCAACAAACCATTGAGACCTTCTCCTAAGAAGCGGACAACAGTCCCAGGATGGAACGGCTCATGGAGCTGGATGAAGGACTATGCGGTATGCTGGTATACTTTAATGAAGTCATATTCTGGAGACAATTTTTACTTCAATAGTGAGCGCTCAGTCATATAATAAAATGTCCATTTGCTGATATGTAAATTTCCCCGAAACAGATAAAACAGACCATGAAATGCTGACATTAAAATGGTAATACGAGCAGCTGTACAGCCTCTGAACCTGCCTGGAGTAACTAGTCATATTAACCCTAGTGATTGGAGGAAAATCAGGAGGGACAGTGGGGGGGTCCAGCCTGGACTGGTAGCACCATAGCAGGGGGTCCCTGTCATGATGCCCGTCAGCACAGAGCTGGGTTCCCTAGAGAGTTGGGTCCACAAAAAATGCAGGCCCCTCCCTAGGGATAGTCTGACAGCACTAGGGCTCTTCCCACACCCCTGGCCAGTGGGTACAGGGTAATAAATGGTTTAAAAAACAAAATTAAAATATGCTATTTTACATTGGTACTGGAATTGCCGTTTTAATGTCTGCAATTACAATGTCTGTATTTTATCTGTGGGGGAAACTTACACACCAGCATTTTCATGCCGGCAGGATAAGTGCTGGTATTTTTTCCTGTCAGGAATATGATTACCACCACAGAACCCAGAGATACCCATTACCTTACACAGCAGGCAGCATATAGATGCCGCAGAATATTCAGTCTCTTATAAAGTTATTCCTTGGTGCTATCAGTGCACCGATTCTCCTGCTCAATGATATTCCCATAAGACGATCACTGTACTTTCATCGGTCATTTGAATGCTAATAACCTGGGGCCTAGGGCTGGTAAAGTGTTACCCTTAACCCTGCAAGACCTACCTGGCAGACATGGGTTCCATATACCCAATGTTGACAAATCAGCCTTTCCTTAGACCCGGGAAGAGGTGCACAGCCCTCAAATTTGTTACATGAAAAGATCACCTTTGTTTAACCAAAATAAGTATAATAGAAATGTGTATTGTCAGCATCTTCCCCATAAGTTACTCTGCTATAGAGTATCTAAAGTTTGTTCGCTCGTGACGGGGTGGTCGTATAACATATCAGCTACACCCCTAAAGCTGGGTACACACCTATCCAATTATCGTGCCGATCACTCGATGCACCCGTTTGGTCAGATATTACTAGAGTGTGTACGTTCCCACGATCATGTTTTATCGTACACATCGGACCTGTTTATTTGGTTTTCTAAATGATCCTAAGTCACGATCAGCGACGGAACGATGTCTTTTCAGCAGATGGTTACGAGATGAAGATCAGGAATCTGTGTGCGCATCGGGACTGTCAATCATTGGAGACATTGTATGTGAAGTGTGATTGTATAGATGTACCCAGCCAACATGGTAACATGTCCTGATAATGATTACAAGGTGCAGATGTAGCTGCAACGGAACCACATCCAATAACATTTCCAGATGTCAGAATAAGATTGTGCATTTATTTAAATTTTTTTAAATCCTAAAGTCTTTCTGCACCCTTACTAGTAGACCTCATTTATATCCTGGAGTCAATTACTATGGACATATATACAGGAAGACTGGATAACCACACTCTGCCGTTGGATCTCAGAACAGATGTTTAGTGGAAAATATTCAAAACCATCAACGCTGATCAATAAGCCGCCCTGCTGGCAGCAATGTATCTGAGTGTTAGAGCGACCTATGTATAATAGAACAGTCTTTGCCATCAGTATATACCGCTCACTCAGATCATGTGTCTAGTCAGTAAAAACTGGGATTATAGAATGATTGGCAATCACTAAAACACAAACCTATATCAATTTAATGTAGTATCTTACTAGAACCTTCATTTATAAGATTAGCCCTATATACACACACTCTACTGTAAATTAAAGCTGTATAACAATTATATTGTTCCGAGACCAGATTATAGAAGGACCCCAACGTGATATCTTATCCAATATGAAATAATGTTACACTGATCTATACATAGAAAAGGTTCTGTAAGACCTGAAATGTTATCCTGCAAATTACAAGACCCCATCTATAAGTCCTTCAGTAAAGGCCATTGGTTCTACACAGGAAGACTAATGTCCCGTCCCCCCCTCATACACTGACGGCCATTTATGTACATTACACACATAGTACCCGCTCCATAAACCGTAGTATTTTGGTTTCCCCAATGTCCAGGCACCCAGTAAACAGACACGTGCTCCAGTCACTCACAGAAACAAATCATTATGTTTGAATGAAATTTAATTTGCAATAAGGAGGCATGTAGGCCAGGGAGCTGACACTCCGTACACACGCCTACCTCCGATTTTGCTGGAATGAATGGGGGGGTGTTACCTCCAGACACTGGAAATTCCTTGAAATAATCAGGTACAGAACAAAATATTATATCCAAAGTTTATTCACAGACAGGGGTACAAGGCTACAGTGTCCCGAGTGATGAACAGAACCAGCCCCTGCACTGCGCCTTCATTGTGCAGTCAGGCTTCCCTGCGCACAACTTACGCCAATCCGCGGCATCTCCAGGTCAAGAACGGTTAGTGCTGCTTCCGCCGGAAGGAGCAACCTGGGAGGGGGAGGAGAAAGCCGCTGGTGAGAACGGACACACAATTATACGGCCGACATATACAACATGGGTGAGAACACGGGCACACGTAACGGGAGACAGGGCTGTATGACAATCTTACATGAAACCTCACACCTTACACTAGAGCAGTGTTGGCTAACCTGTGACACTCCAGGTGTTGTGAAACTACAAGTCCCAGCATACCCTCCCAGCAATAAGCTGCTATACATTGGCAAAGCATGCTGGGACTTGTAGTTTCACAGGTTAGCCAACACTGTACCAGAGCAAAGGTCCAGAAATCACATTTAGAATGGTTTTTGTGGATCATTATAAAAAGGTCCTGTAGTTACAGTTATGCCCCAACCAACAATCTAGCAGGACCAACCCTACTATCTCTCCAGGGAGACGCCTGGGGAAATGAACCCAGGATGGTCTACAAAACGTGACACTCTATTCAGCAGAAGTAGTGGGTGGCTGGCAAATTTTAGCCCTGGGAGAGAAACACGGCTCAGCCGCCTATTTGGAATATTTTAAATAATAAAAAAATATGCAGGTAGTCCAGTATGAAACCAGATGTCCCTCTGCCTCCCATTTGGGGTCTGACAATACTTTGGAGGAAGCCGATCCTTTATTTTTTAAAGAATTAAAGAGACAGGCTCCCTTATTACCCACAGCAAATGCCACTAGACCCTAGTGATTCAATAGGGTGCTCTCAAAAATATAGATTCAACCCACAAAACAGCTACGTAACGAGTGTAAATAATGTGCACTTTAAGGTGGCTGACGTCAAAAACACAGGAGCATCCTGGGATTGTTTTTCCAAAGTTCATAGCCCCCCCCCCCCCCCACACGTTATGGACCTGTGATTGGTCAGATCCCTCTGTGTCTTGCTTAGGTAAAATCCATGACTAATATAAACCTTTATACAGTGGTAAATTATTATAAGCAGAAACACAAAGTCCACTGACATCATCAGCCCATAGCGCAGACTAGATTAGGGAACTATAAAGCCACTGACTCAGCGATGATACATATATTCTATACACACACGTAACACTTACCCTCTGTGAGCCGCGCTTTACCACCGGTGGGCTGGCAGAGGACTGTAGAGCAACCAACGCACAGAACCACAGTTTGGGCATGGCTGAATACCGTGGTGATCTTATAACAACCTGCCAGGAACAGACGTAGACTCAGTGACACCATGAACAGTAAATCATTTTGCATAACTCAGCAGGAGCTGGCGACTGGCGCTCACCTGGACACTTCACATCCATGAAGTAGGAGTTGGGGCTCTGGACCAAGCGCTTCTTCTTGTGCTTTCTCTTTTCCTCTTCAGGGGAGGGATGCAGGAGGTCTTTAGCGAGCTGCAAGAGACAAGATACGCGTGTGGTGAGAACGCAGCACGGCCCGCACTTCTATCAGCTTAGACACCGCCAATAAGAGAAGTTAACATTTTATACTAAATTATAACTATATAATTCTATATTATGTACTAGAAGTTATAACTGAATACTCTGACAGAGCTGAGCAGATCGCTGGCGCCAGAAAACATTTTTAGAATCCTGTGATGAAAGTTGAATCTATATTAAGGATTCCAATATATGTCCCTACTCTGCACAATATGTATTCAAAGACAGGTGCCTGGCGAGTAATATGGAACTGGGCTCCTGAGGGACCTCCTATCCACCCCCAGAGAGATTACACGCTAGGTGCCCCCATGCTCCTCTATAAATTACATACCGGGGCCCTCATCCTCCTCCAGAGAGATTACATGATAGAATCCCCCAGAGATTACAGACCAAGGGCCCCCATCCTCCCCAAGAGAGATTACACGGTAGGGGCCCCCATGCTCCTCTAGAAATTACATACCAGGGGTCCCCAACCTCCTCCAGACATATTACACACCAGGGGCCCCCAACCCCCACCAGACATATTACACAGCAGGGGCCCCCATACTTCTCTATAAATTACATACTAGGGGCCCCCATCCTCCTCCAGAGATATAACATGATAGGGGCCCCCCATTGTCCCCCTAAAAGATTACAGACCAGGGGCCCCAATTCTCCCCCAGATATTACAGACCAGGGGTCCCCATGCTCCTCTATAAATTACATACAAGGGGCCCCATCCTCCTCCCGGGAGATAACATGATAGGGGCCCCAACACTGCCCCAGAGATTACACACCAGGGGCCCTCATCCACCTCTATACATCACATACTAGGAGCCCATCGCCGTCCAGGGCCCCGATCTCCCACTATACCCCCCGGCCTGGGCCCAGTCCTCGCTGCGCCATCTTGCCCGGGCCCGGACCTCGCTCTCCCCGGCTCCCTCCCCCGCTGCCGGGGCTCCTGCCCCCTCACACTGCCCGGATGTACCCCCTGGCCCCGGGCCCCGTCCTCCCCCCGGCTCTCTGTGGCCCCCCGGGCCCCGGCCCCGATCCCCGCACTCACAGGCATGTTGACGGGATGCGGCCGCTGCAGAAAAGGAGGGAGACCGGAAGCTGCTACCAGTATATAAGAGAAAGCGGCGGAATCACCCGGAAGTGACGTCACGGCAGGCCCCGGCCGCCATCTTGAGAAGGGCAGAGGGAATGTTATGTGACTTAGTGTAGCCCGGATGGGGGGAGGACAGGACCCCGGGGTCAGGGGTCACATGAGGGGACCCCGTAGTGTCTGTATACCGGGGCTGGGGGCTGGTGGGTGAGGGGCAGAGCCAGGGGGAGCCCTGGGCACCAGTACATGGGGATCTGTCATAGAGCAGACTAGTCTGGGCATGTCCTCTGTGGTGTGATACCAGGGTCACATGACTGCTGCATAATACATCACACCCTGACCCCTCATGTCACTAATACTGCATAATACATCACACCCTGATGTCACTTATACTGCATAATACATCACACCCTGATGTCACTTATACTGCATAATACATCACACCCTGCCCCCTCATGTCACTTATACTGCATAATACATCACACCCTGATGTCACTTATACTGCATAATACATCACACCCTGCCCCCTTAATGTCACTACTACTACATAATACATCACACCCTGCCCCCTCATGTCACTTATACTGCATAATACATCACAACCTGATGTCACTAATATTGCATAATACATCACACCCTGATGTCACTTATACTGCATAATACATCACACCCTGCCCCCTTAATGTCACTAATACTACATAATACATCACACCCTGACCCCATATGTCACTTATACTGCATAATACATCACAACCTGATGTCACTTATACTGCATAATACATCACACCCTGCCCCCTTAATGTCACTAATACTACATAATACATCACACCCTGATGTCACTTATACTGCATAATACATCACACCCTGCCCCCTTAATGTCACTACTACTACATAATACATCACACCCTGACCCCTCATGTCACTTATACTGCATAATACATCACAACCTGATGTCACTAATATTGCATAATACATCACACCCTGATGTCACTTATACTGCATAATACATCACACCCTGCCCCCTTAATGTCACTAATACTACATAATACATCACACCCTGACCCCTCATGTCACTTATACTGCATAATACATCACAACCTGATGTCAATTATACTGCATAATACATCACACCCTGCCCCCTTAATGTCACTAATACTACATAATACATCACACCCTGATGTCACTTATACTGCATAATACATCACACCCTCATGTCACTTATACTGCATAATACATCACACCCTCATGTCACTTATACTGCATAATACATCACACCCTGCCCCCTGATGTCACTTACACTGCATAATACATCACACCCTGATGTCACTTATACTGCATAATACATCACACCCTCATGTCACTTATACTGCATAATACATCACACCCTGCCCCCTCATGTCACTTATACTGCATAATACATCACACACTGCCCCCTTAATGTCACTAATACATAATACATCACACCCTGCCCCCTTAATGTCACTAATACTGCATAATACATCACACCCTGATGTCACTTATACTGCATAATACATCACACCCTTATGTCACTTATACTGCATAATACATCACACCCTGATGTCACTTATACTGCATAATACATCACACCCTGCCCCCTCATGTCACTTATACTGCATAATACATCACACCCTGATGTCACTTATACCGCATAATACATCACACCCTCATGTCACTTATACTGCATAATACATCACACCCTCATGTCACTTATACTGCATAATACATCACACCCTGCCCCCTGATGTCACTTATACTGCATAATACATCACACCCTGATGTCACTTATACTGCATAATACATCACACCCTGCCCCCTCATGTCACTTATACTGCATAATACATCACACCCTGCCCCCTTAATGTCACTAATACTACATAATACATCACACCCTGCCCCCTTAATGTCACTAATACTGCATAATACATCATACCCTGTCCCCCTGATGTCACTTATACTGCATAATACATCACACCCTGTCCCCTCATGTCACTTATACTGCATAATACATCACACCCTGCCCCCTCATGTCACTTATACTGCATAATACATCACATCCTTATGTCACTTATACTGCATAATACATCACACCCTGCCCCCTCATGTCACTTATACTACATAATACATCACACCCTAATGTCACTTATACTGCATAATACATCACACCCTGCCCCCTAATGTCACCTATACTGCATAATACATCACACCCTGACACCTTAATATCACCTATACTGCATAATACATCACACCCTAATGTCACTTATACTGCATAATACATCACACCCTAATGTCACCTATACTGCATAATACATCACACCCTGCCTCCTGAAGTCACTTATACTACATAATACATCACACCCTGCCCCCTAATATCACTTATACTGCATAATACATCACACCCTGCCCCCCTGATGTCACTTGTACCACATAATACATCACACCCTAATGTCACTTATACTGCATAATACATCACACCCTGCCCCCTAATGTCACTTATACTGCATAATACATCACACCCTAATGTCACTTATACTGCATAATACATCACACCCTAATGTCACCTATACTGCATAATACATCATACCCTAATGTCACTAATAGTGCATAATACATCACACCCTAATGTCACCTATACTGCATAATACATCACACCCTGCCCCCTAATGTCACTAATACTGCATAATACATCACACCCTGCCCCCTAATGTCACTTATACTGCATAATACATCACACCCTGTCCCCTAATGTCACTTATACTGCATAATACATCACACCCTGCCCCATAATGTCACTTATACTGCATAATACATCACACCCTGCCCCCCTGATGTCACTTATACCACATAATACATCACACCCTAATGTCACTTATACTGCATAATACATCGTACCCTAATGTCACTTATACTGCATAATACATCACACCCTGCCCCCTAATGTCACTTATACTGCATAATACATCACACCCTGCCCCCTAATGCCACTTATACTGCATAATACATCACACCCTGTCCCCTAATGTCACTTATACTGCATAATACATCACACCCTTCCCCCTAATGTCACCTATACTACATAACACATCACACCCTGACACCTTAATATCACCTATACTGCATAATAGATCACACCCTAATGCCACTTATACTGCATAATACATCACACCCTAATGTCACTTATACTGCATAATACATCATACCCTAATGTCACTAATAGTGCATAATACATCACACCCTTCAACCTGATGTCACCTATACTGCATAATACATCACACCCTGACACCTTAATATTACCTATACTGCATAATACATCACACCCTAATGTCACTTATACTGTATAATACATCACACCCTGCCCTCTGGTGTAACTTATACTGCATAATACATCACACCCTGCCACCCTGATGTCACTTATACTGCATAATACATCACACCCTGCCCCCTGATGTCACTTATACTGCATAATACATCACACCCTGTCACCCTGATGTCACTTAAACTGCATAATACACCACACCCTGCCCCCTGGTGTCACTAATACTGCATAATCCATCACACCCTGTCCCCTCATGTCACTAATACTGCATAATACATCACACCCTGCCCCCTCATGTCACTAATACTGCATAATACATCACACCCTAATGTCACTTATACTGCATAATACATCACACCCTGCCCCCCTGATGTCACTTATACTGCATAATACATCACACCCTGTCACTTAATGTCACTTATACTGCATAATACATCACACCTTGCCCCCTAATTTCACTTATACTGCATAATACATCACACCCTGCCCCCTAATGTCACTTATACTGCATAATACATCACACCCTGCCCCCTAATGTCACTTATACTGCATAATACATCACACCCATAATGTCATTTAAGGGTTAGCCTCAGTTGTCTCCTGTGGTGTCTTGTAACTACCCCACCGCCCTTCAGCGTTGCGCCCTGCGTGTTTGCCCCTATCGCCCTGAGTTCCCCTCCTCTGTCCGGCTTGCTCCTGACGTTAGACTCTCTTACCTCAACCTGCCCCTAGCCTTACCCACAGGTCACCCCTGCAGCTCTGCTGGTTCCAGACCTGCAGTGTCACAGGTAGGGAAGTTTAAATGACAGCTGCCCAGGCTGAACCGGAGCTACGGTCACCCGACTATCTACAAGGACCAAGATTCCTCTCCCTAAAGTGTCTACCCTTCATGCACCCCTCGGGCAAGAGTATGGGGGGTCTTCTGAAAAACCTTTTATCCACCGTCACGTCTTGCGAGTAGGCCAGCCTTGGCGGCTGCTTTGGTAGAGAAGGTGAATTACATATTGCCAGAGCAATTCCTGGAGGGGTGGCAAAATGTCACCCCAATGGCGGAACTGATACCGTTAGTTTCCTATGTCCTGGACGCGTCACAGAACGCTGGGCTGGATTACACCACAGTCTCAGCCAGAGCTTTGGCTAATGTAATGTTCGAGAGCCATTTGGCTAACGTCCTGGTCAGCGGACATATCAAAAAAGGTCCTTTTCTCCCCTTCCCTTTTAAGTGGACGTCCTCTTTGGTCTGAATTGTAAAGAATTATCAAATACATCAGAAGGGTGAGAGTTCCTTCCGTCCACACTCCAGACCAAATTGAACCAATTTTTACAATCTACATTTCAAGTGGTCAGTTCGTAGATGGACTTCCTTAGTCACTACTAGATCTTAGCGACTGGTCTCTTCATCCGGAGATTTTCCAGCCTGTAAATAGTCGTCTGGGGGTCTCCTGGATTATACCTGCTGGATTCATGATTAAATCACAAAGCTCCTCATTACGGCATCAGAGTCCAATGACGTATCTCCCCATATGTCTGTAATTCCTCACTTCTTGCTGGTAGGGGTGTAGACACTGTCTATTGCCTCCGATTGGCCCAGCTGGTTCTGGTAGGCCAAACTGTTTGACCAGGTCTGCGGCCAGACATCCCGTCTCGATGCCCCTTTATACATCAAAGGTTCTAAGAGCTGGTTCTTGAGGCAGAAGGGTCTAAAATAGAAGGGTCTCACAGATTATGTGATGGAGACTTTTTTGCAGACACAGAAACTTTTACAGGGTCTATAGATCACTGCTCTGTGCGAGGAACAAGCTCTTCTACCTAAAGTATTTCATATCACGTTCCCTTTTTCTTCACAAGGGGCCTGGTCCTGAGCCCTCCCAAGATGCAGGCTTATACTCTTGTAGTTTTCTTCCAGCACCAGTTACTGCTACTTCCAGATGTTAACATTTTTCCGCAGGGAGCAGCAGAGTGGCTCAGTGGTTAGCATTGCTGCCTCACAATGCATGGGTTCAGTTCCAACCAGGGTCCCATCTGTGTGGGATTTTGTTCTCCCAGTGCTTAAATCATTTAATAAGGAGCGGGTCACCTTCAGCCACCCTCTAGTTCTATAGGTTTGTCTCCCTGTGACCCCATTGGTTACCTACCTCGCTTGGAAGCAGGGGCAAACGCAGGATTTGTAGAGAGGGGTTTCCACGCTGCACCGTGGGTGGGCGTGACCAGCACACATGGAGGCGTGGCTATAGTTTTAGACAGTGCTTGGCTGCTCTCCAACTCTTCCTATCCACATCCAATACACAGGCAATTCCTATCCCCATCATATGCACTGAGCAAGCCACCTCAAGCATACAGTGCCCCATGCTGGGAGGGGGTTTCCAGACACTAGGTAACCCCCCCTCGGTTTGCCTATGGGAAGGTAATCTTTCTCCTAGTTGTTGTCTCTGCTAGACGTGTGACTGCCCTTTCTCCCAGATACCTAGATCTCCGCAGACAAGAGGCGGTCCTGACCTCCGTGAGCCTGAGGTCATCTCTGGATGTCACATGACCCAAGCGTTAGTTGTGCTCTCCTGAGCAGCGGATCTCGGTGCCTCAGCCGACAAGGTGGCAACTTTGCTTTTCTAAGTTCTATGAGGCACTATGGCAGCTCCTTTGGCAGAACGGTTCTTTCCCCTAGATTGTTAGCGCCCACCAACAGTGCCCTCGCTACCCCCTGTCTCAGGTCTGCTCTCCGGAAAACCTTGTGTGTTCTCTTCATGTTTTTTATGTAGGATTTGGACATCCCAGTATCTGTGTCCTCCCACTGATGGAGCAGGGGGGATATTTATGTACTTGCCTTTAAATTATTTTCTTAGACGTTACAGGGCAGGGCTGGCTCTACAGTTGTTGTGAAACTACAAGTCCCAGTATACCCTACCAGCTATCGGCTGGCTTTCTACCGGCAAAGCATGCTGGGGTTTGTAGTTACACAACACCTGGAGAGCCACAGGTCAGCCAGGCCTGTTATAGAGGTACACAGACCAGCCCAACGGCCTCTAAGAAAAAGGATTAAATGTTATGAACATAAAATCTCCTTCTTGGGGCTTACTTGCCTTTTTGGACCGATTTGCTGGGCCATATGGCTTCTGAGTTGTGTGGTTTGGGCCGTTTCTTAATCTAAGTGCAGATTAGGCCACAAGCGCACCTAGTTTTGCATTAAAGCTGAAAAATTATACTTCATTGTGCTGAACGGGATTATGTAAGTGAGCTGTGAGATCCGGCGTGAGTTTGGCTGTACATTTTTTTTTTCCCTGCCAAATGATTTGAATACTTTGTCTTGCCAGAGACACCGAAACACCCAACCTCATCCCTATACCTAATGGGACGCTGTATCAGGGGCGGATCTAGAAAATAATTTTGGGGGGGGCAATTTAGTCCCCGCGCCATTTTTGACAGCTAAGTCCCCTCCTGCTAGAGGATTGCCCCAATCGCCCCCCCCCCCCCCATTCATGGATCCGCCACCACTCTGTATGCACCTTTCAGTTGCACTTCTGCAGTAAATCGCACTTCTAGATAAAATACGACCAACGTAATATAAACTTTCAATCACAAGAGCGACACACGTAATAAATACAGTCTAAACCAGTGTTGGCTAACCTGTGACACTCCAAAACTACAAGTCCCAGCATGCTTTGGCAATATATAGCAGCTTATTGCAGGAAGGGTATGCTGGGACTTGTAGTTTCACAACACCTAGAGTGTCACAGGTTAGCCAGCACTGGTCTGAACAATATTTTAGGAGAAACAAAATATAAGAGTTTAAGTCAGTGAACAATGTGGTTCCAAAGTGGAAGTAGATTGTAATGATAAATTTATACATACTTTCCCGCACTCCCGGAATGTCCGGGAGACTCCGGAATCTGGCGGAGAGTAGGCCGCGGAAGTGGGCGCCTGGCGTACAGTTACTTTTTTGGCAGTTTGTAAGTGATCGTTGCTGTTTGTAGAATATTGCATTGGATTTATTTATATCACATGAGCACAGTACCGGCGGTGGGTGTCAGAGCGGACAAGAGGATCCGGGACGAGTGTGGGAGGTAAGTACACAGTTTTATTTACATGGCTGCCCCCCCCAATGCACTAAATAGTTATTATATACATTTTAGGCGTAGAAAATGTTTACATAATTGGCCTCATTTAAAGAAAAGCAAAAAAAAAAAAGAGTAAATTTTGCACCTTGGCAAAACCATGTACAGTCCAAATGGAAAATGTGTGGACAGATTTAGAGTTGGAAGCTCAACTTTTAAATTGCAGCGTAAAATAAAGTTTTCAGTATCTATCAGCTACGTGCATTAGCAGCGGTGTTTTCCCTGTATACAGAAAAATAATAAATGCATTTAACCCCACCCCTGCACCGTGGTTTGTCCCAGAGCTAATTTGCTCCTTTTTTTTTTTGCTTTGCTCCTAAGTTCCCAATTTTTGTTCCTCTTTTTTTTTTTCCTAGCAAAGATATAAATTTTAAGTTTAAAAAAAAAGTTTTGCAGAAGAGGACGAGGGGGACCCAGGATATTCCTCTATTTATTTCTGAACACGTTTGTGTTTCCCACAATGAATGTAATGAAAATGACTATTGTGTGAAGTCAGCAGGGACTGCTGTGATTGGCTGCAGCCCTGCCCTGGTGTTATGACGTCTCTTGTCCCTTTATTGCTATCAGTCCAGAAACTTTTCCTCTTTTTTCTCCCTTTCCCTTCTGTCCAATCCTAAATTGAGTCTCATTCCTGCTCTCCCTCTGCCCCCTCCTCCAGATCTCTCCTCCCCCCTCTCCACCTTCCCACTAGTGCCTCTGTGCTTTGTACTCTCCCCCTCTCTCCACCCTCCCTTCCTCCCTCTCCTCTCCAACTCAATATGGCGAAATCCTATGATCATCTCTTCAAACTTCTGCTGATTGGGGACAGCGGGGTGGGGAAGACCTGTCTGATCGTCCGCTTCTCCGAGGACAGTTTCAACAGCACCTACATCTCCACCATAGGTGAGTCCACAACCCTCCAACCTGCTGCCTCCCTCACTTGTCCTCTGCCCCCAACTTCACTCAGTCACTTTACTCTGACCTCATTAGTACTTCAAACCCAGCTACCTAGATTGCAAGCTCTTTGTACCAGCGCCTCCTACCTCTGTTGCAGCAGCTTCTGTATAGTTACAAAGTTTTGTGCTTGTTTCTTTAGTAGTCTTTGTGGTAGATTAATTGTTTCAATAATGGGTCTGTGGTTGTTCATTGTGTAAAGTTTGTTGCTGAGTTGTTTGTCCCACTTGTTTGTTGATTGGGTGGTTTTATTGGCACCGTTTGGCTTTGAGATGTTTTATTTTTTTATGTAACTTTTTGACTCCAGCAATGTCACTTGTAAAAGTTTTTTTGTTGCATGTCATGAAAACAAGTTTGAAGAATGAGTCAGAGGTACAGAGAGCGGAGTCGCTGGGAACTGTTCCTGTAGGTTACAGCGTTTAGTGTCTGGGACGCATTCATTTAGTTCCTGCAACAATGGCAGGAACCAGGGTTCTCTCTGATCCATTTGCACTTTAAATCAGCTCTTTTCCTTCCTGAAGGAAGATCCCTCGTCCCAGCCCGCCGTCCTACACACAGGATATAGCTTTCTACATGGTCCCACTAAATTCCACAGACTGGCTGATGTTGACATTAGCCTGCTTGTATTGGGCAGTATCCTATATCACAGGTTTGGGGAGGGGGGAGAGTATGAATGGTTCTTGATGTTTGTTACACTTTGGGTATAGAGGATGCAGAGGGGGCATCATACCTTTTATGTCATTCCAGAATCTTAAATCCTAAATGTACCATTGAGAAAGGACTGTATCTAGAATGAACTCTCTGGGCTTCATGCAGCGTTAGGAGTGAATTCTGATTTTTTTTACTTGTACGTTTTGAGTTGCATATTTGTCACTATGTGGATGACGTCTTTCTGTTAATATAAACTTCAAAAATGAAAAAAAACAAACCACAACAATGACCCCCCTCAAACTGCTCCTAGGTGGTAGCGCAATTTCGGAGGGGAGAGCACTAGGGTTCCTCCAAACACCACTTTTCTGTATCTGTACCTGATGCATTGCCCTGTCAGACCTAAACTGCCTTGGGTATGCTGGTGATTGTTGAACTACAAATGCCAGCATACCCATGGCTGCCAGAGCCTGCTTGTAGAACTACAACCACCAGCATTCCCTCGAAATACAAGGACCGGAATAAAAACAAATCGTTAAATAAAAACGCGGTGAAAATATGGGTAACCAGGGTGAAACGCAGGATTTGTAGAGGGGGGTTTCCACACCACGCCACCAGTGGGCGTGACCAGCATGCATGGGGGCGTGGCTATAATATTAGACAGTGCTTGGCTGCTCTCCAACTCTTCCTATCCCCATAATATACATGGGCAATGCTGTGTGCACTACTGCTAGGTGCACGCAGCTCTCCCTTTTCAAGCAGAGCCGTGTGAAGCGGGGCCAGAGTCAAGCCACCTCAATTATACAGTGCCCCAGGGTTGGAGGGGGGTTCCCTGGCACTAGGAAACCCCCCTCGGTTTGCCTTTGCAGCTACTAAACAATACAGGGTGATTTTCCCACGCTCTGACCAATCTTTCTGAATTGATTAGAAGCCGGCAGTGGTGTTGCAGCTCCTCCGAATATACTGCAATTGCATCTTTACTGTGCTTGCCGCACGTGGAGACGCGTTGTACCTCCCCCGTTCCGCCCCTTCACGGCTAAGGAGGCGCAAATCAGGGATACACCGCTTAATATGGACGCAGGAATTTGCCTTTATCACGGGCAGTACAAAAACATATTTACGCCCTTGGTATCGACTGATGACCTCCTTCTAAAGACATTAATTATTATTTAAGTTGGTGTAATAGAAGCGTCAGAATAAACCAGAAATGTGTTCTTTCAATATATATATATATAATACATACACTACTCCCTGGTCCCTATAACTTCAGCTTTTCTGTCTGTCTAGGGATCGACTTCAAGATCCGAACCACAGAGATCCAGGGGAAGAAAATAAAGCTGCAGGTTTGGTGAGTCATTTAGAGAGAAAATATTTCATATATTAGGATGAGACGGTTCCTTTTGAGTCCTGGGCGTGGGGCCGTTAGTCACCAAATAACCCCACCAGTCGGGGTGGAGGGCTGATCTGTGGGTGGCGGACACACTACACGTGTGTCCTGAGTGTTAGCCGGGTGTATAGAGCGGTCTCTAGGGACCGTCCCCCTATCTGTCTATAAACATCTTACTGTCCGCTCTGGCAGGGATTGCGTCAAGGTCTCTAGCTCTAGAAATTATTATTTGCTGACAGGTGTATGAAAAGCCGACTGACATTTGTCATTGTTTACTGATGCATTATTTATGTATTTGTAAAGTATACCAAACAGTAAAAGGGATCTGAACATAACCTTAATCCCATAACACTATTCACACCCTCCACCGTTGTTGTGGTGAAGGCTATGCGGAATTTAGGGTATTTTTTCCTTGCCTGCAGGCAGAAATGTGACTCGTTGTTCTATTGTCAGTAAGTTTACTGACGGTCCGCAGCACTACTCTGACGTTTAGTGAGTCTCTTTCTTAGGCGTAGGAAGTATAACAGACATTGGGGACTATCTAACGTCCGTAGGGAGCGATCAGATGCTCTATGTATTGTCTGACTCATGTTAGCTGCTCAGAGCTGTGGGACCTCCACATTGGAACGTTATAAGTAGAAAAGGCAAAATATCTGGAGATTACGGTCACCTCATCCGAGCAACACGTTGTATAAACGTTATCACAGCGGCCCTAGAAATAGCGTAACGAGAGCACTGGATGAAACGGTCTCTCCCAGACGAGCGCAGTAAAACAGCCTGTGGACAGCTCCTCTGTAAGATGATGAGTGATTCTCTTTATACTTACAATAAGTTTGGTTCGGTTAAAGGAAAATTATTTTTTTTTTGTAAATAAATGAATTTAAAGTGATTAATTATTAATAAACAGTTCTGTTCTTTACACAGGGACACCGCTGGTCAGGAGAGATTTAAAACTATCACAACGGCTTATTACCGGGGGGCCATGGTGAGTATTTCAGTTCTACTGTCCATAAGATAAGGCTGGTGATAGAAAGGGGGGGTCGGTGTGATAGAGAGAGGGGGCTCGGTGTGATAGAGGGGGCTCGGTGTGATAGAGAGAGGGGGCTCGGTGTGATAGAGAGGGGGGGTCGGTGTGATAGAGAGGGGGCTCGGTGTGATAGAGAGGGGGTGTCGGTGTGATAGAGAGGGGGTGTCGGTGTGATAGAGAGGGGGTGTCGGTGTGATAGAGAGGGGTGTCGGTGTGATAGAGAGGGGTGTCGGTGTGATAGAGAGGGGGGGCTCGGTGTGAAAGAGGGGGGGTCGTTGTGATAGAGAGGGGGGGTCGGTGTGATAGAGAGGGGGCTCGGTGTGATAGAGGGGGGGTCGGTGTGATAGAGGGGGGGTCGGTGTGATAGAGAAGGGAGGTCGGTGTGATAGAGAGGGGGGGTCGGTGTGATAGAGAGAGGGGGCTCGGTGTGATAGAGGGGGCTCGGTGTGATAGAGAGAGGGGGCTCGGTGTGATAGAGGGGGCTCGGTGTGATAGAGAGAGGGGGCTCGGTGTGATAGAGGGGGCTCGGTGTGATAGAGAGAGGGGGCTCGGTGTGATAGAGAGGGGGGGTCGGTGTGATAGAGAGGGGGCTCGGTGTGATAGAGAGGGCGTGTCGGTGTGATAGAGGGGGGGTGTCGGTGTGATAGAGGGGGGGTCGGTGTGATAGAGGGGGGCTCGGTGTGATAGAGAGGGGGCTCGGTGTGATAGAGAGGGGGTGTCGGTGTGATAGAGGGGGGGTGTCGGTGTGATAGAGGGGGGGCTCGGTGTGATAGAGAGGGGGTGTCGGTGTGATAGAGGGGGCTCGGTGTGATAGAGAAGGGAGGTCGGTGTGATAGAGAGGGGGGGTCGGTGTGATAGAGGGGGGGTCGGTGTGATAGAGAGGGGGCTCGGTGTGATAGAGAGGGGGTGTCGGTGTGATAGAGAGGGGGCTCGGTGTGATAGAGAAGGGAGGTCGGTGTGATAGAGAGGGGGCTCGGTGTGATAGAAAGGGGGGGTCTGTGTGATAGAGAGGGGGCTCGGTGTGATAGAGAAGGGAGGTCGGTGTGATAGAGAGGGGGGGTCGGTGTGATAGAGAGGGGGGGCTCGGTGTGATAGAGAGGGGGTGTCGGTGTGATAGAGAAGGGAGGTCGGTGTGATAGAGAGGGGGTGTCGGTGTGATAGAGAGGGGGTGTCGGTGTGAAAGAGGGGGGGTTGTTGTGATAGAGAGGGGGGGTCGGTGTGATAGAGAGGGGGCTCGGTGTGATAGAGGGGGGGTCGGTGTGATAGAGGGGGGGTCGGTGTGATAGAGAAGGGAGGTCGGTGTGATAGAGAGGGGGGGTCGGTGTGATAGAGAGGGGGGGCTCGGTGTGATAGAGAGGGGGTGTCGGTGTGATAGAGAAGGGAGGTCGGTGTGATAGAGAGGGGGTGTCAGTGTGATAGAGAGGGGGTGTCGGTGTGATAGAGAGGGGGGCTCGGTGGGATAGAGAAGGGAGGTCGGTGTGATAGAGAGGGGGTGTCGGTGTGATAGAGAGGGGGTGTTGGTGTGATAGAGAGGGGTGTCGGTGTGATAGAGAGGGGTGTCGGTGTGATAGAGAGGGGGGGCTCGGTGTGAAAGAGGGGGGGTCGTTGTGATAGAGAGGGGGTCGGTGTGATAGAGAGGGGGCTCGGTGTGATAGAGGGGGGGTCGGTGTGATAGAGGGGGGGTCGGTGTGATAGAGGGGGGGTCGGTGTGATAGAGGGGGGGTCGGTGTGATAGAGAGGGGGGGTCGGTGTGATAGAGGGGGAGGTCGGTGTGATAGAGGGGGAGGTCGGTGTGATAGAGGGGGAGGTCGGTGTGATAGAGAGGGGGGGTCGGTGTGATAGAGAGGGGGCTCGGTGTGATAGAGAAGGGAGGTCGGTGTGATAGAGAGGGGTGTCGATGTGATAGAGAGGGGTGTCGGTGTGATAGAGAGGGGGGGCTCGGTGTGAAAGAGGGGGGGTCGTTGTGATAGAGAGGGGGGGTCGGTGTGATAGAGAGGGGGGGTCGGTGTGATAGAGAGGGGGCTCGGTGTGATAGAGGGGGGGTCGGTGTGATAGAGGGGGGGTCGGTGTGATAGAGGGGGGGTCGGTGTGATAGAGAGGGGGGTCGGTGTGATAGAGAGGGGGGGTCGGTGTGATAGAGGGGGAGGTCGGTGTGATAGAGGGGGAGGTCGGTGTGATAGAGAGGGGGGGTCGGTGTGATAGAGGGGGAGGTCGGTGTGATAGAGAGGGGGGGTCGGTGTGATAGAGAGGGGGGGTCGGTGTGATAGAGAGGGGGTGTCGGTGTGATAGAGGGGGTGTCGGTGTGATAGAGGGGGAGGTCGGTGTGATAGAGAGGGGGGGTCGGTGTGATAGAGGGGGAGGTCGGTGTGATAGAGAGGGGGGGTCGGTGTGATAGAGAGGGGGGGTCGGTGTGATAGAGGGGGTGTCGTTGTGATAGAGAGGGGGGCTCGGTGTGATAGAGGGGGGGGCATGGTTGGAGGTAAGATCAGGGCAGGTTGGGGTAATGAAGGATGGATTGGGAAAGTGGTTGCATATGATGGGAATGCAGATAGATTGGACGTGGAGTATATTTATATTCAGCCTCTTATTGGCTGTGGTGACGTTAGATCACCAGTAGGGGGCACTGTTTACTCACTGACATCACTAAGCTACTTTATTAGCTGTGTATCTGGTCTAAAGACTGCGCTCTGCTAACACCAGATACAGCCACAGATTATAATGTGATTATTACATCTTAATAATATCTGTATTACCCAGAATCTGTCTTTTCATTTCAGGGGATAATCCTGGTGTATGACATCACCGATGAGAGATCCTTTGAAAATATTCAGAACTGGATGAAGAGTATTAAAGAGGTAAGATTTGAGAGTGACAGGAGGAGGGGAGGTCAGAAGGGAGAGTGACAGAAGGAGTGGAGATCAGAAGGGAGAGTGACAGGAGGAGGGGAGGTCAGAAGGGAGAGTGACAGGAGGAGGGGAGGTGAGAAGGGAGAGTGACAGAAGGAGTGGAGATCAGAAGGGAGAGTGACAGGAGGAGTGGAGATCAGAAGGGAGAGTGACAGGAGGAGTGGAGATCAGAAGGGAGAGTGACAGGAGGAGTGGAGGTAAGAAGGGAGAGTGACAGGAGGAGCGGAGGTGAGAAGGGAGAGTGACAGGAGGAGCGGAGGTGAGAAGGGAGAGTGACGGGAGGAGCGGAGGTCAGAAGGGAGAGTGACAGGAGGAGGGGAGGTCAGAAGGGAGAGTGACAGGAGGAGTGGAGATCAGAAGGGAGAGTGACAGGAGGAGTGGAGATCAGAAGGGAGAGTGACAGGAGGAGTGGAGATCAGAAGGGAGAGTGACAGGAGGAGCGGAGGTGAGAAGGGAGAGTGACGGGAGGAGCGGAGGTCAGAAGGGAGAGTGACAGGAGGAGGGGAGGTCAGAAGGGAGAGTGACGGGAGCAGCGGAGGTGAGAAGGGAGAGTGATGAGAGGAGGTCAGAAGGGAGAGTGACGGGAGGAGCGGAGGTCAGAAGGGAGAGTGACGGGAGGAGCGGCGGTCAGAAGGGAGAGTGACGGGAGGAGCGGAGGTCAGAAGGGAGAGTGACGGGAGGAGCGGCGGTCAGAAGGGAGAGTGACGGGAGGAGCGGTGTTCAGAAGGGAGAGTGACGGAAGGAGCGGTGTTCAGAAGGGAGAGTGACGGGAGGAGCGGTGTTCAGAAGGGAGAGTGACGGGAGGAGCGGAGGTCAGAAGGGAGAGTGACAGGAGGAGGGGAGGTCAGAAGGGAGAGTGACAGGAGGAGGGGAGGAAAGAAGGGAGAGTGACGGGAGGAGCGGAGGTGAGAAGGGAGAGTGACGGGAGGAGCGGAGGTCAGAAGGGAGAGTGACGGGAGGAGAGGAGGTCAGAAGGGAGAGTGACGGGAGGAGAGGAGGTCAGAAGGGAGAGTGACGGGAGGAGCGGAGGTCAGAAGGGAGAGTGACGGGAGGAGCGGAGGTCAGAAGGGAGAGTGACGGGAGGAGCGGAGGTCAGAAGGGAGAGTGACGGGAGGAGCGGTGTTCAGAAGGGAGAGTGACGGGAGGAGCGGTGTTCAGAAGGGAGAGTGACGGGAGGAGCGGTGTTCAGAAGGGAGAGTGACGGGAGGAGCGGTGTTCAGAAGGGAGAGTGACGGGAGGAGCGGTGTTCAGAAGGGAGAGTGACGGGAGGAGCGGTGTTCAGAAGGGAGAGTGACGGGAGGAGCGGTGTTCAGAAGGGAGAGTGACGGGAGGAGCGGTGTTCAGAAGGGAGAGTGACGGGAGGAGCGGTGTTCAGAAGGGAGAGTGACGGGAGGAGCGGTGTTCAGAAGGGAGAGTGACTGGAGGAGCGGTGTTCAGAAGGGAGTGACAGGAGGAGCGGAGGCAGTGTTGATAGACTATTGACCCCAATAAATGGGAGGCTATTTATTGGGGTCAATGTGATCGAGTGATGGGTAGGGGCTCGGTTAGTCTGTCTGGTCGGCTGATGGGTAGGGGCTCGGTTAGTCTGTCTGGTCGGGTGACGGGTAGGGGCTCCGTTAGTCTGTCTGGTCGGGTGACGGGTAGGGGCTCGGTTAGTCTGTCTGGTCGGGTGACGGGTAGGGGCTCGGTTAGTCTGTCTGGTCTGGTGACGGGTAGGGGCTCGGTTAGTCTGTCTGGTCGGGTGACGGGTAGGGGCTCGGTTTGTCTGTCTGGTCGGGTGACGGGTAGGGGCTCGGTTTGTCTGTCTGGTCGGGTGACGGGTAGGGGCTCGGTTAGTCTGTCTGGTCGGGTGACGGGTAGGGGCTCGGTTAGTCTGTCTGGTCGGGTGAAGGGTAGAGGCTCGGTTAGTCTGTCTGGTCTGGTGACGGGTAGGGGCTCGGTTAGTCTGTCTGGTCTGGTGACGGGTAGGGGCTCGGTTAGTCTGTCTGGTCTGGTGACGGGTAGGGGCTCGGTTAGTCTGTCTGGTCTGGTGACGGGTAGGGGCTCGGTTAGTCTGTCTGGTCTGGTGACGGGTAGGGGCTCGGTTAGTCTGTCTGGTCTGGTGACGGGTAGGGGCTCGGTTAGTCTGTCTGGTCTGGTGACGGGTAGGGGCTCGGTTAGTCTGTCTGGTCGGGTGACGGGTATGGGCTCGGTTAGTCTGTCTGGTCAGGTGAGGGGTAGGGGCTCGGTTAGTCTGTCTGGTCTGGTGACGGGTAGGGGCTCGGTTAGTCTGTCTGGTCTGGTGACGGGTAGGGGCTCGGTTAGTCTGTCTGGTCTGGTGACGGGTAGGGGCTCGGTTAGTCTGTCTGGTCGGGTGATGGGTATGGGCTCGGTTAGTCTGTCTGGTCGGGTGAGGGGTAGGGACTCGGTTAGTCTGTCTGGTCGGGTGATGGGTATGGGCTCGGTTAGTCTGTCTGGTCGGGTGACGGGTAGGGACTCGGTTAGTCTGTCTGGTCGGGTGACGGGTAGGGGCTCGGTTAGTCTGTCTGGTCTGGTGACGGGTAGGGGCTCGGTTAGTCTGTCTGGTCGGGTGATGGGTAGGGGCTCGGTTAGTCTGTCTGGTCGGGTGAGGGGTAGGGGCTCGGTTAGTCTGTCTGGTCGGGTGAGGGGTAGGGGCTCGGTTAGTCTGTCTGGTCGGGTGACGGGTAGGGGCTCGCTTAGTCTGTCTGGTCGGGTGACGGGTAGGGGCTCGGTTAGTCTGTCTGGTCGGGTGACGGGTAGGGGCTCGCTTAGTCTGTCTGGTCGGGTGACGGGTAGGGGCTCGGTTAGTCTGTCTGGTCGGGTGATGGGTAGGGGCTCGGTTAGTCTGTCTGGTCTGGTGATGGGGGTAGGAGCTTGGTTAGTCTGTCTGGTCGGGTGATGGGTATGGGCTCGGTTAGTCTGTCTGGTCAGGTGAGGGGTAGGGGCTCGGTTAGTCTGTCTGGTCGGGTGAAGGGTAGGGGCTCGGTTAGTCTGTCTGGTCGGGTGACGGGTAGGGGCTCGGTTAGTCTGTCTGGTCTGGTGACGGGTAGGGGCTCGGTTAGTCTGTCTGGTCTGGTGACGGGTAGGGGCTCGGTTAGTCTGTCTGGTCTGGTGACGGGTAGGGGCTCGGTTAGTCTGTCTGGTCTGGTGACGGGTAGGGGCTCGGTTAGTCTGTCTGGTCTGGTGACGGGTAGGGGCTCGGTTTGTCTGTCTGGTCGGGTGATGGGTAGGGGCTCGGTTTGTCTGTCTGGTCGGGTGAAGGGTAGGGGCTCGGTTAGTCTGTCTGGTCGGGTGACGGGTAGGGGCTCGGTTAGTCTGTCTGGTCGGGTGACGGGTAGAGGCTCGGTTAGTCTGTCTGGTCTGGTGACGGGTAGGGGCTCGGTTAGTCTGTCTGGTCTGGTGACGTGTAGGGACTCGGTTAGTCTGTCTGGTCGGGTGACGGGTAGGGGCTCGGTTAGTCTGTCTGGTCTGGTGACGGGTAGGGGCTCGGTTAGTCTGTCTGGTCTGGTGACGGGTAGGGGCTCGGTTAGTCTGTCTGGTCTGGTGACGGGTAGGGGCTCGGTTAGTCTGTCTGGTCGGGTGACGGGTAGGGGCTCGGTTAGTCTGTCTGGTCGGGTGACGGGTAGGGGCTCGGTTAGTCTGTCTGGTCTGGTGACGGGTAGGGGCTCGGTTAGTCTGTCTGGTCTGGTGACGGGTAGGGGCTCGGTTAGTCTGTCTGGTCTGGTGACGGGTAGGGGCTCGGTTAGTCTGTCTGGTCTGGTGACGGGTAGGGGCTCGGTTAGTCTGTCTGGTCTGGTGACGGGTAGGGGCTCGGTTAGTCTGTCTGGTCTGGTGACGGGTAGGGGCTCGGTTAGTCTGTTGAGTTACACCTCTACCCCTGGTTCTTGCAGAATGCAGCAGCCGGAGTTGAGAGAATGCTCCTAGGTAATAAATGTGACATGGAGAACAGACGGAAGATCCAGAAGGAGAGCGGGGAAAAGGTAACGGTGTCGTGTATGTTCACCGATATCTCTCCGCACTGTGTATGTAGAACTATAACCTGTTGTCTCCCGTTCTCCAGTTGGCTAAAGAGTACGGCATCCGCTTCTTTGAAACCAGCGCCAAGTCCAGCCAGAATGTGGATGAGGTAGGTGACCCATCGTGTCTGAAGGTGGGTGGGGGGGCGCCCTCTCCATTTCTTAAACTTCCTAAAGCCAGACTGTAAGCAGAAGAGAGCCCGAGCTGCCCATAAACCAGGGGCTGCAGATACGTGGCCATCTCCTGCTTGGACCAACCACTTCTTTCTTGTGTCTCCTCAGGCTTTTAACGCACTGGCCACGGATATCTTGGTGCAGATGTCACGGAGAGCGGTAAGTGTTGCTCCTTCAGCGGTAGCGGGTCTCTATCGGACCATGACTGTAACACGGAGCTGACATTCTGTTCCTCACAGGGTCACGGCATGAAGGATCCGGTGGATTTAAAAAGTTCCTCTAAGAAAGGCAGCAACAAGTGTTCTGTGATATAAAGGTCCGGTGGATCGGAACGTGGAAGGCCCCCCCTGTTATTTTCATGATATGGATGGGGCCATTATCCAGATAATTCATGAAAGATATCTAGAACCTGCCAACAAAGAGACAATGCGGATTCTCCCGTCTCTCCCCTTATTTCCAGAAGGAGAGAAATTAGGGGAGCCTTGTTTTCCTGAGTCCCCCCGAAGAAAATTCTAGAGCTTCTGAAAACCCGTTCATCATAGAGATATTAAACATTACAGGATCCGTCGTCCTTAGTATAACGGACTGAGGAGGGTATTGTACGTGGAGAAGACTCTTTGATCTAGACTCTCCACCCGTTGTTAGATGTTGGGTGTAGAAGAGGAAGGATCGCGCTAACCATCATGTTTATATTTTTCACAAGGTGTTCTACCCTAAAATCAAGAGACAAAACTTTTATTGGCTCCCCGCCACAATTATACATTAATAGCGTATAACTGGCCGGTCTCGTGGGAAAACTTGGATGGCTTTGCATTAGTGGGTTGTCCCTCTCGACTTGTAACTGCAGTATTAACGGAGATAGGCTTTGGGGGTGTTGGGGAAACCTTGCTATAATGTACATAGGGTGACACGCCCATATTACAGGGTGCTAGTACTGTGAACCTCTTACTGTAAGCTGTAGGAGCACATTTAAAAAAAAAATATATATATATAAAATTTACTAACAGAGATTCAAACTTAATATTGAGGACGATAATCTTCGTATAGAATGTTATCAGGAGGCGAGAAAGGTCTTATACGAAAGTCTTTGAAGGTGTCAGCTGTCTGTTAATCTGTTTATTGTGGGTCTCCAGCTGATTCATGGACACAGCTTGCTGGGAACTGTAGTTCAAAAACGGCTATAGAGAGAAGGTGGTTAGACGCATGTTACTGAGCAGATGTTTTCCACATTTACACACAATCCCTAAACCGATAAGAGGATTTACAAATAATTGTTGTTGTTTTCCTTGCTGCCATTTGGTTGAAATACAGCACTTACAAATTGTTATTCTTTTTAGTTTTTCTAAACATCTGCTTCTATACACAGCATTTTCCCAAGATATATTATCCACAGATTCAAAGAGAGGGGGGGCATTGTTTATATTTGCAAATTCACTTAACAAAAAGTCATCTGGGGATTACTTTTGCTGAGATGTAGTAAACAGCACTCAAAAGTACCGTATTTAATGTCTTTGGATGAAATAACAATTATTTGCAAATGATCTTAAATCCAAGAGGGTAGATGTTTTTTTTTTTTTTACTACTGTGCATTGAACTGTTCTATGAAAATATAACTTTTTTTTAATATACAGTTTGATTGCAGCAGCGATTGGTGTGTCCGTAGCAACAGTCTGAGCCAATGAAAACTGTCCATTTCTATAACTGCGGACCACACCGTTCTTATTGGTTGGAATTGAATCACTGTATGTTAGGTACAATTACTGGAAAATGAATGTGATAACGTGTAGAGTGTTCTCTCAGGGGAGTGCACTCAACTTTGTATCATAAAATACATTTTTTTGCAACATTTTTTAATCTGTCTCACATTACTTGCATCCTAGAGCTTGATGGACTATGTCTGAGATTATCATCCCCGCTGCCACAAATTTCTCCACCACAGCACTAAATTTTAATTTATTTTTCCCTAACCCCAGGGACAAACGCAGGATCTGTAGAGGGGGGTTTCCACACCTCTGCGCCAGTGGGCGTGACCAGCATGCATGGGGGCATGGCTATAATTTTAGACAGTACTTGGCTGCTCTCCAACTCTTCCTATCCCCATAATATACATGGGCAATGCTGTGTGCACTACTGCTAGGTGCACGCAGCTCTCCCTTTTCAAGCAGAGCAGGGAAGCGGGGGCAGAGTCCAGCAGAGTCCAGCCACCTCAATTATACAGTGCCCCAAGCCTGGAGGGGGGTTTCCAGGCATTAGGAAACCTCCCTTCTGTTTGCCTATGAACCCCTCCCCCGCAATTCATATTCCCCACAACCTCTATGTAATTTATTTTCCCCTCCATCAAAATCACACCCCCCCCCCCCCCCCCTGTAAGTCATTTACCCCCTGACAAGTTCAATCTAACCTTTCCCTGCAGAGCAGGTGGGCAGAATTGTCAGTCTCTACCTGCCTGCTCTACGGCCATGTGATCATAGACACCACCCTGCAGTGATTGGCCCGGGACCAGGATCCTGCTCTGTGACCACACCTACTACTGTCATATGACTACAGAGACTGACATCCCCCTCCTCAGCTCGCCAGCTCTACAAGGTAAGGTAAGGGAGGCGATGGCAGAGAGTATGTCTACCTCAACAACAAGCGGGCCCCATTATCTCCATGGGCCCCGGGGCACCAATGGTAGTTCCACCACTGGGTCACAGCGTTTTCCATTCACTTCCATGAATTTGGACTATAGCAGCATTTTTTAGGCCACCAGGAGAAATAATAATGCTGTATGCAGCCAGGGGCAGGCGGGGAAGTTTTAGCCCCTGGGGGGGCTGAGACTGCCTTTTAGGAGCATTTTAAAGGAAAGAAAATGCAGGTGGTTACCTGTGACCCAGCCCACAGTGGGACCGGCCCGTTTTTAAGCGTTAGACACTTTGAAAACACGATGCTACCAATCACCTAGACAGTAATTATATGAATACACAGCATTATAATGCTCAGGAGAGATGTTATCACTAAGTACGGCTTCTGTAGCCGCTGATTGTAACTCACCCCCCGCCCAGAGGAGACCCATTAGATGCAAACTCCTATAGACTTGTACGTAAGAGCCCAACAAAGATACAACAGATTTAAAGATGGGACGTGTTACATCTACCAATCCTTAGTAATTCCTCCAGTACATTGTCCAGAGTTACCTCTATTACATAGATTTGGCCACTGTACTCATAGAAACATTTAGGAGGTCTTTGCAAAGCATAAACTGCCCGCTAGCAGCAGGGCAAACTCAGCCGGGCACCTCTAGATTATCATCAAGATGCTTCGGTGTGATGGAGCAAGATGGCCTCAACTGTGGAGCAGGAAAAGGGTTGAAGATGGACCTATGAACGGTGTAGTTGTGCAGACACACCATTACCAGGGAGCATTGTTAGGGGACCTTTCCTGCCATCCAAAAGGGCTCATGGCCATTTCCACTCCGCAATACTACAATTTTGCACCAGCTGCAGGGGCAAACGCAGGATTTGTAGAGGGGAGTTTCCACATGACGCCACCAGTGGGCGTGACCAGCATGCATGGGGGCGTGGCTATAATATTAGACAGTGCTTGGCTGCTCTCCAACTCTTCGTATCCCTATAATATACATGGGTGTGAACTACTGTTAGGTGCACGCAGCTCTCCCTTTTCAATCAGAGCCATGTGAAGCGGGGGCAGGGTCCCAGCCACCTCAATTATACAGTGCCCCAGGATTGAAGGGGGTTTCCAGGCACTAGAAACTCCCCTCCCCTCAGTCATCTCCTCCCCTCCTCCCGGTTTGCCTATGAGCTTAGAGCTGCCAGTCTAACTATATAAATGCAAAAATACAGATCAGTGACCATTAGCACAGTCTCACTGTCCTCACCCTCTAGTGATCTATTAAAGCTGTAAATGAGGCTGAACAGAGGAGCATTTTAGCACAAATGTGTAATTTAATGAAAGAGATGTATTACATTGGGAGGAGGGAGGGCCTTTGCTGTGGATTTTTAGATTTTGCACAGCCCCTCTGTTGGCCACCTCCCTGCACCCCTGGGCGTCTCCTTCTTGTGCGCACCAGGAGTCTGAGCGCATTGGTGCGATTACAACGCGTTTATCTGAGCGCAGCACTCAGAGGCCGCAGTTCCTCCTCCGACCACACGAGGGCGCGCTGACAGCTCACACGCCGGAAGTGACGTCACCTCCAGGAAGAGATTGACGCGGAGGAGATGGAGCCGGCAGGGTGGCTGCTGGGAGCTGTGATCGCGCTGAATGTCTACGGGTAAGTGAGGGGGTTAATACCCCGTACATGATATTATATAATATTATATACCGGCCCTGTCTGTAATATGCCGCGCTCTGTGCTGTTCTCATCTGTGACCACCAGGTGGCGCTGTGTCCTGTCATTCACTCTATAGGGATCCTACAGCTGTGTCACCCTCATTACTGCCCCCCTTCCCCTGTGTCACCCTCATCACTGCCCCCTTCCCCTGTGTCACCCTCATCACTGCCCCCTTCCCCTGTGTCACCCTCATTACTGCTCCCCCTTCCCTGTGTCACCGTCATCACTTCCCCCCTTCTCCCATGTCACCCTCATTACTGTCCCCCCTCCTCTGTGTCACCCTCATCACTGCTCCCCCTTCCCTGTGTCACCGTCATCACTTCCCCCTCCTCTGTGTCACACTCATTACTGCCCCGTTCCCCTGTGTCTCCTTCATTACTGCCCCGTTCCCCTGTCACCCTCATTACTGCCCCGTTCCCCTGTGTCACCCTCATTACTGCCCCGTTCCCCTGTGTCACCCTCATTACTGCTCCCTTCCCCTGTGTCACCCTTATCACTGCCCCCTTCCCCTGTGTCACCCTCATTACTGCTCCCCCTTCCCTGTGTCACCGTCAGTACTGCCCCCCTCCTCTGTGTCACCGTCAGTACTGCCCCCCTCCTCTGTGTCACTGTCAGTACTGCCCCCCTCCTCTGTGTCACTGTCAGTACTGCCCCCCTCCTCTGTGTCACTGTCAGTACTGCCCCCCTCCTCTGTGTCACTGTCAGTACTGCCCCCCTCCTCTGTGTCAACGTCAGTACTGCCCCCCTCCTCTGTGTCACCGTCAGTACTGCCCCCCTCCTCTGTGTCACCCTCATTACTGCACCGTTCCCCTGTGTCACCCTCATTACTGCCCCGTTCCCCTGTGTCACCCTCATTACTGCCCCGTTCCCCTGTGTCACCCTCATTACTGCCCCGTTCCCCTGTGTCACCCTCATTACTGCCCCGTTCCCCTGTGTCACCCTCATTACTGCCCCGTTCCCCTGTGTCACCCTCATTACTGCCCCCTCCTCTGTGTCACCCTCATTACTGCCCCGTTCCCCTGTGTCACCCTCATTACTGCCCCGTTCCCCTGTGTCACCCTCATTACTGCCCCCTCCTCTGTGTCACCCTCATTACTGCCCCGTTCCCCTGTGTCACCCTCATTACTGCCCCGTTCCCCTGTGTCACCCTCATTACTGCCCCGTTCCCCTGTGTCACCCTCATTACTGCCCCGTTCCCCTGTGTCACCCTCATTACTGCCCCGTTCCCCTGTGTCACCCTCATTACTGCCCCGTTCCCCTGTGTCACCCTCATTACTGCCCCGTTCCCCTGTGTCACCGTCACTACTGCCCCGTTCCCCTGTGTCACCGTCACTACTGCCCCGTTCCCCTGTGTCACCGTCACTACTGCCCCGTTCCCCTGTGTCACCGTCACTACTGCCCCGTTCCCCTGTGTCACCGTCACTACTGCCCCGTTCCCCTGTGTCACCGTCACTACTGCCCCGTTCCCCTGTGTCACCGTCACTACTGCTCCCCCTTCCCTGTGTCACCCTCATTACTGCCCCGTTCCCCTGTGTCACCCTCATTACTGCCCCCCTCCTCTGTGTCACCCTCATTACTGCCCCGTTCCCCTGTGTCACCCTCATTACTGCCCCTTCCCCTGTGTCACCCTCATTACTGCCCCCCTCCCCTGTGTCACCTTCATTACTGCACTCCCTTCCCTGTGTCACCCTCATTACTGCCCCTTCCCCTGTGTCACCCTCATTACTGCCCCCCTTCCCCTGTGTCACCTTCATTACTGCACTCCCTTCCCTGTGTCACCGTCATCACTTCCCCCCTTCCCCCATGTCACCCTCATTACTGCCCCCCTTACTCTGTGTCACCCTCATCACTGCTCCCCCTTCCCTGTGTCACCGTCATCACTTCCCCCTCCTCTGTGTCACACTCATTACTGCCCCGTTCCCCTGTCACCCTCATTACTGCCCCGTTCCCCTGTGTCACCCTCATTACTGCCCCCTTCCCTGTGTCACCCTCATCACTGCCCCCCTTCCCCTGTGTCACCCTCATCACTGCCCCCCTCCCCTGTGTCACCCTCATCACTGCCCCCCTCCCCTGTGTCACCCTCATCACTGCCCCCCTCCCCTGTCACCCTCATCACTGCCCCCCTCCCCTGTGTCACCCTCATTACTGGCCCCCCTCCTCTGTGTCACCCTCATCACTGCCCCCTCATCTGTGTCACCCTCATTACTGCCCCCCCTCCTCTGTGTCACCCTCATCACTGCCCCCTTCCCCTGTGTCACCCTCATTACTGCCCCCCTCCTCTGTGTCACCCTCATCACTGCTCCCCTTACTCTGTGTCACCCTCATCACTGCTCCCCCTTCCCTGTGTCACCCTCATCACTGCCCCCCTCCCCTGTGTCACCCTCATCACTGCCCCCCTCCCCTGTGTCACCCTCATCACTGCCCCCCTCCCCTGTGTCACCCTCATCACTGCCCCCCTCCCCTGTGTCACCCTCATCACTGCCCCCCTCCCCTGTGTCACCCTCATCACTGCCCCCCTCCCCTGTGTCACCCTCATTACTGGCCCCCCTCCTCTGTGTCACCCTCATCACTGCCCCCTCATCTGTGTCACCCTCATCACTGCCCCCCTCCTCTGTGTCACCCTCATCACTGCCCCCCTCCTCTGTGTCACCCTCATCACTGCCCCCTTCCCCTGTGTCACCCTCATTACTGCCCCCCTCCTCTGTGTCACCCTCATCACTGCTCCCCCTTCCCTGTGTCACCCTCATCACTGCCCCCCTCCCCTGTGTCACCCTCATTACTGGCCCCCCTCCTCTGTGTCACCCTCATTACTGGCCCCCCTCCTCTGTGTCACCCTCATTACTGGCCCCCCTCCTCTGTGTCACCCTCATCACTGCCCCCTTCCCCTGTGTCACCCTCATTACTGCCCCCCTTCCCCTGTGTCACCCTCATTACTGCCCCCCTTCCCCTGTGTCACCCTCATCACTGCCCCCTTCCCCTGTGTCACCCTCATTACTGCCCCCCTTCCCCTGTGTCACCCTCATTACTGCCCCCCGTCCTCTGTGTCACCCTCATCACTGCCCCCTCCTCTGTGTCACCCTCATCACTGCCCCCCTCCTCTGTGTCACCCTCATTACTGCCCCCCTCCTCTGTGTCACCCTCATTACTGCCCCCCTCCTCTGTGTCACCCTCATTACTGCCCCCCTCCTCTGTGTCACCCTCATTACTGCCCCCCTCCTCTGTGTCACCCTCATTACTGCCCTCCTTCCCCCGTGTCACCGTCATTACTGCCCCCCTCCTCTGTGTCACCCTCATCACTGCCCCCTTCCCCTGTGTCACCCTCATTACTGCCCCCCTTCCCCTGTGTCACCCTCATTACTGCCCCCCTCCTCTGTGTCACCCTCATCACTGCCCCCCTTCCCCTGTGTCACCCTCATTACTGCCCCCCTTCCCCTGTGTCACCCTCATTACTGCCCCCCCTCCTCTGTGTCACCCTCATCACTGCCCCCTTCCCTGTGTCACCGTCACTACTGCTCCCCCTTCCCTGTGTCACCCTCATTACTGCCCCCCTCCTCTGTGTCACCCTCATTACTGCCCCCCTCCTCTGTGTCACCCTCTTTACTGTGTAGGATGAGATGTATATACTATATATAGTGATGTATCACCGTTTGCTCTCTCCTAGGTGGGCTGATTCCTCCCCAGAGCAGGGACCGATGGAGCAGGGTGAGTGTGAGCTCTGCTGCCCACATAACTAATTATATGTTATATGTGTCGCTGTCTATCTAAGGGTTATATTACTGCAATGTTACCACCTATTGTCATCAGATACACTGTTGTATGTGATATGTTACATGTGACTGACCATGTCTGATCAGTGACATGTGACCCTGTAATACTCTTACATCATATGTTATCTTATAATATGAACAGTCACCCTGTTGTTGGTGATATGTGACCGCTGTAGCGAAATGTGTGTGATAGGTCGAATGTGACCCTATAATATGATCTCTTACACTCCTGTACGTTGTATGTTACACGTTACTGACTAGCATGATCTGATGCACTCTCACTTGTGATATGTGACCTGTATAACTATCTAGTGTGATCTAACGCAGTCACGTGTGATCAGTTACAGGAATGACAGCAGTGACCTCCCCGTGCTGGAAGAGCGAGGAGTACGTCATATCTAAAGACTGCTACAATTGTAATCAGTTTGAGAGTGTAAGTGTCCAAAATTCGCTCGCCCGCTCCTCTGACTGGCACGGACGCACACAGCCGTGACTGGCATTATTGCCCAGTCATACAACGCACAGTATGGACTCTATAGTTCTGTCCTCTTCTCCTTACAGAAGACCCTCAATCAGTGCAGCGTCACTGGATTCATAGAACAAGTCAGCTGCGCCACATCACAGAAAGCCGAGTATAAGAGGTGAGCGGGTACGCACTGGGCATCTAGGGGCAGTAGTGGGTGACCCAAACCCCGTCGCAGCATTGTAATCACCGTGTACATACAGCACGGCCCCCGGGCCATTGTCAGAGGGACCAACATCATCATCATAATTTATTTATATAGCGCCAACATATTCCGTAGCGCTTTACAATTAGGGACAAACACAGTAAACCAATAAACAAACTGGGTAAAGCAGACAAAGAGGTGAGAAGGCTGCTGGCAAGCTTACAATCTATGGGACAATGGGAGATTGACACATGAGGTTAAGTCTACCTCTTGCATTTTGGCCCAGCCAGACTGCAAAGCTACAAGTGACTCATAAGCTAAATGATCCCGTCACACAACAATGTTGGTTGGGGGGTAGTTGTCTTGTGTGAAATTGTGAAAAGGGTGGTAATAGGGTAAGGTAGTGAGGTTAAGAGGGTGGTTGAGGAATATTATAAGCTTGTCTGAAGAGGTGGGTTTTCAGAGAACGCTTGAAAGTTTGTAGACCAGAGGAGAGTCTTATTGTGTGAGGGAGAGAATTCCATAGAGTGGGTGCAGCCTGAAAAAAGTCCTGTAACCGGGAATGGGAGGATGTAATGAGAGTGGATGAGAGACGCAGATCTTGTGCAGAACGGAGTTGCCGAGTTGGGAGATATTTTAATGGCCGTCTCTGGTCAGTAAAAGATGGCGTGATGTCATCCATGATGCATGTAGTGTCATTGCTGTCACACTGACACACACTTCTCTGTGTAATTCTAGACTTTCATCTAATCATATTCTAGCTGTTACTTCCTAACAGTCCCCACCTTCACTGAGACAGTAACGTGATATTATGGGTTTATATGTTGTGTGATCAGGTTGGCTCTTGTCATCTAGTAAGTATGCTGGGTACATGGAGGGAGATCCGCCATCCTATCAGATGCGGTATGAGGGTCCCAGCCCCTGTGATCCATACACTCAGTAACTGGACCATGTCTCCCCCCAGCTGCCGGTCGGCCATCATGGAGAAAAGGTACTTCTGGCAGTTTGTGGTCGTTATGATGTCCTGCTCCGTCCTCCTCTCCCTAGTGGTGGTTTTCCGGCAGAAGACTCTGGACCGCCGAGCCCTGGAGAAAGTGCGCAAGCAGATAGAGTCCATTTAATCGGCGGAATTCTGAGGAGATGCTGGGACTGTGGATCGAGTAGTGATCAAGAAACCTTCTCCCCTGAAATACAAACCACTGCCCCGGCCCCCCCAGTGCACATTACAGACCCCTCACCAGCAGGGGGTAGAGAGATCTCTGCATTGTTTAGGTAGAAACCATGGCAGTCCACCACCTGGGGGTTGTCTTTCCCTCCCTGGTTAGTGGCGCAGTGGAAGAAGCCTAACAATGACTCCATCCCTGGCACGATGGCTGCTGGTCTTTGGTCGGATGCCGCCATTCAGGAAACAGTCCCAATCAGGTGCCTCTGTTCTGAATATATACGGTCCCCTCCCCTATCGCACCAGGCACCGTATTTTGGTAATGGCAGGAACTCTTTGGGGGGTAAGGGGTGGGAGATAGAGGGTTTTAGGGTGGGGTGGATTAGTTCTGGGATGTGTTAGTGACCCTCACCCAGAGAGTCGGGGATTGTGATGTATTTATGACATTTTTTGATCATTGTTTTTTTAGAAAAATAAAGAAAATACGTGAATATAATGTCTTTCTTGTCAATGTGTGGCACAGAATTGGAATGGTGACCCGGTTAGGGGTAACTTATTTGACAGCAGGGGTAGATCATTGCTGCTGTGTATAATATACATTGTGTCTATCCGCTCCTCCTCTTTAATATTTGATTACTTTGTGATCCTGTTCATGAAGAGGGTTAGTCAGCGACTAAACTGTCCACACAGATAATAACATAATAAGAACATAACGCTAAGCATTAGCAAACTTATGTTTCTTTTTCATATGATTTTATTATTGTATTTGTGTGATGATTTACTAATATTTATATAGCGCCCCCATATAACGCTGCGCTGTACAGAGGATATGTAAACCGGAGCACTCCGTGGAAGCTCACACGAACACGGGGAGAACATACGAGCTCCGCACAGATAAGACCTCGGTGGGAATAGAACTAATGACCCCAGCGCTGTGAGGCAGCAGTGCTAACCACTGTGCCACCACTGCTGTCCTTTAATTTGCTTAAATAATTTTTTTAGGATTTGGTCTCATCTGAAAATACGTACATGAAAAATAGCCACCTGGAGATGTTTACAACTTAATGTGATCAGAGGGTCTTTGTCATTATGAGCAAAGTACAAATTAATTTTTTTAATTAGTCTACCCACTTTATAACTGATTTCCACCTCCAGACAACTTTAATGTATTGCTTTGTGTTGTATGTTTCCGTCTCTCTGGGATATCCCACCTTCTCTGCGCTCTATACACTTTATACAGTTGTATTTACGGAGCAGCTCTCTGCCCTATACCAGGGAAAATGAAACAAACGTCTCTGCCTGATGATCTCGAGATGTGGCTGGAGCACACAGAAATATACAGCACTGTATTAAAGTCTCAGGAGGGTTTGTACGAGCTGTTAAAGTCGTCTGAAGGTGTTCATATCGCCCTCCGGGCTAGCTTTGTTGCTTGTACTGAATCATACGGACTCCGGATCATGGGGTTTCCAGTGGGATACTCTAGGTTAGAGGTCTTTAGAACAGGGCTAGATACACTCTGGGTTTTGGTGGGTAACAATGAGGATCTTACTCCATGGGAACAGGTGGAATCATTGCTGACCAATAGATTGCAGACATTATACTTTATTTATAAAGTGCCAACATATTACACAGAGCTGTACATTGAGATGTTCATAATACAAAAATAAATAACAAAACAATGACATGGAAACAAGGTAAAAAAGGTCCTGACCATATGAGCTTACAATCTAAGAAGTCTCAGGTACACAGGATACGTTAGGTAGCGGAAAAACAGTTGTATCTGGTGCGGAAAGTGGGTGTGGCTATTGTTGGCAGCACTACCAGACCCCATGGCGACTGGCGTTTCTGCGACGCTACCGGTGGAGCGAGGAGAGGCCGCGGAAGATGAAGGTTCAGCTCCGACCTTTATAAATATTGTTTACTTAATTTCAAATGCTACGTGCAAACCTCATCTCTTCCTCAATAAAAGTCTTCTAGTCCCCTGTATTTAGCATATATTATACGCTGCCACTTCCATCTATTGTCTATGACGCTTCTTCTCTAGTCTTGTATCATTTCTTTATATCTGTGTTTCACCACGAGCCGTTATCACCCTTATCACTGTAAGACTCCGAAAACTTGGGGATGGTTGGAATTATGATGAGTTTTTGTTCCCCTGGAGGTTGACGGATAACCAGATATCATTGTTAATATATACAAAGGTTTGTTATTGCATTTTGTGTTGGCTCCTATCAGACACTGTCAGATTAGTGGTTGAGGTCCGTCCACTGACGAAGAATCAAGGAAACTAATCCTATAACAGAAGCGGAGGTTTATTGGCAGGATCTGAGGCTAATGGAAAGCTTTGTCCGGTCAAATCCTGGCCCGGGGCCGTGATAACCTGCAGGTCGTTTCATGGAATAGGGAAACAATTTGGCATTTGGTCTGAAGTCTCTGCTGTCCGTGGATTTGCTGTGCAATTACTGATTAATGGTAATCCCATTCTCGGTGCTGTGGAACGAGACTCAGGCTCTGTTACTGTTATATATCGCAGAGGAAGACTTGGGACTGTTTGTGAGACGTTCCTTCACGCGGGGCCGTAGACAACGGCTCAGAGGCATTTAAGGAAGAAGTAGTTGCAATTGCTTCTTCCAGGGCAATCGCAGAGTTTTCCTATCCGATGGCCCCTCTTGACAGCGCAAGAATCTCCCATGATGCACTAGTGCAGAAAAGAGATATTACTACCACTAAATGGAAACATTACATGGTTTATAAGTCAATTGCTATTTGTTCTGTAGCAAGCAGTCATTTTGAAGATAGCTTCTCTCCTGTGCAGCCCTGATCTTACTAACTCAATCTCACAAGGACAGAAGCCTTCCACAAGTCCAGCACATTCATCCCCCTGAAACACTCTGTGCTGTGAGGCCCCTGCTCCCTTCATTAATGTTATTGAACGTTTAATTTGAGGGCATTACAGTAAGGAAAACACAAATGTGCATAAAGCCTGATGCAGACTAGGAGAGGACAGACAGTAGGGAGTAGACCTGTTCATGGGAGCTTACAATCTAGTGGGGAGATGGAGGAATGAGTAGAGTGGGGGTTCGAGCAGCAGCAAGCAGGGTCAAGTGTGAGTGTGGCACTGTGGTAGGATGGTGAAGAGAGGTGTTCTGAGGGATCGTTTAAAGCTTTGAAGATTGGGGGAGAGTCTGGCCGGGCTTGGTAGGGCTTCTGTAGGTGGGTAGCAGGAGGATTCTTGGAGGTCAGAGGGAGAGATGGTTATGACAGAGGTGCGGAGCAGGTCAGAGAGTTGAGAGGAAGAGCATAAGGCGCTGAGGTCAGAGATGGTGTTGAAGGATTTGTAGGTGAGGTTGAGGAGCTTGGAAATGGATTTTGGGAGCCGGTGTAGGGAGTGACAGTGGTGAGTGGAGAGAAGGGAAGATCAGTCTCTCCCCAGTATTTAGGATGGATTCAAGTGGGGATAGGTTGGTGAGAGTAATACCGGGTAAGTGGACGTTGCAGTAGTTGAGGTGGGAGATGACGAGAGAATGGACAAGGGTTTTGCTTCTAAGGCGAGAAAAGTCCAATTATAGCGATGTTGCGAAGGTGACAGGACTGCGAGAGAGATTGGATGTGAGGAGTGAAAGAGAGGACGGAGGAGATTTGACAACAATGCAGCAGGTTTGGGGTACAGGGGAGAGTGTGGTGTCATTGATAAGAAGAGAGAGTGGGGGTTGGTTACACTGGAAGGGGGGAGGCTATAGGTTCTGGTTTGGACGTATTGAACGTTAGGACATTGGAGATAGCTCCACACACAGGTTCATAGTAAAGGGAACAGTTGGAGAGGTCACTGTGGCTTCCTGCTCGACCAGCCCCCCAAAACCCTTCTAGCACCCAACACCGCTGTATGTTCACCCACAAACCTCTCTCAGCACTCACCCTGGGCATCTGGTTATATTTGATCTCCCACATGGAGCTTCTCTTAGACTGAAGTTTATCCAGAACGTCCTGTAGCTCCAGCAGCTGCAGAGAAGAGATATTACAGTCGGACACAATAAAAACAAAAAATACATTACTGTCCAATCTCTGGGACCTTTATAAGAACTGGTGCAAAGGGAAAAAGTTGCTGGTAACTATGGCAACCGTTCAGTGCACAAGCAAAATAAATACTCTAATTGGCTGCTTTGGCAACACCCCCATCTTCCTCTACACAAACGTTCCCCCACTGTCAGCCTATCACGTCCGGTACGCAGTCGTTTCATCATGGTAACGCCACATGCACTGCGCCATTCAGACGCATTAAAGGATTTTCCTACCTAAATATATCATTGTCTCTACCCCAACCATTAATAAGTTCCACCCCTATCCCCATAATGGACATTATTTTGAGGGGGGTTTTACTGGGGTCTGAGTGTCTGCTGTACTAATTTTTTTGTTATCTCCTGTATGTCTGGGATGTTCTCCGTGAGATAGAAATACCTAGTAGTCCATTAAATGATTGTAATGCTCACAGCGACACAGAGTATTTCAGGAGCCGGGCATCTTCTCAGACCTGTACATTGAGGATCTGCGTATAGCGAAGTTATGAACGTGTCTCCATAAAACTCACCAGCTCCCTCTCGCTGACTCTCTGGATCCCCGTATCAGACGTGACATCCCAGGAGTCCGCTTCCCATAGCGCCAGGGTGGTGAGGAGGGAGACTAGAAGGCACACGGAGGGGGGTGGCAGACAGAGAGCCATGGCAGGTCCTGTGGGCTGTGTGCTGGGCTCTGTCACTGACTTCTCCTCTTACTGGGGGAGATTATAAGTAATCTCTGATGTGTTAATTACTCAGCACAGGGGGGTAATGAGGGTTCAACATCATTACTTGATCTCTATAAACCTTCGCTCTCACCCCCTCCCATGCAAAAGTGAGACGGCAAAATATCTGCAATATTCATCATCAGGGATTATTCTCACGTTATTCTTCTACGCACAATCCACAAATCATTCTGCATAAAGGGTGTGATTTATATGTATAATAGAATTAAAAAAAAAGAGTGTAAGCTGTCGTGTTATTCGCTCTGTCAGCATAAAGCTGCATTTGTTCAACAGAAGGGATGACACAGTGGTTAGCATTGCTGGACCACAGCCCTGGGGTCGTGAGTTTGTATATTGACTGTATATTCTCCCCACAATAATATTAATAATGCAATGGAACAGTGCCATCTAGTGGCCACGTTATGAATTTAATTTACTAATTAGCATATATATATATGTATATATATATATATATATATACAAGTTAACCCGTGCATGATACTCATGCATTCTAGTCAAATCAAGCTACTTAAGGTCTTAAAAAGGTTCTTGTCATGCATTTGGGCCTAGCCCAGGCCTCCTCAGGGGAAGAGCGTTACTTCCCGACGCAAGCGCCCTTTTTAATGTGTGTTCATGAGGTAAAATTACCTCACGAAAATGAGTTTGACCCCTCAACTCGTAAATTTAGCCTTTACTACCCCTCCCACGGGGGGAAGGGGGGATGATGGAAGTTAACTGACTTGACTATCCTAATTTTTTTGTCAAATAATGTCAGTATATTAGAATCAGAATTTAGTAGGTCAGTGTATAACTCTGCCCAGCAGGTGGCGCTGCAACTTGTTGTTTTTTTTCACACACAGACGCCACTAAGCATTTATATATTAGATATGTGTGTGTGTGTGTGTGTATATATATATATATATATATATATATACACATACATATATATATATATATCCTGATTACTGAATGGAAGAGAAATACGACTTTATCAAGGCATAAAGTTATTCGTAGCAAAACACGCGTTGGAGCTTCTCGCTTTGTTAGTCCTTAAACTCGATTCCGCTACACGTCTTACCTTATGTCGATATAACATACTAATATTCTAATGAAGGATTAGGGGGGACGCTAAAATTAAAGAATATCAGAGCCCCAAAATCACTATAGTCAGAGGCAAGAGAGTATACATAGATGTTTTATATTATAGATTATTATGTACTAGTTAATATTATAAATAGTTGTCAGAGGTACATTCAGTGTGATTGCTATAATGATACCATAATTATTGCAGGTCTCTGTACTGATTGTAATAAATGCAAGTAGATTGGAATCTGTAGGATTATAGGTCTCATATAAGAGTCTATACAGTGCAAACATCCTACAATCATTTCAGTAACTAGGGAGATTATATTTGATTCCATATTTTTAAATCCAATTCAGGGACGTGCAATAAGGTCTGTTAAAGGTGTCAAATTATAATCAGTATTAACAGTTCTGAATGTGAGATTGAAACATCGTATTTGCTGATATTAACTATAGCCTTTTATTCCCATTATCAGATAAATTAAGTGGATTTACAATCATCCAGGACAAAAAGCGCTAAAACATCATTATCCATTGATAATAAAAGTGAGTGTCAGACTGTACCCTAATGATATTGTATCTGTTAAGATAACTAAATGGATATTTTATGGTAAATAAATTCACGCTATTTGTTACACTGTATCCTGAAATTATCCAATTGGGACGTTATAAATAATTTTGTGAACTCCGGATAAAATAATTGGATTAAGGTAAACCTGGGAGTGCGGCTGTATGTTATTCAGCCTACGCCCCCTTATGATAGTTATGATTAACAATTTAACTCTCACGATATAACAGTCAATTTAACCAAGTATAGAGACCTATTGATTATAGAGGGAGAGTGTATTGTGACCGAAATTCAGATTCCTTCATACAAACTCAAGGGATATGACCATTGTTCCCTTTTAGATCATGACCTCCTATAAAAACATATTATAGAATTATTCACTATTAGTTTTCTTATAAGAGGATTCCTGTACTTGTAGTGGCGGATAAATACACAGTCATTATTGATACACAAATATAAGTATTTATTTCAATATAGATACAGACAACAGAGCACCGGAGTCGATGGCTGCAATTTTAATTCACTTTATTTAACTTTATTGCGCTGTCACAATATGTGTCCATAAATTTGTCTATATTTCGCTACCATTCTGTAATCGGGATATATGAATACATTAACAATAGCAAATACAAATTGTACATTTTATTATATAGAACATCAGAGAGAGCCCCGATAACACACATTCTATCTTCTCTTCTCTCTATAACTTGTACAGTTATATGTGAGCACCTCCCACATTAGTCAGATACTTAGGGGGGGGGGTGAAATCATTCTGACAATTCTGAAGGACGTTGGTTACTTGGTTCGGTTGGGACCAACTGTTACTTTATGCTGTGATTAGTACCACAAACAGTGGTCCAAGGAAGGACATCCGGTGAATCGGTGACAGGGTCATGGGCGCCCAAGGCTCGAGGATTGAAGGCTAGCCCGTCTGGTCCAATCCTACAGAAAAGCTACTGTAGCACAGAGTGCTGATAAAGTTACTGCCGGCTATGATAGAAAGGTGTCAGAACACACAGAGCATCTCAGGTTGCTGCGCATGGGGCTGCGTAGCCGCAGGCCGGTCAGAGTGCCCATGCTGACCTATGTCCACTGCCGAAAGCACCTACAATGGGCACGTGAGCACCAGAACTGGACCATGGAGCAATGGAAGAAGGTGGGCTGGGCTGATGAGTCACGTTATCTTTTACATCATGTGGACAGCCAGGTGCGTGTGCATCGTTTATCTGATGTATAGATGGCACCAGGATGTACTATTTGAAGAAGACAAGCCGGCGGAGGCAGTGTGATGTTCTGGGTAATGTTCTGCTGGGAAACCTTGGGTCCTGGCATTCATGTGGATGTTACTATGACACGTACCACCTACCTGAACAGACCAAGTACACCCTTCATGGCAGCGGTATTCCCTGATAGCAGTGTCCTCTTTCAGCAGGATAATGCGTCCTGCCACACGGCAAACATTGTTCAGGAATGGTTTGAGGAACATGACAAGGTGTTGACTTGGCCTCCAAATTCCCCAGATCTCAATCCGATCTGTGGGATGTGCTGGAGATACAAGTCTGAGCCATGGAGGCCGCACCTCGCTACTTATAGGACTTGTAGGATCTGCTGCTAACGTCTTGGTGCCAGATACCACAGGACACCTTCATAGGTCTTGTGGAGTCCATGCCTCGACGGGTCAGAGCTGTTTTGACCGCACAAGGGGAACCTACACAATATTAGGCAGGTGGTTTCAAGGTTGTGGCTGATCGGTGTATATTTAATCTATCATCATCATCGCCATTTATTTATACAGCGTCTATCATTTACATTACACCTGCCATGTCCCCATTTCCCCACAAAACGTACTTTCTGGAGACAGAACAATAACCACATTCAGTTTATAACTACTGACACTTCATTATACGCTTGTGGATCCCCAGGATCTCTGGAAATAGTACGATATGACCATTTTAGTGTATGAGGCATCCACAAATAATCCAGTCACCCATAGGCCCTGTGACCCTCATCCGGGCCTCGTTCTGCTTATATTAAAAGAAAATGTCACCCCGAGATATCAGGACATTTCTTCTCCCACCTCCTCTGTGTTTCCTCTCTCAGGTTTCCATTTCTAACCCTCCGGAGAGAAGGACGTTTCACAGAAATGATAGAGCAGAGAGATATATTACATTTCTGTGGTAATTTTGTCCTGGGAGCGGCTGTCGTCTCTCTCATCGGTCATTTCCCATTAACGAGGACCTATATTACGGCAGCGGATTGTATGGCTGAGTAAGATGGGAGCAGAGACCCGGCTGATTATTCTCATCTCATCAGATATCCGTCTATAGGAAGCGTCTCACATTTCTCGCTCAGCGTCTTATCTCCAACGCCGAGGATCTGATCTCCTCCGACATACGGTCCCTCACTTCTAGATAACGATATCATTTAATCCTATCTCAGCCCGGGGACAGATAACTCACAGGGTTATATTGTCAGATACTTTCTGATTAGTGTCAGTGTCTCTGCAGTCACTGCCAGACGATGGGCCCTGGAACCGGCGTCCGGAATATGTAATCAGCCGAGAGACTTATTTAATAACGCCATGCTAATGGCAGAAATGTGCTGTAACCCCTGGCAACCAATCAGATGTCAGCTCGGACTACTGCGCCGTGCGATTCATGAGGGGAGATATCTGGTTGCAGCAGTTATGTAGTATGTGGACTTTGTTATTGAAGAGTTTGAGCCCAAAACTAAACATTTGGGGTCTGATTCATCGTCGGACGTTTGTGCGCTGTATCTTGCGTGAAATTGCTCTGTGCGCGCTCAGAAACGGTCCTAACGCCAGTGAACACAATTGCATCTAATTCATGTCCAGACGCTAATGACGCTTCCGACCGTTGACGGTTTGAAGCGCGAAACGGGGGCGGGGACACGTAGGTAGTGTACAGTGAGGGCACGCTGAGGTTGTAGGCACGCGCATGATTCACGCTCTGGGCGTATCTTAGCTCTGTGTTTTTGAGCCGTATCACTTGCACCAGCAGCAGAGCAGGTGTAAGTACCGTCTGATAGGGATGGCATTAACAACATCCTGATATATGTATTTCATGAAGTAAAAAAATCTTTTTAAAATATATTTATATTAATGATTATACTTTTAATAGTTGATAATTATTTTATCTATGATCTATTATTTCTCTAATTTTTTTTTTATGTAACCCCCTGTCACTGTGTGTAGTGTGGGGTGCAAAGGGTACACAGTGCACCTCCTTCTCAAGCCCTGGCTAGCTGATGGGCATGGGTGTAAATGATCAGGGGGTCCCTGCACATGCAGGTGTTTCTTTGTAGTTAGTGGGACACAGGTAATGTCACTTTGGTGCAGTGTAATAGAAGTCACAATAATTTGGGCGCCAGACCATCTCTATAACAAACTGAACTTTTATTTACACTCTTCCTCCAGCACGATAATCATAATGGTTACAGAATATATACATCTCCTTACTCTCTCCAGCACAGTTCTTAATGAGCAATACGAATATGGTTGCAAATATCTTATCACTCCTCCTGCACAGTTCTTAATGTTATCCAGATGTTAAATAACATAATTTACATGTCTCTTGCACTCCATACTCACTGCAGATCACCCTTTCTGCAGGGGCACATGCATGGATGCTAATAGGCAGGCAGCCTCTCCACCATGCAGCTCTGACACACTCTGTGTACCTCTCAACTGCAGCTCATCCCTCCTCTGCGGGGATAATGTCTCCTGTGCTCTGACACGTCACTCTGTGTACTCTCAGCCTCAGGATCTGACACTACAGCTACCATGCCTCTTGTAGCAGCCCTCACTCCAGGGCCTCTTCCATGCGCAGTGTCCCCCTCTCTCTTGGGTTCTCTATAGTGGCATGGAGTTCTCCCCCTCATCCAGGGCACACATTCCTTGCCCTGGCGCAGTCACCACGCTCAGACTTCCAGGCAATGCTGGGGGAGCCTGGGAGCTTCCACCCCAGGTCCCCAGCTACATCTCTCCTCTCCCCCTATCTGACAGCCCCTCTCCCTCAGTCTCCAGGCTGGGCTGGGTTATCCCCATGGTAACCTGTTTATGTAACTTTTCATAAACTATTAGCTTACCCTCTAGGTGACCCCTCCTGAATTCACTGAGGTAAAGGTTTAACTAAAACACCACTAGGGGGGTGTTACATTTATTTTTTTTTCATGGATTTTGATGGGGCTTGATATTGCACATATGTATTCTCCTTCCACTATATAACTCTCAGTCTGTGGCTTCCTGCTGCCTCCATTCCCCTCCTCACATCATGTCACTGCCCCTGTCACATGCAGTCCTGTCCTCACTAACACATCACTCATCTCCTGATATACTCTGTGCTGCTGGGGGACCCTGCTCCTTCCACTATATAACTCTCAGTCTGTGGCTTCCTGCTGCCTCCATTCCCCTCCTCACATCATGTCACTGCCCCTGTCACATGCAGCCTTGTCCTCACTAACACATCACTCATCTCCTGATATACTCTGTGCTGCTGGAGGACCCTGCTCCTTCCACTATATAACTCTCAGTCTGTGGCTTCCTGCTGCCTCCATTCCCCTCCTCACATCATGTCACTGCCCCTGTCACATGCAGCCCTGTCCTCACTAACACATCACTCATCTCCTGATATACTCTGTGCTGCTGGAGGACCCTGCTCCTTCCACTATATAACTCTCAGTCTGTGTCTTCCTGCTGCCTCCATTCCCCTCCTGACATCATGTCACTGCCCCTGTCACATGCAGCCTTGTCCTCACTAACACATCACTCATCTCCTGATATACTCTGTGCTGCTGGAGGACCCTGCTCCTTCCACTATATAACTCTCAGTCTGTGGCTTCCTGCTGCCTCCATTCCCCTCCTCACATCATGTCACTGCCCCTGTCACATGCAGCCCTGTCCTCACTAACACATCACTCATCTCCTGATATACTCTGTGCTGCTGGAGGACCCTGCTCCTTCCACTATATTACTCTCAGTCTGTGGCTTCCTGCTGCCTCCATTCCCCTCCTGACATCATGTCACTGTCCCTGTCACATGCAGCCCTGTCCTCACTAACACATCACTCACCTCCTGATATACTCTGTGCTGCTGGGGACCCTGCTCCTTCCACTATATAACTCTCAGTCTGTGACTTCCTGCTGCCTCCCACCCCTCCTCACATCATGTCACTGTCCCTGTCACATGCAGCCCTGTCCTCACTATCACATCACTCATCTCCTGATATACTCTGTGCTGCTGGGGGACCCTGCTCCTTCCACTATATAACTCTCAGTCTGTGGCTTCCTGCTGCCTCCATTCCCCTCCTCACATCATGTCACTGTCCCTGTCACATGCAGCCCTGTCCTCACTAACACATCACTCATCTCCTGATATACTCTGTGCTGCTGGAGGACCCTGCTCCTTCCACTATATAACTCTCAGTCTGTGGCTTCCTGCTGCCTCCATTCCCCTCCTCACATCATGTCACTGCCCCTGTCACATGCAGTCCTGTCCTCACTAACACATCACTCATCTCCTGATATACTCTCTGCTGCTGGGGGACCCTGCTCCTTCCACTATATAACTCTCAGTCTGTGGCTTCCTGCTGCCTCCATTCCCCTCCTCACATCATGTCACTGCCCCTGTCACATGCAGCCTTGTCCTCACTAACACATCACTCATCTCCTGATATACTCTGTGCTGCTGGAGGACCCTGCTCCTTCCACTATATAACTCTCAGTCTGTGGCTTCCTGCTGCCTCCATTCCCCTCCTCACATCATGTCACTGCCCCTGTCACATGCAGCCCTGTCCTCACTAACACATCACTCATCTCCTGATATACTCTGTGCTGCTGGAGGACCCTGCTCCTTCCACTATATAACTCTCAGTCTGTGTCTTCCTGCTGCCTCCATTCCCCTCCTGACATCATGTCACTGCCCCTGTCACATGCAGCCTTGTCCTCACTAACACATCACTCATCTCCTGATATACTCTGTGCTGCTGGAGGACCCTGCTCCTTCCACTATATAACTCTCAGTCTGTGGCTTCCTGCTGCCTCCATTCCCCTCCTCACATCATGTCACTGCCCCTGTCACATGCAGCCCTGTCCTCACTAACACATCACTCATCTCCTGATATACTCTGTGCTGCTGGAGGACCCTGCTCCTTCCACTATATTACTCTCAGTCTGTGGCTTCCTGCTGCCTCCATTCCCCTCCTGACATCATGTCACTGTCCCTGTCACATGCAGCCCTGTCCTCACTAACACATCACTCACCTCCTGATATACTCTGTGCTGCTGGGGACCCTGCTCCTTCCACTATATAACTCTCAGTCTGTGACTTCCTGCTGCCTCCCACCCCTCCTCACATCATGTCACTGTCCCTGTCACATGCAGCCCTGTCCTCACTATCACATCACTCATCTCCTGATATACTCTGTGCTGCTGGGGGACCCTGCTCCTTCCACTATATAACTCTCAGTCTGTGGCTTCCTGCTGCCTCCATTCCCCTCCTCACATCATGTCACTGTCCCTGTCACATGCAGCCCTGTCCTCACTAACACATCACTCATCTCCTGATATACTCTGTGCTGCTGGAGGACCCTGCTCCTTCCACTATATAACTCTCAGTCTGTGGCTTCCTGCTGCCTCCATTCCCCTCCTCACATCATGTCACTGCCCCTGTCACATGCAGTCCTGTCCTCACTAACACATCACTCATCTCCTGATATACTCTGTGCTGCTGGGGGACCCTGCTCCTTCCACTATATAACTCTCAGTCTGTGGCTTCCTGCTGCCTCCATTCCCCTCCTCACATCATGTCACTGCCCCTGTCACATGCAGCCTTGTCCTCACTAACACATCACTCATCTCCTGATATACTCTGTGCTGCTGGAGGACCCTGCTCCTTCCACTATATAACTCTCAGTCTGTGGCTTCCTGCTGCCTCCATTCCCCTCCTCACATCATGTCACTGCCCCTGTCACATGCAGCCCTGTCCTCACTAACACATCACTCATCTCCTGATATACTCTGTGCTGCTGGAGGACCCTGCTCCTTCCACTATATAACTCTCAGTCTGTGTCTTCCTGCTGCCTCCATTCCCCTCCTGACATCATGTCACTGCCCCTGTCACATGCAGCCTTGTCCTCACTAACACATCACTCATCTCCTGATATACTCTGTGCTGCTGGAGGACCCTGCTCCTTCCACTATATAACTCTCAGTCTGTGGCTTCCTGCTGCCTCCATTCCCCTCCTCACATCATGTCACTGCCCCTGTCACATGCAGCCCTGTCCTCACTAACACATCACTCATCTCCTGATATACTCTGTGCTGCTGGAGGACCCTGCTCCTTCCACTATATTACTCTCAGTCTGTGGCTTCCTGCTGCCTCCATTCCCCTCCTGACATCATGTCACTGTCCCTGTCACATGCAGCCCTGTCCTCACTAACACATCACTCACCTCCTGATATACTCTGTGCTGCTGGGGACCCTGCTCCTTCCACTATATAACTCTCAGTCTGTGACTTCCTGCTGCCTCCCACCCCTCCTCACATCATGTCACTGTCCCTGTCACATGCAGCCCTGTCCTCACTATCACATCACTCATCTCCTGATATACTCTGTGCTGCTGGGGGACCCTGCTCCTTCCACTATATAACTCTCAGTCTGTGGCTTCCTGCTGCCTCCATTCCCCTCCTCACATCATGTCACTGCCCCTGTCACATGCAGCCTTGTCCTCACCAACACATCACTCATCTCCTGATATACTCTGTGCTGCTGGGGGACCCTGCTCCTTCCACTATATAACTCTCAGTCTGTGGCTTCCTGCTGCCTCCATTCCCCTCCTCACATCATGTCACTGCCCCTGTCACATGCAGCCCTGTCCTCACTAACACATGACTCATCTTCTGATATACTCTGTGCTGCTGGAGGACCCTGCTCCTTCCACTATATAACTCTCAGTCTGTGGCTTCCTGCTGCCTCCATTCCCCTCCTCACATCATGGCACTGCCCCCGTTACATGCAGTCCTCACTATCACATCACTCATCTCCTGATATACTCTGTGCTGCTGGGGACCCTGCTCCTTCCACTATATAACTCTCAGTCTGTGGCTTCCTGCTGCCTCCATTCCCCTCCTCACATCATGTCACTGCCCCTGTCACATGCAGCCTTGTCCTCACTAACACATCACTCATCTCCTGATATACTCTGTGCTGCTGGAGGACCCTGCTCCTTCCACTATATAACTGTCTGTGGCTTCCTGCTGCCTCCATTCCCCTCCTCACATCATGTCACTGCCCCTGTCACATGCAGCCCTGTCCTCACTAACACATCTCATGATATACTCTGTGCTGCTGGGAGACCCTGCTCCTCCCACTATATAACTCTCAGTCTGTGGCTTCCTGCTGCCTCCATTCCCCTCCTCACATCATGTCACTGCCCCTGTCACATGCAGTCCTGTCCTCAATAACACATCACTCATCTCCTGATATACTCTGTGCTGCTGGGGGACCCTGCTCCTTCCACTATATAACTCTCAGTCTGTGTCTTCCTGCTGCCTCCATTCCCCTCCTCACATCATGTCACTGCCCCTGTCACATGCAGTCCTGTCCTCACTAACACATCACTCACCTCCTGATATACTCTGTGCTGCTGGGGACCCTGCTCCTTCCACTATATAACTCTCAGTCTGTGACTTCCTGCTGCCTCCCACCCCTCCTCACATCATGTCACTGTCCCTGTCACATGCAGCCCTGTCCTCACTATCACATCACTCATCTCCTGATATACTCTGTGCTGCTGGGGGACCCTGCTCCTTCCACTATATAACTCTCAGTCTGTGGCTTCCTGCTGCCTCCATTCCCCTCCTCACATCATGTCACTGTCCCTGTCACATGCAGCCCTGTCCTCACTAACACATCACTCATCTCCTGATATACTCTGTGCTGCTGGAGGACCCTGCTCCTTCCACTATATAACTCTCAGTCTGTGGCTTCCTGCTGCCTCCATTCCCCTCCTCACATCATGTCACTGCCCCTGTCACATGCAGCCTTGTCCTCACCAACACATCACTCATCTCCTGATATACTCTGTGCTGCTGGGGGACCCTGCTCCTTCCACTATATAACTCTCAGTCTGTGGCTTCCTGCTGCCTCCATTCCCCTCCTCACATCATGTCACTGCCCCTGTCACATGCAGCCCTGTCCTCACTAACACATGACTCATCTTCTGATATACTCTGTGCTGCTGGAGGACCCTGCTCCTTCCACTATATAACTCTCAGTCTGTGGCTTCCTGCTGCCTCCATTCCCCTCCTCACATCATGGCACTGCCCCCGTTACATGCAGTCCTCACTATCACATCACTCATCTCCTGATATACTCTGTGCTGCTGGGGACCCTGCTCCTTCCACTATATAACTCTCAGTCTGTGGCTTCCTGCTGCCTCCATTCCCCTCCTCACATCATGTCACTGCCCCTGTCACATGCAGCCCTGTCCTCACTAACACATCACTCATCTCCTGATATACTCTGTGCTGCTGGAGGACCCTGCTCCTTCCACTATATAACTCTCAGTCTGTGGCTTCCTGCTGCCTCCATTCCCCTCCTCACATCATGTCACTGCCCCTGTCACATGCAGCCCTGTCCTCACTAACACATCACTCATCTCCTGATATACTCTGTGCTGCTGGGGGACCCTGCTCCTTCCACTATATAACTCTCAGTCTGTGGCTTCCTGCTGCCTCCATTCCCCTCCTCACATCATGTCACTGCCCCTGTCACATGCAGTCCTGTCCTCACTAACACATCACTCATCTCCTGATATACTCTGTGCTGCTGGGGGACCCTGCTCCTTCCACTATATAACTCTCAGTCTGTGGCTTCCTGCTGCCTCCATTCCCCTCCTCACATCATGTCACTGCCCCTGTCACATGCAGCCTTGTCCTCACTAACACATCACTCATCTCCTGATATACTCTGTGCTGCTGGAGGACCCTGCTCCTTCCACTATATAACTCTCAGTCTGTGGCTTCCTGCTGCCTCCATTCCCCTCCTCACATCATGTCACTGCCCCTGTCACATGCAGCCCTGTCCTCACTAACACATCACTCATCTCCTGATATACTCTGTGCTGCTGGGGGACCCTGCTCCTTCCACTATATAACTCTCAGTCTGTGGCTTCCTGCTGCCTCCATTCCCCTCCTCACATCATGTCACTGCCCCTGTCACATGCAGCCCTGTCCTCACTAACACATGACTCATCTTCTGATATACTCTGTGCTGCTGGAGGACCCTGCTCCTTCCACTATATAACTCTCAGTCTGTGGCTTCCTGCTGCCTCCATTCCCCTCCTCACATCATGGCACTGCCCCCGTTACATGCAGTCCTCACTATCACATCACTCATCTCCTGATATACTCTGTGCTGCTGGGGACCCTGCTCCTTCCACTATATAACTCTCAGTCTGTGGCTTCCTGCTGCCTCCATTCCCCTCCTCACATCATGTCACTGCCCCTGTCACATGCAGCCTTGTCCTCACTAACACATCACTCATCTCCTGATATACTCTGTGCTGCTGGAGGACCCTGCTCCTTCCACTATATAACTCTCAGTCTGTGGCTTCCTGCTGCCTCCATTCCCCTCCTCACATCATGTCACTGCCCCTGTCACATGCAGCCCTGTCCTCACTAACACATCACTCATCTCCTGATATACTCTGTGCTGCTGGGGGACCCTGCTCCTTCCACTATATAACTCTCAGTCTGTGGCTTCCTGCTGCCTCCATTCCCCTCCTCACATCATGTCACTGCCCCTGTCACATGCAGCCCTGTCCTCACTAACACATGACTCATCTTCTGATATACTCTGTGCTGCTGGAGGACCCTGCTCCTTCCACTATATAACTCTCAGTCTGTGGCTTCCTGCTGCCTCCATTCCCCTCCTCACATCATGGCACTGCCCCCGTTACATGCAGTCCTCACTATCACATCACTCATCTCCTGATATACTCTGTGCTGCTGGGGACCCTGCTCCTTCCACTATATAACTCTCAGTCTGTGGCTTCCTGCTGCCTCCATTCCCCTCCTCACATCATGTCACTGCCCCTGTCACATGCAGCCCTGTCCTCACTAACACATCTCATGATATACTCTGTGCTGCTGGGAGACCCTGCTCCTCCCACTATATAACTCTCAGTCTGTGGCTTCCTGCTGCCTCCATTCCCCTCCTCACATCATGTCACTGCCCCTGTCACATGCAGCCCTGTCCTCACTAACACATCACTCATCTCCTGATATACTCTGTGCTGCTGGGACCCTGCTCCTCCCACTATATAACTCTCAGTCTGTGGCTTCCTGCTGCCTCCATTCCCCTCCTCACATCATGTCACTGCCCCTGTCACATGCAGTCCTGTCCTCAATAACACATCACTCATCTCCTGATATACTCTGTGCTGCTGGGGGACCCTGCTCCTTCCACTATATAACTCTCAGTCTGTGTCTTCCTGCTGCCTCCATTCCCCTCCTCACATCATGTCACTGCCCCTGTCACATGCAGTCCTGTCCTCACTAACACATCACTCATCTCCTGATATACTCTGTGCTGCTGGGGGACCCTGCTCCTTCCACTATATAACTCTCAGTCTGTGGCTTCCTGCTGCCTCCATTCCCCTCCTCACATCATGTCACTGCCCCTGTCACATGCAGTCCTGTCCTCAATAACACATCACTCATCTCCTGATATACTCTGTGCTGCTGGGGGACCCTGCTCCTTCCACTATATAACTCTCAGTCTGTGGCTTCCTGCTGCCTCCATTCCCCTCCTCACATCATGTCACTGCCCCTGTCACATGCAGTCCTGTCCTCACTAACACATCACTCATCTCCTGATATACTCTGTGCTGCTGGAGGACCCTGCTCCTTCCACTATATAACTCTCAGTCTGTGGCTTCCTGCTGCCTCCATTCCCCTCCTCACATCATGTCACTGCCCCTGTCACATGCAGTCCTGTCCTCACTAACACATCACTCATCTCCTGATATACTCTGTGCTGCTGGAGGACCCTGCTCCTTCCACTATATAACTCTCAGTCTGTGGCTTCCTGCTGCCTCCATTCCCCTCCTCACATCATGTCACTGCCCCTGTCACATGCAGCCCTGTCCTCACTAACACATCACTCATCTCCTGATATACTCTGTGCTGCTGGAGGACCCTGCTCCTTCCACTATATAACTCTCAGTCTGTGGCTTCCTGCTGCCTCCATTCCCCTCCTCACATCATGTCACTGCCCCTGTCACATGCAGCCCTGTCCTCACTAACACATCACTCATCTCCTGATATACTCTGTGCTGCTGGGGGACCCTGCTCCTTCCACTATATAACTCTCAGTCTGTGGCTTCCTGCTGCCTCCATTCCCCTCCTCACATCATGTCACTGCCCCTGTCACATGCAGTCCTGTCCTCAATAACACATCACTCATCTCCTGATATACTCTGTGCTGCTGGAGGACCCTGCTCCTTCCACTATATAACTCTCAGTCTGTGGCTTCCTGCTGCCTCCATTCCCCTCCTCACATCATGTCACTGCCCCTGTCACATGCAGCCCTGTCCTCACTAACACATCACTCATCTCCTGATATACTCTGTGCTGCTGGGGGACCCTGCTCCTTCCACTATATAACTCTCAGTCTGTGGCTTCCTGCTGCCTCCATTCCCCTCCTCACATCATGTCACTGCCCCTGTCACATGCAGTCCTGTCCTCAATAACACATCACTCATCTCCTGATATACTCTGTGCTGCTGGAGGATCCTGCTCCTTCCACTATATAACTCTCAGTCTGTGACTTCCTGCTGCCTCCATTCCCCTCCTCACATCATGTCACTGCCCCTGTCACATGCAGCCCTGTCCTCACTAACACATCTCATGATATACTCTGTGCTGCTGGGAGACCCTGCTCCTTCCACTATATAACTCTCAGTCTGTGGCTTCCTGCTGCCTCCATTCCCCTCCTCACATCATGTCACTGCCCCTGTCACATGCAGTCCTGTCCTCACTAACACATCACTCATCTCCTGATATACTCTGTGCTGCTGGGGGACCCTGCTCCTTCCACTATATAACTCTCAGTCTGTGGCTTCCTGCTGCCTCCATTCCCCTCCTCACATCATGTCACTGCCCCTGTCACATGCAGTCCTGTCCTCACTAACACATCACTCATCTCCTGATATACTCTGTGCTGCTGGGGGACCCTGCTCCTTCCACTATATAACTCTCAGTCTGTGGCTTCCTGCTGCCTCCATTCCCCTCCTCACATCATGTCACTGCCCCTGTCACATGCAGCCTTGTCCTCACTAACACATCACTCATCTCCTGATATACTCTGTGCTGCTGGAGGACCCTGCTCCTTCCACTATATAACTCTCAGTCTGTGGCTTCCTTCTGCCTCCATTCCCCTCCTCACATCATGTCACTGCCCCTGTCACATGCAGCCCTGTCCTCACTAACACATCACTCATATACTGATATACTTTGCCCACTCAAGGAACGGATTTTAAACTGAGATTTTGCATATGATAACACAGATTAGATAGGTGCAGTGTACCGCTGTAGGCGGAGGGGGGGCTCTGATCTCCCTCACTGACCCCTAATCCTTGTCTTTGGCTGTCACATCTTGACGTCACCGTGGGGGCATGAGAAGGTGACAGTTACATAAGGTTCTAAAAGGGAAGAACTCACCTCGCTGTACCCAGCTAATCACTTACACTGAGCCGGAGTTACATAAAGAGATTACACCCATTAGCCTCCAACTGCTGCCTGCAATCTGCCTGGTTACCTGGGAGAATATAGAAGAAAGCGACACTCTCACCACATAGCACCCATAAAGGTATTGTAGCGCACAGACAGTATGACTGGCTACCTACGTGTCTCTCCACACTGTCCCTTACACCTTCACACCGGCTCTACACTGCCTCCTGCTGACATTGTCCTGTATTGCAACCCGGCACTGGGGATGAAAACTTTATCGATAGCTTTGAAATAAAATAAATGATTGTTTAAATCAGGCTCATTCAACAAGTAGCTGCCATTGGAGGATGTGATATGAAAGGGGCAGAGCCAGTTAAAGTGGGCACACACCTATGTAATCTTACTTCAGATGCAATTTCTATAACGATTTTACCAACGACTGAAAGTCCCGATGATAATGCTGATTCCTGTGTACATACCTACACTACTTACCTGCAGATCTGTGATCTCCATCTCTCATAACCATCTGCTGAAACGATGGTGACTCGCTAAAGATATCTGTCTACGCTGCTGGTGGTGAGTGCGTACACACTACCATATTTACCTGACATTTTTTCCATCGTTGATGGTGATTTTTAGGAAGTTTATAAAACCAAATTAACAGATGCGATGTGTATTACTATGATAAAACATGATCGTGGGAGCGTACACACTAAAGCAATATCTGACCAGGGGGTGGTGAATTGTGTGACTGGTAACATTTCCGTTTAATCAGCGATATAACAACCTGCGTCCTCCACCCACTGTCTTTTGGCAACTTTTCTGTGCGGTTAGACCTGGTAAATGTCATGTGCTTCCTCCTGCCAGCTGAACAATTATATTGACCTAGTTTTACTGGTGTTTGACTATGAGAGAAAACAGAACCTGCCCAGTGTACACAAATATACGACATTTCCCCAAGCCGGAGACAACACAGAACAGTGTTACAATGTATCACGAGAAACTTCATGTTATTAGACGTCTCTTACTATATTATGTATAGTGGAGGTTCTTAGGAGCCATCTAAACACCCCTCTATCATCCTAATGAGTGCTCTGTCCGGGTTCTCTCTAAGCAGAAGCCATCGATCCATATCTTGCACTGATGAGACGTAATAAGTTGGAAACAGCTGTGTGCAGGTTGAATTCATGGCTAAGCATCTCCGGACGTATTTATGCTAGAAAGTTAGAGGATCTGGACCCATATTTGGCCATAGAGGCGAGTAAGGAGCGATTTGTATATCTTAACCCACAATTCCTAGTGTAAAGCTTAGTTCTTTATTCTTTGGTTCTGGGGTTAATGCTAAACACCTTTTATTATAATGTTTATTACTGCATTTTTAGTGGGATGCTTATAATATATATATATATATATAGTCCCCCTGCTTGTATCACATCTACTCCATGGTGCGAATCCTGTTAATCTTATGGAGCGGATCAAACCTATCAGTCACAGTCGCTCTCTTCTAATGACCTGGCTGCCGTTTCATCCTGGACCTGACTATTCTACACGTTTGTGTAGATGTCAGGGACCTAAATTGTGGGCAGCAGACGAATCCTGAAGACCATCCATGAGCCAAAGACCAAGCACCAGTCAGAGTAAGGTGTGCCGGCAGCCACACACTCCCGGAAATATGTGGGAGAGAGACTGAACAGTTTCTACGTGACTTAGCCAGTGTGTGGTACCAATATAGAGTCTCTCTGCTTATTACTAGTAAGACAGACAGAGGTCCTGCCCATTATAATCCAGACCGTCACCCAGATCTGGTCTGTAATAGACATTAGATGAGGATCATTGTACCAGTGAGACCTGCTGGGGTCTACCGATCATCATATAAACAGATAACATATAATTCTTACACACTGTGACAATCACCACACACAGAGATAATTAGGATACTTGTATCATTGTATTTTTTCTTATCATACAAAGTGTAATATAAAACACATTGAGAACATGTAGACTGGGGGGGGGGGGGGGGGGGGGGGGGGGGTAACATAAAAGTTATATTTGGGAGACATCTACCTCTATTTATTAATCCATAATTGAGATCATCGGGAATGTTGAGATCATCGGGAATGTTGGGAATAGGAACCTATCACTGTCTTATTCTATGTGGGATGGGGGGTTTAATGGATGGAGGAAATCTCTTGTCTCATTGGAAATGAATGCTTAAAATTATAGGATCCCTAGAAAATAAGATACTTGTAATGAGGGGTATATGAAGGGGGGAGAGAGGGGACATTATTTTGTCAGTAATTTAATTTTACTATAATGCAATTAAACGGATTAATAAAATAATTTAAAGCGGGTCATTATGTCTCAGCCAATGAGGCTCCTGTATCTCTGGACCGCAGTGCAGTATAACTACTTCTGGGGTAGGAGAGATACAGAGGAGGACTAAATACACCTGTGATACATATTATATTCCCCAGAGGGAGGGGGGGGGGGGGGGGGGGCGGTGCTACGTGTTCATCTGGGCACAAGACATGGCACAAAGTCATATTAACAGATGTGGGGCCCCTTGGGGGCCCGCGGCCTAGTAACATCGCAGCATGAATGAATTGCAGGAAGCTCCTCGCAGGCAGTCGCACAGCTTCCCGATCCGCGGCCCCGTGCTTCATGGCGCAGCGTTCTCCTACGTCGCACTGTCCGGAGAGAAGAAGAATGAGAGTCAGCACTTTGGGCCAGGGGAACATTCATTTACTTTTGCTTCGCTTGGCACAGGTATTTCCTTAACTCCCTGCACTGTATGTATGTATGAGGTTTTCTGTGTCGCTACAGAGCTTCCTCTTCTATCTGTCACCCACAAGTCTCTGTGTCATTACAGCACGTCCCCCCCAGTAGTTACCAGCAGTAATTCCCCCATCCCTATAATACTCTTTCTCCAGCCCCCAATCCTATAATAGTGTGATATTGTAGCACCTAATCGTGTCCTGGTGATAGTATTATCCTCTGTCCCTTATCTCTCCCTATTCTAGTCTCTTATTACAAATCTGTTACTACGTATCCTCTCTTCTCCATCTATCACATCTGTCTTCACAATCTATCTACCCCCTAAGTCTGTGCACATACAATAACCCCCCCCCCCCCCCATCTCTATAATGGATCTCACTCTAGTTCCATCCTTGTGACCTGGACCCACATCCCGCTCCTCACCCGGGGGCACTTGGCTGGCCTTCTTCTCCAGACTGATGCCTCTGTCCTGATTGTACTCCAGCATTTCTCCGAGGGCCACAGCCTGGAACAAGACACCGGTGAGGAATGTGAGACACCACTTACAGTACAAAGGGGGATTTACCTACTCTCCCTAAATGTACCTAAAGTTCTGGAATCTCACCAGACCCCCAGGAGGACCAGACGTCTGGATCCTGACACTCTCTCCTCTGCTGCACGAAGAGGTGATTAGCGTTGTGGAGCATCACACTTCCTGGACTTCCTCTCCGGGGGAAAGTACAATGTTACTAACATTGCTCAGAGGTGAAGTCTGCACTAGCAACCAGACATCCGCATTGTCAAACATGCACTGAAAGCTAATTGCTCATTGGCTGCTGTTTTGCACCTTTCAGCAATGTTAGTACAAAACCCTTACAGACCCCCAGACAGACCCCCAGGCAGACCTCAGACAGACCCTCAGACAGATCTCAGACAGACCCTCAGACAGATCTCAGACAGACCCCCAGGCAGACCTCAGACAGACCCTCAGACAGATCTCAGACAGACCCTCAGACAGACCCCCAGGCAGACCTCAGACAGACCCTCAGACAGATCTCAGACACCCCCCCAGACAGACCCTCAGACAGACCCCCAGGCAGACCTCAGACAGACCCGAGAGAGACCCCCAGGCAGACCTCAGACAGACCCACAGACAGACCCCCTTCAGACCTCAGCCCCCCCCCCCCCCAGACAGACCCCAAGGCAGACCTCAGACAGATCCTCTTCAGACCTCAGACACCCCCCCAGACAGACCCTCAGACAGACCCCCAGGCAGACCCGAGGGAGACCCCCAGACAGACCTCAGACAGACCCCCTTCAGACCTCAGATACCCCCCCCAGAAAGACCCCCAGACAGACCCCCAGACAGACCTCAGACAGACCCTTAATACAGTGGAAGGAAGTGCACCACCTAGCTGTGGAAGCTGTAACAGACTACTTACTTGCGGATCAGAAATAATGACTAGATTGATTAATGACTAAATGATTTATACCTATAATTGGATTATGTGGGATTTGTTATTCCAGCAAATGAACCACATAATACAATACTGATAAGAAGAATTAATTTCACTTATTTTAACACTGATATAATGAGACTACAATCCTATAAGGTAAAAATAACTTGGAAATCTCATGAGAATGTCAGTTACTACTGGAAGTAACGGCACAAACATGAGTACATTAATAGCATCAATTTAATTAGCAGGAGCGAATTCCATTGAGAATGGCAGATCAGTGAGTTGAGAAAAGTAATTTGGAGCTTATCCACATTTTTACAAACAAGTAGACTAATCTCAGTATCTATGTGTTGGGGTAGATGGGGCAGAGCAATGTTCTGCAGATCTCTAGAGAGGTCAGTAATGTAATAATCTGCAGAATACATCACTATGTATCTGTCGGGGTAGATGGAACAGAGCAATGTTCTGCAGATCTCTAGAGAGGTCACTAATGTAATAATCTGCAGAATATATCACTATGTATCTGTCAGGGGGTAGATGGGACAGAGCAATGTTCTGCAGATCTCTAGAGAGGTCAGTAATGTGATAATCTGCAGAATATATCACTATGTATCTGTCAGGGGGTAGATGGAACAGAGCAATGTTCTGCAGATCTCTAGAGAGGTCAGTAATGTAATATTCTGCAGAATATATCACTATGTATCTGTCAGGGGGTAGATGGAACAGAGAAATGTTCTGCAGATCTCTAGAGAGGTCAGTAATGTAATAATCTGCAGAATATATCACTATGTATCTGTCAGGGGGTAGATGGGACAGAGCAATGTTCTGCAGATCTCTAGAGAGGTCAGTAATGTAATAATCTGCAGAATATATCACTATGTATCTGTCAGGGGGTAGATGGGACAGAGCGATGTTCTGCAGATCTCTAGAGAGGTCAGTAATGTAATACTCTGCAGAATATATCACTGTGTATCTGTCAGGGGGTAGATGGGACAGAGCAATGTTCTGCAGATCTCTAGAGAGGTCAGTAATGTAATAATCTGCAGAATATATCACTATGTATCTGTCAGGGGGTAGATGGGACAGAGCAATGTTCTGCAGATCTCTACATAGGTCAGTAATGTAATAATCTGCAGAATATATCACTATGTATCTGTCAGGGGGTAGATGGGGCAGAGCAATGTTCTGCAGATCACTAGAGAGGTCAGTAATGTAATAATCTGCAGAATATATCACTATGTATCTGTCAGGAGGTAGATGGGACAGAGTAATGTTCCTGCAGATCTCTAGAGAGGTCAGTAATGTAATAATCTGCAGAATATATCACTATGTATCTGTCAGGGGGTAGACGGAACAGAGCAATGTTCTGCAGATCTCTAGAGAGGTCAGTAATGTAATAATCTGCAGAATATATCACTATATATCTGTCAGGGGGTAGATGGGACAGAGCGATGTTCTGCAGATCTCTAGAGAGGTCAGTAATGTAATAATCTGCAGAATATATCACTATGTATCTGTCAGGGGGTAGATGGGACAGAGCAATGTTCTGCAGATCTCTAGAGAGGTCAGTAATGTAATAATCTGCAGAATATATCACTATGTATCTGTCAGGGGGTAGATGGGACAGAGCAATGTTCTGCAGATCTCTAGAGAGGTCAGTAATGTAATAATCTGCAGATATATCACTATGTATCTGTCAGGGGGTAGACGGAACAGAGCAATGTTCTGCAGATCTCTAGAGAGGTCAGTAATGTAATAATCTGCAGAATATATCACTATGTATCTGTCAGGGGGTAGATGGGACAGAGCAATGTTCTGCAGATCTCTAGAGAGGTCACTAATGTAATTATCTGCAGAATATATCACTATGTATCTGTCAGGGGGTAGATGGGACAGAGCAATGTTCTGCAGATCTCTAGAGAGGTCAGTAATGTGATAATCTGCAGAATATATCACTATGTATCTGTCAGGGGGTAGATGGAACAGAGCAATGTTCTGCAGATCTCTAGAGAGGTCAGTAATGTAATATTCTGCAGAATATATCACTATGTATCTGTCAGGGGGTAGATGGAACAGAGAAATGTTCTGCAGATCTCTAGAGAGGTCAGTAATGTAATAATCTGCAGAATATATCACTATGTATCTGTCAGGGGGTAGATGGGGCAGAGCAATGTTCTGCAGATCTCTAGAGAGGTCAGTAATGTAATAATCTGCAGAATATATCACTATGTATCTGTCAGGGGGTAGATGGGACAGAGCAATGTTCTGCAGATCTCTAGAGAGGTCAGTAATGTAATAATCTGCAGAATATATCACTATGTATCTGTCAGGGGGTAGATGGGACAGAGCGATGTTCTGCAGATCTCTAGAGAGGTCAGTAATGTAATACTCTGCAGAATATATCACTGTGTATCTGTCAGGGGGTAGATGGGACAGAGCAATGTTCTGCAGATCTCTAGAGAGGTCAGTAATGTAATAATCTGCAGAATATATCACTATGTATCTGTCAGGGGGTAGATGGGACAGAGCAATGTTCTGCAAATCTCTACATAGGTCAGTAATGTAATAATCTGCAGAATATATCACTATGTATCTGTCAGGGGGTAGATGGGGCAGAGCAATGTTCTGCAGATCACTAGAGAGGTCAGTAATGTAATAATCTGCAGAATATATCACTATGTATCTGTCAGGAGGTAGATGGGACAGAGTAATGTTCTGCAGATCTCTAGAGAGGTCAGTAATGTAATAATCTGCAGAATATATCACTATGTATCTGTCAGGGGGTAGACGGAACAGAGCAATGTTCTGCAGATCTCTAGAGAGGTCAGTAATGTAATAATCTGCAGAATATATCACTATATATCTGTCAGGGGGTAGATGGAACAGAGCAATGTTCTGCAGCTCTCTAGAGAGGTCAGTAATGTAATAATCTGCAGAATATATCACTATGTATCTGTCAGGGGGTAGATGGGACAGAGCGATGTTCTGCAGATCTCTAGAGAGGTCAGTAATGTAATAATCTGCAGAATATATCACTATGTATCTGTCAGGGGGTAGATGGGACAGAGCAATGTTCTGCAGATCTCTAGAGAGGTCAGTAATGTAATAATCTGCAGAATATATCACTATGTATCTGTCAGGGGGTAGATGGGACAGAGCAATGTTCTGCAGATCTCTAGAGAGGTCAGTAATGTAATAATCTGCAGATATATCACTATGTATCTGTCAGGGGGTAGACGGAACAGAGCAATGTTCTGCAGATCTCTAGAGAGGTCAGTAATGTAATAATCTGCAGAATATATCACTATGTATCTGTCAGGGGGTAGATGGGACAGAGCAATGTTCTGCAGATCTCTAGAGAGGTCAGTAATGTAATAATCTGCAGAATATATCACTATGTATCTGTCAGGGGGTAGATGGGACAGAGCAATGTTCTGCAGATCTCTAGAGAGGTCAGTAATGTAATAATCTGCAGATATATCACTATGTATCTGTCAGGGGGTAGATGGGACAGAGCAATGTTCTGCAGATCTCTAGAGAGGTCAGTAATGTAATAATCTGCAGAATATATCACTATGTATCTGTCAGGGGGTAGATGGGACAGAGCAATGTTCTGCAGATCTCTAGAGAGGTTAGTAATGTAATAATCTGCAGAATATATCACTATGTATCTGTCAGGAGGTAGATGGGACAGAGCAATGTTCTGCAGATCTCTAGAGAGGTCAGTAATGTAATAATCTGCAGAATATATCACTGTGTATCTGTCAGGGAGTAGATGGGACAGAGCAATGTTCTGCAGATCTCTAGAGAGCTCAGTAATGTAATAATCTGCAGAATATATCACTATGTATCTGTCAGGGGGTAGATGGAACAGAGCAATGTTCTGCAGATCTCTAGAGAGGTCAGTAATGTAATAATCTGCAGAATATATCACTATGTATCTGTCAGGAGGTAGATGGGACAGAGCAATGTTCTGCAGATCTCTAGAGAGGTCAGTAATGTAATAATCTGCATAATATATCACTATGTATCTGTCAGGGGGTAGATGGAACAGAGAAATGTTCTGCAGATCTCTAGAGAGGTCAGTAATGTAATAATCTGCAGAATATATCACTATGTATCTGTCAGGGGGTAGATGGGACAGAGCAATGTTCTGCAGATCTCTAGAGAGGTCAGTAATGTAATAATCTGCAGAATATATCACTATGTATCTGTCAGGGGGTAGATGGAACAGAGCAATGTTCTGCAGATCTCTAGAGAGGTCAGTAATGTAATAATCTGCAGAATATATCACTATGTATCTGTCAGGAGGTAGATGGGACAGAGCAATGTTCTGCAGATCTCTAGAGAGGTCAGTAATGTAATAATCTGCAGAATATATCACTATGTATCTGTCAGGGGGTAGATGGAACAGAGAAATGTTCTGCAGATCTCTAGAGAGGTCAGTAATGTAATAATCTGCAGAATATATCACTATGTATCTGTCAGGGGGTAGATGGGGCAGAGCAATGTTCTGCAGATCTCTAGAGAGGTCAGTAATGTAATAATCTGCAGAATATATCACTATGTATCTGTCAGGGGGTAGATGGGACAGAGCAATGTTCTGCAGATCTCTAGAGAGGTCAGTAATGTGATAATCTGCAGAATATATCACTATGTATCTGTCAGGGGGTAGATGGGGCAGAGCAATGTTCTGCAGATCTCTAGAGAGGTCAGTAATGTAATAATCTGCAGAATATATCACTATGTATCTGTCAGGGGGTAGATGGAACAGATCAATGTTCTGCAGATCTCTAGAGAGGTCAGTAATGTAATAATCTGCAGAATATATCACTATGTATCTGTCAGGGGGTAGATGGGACAGAGCAATGTTCTGCAGATCTCTAGAGAGGTCAGTAATGTAATAATCTGCAGAATATATCACTATGTATCTGTCAGGGGGTAGATGAAACAGAGAAATGTTCTGCAGATCTCTAGAGAGGTCAGTAATGTAATAATCTGCAGAATATATCACTATGTATCTGTCAGGGGGTAGATGGGGCAGAGCAATGTTCTGCAGATCTCTAGAGAGGTCAGTAATGTAATAATCTGCAGAATATATCACTATGTATCTGTCAGGGGGTAGATGGGACAGAGCAATGTTCTGCAGATCTCTAGAGAGGTCAGTAATGTGATAATCTGCAGAATATATCACTATGTATCTGTCGGGGGGTAGATGGAACAGAGCAATGTTCTGCAGATCTCTAGAGAGGTCACTAATGTAATAATCTGCAGAATATATCACTATGTATCTGTCAGGGGGTAGATGGGACAGAGCAATGTTCTGCAGATCTCTAGAGGTCAGTAATGTAATAATCTGCAGAATACATCACTATGTATCTGTCGGGGTAGATGGAACAGAGCAATGTTCTGCAGATCTCTAGAGAGGTCAGTAATGTAATATTCTGCAGAATATATCACTATGTATCTGTCAGGGAGTAGATGGGACAGAGCAAAGTTCTGCAGATCTCTAGAGAGGTCAGTAATGTAATAATCTGCAGAATATATCACTATGTATCTGTCAGGGGGTAGATGGAACAGAGCAATGTTCTGCAGATCTCTAGAGAGGTCAGTAATGTAATAATCTGCAGAATATATCACTATGTATCTGTCAGGGGGTAGATGGAACAGAGCAATGTTCTGCAGATCTCTAGAGAGGTCACTAATGTAATAATCTGTAGAATATATCACTATGTATCTGTCAGGGGGTAGATGGAACAGAGCAATGTTCTGCAGATCTCTAGAGAGGTCACTAATGTAATAATCTGTAGAATATATCACTATGTATCTGTCAGGGGGTAGATGGGACAGAGCAATGTTCTGCAGATCTCTAGAGAGGTCAGTAATGTAATAATCTGCAGAATATATCACTATGTATCTGTCAGGAGGTAGATGGGACAGAGCAATGTTCTGCAGATCTCTAGAGAGGTCAGTAATGTAATAATCTGCAGAATATATCACTATGTATCTGTCAGGAGGTAGATGGGACAGAGCAATGTTCTGCAGATCTCTAGAGAGGTCAGTAATGTAATAATCTGCAGAATAATTCACTATGTATCTGTCAGGGGGTAGATGGGACAGAGCAATGTTCTGCAGATCTCTAGAGAGGTCAGTAATGTAATAATCTGCAGAATATATCACTATGTATCTGTCAGGGGGTAGATGGGACAGAGCAATGTTCTGCAGATCTCTAGAGAGGTCAGTAATGTAATAATCTGCAGAATATATCACTATGTATCTGTCAGGGGGTAGATGGGACAGAGCAATGTTCTGCAGATCTCTAGAGAGGTCAGTAATGTAATAATCTGCAGAATATATCACAATGTACCTGTCAGGAGGTAGATGGGACAGAGCAATGTTCTGCAGATCTCTAGAGAGGTCAGTAATGTAATAATCTGCAGAATACATCACTATGTATCTGTTGGGGTAGATAGGACAGAGCGATGTTCTGCAGATCTCTAGAGAGGTCAGTAATCTAACAAGATTGAAGTCACAATATAATTACAGTGTGGTTCAGATTGTTCCACTTATTTTCCAACTGTTATAAAATCTGAATTAATTTATTACTTTTAAAGGCATTTTAACATAGTTGATATATTTCAGCCTCACTTGTTGCATTTGGAAAATAAGTGAGACAAGCAGAAGAAGGACTTCTCTAACTGTGAAAATAACAGTCTAACAGGGATCAGATTGTTATAATGAAAAGTAAAGGTGATGGTGGGTACAAGTTGTCACTGTGCACTGCTCCAAGTGTTTATAGTACAATATTACAGAAATGATTTAGAATATAGATTATATTATACTCACCAGGCTGTTAGATTGCAGAGGGATATCTTCCAGAGACGTTGCTAGTCTGGGGTCTTCCGCTTTCCCCGGCAGGATGAGTGTAGACAGGCAGAGAGCCAGCAGGAAGGCTGAGTGTCTGGGGGTCTGTGTGACAGAGGGGCATTGGCTCACTTTCTCCATAGTGCTGTCAGTGGGATGTATCAGACGGTGACTGAGCATTGCAGGGCTCCTAGCTTATATCTCTGAGGGGAGGTCCCTGTCTGCATCCCCCCTCCCTGATCTACCCCATATTCACCGATAACAACTCATCTCTGGGCTTCAGACCACCAGAATCTACTATATCAGCATCCACGAGGGAACATGGATTATTAGTTTAGATTTAATATCATTCTCCTCCTTCACGTAAGCAGCATTTTGTATTTGGACCTTGGTATGTTTTGATGCACAGAACATAAATTGCGCAAGATCCGTGAGTGTTGTCTGCTGTGATCTATCGTCCAGGTGACTCTTGTGCGTTTGGAATCATGACAACTTATTAGATGACAACCGACTCTAAGTTAGGTGCAAGTGTTGCCCAGTTGCGTTGCAAATGGTGCACAATGGTGTAAAATTTTATTTTACAAGCAGGGCAAAGACTGCATGTCCTTGCACGCTGAGCACACATACACGCCAACTCTGTTGTTACAACTCTAAATCAGGTCCTACAGTCATAAGTGTGCAGGAGGTTAAGTAGGACCTTGGGCGTGCATAGTACCAAAATGCGTATTTTATGCAAAAGAAAAAAAAAAGAAAAAAGATGATTATGTCCAACTCTACATAAGTCCGGACAGATTAAGAGTTGAGATCTAGGAGCGTTCTAGATCAACTCTAAATCACAGTGTTCAAAAAAAAGTTGCCTGGCATTTGTGGGCTACATGCAAAAGCAGACAGGATAACCCCTGCATGTAGAAATAAAATTACATTTGTGCCTTTTGCATCGCGACACGGTTTGCCCGGGTGCAAATTTGCACCCTTTATGTGGATTTGCTCCTATCTGTAAATGAAGGACACAGGGTTAATACAGATCATGTGTAGTGGTCTGAGCAGGACTGAAAACAGAGGGGGAGCCAGGGGTAGGGATGAGGCCCCGAGGCCGAGCCAGGGTTAGGACGAGGCCCCGAGGCCGAGCCAGGGGTAGGGATGAGGCCCCGAGGCCGAGCCAGGGGTAGGGATGAGGCCCCGAGGCCGAGCCAGGGGTAGGAATGAGGCCCCGAAGCCGAGCCAAGGGTAGGAATGAGGCCCCGAGGCCGAGCCAGGGGTAGGAATGAGGCCCCGAGGCCGAGCCAGGGGTAGGAATGAGGTCCCGAGGCCGAGCCAGGGGTAGGAATGAGGTCCCGAGGCCGAGCCAGGGGTAGGAATGAGGCCCCGAGGCCGAGCCAGGGGTAGGAATGAGGCCCCGAGGCCGAGCCAGGGGTAGGAATGAGGCCCCGAGGCCGAGCCAGGGGTAGGAATGAGGCCCCGAGGCCGAGCCAGGGGTAGGAATGAGGCCCCGAGGTCGAGCCAGGGGTAGGAATGAGGCCCCGAGGCCGAGCCAGGGGTAGGAATGAGGCCCCGAGGTCGAGCCAGGGGTAGGAATGAGGGCCCGAGACGTGTAACCCCTTTAGGTTAAGCTTGTTAAGCTGGTAAGTTCCAGCTTAGGGTATGTACTCATGGTGGATTGCAGACTTTCCTGTGGTGGTACCCTGCACTACGTACAGCATAGAGTAATGCACTAGGAGACCTAGATTACCTGCCCTGAATGACGTTGCTTAGATGAGAGGAGTTCCAGCATCGATAATGATCCCTCGTGCTGGTGGGGGCTCTTGGACAATCGGGAGAGGAGGATGGACTAAAGCTGGTTATACATGTTTTAGTCCAGTCTTAAGATCACATTGTTTTTAATGGAATTGTAAGGAAATCCAGACAAGTGTGAGCGACAATAGATTGAATACAATCCGGTGTCTAAATAGATTGGTAATACAATCTGGAATGGTGTAAAGTGGTGGAACTGAAGGTCTTAGAAGTTCCTGCAGTCTCATCACACCAGAGACGTTCTAACGTGTGAAGAGATCACGCCTTCATCATCGGATCCTTTCTCAATAAACATACCAGCAACACGTGTGCTGAGAACGTATTTAAACAGATATAAAGCCAATTGCTCATTCTAAAACGTGACAAAAATTGTTGCGTCAATGGCCAGACTAAGTTACTGAGCCCCCTGATTGAGGGAAGACACTAATCTTACTTTCACTGAGTAACCAGACGGCTGGTGGACACGCCAACACCCAACACTATACTCAAGGCTTCTATGGATAAACGGCCAATTAACAAATGGAACAAAAGCACAAGTCGACTTACGTGTAACCGTACGGCTTATTGTCCATGCGCACACAACTCCATATTACACCTGGATCGGTACACACAGTCCTCTGCCATAATAACTCACTCTACTGGATCAAGAAAGATAAAAACTAAATAGAATTTTTATTAAAATGTTTTACAAATCTCTTTTTTCTCCCAGGAGATATCATTTGAACCCCCCCTTTTCTAAAATATAATCATTCCATATATAAATATTATAAAACAATTCTCTGAATATCAGGAAGTTCCAGTCGAGCAGGAGTAAAGTAGTAGTCGCAGCGAGAGGAGGTGGCAGTTTCTGTTGTGGGTCTGTATATATGAACCTGTGTGATCCCGCCGTTGTGTAGACACCTCCTCCACTCACCGCGCCGCGGACCAGGTCTAATTGTAACATCTCCAATCACAGTTTACGGCAAGTTTCACCGAAAGTTTTTGTGCGGGGCGTACGGAGCGGTCACATCTCATCCGTCCGCACGGACTTAGAGAGGTCCTTGCGGACAGAATTGTCCTGCTTCTGCAGGAGGTTTCCATTCTCTGTGAGGACAATGAATTTGGGGGGCACCCTTTCCTCTGAAGCCTGTCTCTCCAGGGAGATCACAGCACCCCGTTTGTCTGCATCCGTCTCGTCTTGCTCTGGGTTGTCCGGGGGTCCAATGAGAGGTTCTTGCATCTCCTCTTCCAACTGAGGTTCAGGGGAAGGCTTCTCTGATAGGACAGGGGTCTCCGTGACCTCTGCCAATTCACCTTTGTTCAGAATATTTCTAGAGATAACTGTAAATAGATTGCAAGCGTTAAAGGCTTTTCTCCCAAGGCAATTCATTCACTTAGAGCTCCAGAAGGGTATTTACCTGCTGCTTGGCATACATACCAGGCGACCCCCCCCCCCCCCCACCCCCATTTTCATACAGGCAACAGATTGGAAGCAACATCGTGTGAACAACAGATGTCAGAGGCCCTGCTGAATTCTATGGACGCCGAACCCCAGGTAATTATTTGTCAGCCAAAATTTCATTTATCCATTGTCTTTATATATAATTTTATCTACATCTACATATTAAATCTATGCAAGAAATGCATCAATATCAGATTTGATATAATTAGTAAATCAAAGCAGTCATCCAACCAATAGGAAAGCTCCATGAACAATGCAGATTACCAGCAGTGTTTATTATTAAAGACCAGCACAGTACTCCAATCCCTGTAGCTCTCTTACCTCCAGTAGGTGCGTAAATAGACCCATCGCTCAGGTTGGCTCCAGAGCGGAGTGGGTGGTAATTGGGGTAGATGAGCAAAGCCAAGGAGAAGAAGAGGATCTGCAATATAGAGAGACACCGTAGTACACATGTTGTAAGACACAGGACAGAGGACACGTGTAATGACACGGGACTCACCAGTACACAGGTACCAGTCTGAGCGGCTTTGTTTGACGTCTGCTTGATGAGGGTCTGCAGTTTGCGCAGTTGGGTGATCAGAGATCTGCAAGAGGGAGCAGAATAATTAGAAGTGACAATCTTTCTCCAATGTTTTCCTATCATCTTCATACAAATAAACCCCAGATAATTATATCACCTCAACCCCACGCATTTCCCACACAGCTGGCATCTTACCTCCCCCCACGCATTTCCCACACAGCTGGCATCTTACCTCCACGCCACGCATGTCCCACACACCTGCCCTCTTACCTCTCCCACGCATTTCACACACAGCTGCCATCATACCTCCACCCCACACATTTCACACACATCTGCCATCTTACCTCCACCCCACACATTTCACACAGCTGTCATTATACCTCCACCCCACGCATTTCACACAGCTGCCATTATACCTCTTACCCACGCATTTCACACAGCTGCCACTATACCTCCACCCCACGCATTTCACACAGCTGCCATTATACCTCCACCCCACACATTTCCCAGACAGCTACCATCATATCTCCACCCCACGCATTTCCCATACCGCTGCCATCATACCTCAACCCCACGCATATCCCACACAGCTGCCATCTTACCTCCACCCCACGCATGTCCCACACAGCTGCCATCTTACCTCCACCCCACGCATGTCCCACACAGCTGCCATCTTACCTCCACCCCACGCATGTCCCACACAGCTGCCATCATATCTCCACCCCACGCATTTCACACACAGCTGCCATCATACCTCCAACCCACGCATTTCACACACAGCTGCCATCATACCTCCACCCCACGCATTTCACACACAGCTGCCATCATAACTCAGCCCCACGCATTTCACACAGCTGCCATTTTGCCTTTAATCCAATTAGTCCCTCCTATTACCACTCCCCCACTCACACATTGTGCTTTTCCAACTCCACCACCTTTTTGTGCAGTTCCTGATTCTGTACAGAACAAGCCGTAACTCTGTAATCAAAGAGACAGAGCTAATTATATTACATTGCACAGCCCACAGGAGACCCCACCTAATGCCGGGACACATCTATCACACCTGCTTTCCAGCCCATCGATATATTCCTTCTTGCGTCTCCGGCTGTCCTGAGCGGACTGTTTATTCCTGATCTTCCTCCGCACTTTCTTCAGGATCCGTTCCTCGGCCTGCGAGATAGAGAAACAACGCGGATCACAGTTTGCAGAGGAGAATTCTGGACCCAACGCATTTCACAGAACACAGCAAGCACTTTCTTATGGTCTGAGAGCCCTTTGTCCAGAAAACACGGCTGCATTTTGTAACATTCTAATGGATAACGCATCAAATGATTTTTTTTTTGAATGCAGGGACCGGATGCTGGCGGGATTCCATCTTACACATTTCAGCCATAAGAATTCTGATGAATCTTATAAGGCAACACATCTAATGCTCCAGAAACTCTGGTACTTGCTATGATTACAGTATGCTACAGTGCACCCTCCATATATCTCCTTACTTTGGAAGATTAACTTTCTCACCACAGACAGTAATTCTCATAAGGAAGACGTCCAATCCGATGCCTGTTTCATGTGCGCTCACTGCAGTCTTATAACCCTGTCATTTGTACCAATCATCAATAGCCACAGATCAGTCTGGAGCGAGGCTGACCCTTCTCCTTTACAGTTAGACCGCTGCGGTCTTCTAAGGTGACTGGATGAAGCTGATCAGTAAAGAAAGTCACAAACCAGCTTCTTTGGCCATAATGAAGCCACGAACTCCGGAACATAAACCAGGACATGACCAATCATTAACTGGCTGAACAGATCCCAGCATTACTACAGTGCCCTCTGGCTGCTGCTGATGGTAAGTGCAGTTTATCGAGCAGAAGGCCGTACCTTTGTGAGCGGCAGGTTATTGGGTAACGCCACGCCCTCCTGCGACAGGAGCCTCTTCTCCTCGTCGGTCAGGTGTAGCTCTGGGTACTGCAGACAAAGAGGTGGATATAATGACAGAGGCCAGGACACAGACAGACAGAGCTATGGACAAGACACCGTTCCTCACCAGAGACTCCACGGAGAGCAGGTCCGGGGAGAGGCCACGGACGGGTAACGCTATGGGCTTACACATGCCCGCCTGCAAGGCTGGCAGCTCGTTCACGATACAGCTGTCAGGTATTAGCACAGACGAGTGCCAGTCCTCCCCTGGTGTAGAAAACATGGAATAGTCAACGCAATAATGACAGTTCTCCACCTGCAGACAACTTGGACTTTATTCTACTACCTTGTACGCGCCCTCCTGCAAATTGTATTACTAGATTTTTTTTAATTTGCCGCTTCCTGTGTCTTTAACCAAAGCCTTTATATCACCCAGGCAGAGTATGTCTGCTGCCTTTCACTCTATCTAGTATAAGTTGCAGTAGGGCGTGAACAAATGAATAAACTAAAGGTGGTCTTAAATTGGAAAACTCAATTAAAGTAATACGATTTACATTGACAGGAATCTGCAGCATCACCAGATTATCTCCTCAATAGATGTGAAATATACGTTGATCGTTATCTGATGTGGATTAGGACAGACAAGCAGAGCTAAGGAGACCACTACCCTATAGGTGGGCTGGTTACCGTATATATCATAGTATAAGATCGGTAAAAGGTAATGGTGTAGATTACCGTATATATCATAGTATAAGGTCGGTAAGAAGTAATGGTGCAGATTACCGTATATATCATAGTATAAGGTTGGTAACCGGTAATGGTGCAAATGACTGTATATATCATAGTACAAGGTTGGTAAGAAGTAGTGGTGTGGATTACAGTATATATCATAGTATAAGGTTGGTGAGGTAATGGTGTAGATTACCATATACATCAGAGTATAAGGTCGGTAAGAGGTTATGGTGCAGATTACCGTATACATCATAGTATAAGGTCAGTAAACGGTAGTGGTGCGGATTACCGTATACATCATAGTATAAAGTTGGTCAGAGGTAGTGGTGTGGATTACCGTATACATCATAGTATACGGTCAGTGAGAGGTAGTGGTGCAGATTACCGTATACATAATAGTATAAGGTCGGTAAAAGGGAGAGGACAGGAGATGAGTGCTCGTTACCTAATTGAATTGATACAACGCCGTTCATGTCACTGTGCAGCTTCCGCTCCTCCAAGGACCCGATGTCATACACCAGCTCATACACCGGGGTAGGCGGCGGCAGCGGGGTGCTGGCGTCACAGTTGGTGGGGGTTTCGGGGCGGGGGTCATCCGAGAAGCCGCTGTCACTCTCGAGGGACTCGCTGGTGGCCGCCTCCGTGTTGTAGACGTCGTTGGGATTAATCATCATCTTCAGGAACTCGTCGGCGTCTTCTCTCTCGCTCAGACCCTGAAATCACCGGGAGGGCATAGTGTGGGTGGTCACACAGGAAGGAGAGAGTCATGTGTGCTGGGTGTCTGTACTGTAACCCAATAAACACAGGGTTATATGTACTGAGCAGATGTCCCTAACGCACAGTCATCCTGTCATCTTGCGGTACTTGTACGTGTATCAAAAACGGCAAAGGGCTTTTAAGCACTCTTTATGCAAATGCATGTAGAAATCTGTACACAACACAACCTGCAGAAACCAGAATCTTGTTCTGCTGACATCTGCAGACTGCAAAGCATCGTTTTACCAACTATAACTATGGCAAATGTTCTTTCTTCCTAGAAGATCGACAACACAACAATGCAAAGCTGCCGTATAGAAAAAGGCTCCGAATTACACAGACGTTTATGTAAAACATTCAGGAACTGGTCAGATCTGAGGATATCCGAGATATCACGGTGGACGTGGGGTGTGATTTTTCTCCTAGGCAGAGCGGACAACAAGCCTACCGGAGGACAGACAGCGGAATAAAACAAAGGCTTACACTCGGCAACATGTATTTTTCAGCTTAGTGGTTTTTAAAGAAGTCTCTCGGAAACATTAGGATAAATTCATGTCAAACAAGACTTTATTAAATGACATTTACATATCCTGTAGCACAAGCCAGTGTATGAAAGTATAAAGCTTTCTTTGTATGTTTGCTGGAGCCCGCTAATCTGTGTACACATCCTTACTGTGTGTATAAGTGGGCAGCCATGCACAAATCATATTGTTGTGAATGATGTTGACCACTGCCCAGGTAAACCCATAATGAGCTTTATACAGCCAATAAAATCTAAAGCAAATAATTGCTTTTGGATTAGAAACATTTAAAAAACAAATGCATAATCACGTTTGTGATAAAGCGTTAATGTATTAACCAAACACTAACAAGGATATAGCTGCGGTTACACAGTCGTGGGAAGAGAAAGTTTATTGTCCAATATAGGTCCAGCGTACAACAACACTGAATAGATTATAAGCAACGTGTTTGTGGACTGTTGAGGAACTACAAGACCCAGCAGGCCAAGAGCTCTTTACTCCTTATGCGACTGACCTCATAAACCCACAGGTGTGCTATATAATATACCCAGCTAGAAATAAATGTATCCTCCAAGTAGCACATAGCAATTTTACAAAATAAGCTTTAAACAGCAAATATTGCAAAATGAAAAATTATATTTTTTTTTTAAAAGGGTTACTCTCCCTGTATTTAGGGATGTTCAATGCAGCATATAGGTTGCAGTAGTGCTTCACATGGACCCCTGTTTAAATGAATATCACCATTTAAGAATAATTCAATATTGACTTTTCTGTAGAAGCACCACCTAGTGGCTACATTAGGTAAACACATCACAGAACATTTGATTGGCATATAGCAACATTTGGGGGTATATTTACTAAACTGCGGGTTTGGAAAAGTAGAGATGTTGCCTATAGCAACCAATCGGATTTTAGCTGTCATTTTGTAGAATGTGCTCAATAAATGACAGCTAGAATCTGATTGTTTTCTATAGGCAACATCTCCACTTTTCCAAACCCGCAGTTTAGTAAATCTAGCCCTTGGACTTTTGATTACCACTTACCGTCCTTCCGCTGACCGGCCATTCTTCATACAGTTTGTCGCCTGGAAACACATGGGGCTCAGACAGAGGGAAATTGACGGCTTCGGTCCCTGGAAACCCCTCGGGATGGAATAGTTCCTCCTGCGACTCAAATATAGACCCAAGCAATAGTTCTGGTCTGGACAAGTCCATGTTCCCACAGGAGGGGGTTCAGCTTGCAGCGACACTGTGGATACACACAGCAAAGTTTTACCACCACTATATAATCTTCTATACTCTCCTTACGATAATCACTGGCTTTTACAACAGAGTAAACACTCAGGTCACACTGAAAAGAATTTATAGCCTCTGTGTTATGATCATGCCTATATCATTACATACTGTATCTCTGCATCACCTCCTAATTACTATCTGCCAACTTTAGGTGGTCACAGCCTACTAGATTGCAAGCTCTTTGCCAACATTACTCAATATTCCAGAGCAATGCAATGACTCTTCCTAAACACTCCTAATTTGCATATAGAACATTGCCTGCTATCTTTCTGGTCATTACACCTTACTGTGTGTGTCCTATGTAATAGGGGGGATAACTCACTGACTGCCAATACAACATACCTCCATTAGTACATATAAACTGTAAAGTAAGACAACTGTACACCCCAGACACACTGCATGCATAACTCAGAGCTAACCCTACTATATAAATCCCAAGTAGCATCTCCCTCTGACCCTGCAGCTCCCCAGCACAAAGCTCCCCGCAGGTCTCCCCTACCCAGCACCAGCGATGGGAACGGTCTGCTCTCCAGCCGCAGATTAGATCGCTGGCTTCCAGGATCTGCACATCCTGGATGGGGCAGACGGCCGGGTCCACCCTCCAGTCTTAAAAGGGGAACGGAGCTGTTGTTTGTCAGGTTGAATGGGTGTGTCCCTCCCCCTTGCACCTGTCTCACAGGTTGGCTCTGCTAGTGGTGACTGAGATTAGATAGGTGTGTCTGTAGGGTAGAGTCACTCTACAGGAAGAGCAGTGACTGAATCACATACTGTAAAGGCTGCAGAGGTAAAGGTGCAGTGTAGAGTTTATTCAACTCAAGGGGCCAACGTCAGAGGGAATCTGTGGATCAGGAAGCGGAAGGGTTAAAAAAAATTCATAAATCTCCAGGCCTTTCTACCTTAATTTGATTATTTTGCATTGGTTTCTATGACGGATGTGACTTTTACTTTGCACCTCTACCAAACTGAATGCTTGGGGGTAATTAGGTAGATTTAAAGGCCAGCCATCCCTCGGTCATACTCAGTCCTGGTGGATGGACGAGACGACGCATTACAATCCCACAACCCAGGAGTGTGATGGAAGAGCAGAGACACAACGCGGCTACAGGAGTATCTGACAGTACTGCACAGGGCCTGCAACAAGATATAGAAAATATTGTCTTCTTTTTAGTCTTTTGTGCAGTATCTGATAGATACTTAAAAAAAAACCCCAAAAAACAACTTTAGTAAAATCCAAGACAAGTTTGAGACGCAGATTCTATTTTTTTATTTTTCATTCTCCGTTTACAGGTAGTAAGCTCTTGGGAACAGCGTCTTACTGTATAAATAATATATACTCCTCTGCTGTACAGCGCAGCGGAACATGTGGGTGCTATAATATTCCAACTGTATAGTACAGTGCAGTGTTATGTTGTGGCATGTCGATGTGCCACGCAACTAGTGAATGGTGAAGTGCGATTCCATTGTTCTGGTTGCTAGGCGCAGATTGTCCCATTGCTAGGCATAGATTGTCCCGTTGCTAGGCGCAGATTGTCCCGTTGCGAGGCGCAGATTGTCCCGTTGCTAGGCATAGATTGTCCCATTGCTAGGCATAGATTGTTTCGGGTACTAAGGGCAGCACTGTATGAATGACGCATGTCCACAACCAGACATGTACTGTTAGTACAGGACATGATTTCGGAGCCTAGTCTGTGACGAGGGTCAGCATTTCCCTTCAGGGCTACCAAAAGGAATTTCGGGCCCCGGTACAGCAACTTATTGGGGCCTCTTTCATAGCTCCTGAAGTGGGAGTGGCCATGCCAGGCTGGAAGCTCCTCCCACTACAGACAGGCCTGGACCCATTCCTTTGTACCTCCCCCCTGTCGCCCCTGCTTCCCATACAAATATTGTCTGCAAACCAGGAGTAGGGTACCATTTTTGAGGCGCCTCTCCCCGATTGGACGAACAGTGATGGGAGGCGGAGCAGATGAACTAGGTTGGAGGGAGGTTTGGCTGCTCTGAAATGCAAAACGTTGCAGTAGGTCATGTCATCTGACGACAGTAAACCACAATTGCTCTGGGTACACCAATACACCCCAGCCAATCTCAAAATAGCAAATTTCAGTTTTCCATTCCAAATAATCCCTAAACCAGCATATTTCTGCTATATTTTCTTTCCACAATACACCCTCTTGCCGCTGATATATCAGAACATCGTCTGTTTCCCGTCTAACATTATGTTATAAGGGGGCCTGGAAAGGTAACAGGATGAGAAGCACCGATATAACATCTGTAGCTAAAGAAACTTTACGAGACAATAAAACTTCTTGGGGAGGAAGCAGAGAAAACGAAAAAAGAGTTAAAATAACAAGGAAACGCGTTTGTGCTCAAAGGTTGGGTCCTTTCTACTGTCACCAGGGTGCTGACTGACAATGATCTACCAGATAAACTATGGCATGGATTATATCGCTTATATAGCTTCATTGTGTGTGTTGAATGAAACAGGTATTTCTCTGTAGAGATTTCCTCCTGTCAGATCATTTTATGACCATGTAATAAAGCTGGTTCAGATGTAAGCAACAGACCAGATGTACTCAACACTCAGTCCTCAAGATCTACCAACAGGTCATGTTTTCAGGATGTCTTTAATCACACACAGGTGAGTAAATCTATCCTTCAGGATCAGTAATTATCCCCCACTTGTTTCTACAGACAGAAATACTGAAAACATGACCAGTTGTTAGCTCTTGAGCAGTGGGTTTGACCATCATATTTGGGGTAACACAGGGCAAACAATATATCAGCTCTTAATGCCAATAAACTTAACGATGCCAAAAACGAAGCTTCCCTTTGATGAACCACAGGCTCTGCTTAACATTTATAGGAGAATAAAGTGACAATAGCCGACGTATCAGTAGGTTATTTCCCTTTAAGACGGATCGGCCGCCCAGATTTACTTTCGGGTGATTCATCAGCTATTTTAAGATGAACTTTAAGGTGAACCTGTCACTGATCCACCTGTACAAACAAGAATCTATACGTGTTATTGGTTTCAGAAAAGCTCACTTACCTGTTCATCTTTATGTATTACTGACCTGCCCACACAGGTACAGAGAGAAGACAGACCGAGCGGGCAGGCTGGTGGTATAACACAATGAGGAAGGGTGATGGTGCAGACTTGCATGAGCAAACGGTATAATCTATTACAAGGAGGATACAGAGAGGGGGTGATGGATATAAGGAACGGTCTTCGGAAATATTTTGAAATGGTCAGAAAACACTTTGCAGCGGAAAGAAGTGTAACCTCACTGGCCGAGGAACCTGCAGGTTGGAAGCAAGAGGAGAGGCAGCGTTTGGAGTTATTTATTGGAATACGACTATTGGGCAAGAAGCTGGGAGGGAGCGCTGGTGTTTATATTCCAATAATGAGATGTAATTCAGCACTTGTGACCATCCTATATGGCTGAAATGAAAGCGGATTCCATATAATCAGTAAATATGTTAAGAGAGGTTCCTCAGTGATTGGGTGGATGGGCGTCCAGCTTAATGAGCAGTCTGCCCGCGGTATACTAAGTACTGTATAGAGATGTCCCAGGGTCTAATATACAGGACACAACCTACTGCCGGTGAGAACGCTGCAGAGCCCAGGAGACAGTCACAATGCATTCCTACGGGCATTGCCATTTTAAGAGACTGCCCATGGGAGGGTCGGAGACACCTGAGCTTCTTGTGGGAGGGGGCAGGGACTGACACAGGGCTGTCTGGATAGAACAGAGTTCTGTTAGTGTTGATTAGATTGCTAGCTCTGACGTCTAGCTGTGCAAGTGCAGTATTGCAGTGATGTCACTGTGACTCACATACTTACCAGTGGTCCCTAATTATTTTTTTTTGAGGGGGGGGCACTTTCAGTGTGTCTATGGAGGCTTTTATCTCGGATAATGTTTATGTTTTTAACCTGACACAGTACCACTTCTTTCCTTGTGTATAGTGGGCGCAGCTCTCAGTATGTGCTCAGTATATATGAACAACAATACACAGTACAACTTCTTTCATTATGTATGGAGGACGTAGCTCTCAGTATATATGAACAACAATACACAGTACAACTTATGTCATTATGTATGGAGGACGTAGGTCTCAGTATATATGAACAACAATACACAGCACAACTTCTTTCATTATGTATGGAGGACGTAGCTCTCAGTATATATGAACAACAATACACAGTACAACTTCTTTCATTATGTATGGAGGACGTAGCTCTCAGTATATATGAACAACAATACACAGTACCACGCCCTTCATTATGTATGGAGGGCGTAGCTCTCAGTATATATGAACAACAATACACAGTACCACTTCTTTCCTTATGTATGGTGGGTGTAGCTCTCAGTATATATGAACAACAATACACAGTACAACTTCTTTCATTATGTATGGAGGGCGTAGCTCTCAGTATATATGAACAACAATACACAGTACAACTTCTTTCATTATGTATGGAGGACGTAGCTCTCAGTATATATGAACAACAATACACAGTACCACGTCCTTCATTATGTATGGAGGGCGTAGCTCTCAGTATATATGAACAACAATACACAGTACAACTTCTTTCATTATGTATGGAGGACATAGCTCTCAGTATATATGAACAACAATACACAGTACAACTTCTTTCATTATGTATGGAGGGCGTAGCTCTCAGTATATATGAACAACAATACACAGTACAACTTCTTTCATTATGTATGGAGGACATAGCTCTCAGTATATATGAACAACAATACACAGTACAACTTCTTTCATTATGTATGGAGGACATAGCTCTCAGTATATATGAACAACAATACACAGTACCACGTCCTTCATTATGTATGGAGGGCGTAGCTCTCAGTATATATGAACAACAATACACAGTACCACTTCTTTACTTATGTATGGAGGATGTAGCTCTCAGTATATATGAACAACAATACACAGTACCACGTCCTTCATTATGTATGGAGGGCGTAGCTCTCAGTATATATGAACAACAATACACAGTACCACTTCTTTACTTATGTATGGAGGATGTAGCTCTCAGTATATATGAACAACAATACACAGTACAACTTCTTTCATTATGTATGGAGGACGTAGCTCTCAGTATATATGAACAACAATACACAGTACCACTTCTTTCCTTATGTATGGAGGGCGTAGCTCTCAGTATATATGAACAACAATACACAGTACAACTTCTTTCATTATGTATGGAGGACGTAGCTCTCAGTATATATGAACAACAATACACAGTACCACTTCTTTCCTTATGTATGGAGGGCGTAGCTCTCAGTATATATGAACAACAATACACAGTACCACTTCTTTCATTATGTATGGAGGGTGTGGCTCTCAGTATATATGCACAACAATACACAGTACAACTTCTTTCATTATGTATGGAGGGTGTGGCTCTCAGTATATATGAACAACAATACACAGTACCACTTCTTTCCTTATGTATGGAGGGCGTAGCTCTCAGTATATATGAACAACAATACACAGTACCACTTCTTTCCTTATGTATGGAGGGCGTAGCTCTCAGTATATATGAACAACAATACACAGTACCACTTCTTTCCTTATGTATGGAGGGTGTAGCTCTCAGTATATATGAACAACAATACACAGTACCACTTCTTTCCTTATGTATGGAGGGTGTAGCTCTCAGTATATATGAACAACAATACACAGTACAACTTCTTTCATTATGTATGGTGGGTGTAGCTCTCAGTATATATGAACAACAATACACAGTACCACTTCTTTCCTTATGTATGGAGGACGTAGCTCTCAGTATATATGAACAACAATACACAGTACCACTTCTTTCCTTTTGTATGGAGGACGTAGCTCTCAGTATATATGAACAACAATACACAGTACCACGTCCTTCATTATGTATGGAGGACGTAGCTCTCAGTATATATGAACAACAATACACAGTACCACTTCTTTCCTTTTGTATGGAGGACATAGCTCTCAGTATATATGAACAACAATACACAGTACCACTTCTTTCCTTTTGTATGGTGGGCGTAGCTCTCAGTATATATGAACAACAATACACAGTACCACTTCTTTCCTTATGTATGGAGGGTGTAGAGACTCAGCTCAGCCTATTAGGAACATTTCAAAGGTAAATTAATGCAGGTGGCCCAGTGACCCAGCCTAAGGTGGCCCACTATGGGGCCGGCCCGACCTTCTGCGTCTGATCCATGTGTGTGACCCATTCAGGACACATAGAAGTATATCTGTGAACAAGTCCAGCAACAGAGTGATCTCATTATCCACCTGATGCTCATAGTGATCACACAATAGATTATCCCTCCAATCAAAGAATAGGGCGCTCATAGTGTAATACCTTAATCTCCATTAATAATTATCTGATTACAAGCATTACATGTATTACAGATATTCTGCTTATCTGTAGATGAACTCTTTACAGCCAATCTCTGTCTTTGTTGCACCAAGTGTAACCAGATAACGGTGTCTTTGTACTACAAATAAACACAGACAGACAACGCTATCACCATAGGACTGTGAGGAGACCACCCACAGACCACCCTGGTCCTCACAGATTTATGCTGATGAACCGGGAATATCTTCATTATTGTCCCGACACAAAGAGACTTCTCAATGGGATTCGGAGCCGCGTCCGGCACAGATATTTCTACCCATTGTAAGGGCTTGTAATTGGCATTTCAGTAATAAATACTGTTTGTAAGATTGTACACAAGTGTGGCTGGGTTATTATGGTCTGTTTTATTTGTAGGGTAAAGACATCGTTATCTGGTTATACTAAAGCTCCACAAAGAGAGAACGGCACCTACAGATCAGGATAATGGGCCTGATTCATGGAGAGGCGCTTACTGCTCGCAAAGTGCGTTTGGTTTAAAACGCACGACAATCGGGTATACGTACCCCTGAGATATACAAGTAACAATAAGGCTGGGTACACACTGGAGCGTTTTCGTCCAACAATCGGGCAAATCAGCCGACATACGACCGTTCGGTCGGAAGTCAGGTTAGTGTGTTTAGTGACACGATGGTCGAAAGTCGTCCCAAAGTGCCGATCACCGTTCCATTTGGTCGGTCGTACTGTTTAATATTTTCCGACCAATCACCGACCGATCATGCAGTGAGTATACACTCATCATGGTCACGATCTCCATAGAGTTTACAGAGTCGGGCTCTTTTCAGCCGATGCTAGCGATGAATGTCCCGGTGAATAAATGCAGAGAGTGCTGTAGACGGAATAATTCATTTGTTGGTTCTGAGACAGAATGTTCCGTTTCAGAGTTACAGAAGCTAACGAGATTCGTTAGGACATGTGGATGGTAATAACAAGGCGATTATAGTTAGTGAGACTAAAGGACCAGATGAAGAGCACAGATCTCAGGGGCAAACGCAGGATTTGTAGAGGGGGGGTTTCCACACCACGCCGCCAGTGGGCGTGACCAGCATACATGGGGGCGTGGCTATAATATTAGACAGTGCCTGGCTGCTCTCCAACTCTTCCTATCCCCATAATATACATGGGCAATGCTGCCTGCACTACTGTTAGGTGCAGCTCTCCCTTTTCAAGCAGAGCCATCTGAAGCAGAGGCAGGTTCCAGCCCCCTCAATTATACAGTGCCCCAGGCTTGGAGGGGGGTTTCCAGGCACTAGATAACCCCCCTCGGTTTGCCTATGGATCGGAAGGTAAATCGTGTCAGTGTGTATGGATGAATCGTCAGACTGATCGGACCTTCAGTCCTAGGTACAATCGTTTGAGATAACACGTCGGTAACAAAATTCTTCAGTGTGTACCTAGCCTTAGCTATCAAGTCTTTCTGCGCTACATGAAAAAACAGACAGTATTTAACTTATGTGCAAAACAGAAAACTAATTTGCACCCCTTGCATTGTAACATGGTTTTGTCCAGGAGACTAATTATTTACTTTTTTACATACTTTTCCTTAAAAAGTTTGCCCCTGGTCTAATTGGACATCATTGTATTGAATGGGGTTATATATCTGGTAGTTTGACATTTTAGGGATTTATTGATATTACTAAATGCTTCTTTCTCAGGTAGTGGAAGGGTGACTTAAAGAAGAGAAATAGAGCAGGACATTACCCCTCTTCAGGGGCAAACGCAGGATTTATAGAGGGGGGTTTCCACACCACCAGTGGGCGTGACCAGCATGCATGGGGGCGTTGCTATAATATTAGACAGTGCCTGGCTGCTCTCCAACTCTTCCTATCCCCATAATATACATGGGCAATGCTGTGTGCACTACTGCTCGGTGCACGCAGCTCTCCCTTTTCAAGCAGAGATGTGTGAAGTGGGGGCAGCGTCCAGCCACCTCAATTATACAGTGCCCCAGGCTTAGAGGGGGGTTTCCAGGGATTAGTAAACCCCCCTCGGTTTGCCTGTGCTCTTATATCTGTATCTAGTGCTGCAAACTGTGCATTCATCATCATTACCATGACAAGGTGCAGAGCTGGTGTAGTCATGCAGGTTGAAGGAGGCTACTAAATGCACAGATTGCAGATATCTATATATAAATACATAATATTATTATTTGTAGGTGTCCTGTGTCACATACATCAGAGCCCCATGTCCAGCACTGCTAGTTAGGGCTCCATTGAGGCTGTGCCAGGCTGGGTATCTGGGGGGCATGTGGGCAACACTGCAGGGAACAGGGCTGAGCCCCCGTTGCTATGGGAACGCCTCCTGCCAGCACCACACACTCACCTTATACACTGTCTTTTCCCCCAGCCGGTCTGAGTGACGTCACGTCAGATGGATACACGGCTCTGTGATTTCTGATTGGCGGAGAGGCGGTAAGCGCCGCCAATAGAGAGGGCCGCGGGCGTGGCTCCATCTGCCTGACAACCTGGCACATAAGGCGCGATGTGATTGGTTCCCGCTGCTGTCAGTCAGGAGATGTCACTTCTCAGCGCGGATTCAAACTGTTCTGATGGTATCTGACATAATATCTCAATATTACATAATATATCACTATTACCTGTTATACTGACATAATATATCACTATTACCCGTTATACTGACATAATATATCACTATTACCTGTTATACTGACATAATATATCACTATTACCTGTTATACTGACATAATATATCACTATTACCTGTTATACTGACATCATATATCACTATTACCTGTTATACTGACATAATATATCACTATTACCTGTTATACTGACATAATATATCACTATTACCTGTTATACTGACATAATATATCACTATTACCTGTTATACTGACATAATATATCACTATTACCCGTTATACTGACATCATATATCACTATTACCTGTTATACTGACATCATATATCACTATTACCCGTTATACTGACATAATATATCACTATTACCTGTTATACTGACATAATATATCACTATTACCCGTTATACTGACATAATATATCACTATTACCTGTTATACTGACATAATATATCACTATTACCCGTTATACTGACATAATATATCACTATTACCTGTTATACTGACATAATATATCACTATTACCTGTTATACTGACATAATATATCACTATTACCCGTTATACTGACATAATATATCACTATTACCTGTTATACTGACATAATATATCACTATTACCCGTTATACTGACATAATATATCACTATTACCTGTTATACTGACATAATATATCACTATTACCTGTTATACTGACATAATATATCACTATTACCCGTTATACTGACATAATATATCACTATTACCTGTTATACTGACATAATATATCACTATTACCCGTTATACTGACATAATATATCACTATTACCTGTTATACTGACATAATATATCACTATTACCTGTTATACTGACATAATATATCACTATTACCCGTTATACTGACATAATATATCACTATTACCTGTTATACTGACATAATATATCACTATTACCTGTTATACTGACATAATATATCACTATTACCTGCTATACTGACATAATATATCACTATTACCCGTTATACTGACATAATATATCACTATTACCTGTTATACTGACATAATATATCACTATTACCTGCTATACTGACATAATATATCACTATTACCTGTTATACTGACATAATATATCACTATTACCCGTTATACTGACATAATATATCACTATTACCTGTTATACTGACATAATATATCACTATTACCTGTTATACTGACATAATATATCACTATTACCTGTTATACTGACATAATATATCACTATTACCCGTTATACTGACATAATATATCACTATTACCTGTTATACTGACATAATATATCACTATTACCTGTTATACTGACATAATATATCACTATTACCTGTTATACTGACATAATATATCACTATTACCTGTTATACTGACATCATATATCACTATTACCTGATATACTGACATAATATATCACTATTACCTGTTATACTGACATCATATATCACTGTTACCTGTTATACTGACATAATATATCACTATTACCCGTTATACTGACATCATATATCACTATTACCTGTTATACTGACATCATATATCACTATTACCTGTTATACTGACATAATATATCACTATTACCTGTTATACTGACATCATATATCACTATTACCTGATATACTGACATAATATATCACTATTACCCGTTATACTGACATCATATATCACTATTACCTGTTATACTGACATCATATATCACTATTACCTGTTATACTGACATAATATATCACTATTACCCGTTATACTGACATCATATATCACTATTACCTGTTATACTGACATCATATATCACTATTACCTGTTATACTGACATAATATATCACTATTACCTGTTATACTGACATCATATATCACTATTACCTGATATACTGACATAATATATCACTATTACCCGTTATACTGACATCATATATCACTATTACCTGTTATACTGACATCATATATCACTATTACCTGTTATACTGACATAATATATCACTATTACCTGTTATACTGACATAATATATCACTATTACCCGTTATACTGACATAATATATCACTATTACCCGTTATACTGACATAATATATCACTATTACCTGTTATACTGACATAATATATCACTATTACCTGTTATACTGACATAATATATCACTATTACCCGTTATACTGACATAATATATCACTATTACCCGTTATACTGACATCATATATCACTATTACCCGTTATACTGACATAATATATCACTATTACCTGTTATACTGACATAATATATCACTGTTACCTGTTATACTGACATAATATATCACTATTACCTGTTATACTGACATAATATATCACTATTACCTGTTATACTGACATAATATATCACTATTACCTGTTATACTGACATAATATATCACTATTACCTGTTATACTGACATAATATATCACTATTACCTGTTATACTGACATAATATATCACTATTACCCGTTATACTGACATAATATATCACTATTACCTGTTATACTGACATAATATATCACTATTACCTGTTATACTGACATAATATATCACTATTACCTGTTATACTGACATAATATATCACTATTACCTGTTATACTGACATCATATATCACTATTACCTGTTATACTGACATCATATATCACTATTACCCGTTATACTGACATCATATATCACTATTACCCGTTATACTGACATCATATATCACTATTACCCGTTATACTGACATAATATATCACTATTACCTGTTATACTGACATAATATATCACTATTACCTGTTATACTGACATAATATATCACTATTACCTGTTATACTGACATAATATATCACTATTACCTGTTATACTGACATCATATATCACTATTACCCGTTATACTGACATCATATATCACTATTACCTGTTATACTGACATCATATATCACTATTACCTGTTATACTGACATAATATATCACTATTACCTGTTATACTGACATAATATATCACTATTACCTGTTATACTGACATAATATATCACTATTACCTGTTATACTGACATCATATATCACTATTACCCGTTATACTGACATAATATATCACTATTACCCGTTATACTGACATCATATATCACTATTACCCGTTATACTGACATAATATATCACTATTACCTGTTATACTGACATAATATATCACTATTACCCGTTATACTGACATAATATATCACTATTACCCGTTATACTGACATAATATATCACTATTACCCGTTATACTGACATAATATATCACTATTACCCGTTATACTGACATAATATATCACTATTACCCGTTATACTGACATAATATATCACTATTACCCGTTATACTGACATCATATATCACTATTACCTGCTATACTGACATAATATATCACTATTACCTGTTATACTGACATAATATATCACTATTACCCGTTATACTGACATAATATATCACTATTACCTGTTATACTGACATCATATATCACTGTTACCTGTTATACTGACATCATATATCACTATTACCTGTTATACTGACATAATATATCACTATTACCTGTTATACTGACATAATATATCACTGTTACCTGTTATACTGACATAATATATCACTATTACCTAATATACTGACATAATATATCACTATTACCCGTTATACTGACATAATATATCACTATTACCCGTTATACTGACATAATATATCACTATTACCCGTTATACTGACATAATATATCACTATTACCTGTTATACTTACATAATATATCACTATTACCTGTTATACTGACATAATATATCACTATTACCTGTTATACTGACATAATAATATCACTATTACATAATATATCACTATTACCTGATATACTGACATAATATATCACTATTACCCGTTATACTGACATAATATATCACTATTGCCCGTTATACTGACAGAATATATCACTATTACCTGTTATACTGACATAATATATCACTATTACCTGTTATACTGACATCATATATCACTATTACCCGTTATACTGACATCATATATCACTATTACCTGTTATACTGACAGAATATATCACTATTACCCGTTATACTGACATAATATATCACTATTACCTGTTATACTGACATAATATATCACTATTGCCCGTTATACTGACATAATAATATCACTATTACATAATATATCACTATTACCCGTTATACTGACATAATATATCACTATTGCCCGTTATACTGACAGAATATATCACTATTACCTGTTATACTGACATAATATATCACTATTACCTGTTATACTGACATCATATATCACTATTACCTGTTATACTGACAGAATATATCACTATTACCTGTTATACTGACAGAATATATCACTATTACCCGTTATACTGACATAATATATCACTATTACCTGTTATACTGACATAATATATCACTATTGCCCGTTATACTGACATAATATATCACTATTACATAATATATCACTATTACCTGATATACTGACATAATATATCACTATTACCTGTTATACTGACATCATATATCACTATTACCTGATATACTGACATAATATATCACTATTACCTGTTATACTGACATAATATATCACTATTACCTGTTATACTGACATCATATATCACTATTACCTGATATACTGGCAGAATATCTTAATTTTAGCTTTTACTGTCAATTTCTCAATATTAACCCCTTTATTGACTGAATATATCAGAATTAACACTTTACTGACAGAATTTATCAGAATTAATTAACCCTTTTAGTGACAGTATCTTACTATTAACATTTTACTGACATAATATATCACTATTAACCGTTTTACTGACAATATCTCGATATTAACCCTTTACTGCCAAAATATCTCACTATTAACCCCTTTATCGGCAGAATAGTCTCCATTAACCCTGTAACTGGCACAATATCACCATTAATATCACCATTAACCCCTTGTACTGACAGAATATCTCTCCACTATCTCTTCTAGTGATGCCCTGTGTGAATGGGTCGGAAATCTTGGGAGAAGAGGAAGATTTGCGTTTTAGTGACACGTTTACCATCGTTTTCAGGTATCTCTGAGTATAACACAAGTCATCCATCTGCTATCTACAGATCTGGCGTTTAGCCTGTCCCTCTTCTCTGATAGCGTTTTATGTGATAATGCCTTTATACATCATCCCTGTTTTATTATCCTACTATGCTGTTTGAAGAATATTCATTTTACTATTACTATTCAGGTACAGAATTTAAATGGCTCCTTCGGGCATATAAATCACGCTATATATGCATATACATTGATATTCAGAATTGTGGGGAGTTGACAGTTATCCCTAATTGATATAATAATATTTGCATAATTTGGAAAGGAGTATTCCAACGAAATCCAATATATGAGCTAATTTTGGTTTACGGTGCATTACTCTGACTATTAGAATCAATTACTATTGACTCGGTTATTTCTCTAGTCAACAAATTCAGTAATTGTTCAAATAAATTACATTATTACCGGCTCCCTTTAGGGGTCTATTTTATTTATCTTTGCACACCAATTTCTAATCTTTTGCACTTCTATATTCTTTTAATAAATTTGCCTAGTCTGATATCCGATATTTGCCAAATTTTTAATAAAAATGATTAATAAAGTTGATTTTATAAAACCTTCATGGACAGGAGGGCCCCACACACTACCTTTTTCAGTTGATGTCTATCATCAATTGATTCCTTTTATGTTCTAGATTTGTCTAGTTTAGGGAGCACCCCCTCATATAACATATGATATCTATTGAGGTTTGTCCTTACCTTAGAGCGGATTGATAATCTTTTTCTTTCTCTGGCATATAAATCACAACATATCTCAAGCGGCAGAGTGAGAGAGCGGTATGGAGTGAAATACACCGGCAACCGTGTACAGGCATACCGCAGATGTTTTGTTACAGAAGGACTATGATGTAACATATCCCATAGTTCTGTCTTGGAACCGATGCTGTTTCGTTTCTTTATAAATTACACCTTAGGCAGAACACTAGAGCAGGTCTGGCCAACCTACGGCTCTCCTGGCGTTGTGAAACTACAAGTCCCAGCATGTCCTACCACCTATCGTCTGCATATCTACTGGCAAAGCATGCTGGGGCTTGTAGTTTTACAATACCTGGTGAGCCGCAGGTTGGCCAGGCCTGCACTATAGGATAAGATGGAGAAGAATCTGGGTATTATTATAGATTATAAATTTAGAAACCGCATATGAGGAAAACTGCGCCATCTGGGATATTAACTTGTATTAAATGGGGCATCGGCTTAAGAGAAAGGTATCATTCCACCCCATTTTTAAAACACTGATGAGGCATCGCCATAAATACGCAGAGGAGGGCATCTAAATTGATAAAGGGCTCACAAGGAAAGACTGTTGGAGATAGGTTTATTTACACTACATTAATGGCCAAAAGTTTTGAGAATGACACAAATATTATTTTTCACAGTCTGCTGCCTCATTTTTTATGATGGCAATTTGCATATACTTCAGAATATCATGAAGAGTGATCAGATGAATTGCAATTAATTTCAAAGTCCCTCCTTGCCATGACAATGAACTTTATCCCAAAAACAACATTTCCACTGCATTTCAGCCCTGCCACAGAAGGACCAGCTGACCTCAGGTCAGTGATTCTCTTGTTAACACAGGTGAGAGTGTTGACGAGGACAAGGCTGGAGATCACTCTGTCATGCTGATTGAGTTACAATAACAGACTGGAAGCTTTAAAAGGAGATTGGTGCTTGAAATCATTGTTCTTTCTTTGTTAACCATGGTTATCTGCAAGGAAACGTGCAGTCATCATTGCTTTGCACAAAAAGAGCTTCACAGGCAAGGATATTGCTGCTAGTAAGATTGCACCTAAATCAACCATTTATCGGATCATCAAGAACTTCAAGGAGAGAGGTTCAATAGTTGTGAAGAAGGCTTCGGGGTGCCCAAGAACGTCCAGCAAGCACCAGGACCATTTCCTAAAGTTGATTCAGCTGTGGGATCGGGGCACCACCAGTGCAGAGCTTGCTCAGGAATGGCAGCAGGCAGGTGTGTGTTCATCTGCACGCACAGTGAGGAGAAGACTTTTGGAGGATGGCCTGGTGTCAAGAAGGTCAGCAAAGTAGTCACTTCTCTCTAGAAAAAATAATGGCACAGACTGATATTCTGCAAAAGGTACAGGGATTGGACTGCTGAGGACCGGGGTAAAGTCATTTTCTCTGATGAATTCCCTTTCAGATTGTTTGGGGCATCTGGAAAAACGCTTGTCCGGAGAAGGAAAGGTGAGCGCTACCATCAGTCCTGTGTCTTGCCAACAGTAAAGCATCCTGAGACCATTCATGTGAGGGGTTGCTTCTCAGCCAATGGAGTGGGCTCACTCACAATTTTGCCTAAGAACACAGCCATGAATAAAGAATGGTACCAAAACATCCTCCAAGAGCAACTTCTCCCAACCATCCAAGAACAGTTTGGTGATGAACAATGCTCTTTCCAGCATGATGGAGCACCTTGCCATAAGTCAAAAGTGATAACTAAGTGGCTCAGGGATCAAAACATTGAAATTTTGGGTCCATAGCCAGGAAATTACCCAAATCTTAATCCCATTGAGAACTTGTGGTCAATCTTAATGAGGCAGCTGGACAAACAAAAACCCACAAATTCTGACATACTCTAAGCATTGATCAGGAAGAATGGGGCGGCCATCAGTCAGTATGTGGCCCAGAAGTTGACAACATGCCAGGGCGAATTGCAGAGGTCTTCAAAAAGAAGGGTCAACACAGCAAATATTGACTCTTTGCATAAACTTATTGTGATTGTCAATAAAAGCCTTTGACACTTATGAAATGCTTGTAGTTTTACTTCAGTGTAACATAGCAACATCTGACAAAGAGGTCTAAAAACACTGAAGCAGCAAACTGTGTGAAAACCAATACTGTACAGATAAGGATAAAGAATGACTAGAAAGTTGTTTTTGAACTAGGTGCACATGTTCTGAGACCAATTGAATATAGTTATTAAGTGATTGTCATAAATATTAAAATATAATTTTTATTAACTTCATTAAAAACAAAATAGGATAAAAATAGTGAAATATAAGTGTTTAGTGAATATAAGTGAAAAAAGGGTAATAATAAAAATCGCTGGATGCACGCGCTTTATAGGCCCTAAATACCAGTATGATTGAGGGTAGGTAGTCTATGTTAGAGAAGCTGGGTTGGGCTCCTATCAAGCAACCAAATCCCTGTATTGTGATGAGCCGTTAATAACCAAAATATGCTCCTGTAAGGCAGTCTACTCCCTATATATATAGCTGTGAGCAGATCAACTTATCTTATTGCTGCCTATTTAGCATGCCAATTGCGGGGAGTGAATTGCTATCTGCTTCCTGATTGCTCCATACTAGCTCTGGACTTAAGGAGCCTAAAATTCTAACATCCCTCTAATTAGCTATGGATCCGGGTGCATGCAGCGATAATGTCAACCCGCGTTTCGCTATGCCTTCCATAGCTTATTATAGAGGGATTTATATGTTAGAATTTTAGGCTACCCTCAATCATACTGGTATTTAGGACCTATAAAGTGAGTGCATCCAGCGATTTTTATTATCACCCTTTTTTCACTTATATTCACTAAACACTTATATTTTGCTATTTTTATCCTATTTTGTTTTTAATGAAGTTAATAAAAATGATATTTTAATGTTTATGACGTCCACTTAATAACTATATTCAATTGGTCTCGGGAGAACATGTGCACCTAGTTCGAAAACAACTTTCTAGTCCTTCTTTACACATATTGAGTTTATGTTGTTCTTTGGTTACGTCTTGAATTAGAGGAATTTTGTAAAAAGTAAGAATTTGGGCAAACTCCCAGCAATCAGTGCGACTGAATTTTTCTTTCTTTGTACAGATAAGGGGCCTGAATCATTAAGGCACACACAAAATGAACGTTTATTTCAGCTATGTGCACGTCCTAGAAGCGGATCTGAGAAAACGTCTCTTGTTGAATACGGGTGTTAGTACGCACATCACTTGCTGTATTAAGACAAACACAACACACTGCTGGATACATACAATACATATGTGGAATATAAAGTTTCAACAGAACGCACAGAAAAAATAAAATTACTGTTATCTGTTAATATATAGTCATTAATGAACAACATAAAAAATGAAATATTTTTTTATTTCTTTTTTAAATGAAATACATAAATCAGGATGTTAGTAATGCCTACTGTACATAAAATAATTTTTTACAGTCGCTCTTGATTACAAACACATGTTATAGCATGCATACGGGACTGTCATCACTAGTAATCGGCACTTACACCCAACCCGTAGGTGGTACAAGTGATAGGACAGAAAAACACGTACCCTAGAGATGCCCAAAGCTTGAATGGGACGCCCTTACTGTACATTGACTACGTGCATACACCTAGTCCTCTCTCCGTTCCGCCCCTGAAATCGTAGGCTGTCGGAAGTGTCCTTTGTGCTTGATGATGAGTTGCATACACTTGTGTACACTGGCATATAGTCCATTTATGGGCATGCGCAGAGTAATTTAGTGCAAAATACGTCACATATCTCCATTTATGTTCCTTAATGAATTGATGTGTATAAGGGGTATACAATCACTGAGTATAAGTAAATGCAGGACGTTCTCTGGCAACTTGTGAAGTATCAAGACTCTTGTGGGTGGAAGAGATTTAGAGGCTCGAGTCGATTTGGATACATTTACACCTCCACCATACGCAGGGACACATGCAGATATGAAATGTGCAGTTATGTGCAAGTCGTATTTTCAATATAACATGTAATTATATAAAAATATAAAGTAAATGAACTTGCAGGCCCAAGTACTTGAGTCACAGTTACGGGAACATGTCCTCACCTCCCCTTGGCTACACCTGCCCCGTTCCACCTTTACAGTCATGAGTAGTCGTAAGCAAAAAAATGCCCAGAAATCTGGAAATGGCTTTATGCATGCGTTGTTTGAGCTGAACGCACAGTACAAAAATGTGTATATTGTGCAACTAAATCAGACATACGTCTCAACGAGCCTCTTGATTTTTGTCTGAGAAAGGTTTCTTTAAAGTCAGAGCAGTGAAGCTGGGATTAATCCCACAAGAACTGTTCTCGACGGACACTGTAGGTAGATTCATGTTAGTTAAACAACATGCAGTGCTAATTGCATTAAAAACACATGATAGCATGTTAGTGCAGGGAGTAGTCTGATTGCCAGTCATAAAGGGATTCTTTCTCTTCTTAGAATAGATTGGACTACGCTTTATTGAGCCTGTTTGACTTTTTCTGGGTTAACTGGGATTTTCTGAGGATGAAAGGTTAAACATGATGGATATGTGTTTTTTTTTTAACCTAAACAATTATATAGGCTCACTAATTGTTCACTCTTTGTATTTAATAATTAAATTAGGTATTCCTCAGTTTCTATGTCTATATCTGGCATGTTTGACAAACGATCATAAGCATTTGTCTTTACAATTCCATTCATAGAAATGGAGGGGTGCTTAAGATGTGCTCAAAAAGTGCACCTGGATCTGTAATGTTATGCAGAGTATCTCAGCATGAGTTATGGGTCTCTGGCTTGTCTTTCTATCTATAGTTGACCATCAGCTGGTACCATCTCATGTCCTGTTCTGGATGAGGACACATACACCCACCTGTTGGTGGATCTACCATTCCCGGCTTGTACTGTGAAATGCACAGTGTGACCTCTTTATGTAGAGACAGCCTGGTGCAGTGAGTGAATAGAGAAGACTGAAATAAATGTGAGAGGTAGTAAATATATTACACCAGGGGGTAAATGTATCAAGCTGAGAGCTTTCCGGTGGGTTTGAAAAGTGGAGATGTTGCCTATAGCAACCAATCAGATTCTAGCTGTCATTTTGTAGAATGCACTAAATAAATGACAGCTAGAATCTGATTGGTTTATCAAACCCGCCGGAAAACTCTCAGCTTGTTACATTTACCCCCTGGAGTAAACGGCATAATGTACAAATTAGGGACAAACCTGTTAAATCTCTCATATATTTAGACCCGGATATACTTTTAGTTTGCTCCTCTCCTATTGGTCAGCCTAAACATCACCCTAAAGCACATTATCGCCTATTGGTTTATAATGAGCTTTGATACTGTTTCTACAGTGACATAGATGACTAGCTATTGGCTTTCTGCTTATGCAAAGCAAAGTCACATAGCTAAATAATGTCTGTCGTTCCTTGCCATTGGGCCACCCAACGTGGCAGTCCTCCGACATGTTCCCTCATTGTCCCTCCCCATACTTTTACAGAACTTGTATATGAGTGTGAGCTATTCCTTGTTACCAGCTATGTTTGGTTAACTACATTAACTATACATTAACTATGTTTGACTGACTTCATTGAGATTAGTGAAATAAAGTATGTTGTGGATAGAAAAGATGTCACAGATCATATATCAAATATCTTCAGTTGCCCCGAAACATTTACATATATATTGGAGAATGTATTGCTCGACAATTCTGGTGTTATTACCAATATACATTTGATGTTTCCATACCATGCAGTTCAGCATTACAGAGGTATAACTAGAATTGTTTTTTTTTTGCCCAGGGCACGTTTTGTGATTTATAAAAATACTGTAGGAGTTGTCTATACATTGTACATTGCCTGTGCCATTGTCGGACACATTACACAGACCAACATGCATTACCAAACAGCACCACTAGAGGAGTGTAGAGATCTGAATATTGTAGTTTTTTTTTTACCCAGGTTGTCATTAAAATAATGACATTATTTGTCTGCAGATGCTGTCAAGTGAGCAATAAGATACTAAATATATTAGGCTTGTCATTTGAAATCATTATTACCTTTAAAAACATTCTATACTGCCTGTCGGACACCAATATAATTTCTCTAAATAACTGGTGCCATATCTGACTGGTGCCATATCTGACTGATGCCACTATGATCTTTCATCAGTGGATTTGCTTTGTCTTTTTACTGGGGAGCAATACGATTTAATTACATCAATAATGTGTCCAGAGAGTAGTTGCATTATGGGCAACGAGCATCTTTACAAATTCCTCAGCTCTCCTACTTGGAGTCATATTATAGTGCTATTTCGGATAATAGGAATAACCACTTTAATCACGTGGGTCACTTTGCACCAGAAACCGCCCTTTGCTGCACATATTGAGTCTGGTAGAAAGTCATTGTATGGCCTTTATGCTGTGCGCTGACCTCTCAGATGAGTTTCATGGTGAATTTATTGTCCTCTGACGGAGATGATCTTCGGTTAGTCCTGGGGATATAGTCTATGTTTGCTGTGTGCTTGATATTCCCACGTCCACGGCTCCACAGGAAAATGAAGATGAAGCAGAGTGTGACAGAGCTGATGAAAGGCAGGATACCCCCAGCAGTGATAACAACGAGAAGATGACTATGTAGTATAGGAAGTGGAGGCAAAAGGGCACTGCCATTAAATGGAGTTACTTCAAGGTGAATCCAGGCAGAGTCATTGCCGACCAAGTTACTGGCCAGACAGAGGTAATCCCCAGCATCCTTTGCTTCCACTGGGAGAAACTGAAGTGATCCTTCTGGTAGAACAGTGATCCTCCCCTCTACTCGTTCTGTAAACATCGTCATTACTGGTGCATTTATTGTCCTCCATTTCTGAGAGTCTGACCACACGGACTCCGTCACCTGCTCTGAGAAGATTGACTTATACTGAGGAAATTCTGTGGTTGTTGTTGTCTCTGCAATATCTTGCTCTGTTGGTTTGGTGCCTACTGGCCATGGTACTTGTGGCAGCACCCAGTTGGTGGAGGGCTCAGGTATGCCATGACTCTTGCAGCCGATAGTGAGACTGTCGCCTTCTGTCACTTTTACCTCTCGTGGTCCTTGTTCCACTATCCTGGGAGGTTGGCAGGTAAAGAGCTCTGGGCATAACAGCTGGGAATGATCCGGGATAATCATTCCTTGTAGAGATGCAGGAGCTGCACAGAAAGGTGGCTTTCCTCCAAAATTAATTTTCTGATGCAGTAGCCAGCAAAGACGACAGTCACATGATAAATTAGTCCCAGAAAGCAACAGAGTCTCTAGGGCTCCTGGAGAAGGAAGGGCATCCTCTACTACCCAGTGAAGTGGATTATCTGAAAGGTCCAGCAGACGAAGGCAATCCAGACCATGGAAGGAACCTGAGGGTATAGAGCGGAGTCTTCCCCCAGATAATCGTAGCTCTTCTAAGTCTTTCAGAGCACTGAAACACCTTTCTGTAAGGTCAGAAATTGGATTCTGAGAGAGGTCCAATCTTCTGAGATGAATTTGAGATTGCAGTGCTTCCTCTGGTATCAAGCTTAGATTGCATTGGGTTAGTGACAAGGAGGAAAGGTTAAGTTCAGCTAGACTCAGTGGCCCAAGATTGGTAAGGGAGGGCCAATGGTCCATATCTAATACTCTCAGCAATGGCATCTCTGGAAATGAGTGATCTCGCAGCATCGTACAGGTGACCCCTCCCAGGCGTAGTTCAGAAAGTCGGGGAAGAGTAAAGAGGGCCTGAGAAGGCATACTCCCCAGTTTGGTTTTCTCCAAACCCAATCTTTGCAGCAATGGCATCCCTAGGAAAGCTCCCGGAGATATAAACAAAAGAGGGTTGTCTCCAACCTCCAAGTGTCTAAGCTCCTGCAGCCCCCGGAAAGTCTGATCCAGCAGAATGACCAACTGGTTTGCCCGCACATCTAGCCACGTCAGGTACGGCATACCTGAAAAGACTCCAGGAGGCAACAGTTTGAGCTGATTATGATGGAGTAATAGGATGCGCAGGTTTGGCAAATCGCTAAATGCTCCTGGATCTATACGGGATAGCTGGTTGTGGCTCAAGTCTAGCTCCTGCAGATCCTGCAGATGTGAAAAGGCTCTGTGCTGCACCATTCTGATCCGGTTATAACTAAGGTCCAAGAAATGGGATGAGAGGGGGATCTCTACTGGAACTACGCTGAGGAACCTGTGCTTGCACAAGGTGGTATTGTCATTGGGAGGGCAGTAACAGGGCGGAGGGCAACTGCAGCACAACATTCGGACTAAGATTCCAACAGACACAATCCAGACCGGTGGATTCAGTGATGGTTTTAGTCTCCTTGTTTCCATCTTCACAAAGAACAGAATGAAGGAGTTTTATCCGGAATGGTCATTCTGTACAGTTATCTTCTTCCAGTTCTATGTGAGACACAGACCTGTGAGTATAATTGTTATAGAGAATTAGATTCATGTCTGTTATACTTTCAGTTTATCTAAAAGCAGAAAAATTCACGTAAAGGTTTGTCAACAGATTAAAAGAAAGTTGTTTTACTTTGTGCTGTAATTTTTTTTCTTGAGATAATGCTGTTCATAATGTTCTGGTTTGTGCATGTTTGACTACTTGTAGAACAAGCATTTATTAGGTAAAGCCATAGTGTTTTCACAAGAGAATGGCACAAAAAGTTACACTTTCATGAGAGAGAGGCAGAAATAAGTATATGTATGGAGAACTCTAGATCAGTGTAGACAGAACAGAACCTATGTACATGATTTTCATCTACAGTATTAAACACTCATTTAGTTGTTTGGAGCACTTAATTCAAACCCTGTGCCAAACTAAACAGTGCAGCCTATCCATTCACTAGGAACCAGTGACATCGCTGAGCTCTGCAGCCTATCCATTCACTAGCGACCAGTGACATCACTGAGAGTGCAGTCTATCCAGTCACTAGGAACCAGTGACGTCACTGAGAGTGCAACCTATCCATTCTCTGCAGCATATCCATTCACTAGGGACCAGTGACATCACTGAGAGCTCTGCAGCCTATCCAGTCACTAGGAACAAGTGACATCACTGAGAGCTCTGCAGCCTATCCAGTCACTAGGAACCAGTGACATCGCTGAGAGTGCAGCCTATCCATTCACTAGCGACCAGTGACATCACTGAGAGTGCAGCCTATCCATTCACTAGCGACCAGTGACATCACTGAGAGTGCAGCCTATCCATTCACTAGGGACCAGTGACATCACTGAGAATGCAGTCTATCCAGTCACTAGGAACCAGTGACATCACTGAGCGTGCAGCCTATCCATTCACTAGCGACCAGTGACATCACTGAGAATGCAGTCTATCCAGTCACTAGGGACCAGTCACGTCACTGAGAGTGCAACCTATCCAGTCACTAGGAACCAATGACGTTACTGAGCGTGCAACCTATCCATTCTCTGCAGCCTATCCATTCACTAGGGACCAGTGACATCACTGAAAATGCAGCCTATCCAGTCACTAGGGACCAGTGACATCACTGAGAATGCAGTCTATCCAGTCACTAGGAACCAGTGACATCACTGAGCGTGCAGCCTATCCAGTCACTAGCGACCAGTGACATCACTGAGAATGCAGTCTATCCAGTCACTAGGGACCAGTCACGTCACTGAGAGTGCAACCTATCCAGTCACTAGGAACCAATGACGTTACTGAGCGTGCAACCTATTTGTCAGACGCCGTCCCGCACTCTTACCTGGTGCCGGGACGGACGTCTTCTCGATCCCCGCTCGTCCCGTTGCTAGGCAACGGGACGTCACTTCCGGCCACAGGAGCCCAGGCGCATGCGCCCGAACATCGCGTCTCGTTGCTAGGCAACGGAGACGCTTGCCAGCAGTTCCTGTCGGCGGTCAGATCAGCTGACCGCCGAGCTCCACTCCACCAATGACAGGGGTGGCGCCTCTATTTAAACTAGACTCTGGCATCACTAGGGTGCCAGAGTATCTAGTCTCCTTACCTGTCTCTAGGCTCCCCTGTTATATATATATATATATATCTCCTGCCTGCCTCCTCCGGATTGACCTTTGCCTGTTTTGACGATTCTTTGGATTCTCCCTGGTTCCTGTTCCTTATCCGGTTCTGACTCTCGGCTTCCTGACTACCCTCCTGCCTCATCCTTCTGTACCTCGTTGCCTGCACGGATTTGACCTCGGACTGTTCACATGACCTCGCTGGTGGCTACCTGGGAGAACCGCGACCGACACGTCTCAGCAGCTAAGCCCATAACTCCTTGCGGGGTTCCCTGGTGAAAACCTGGGGCGTGGATAGACTCCGCGCCTCCTTACGTAGCAGCGCTAATACCAGCAGGTAAGGCCATCCAATTACTTTGCTTGTGACAGAATACTCTGGCCATGACTACGGATGGCCAAAATGAACCTTCAGCCCGGGACCTCTTACTGCATTTGGCCCAAAAGGTTGAACGACAGGACGCCGAGCAAGCTAGGCTTCTCCAGTGTATCCAGGGTATAGCTACCCGACTGGATTCCATGCAGGTTTCGCTTGCTGCCTCCCAATCTGCTGTTGCCGCTCCCCCGCAAGCCATTTCTCCGGTCCTCGCTCCCTCTCCTGGGGCGTCCTCCTCGCTACGGCTGCCCACGCCAGAGAAATTCGATGGGGATCCTACTAGATGCAGAGGATTTCTTAATCAGTGCTCCATACACTTTGAATGCAACGCAGGAGCCTTTTCTACTGAGCGTTCCAAGGTGGCCTTCATCATGTCACTTCTGTCTGGACAAGCCCTGGCCTGGGCTTCGCCACTGTGGGAACGAGACGATCCTCTTCTTCTAAATGCATCCTCCTTCATCACATCCTTTCGCAAGATCTTCGATAAGCCAGGCCGAGCATCTTCAGCAGCCTCCAGCCTTCTCTCCTTACGACAAGGCTCTCTGACGGTGGGTCAATACGCGGTACAGTTCCGCACCCTCGCTTCTGAGCTTAACTGGAACGATGAGGCACTCACGGCAACATTCTGGCAGGGTCTTGCGGATCGTATCAAGGATGAACTGGTGTCCCGTGAGCTCCCAGCGGATCTGGACTCTCTCATATCCTTATGCAATAGGGTGGATCTCCGCTTTCGGGAACGCACTCAAGAAAGAGAGAGATCTTCCTCCAGACGTGTTTTCCCTCGCTTAGCTCCCCGGTTCCAGAACCCTACACCAGCTGTCTCTGACGAACCCATGCAAATTGGGCGCTCCCGGCTATCTCCTGAGGAGAGGGAGAAAAGGCTCCGGCAGAACCTCTGTCTCTATTGTGGAGAATCCGGACATCGGTTGCTGTCCTGCCCTAAACGGCCGGGAAACGCACCATCCTAGTCGGTGACAGGGAGGCCGTCCTAGGAGTAAGATTTTCCACTCCCTTCTCCACCTCCAATCCAGACTTCCTAATGACCATCACGTTGGACTCTCCTAGTGGCCCTTTTTTGACCTCTGCCTTTGTGGATTCCGGCGCTGCCGGAAATTTCATCTCCGCCACCTTGGCATCACAACTCCAAATTCCGATTCTGGATTTGCCTCAGCCACTATTCTTAACTGCCGTGGATGGAAACCGTGTCTCCAATGGCTCCATCTCCAAGGTTACTGCATCAGTCCGGCTAACGGTAGGGGTTCTGCATTCGGAACTGATCGAATTTTTGGTTTTGCCCCAATCCATCAATTCAGTCATCCTAGGTCTGCCATGGCTTAGGTTACATGCACCCCAATTCGATTGGAGTTTAGCTCAGGTCAGTTCCTGGGGTCCCCAATGCCACAAAAAGTGTTTAAATTGGGTCAGACCCAAGAAGTTATGCATTTCCTCCACAACCCTCCCGGTACACTCTCCGCCCCTAGAGGTTCCCGCTCCTTATTTATCGTTTCCGGATGTTTTCTCCAAGGCAGCTTCTGAGCTTCTACCTCCTCACCGTCCCTGGGACTGTCCTATTGAGTTGCTACCAGGGAGGCCCATTCCCAAGGGCAGAATCTACCCTCTTTCTCTTCCTGAAGATCAGGCCATGTCCTTGTATATCGCAGAGAACCTGCAACGTGGATTCATCAGAAGATCTACCTCTCCTGCGGGGGCGGGTTTTTTCTTTGTGAAAAAGAAGGACGGTACCTTACGTCCCTGTATCGATTATCGACAGCTTAATGCCATCACTGTCAAAAACAGATACCCGCTACCTCTCATTTCTGAACTGTTTGACCGAATTAGTGGTTCCAAGATCTTTTCTAAACTCGATTTACGGGGTGCTTACAATTTGATCCGGATACGCGAGGGCGACGAGTGGAAGACTGCCTTCTGTACTCGCGACGGACACTACGAGTACCTCGTCATGCCCTTTGGATTATGCAATGCTCCCGCTGTTTTCCAATCGTTTGTCAACGAAATCTTCAGGGACCTCCTCTATAACTCAGTAGTAGTTTACTTGGATGACATATTAATCTTTTCGTCTGATATCATTACTCATCGGTCTCACGTCTCAGAGGTCCTACTTCGTTTACGGCAAAACAGTCTCTTCTGTAAATTGGAGAAATGTAGTTTTGAAGTTCCTCAGATACCATTCTTGGGGTATATCGTCTCAGGTTCTGGTTTGAAGATGGACCCAGAGAAGGTTTCCGCTATCACCAATTGGCCTCAACCTCAGAGTTTGAAAGCTATTCAACGCTTCATTGGATTTTCTAACTATTATAGACAATTCATTAATCAATTCTCTACGTTGATTGCACCCATAACGACTCTCACTAGACGATCTGCTAACCCAAAGGTTTGGCCCCCGGAGGCCATTTCTGCTTTCACCTCTCTGAAAGAGGCCTTTTTATCAGCTCCTGTTCTATCCCAACCGGATCAAGAGAGACCGTTTTTTCTAGAGGTGGATGCATCTGCTGTCGGAGTAGGAGCTGTCCTCTCACAAAGATCCCTCTCGGGGACTTTTCGGCCTTGTGGGTTCTTTTCTAAGAAATTCTCCTCTGCTGAACGCAACTATGGAATCGGCGATCAAGAATTACTGGCCATTAAACTTGCATTTGAGGAATGGCGTCACCTTCTTGAGGGGGCAAGACACCCGGTGACAGTCTTTACGGACCACAAAAATCTAACCTTCCTCCGAGAAGCACGCTGTCTAAATCCTCGCCAGGCTAGATGGTCTTCGTTCTTTGCCCGATTCGATTTTAAACTTACCTTTCGCTCTGGTGCTCAAAATTCTAGGGCAGATGCTCTTTCCCGGTCCTTCAATGAATCGGATGACGCTCCTGCTGCCGAACCCCCCCACATCCTGGAACCTTCCAGTATTGTCGCCCTAACCAGGGCCAAGACTCCCCCAGTGGGTCGCTCCTATCTGGAACCCCATCTTCGTTTAAAAGCCCTCCGCTGGGCTCATGCTACTAAGTTTGCTGGCCATGCCGGATTCAAGAAATCTTGTTCTCTCCTCTCCCGAAGCTACTGGTGGCCTACTCTTCGATTGGATCTCAAAGAGTTCATTAAGTCTTGTGTTACTTGTGCCCAAAACAAGATACCTAGAGTCCATCCCTCTGGGCTGCTCCTGCCTTTACCAGTACCTGATCGTCCCAGGACTAATATTTCCATGGATTTTATTACCGATCTCCCGCCCAGTGAAGGGTTCAATACGATTTGGGTGATTGTCGATAGATTCTCGAAAATGGCCCATTTTGTCCCTCTTAAAGGGCTGCCTTCTGCCCCTAAACTGGCTCAAGTCTTTATTAAAGAGGTGTTCCGGCTCCATGGCTGTCCCCAAGAGATTATATCCGACCGTGGGGTACAATTCATATCTCGATTCTGGAGGGCATTCTGTAAAGATCTTGGAATTAATCTAAAGTTTTCCTCGGGTTATTACCCACAGACGAATGGCCAGACAGAACGGGTCAATCAGGACCTCGAGATGTTCATCCGCTGCTTCTCCTCCGGCAATCAAGACGACTGGTACAATTTGCTCCCATGGGCAGAGTTCACACACAACAATCATATACATGACTCCACGAATTCCTCTCCCTTTTTTATTGTCTTTGGTGCCCATCCCATCCTCCCTGATTTCTCCCATTCCTCAGCACCTTCGGTTCCTGCAGCTCAGTCTCTGGTTCGAGATCTGGCCAACATCTGGACATCTACTAAGGAAAATTTGTTAAAAGCAACTCAACGATATAAGCTAACGGCCGATCGTCACCGTAGAGTCGCCCCCATTATCCATATTGGTGACAAAGTTTGGCTCTCTACACGGAACCTTAGACTTCGGGTACCCTCGATGAAATTTGCTCCACGATTCATTGGGCCATTTCCAGTTATACAAGTTATAAATCCTGTAACTTACAAATTACTCCTTCCCCCCTCTCTGAGAGTCCACAATTCCTTCCATGTCTCTCTACTAAAACCTTTGGTGCTCAACAGATTCTCCCGCAAGACCTCTCCTCCGCAACCTCTTGTTACCACCACCGGTGATGAGTATGAGATCAGCCACATCCTGGATACTCGTAGCACCCATGGACGTCCCCAGTACCTGGTTCACTGGAAAGGTTTCGGACCCGAGGAACGATCGTGGGTATTTAAGGAGGATCTTCATGCCCCTCGTCTCCTGGCCAAGTTCATCAAGAAACTATCCTCGAGGCCTGTACCTCTTCGATGGAGAGAGGGGGGGGGGGTACTGTCAGACGCCGTCCCGCACTCTTACCTGGTGCCGGGACGGACGTCTTCTCGATCCCCGCTCGTCCCGTTGCTAGGCAACGGGACGTCACTTCCGGCCACAGGAGCCCAGGCGCATGCGCCCGAACATCGCGTCTCGTTGCTAGGCAACGGAGACGCTTGCCAGCAGTTCCTGTCGGCGGTCAGATCAGCTGACCGCCTAACTCCACTCCACCAATGACAGGGGTGGCGCCTCTATTTAAACTAGACTCTGGCATCACTAGGGTGCCAGAGTATCTAGTCTCCTTACCTGTCTCTAGGCTCCCCTGTTATATATATATATATATATATCTCCTGCCTGCCTCCTCCGGATTGACCTTTGCCTGTTTTGACGATTCTTTGGATTCTCCCTGGTTCCTGTTCCTTATCCGGTTCTGACTCTCGGCTTCCTGACTACCCTCCTGCCTCATCCTTCTGTACCTCGTTGCCTGCACGGATTTGACCTCGGACTGTTCACATGACCTCGCTGGTGGCTACCTGGGAGAACCGCGACCGACACGTCTCAGCAGCTAAGCCCATAACTCCTTGCGGGGTTCCCTGGTGAAAACCTGGGGCGTGGATAGACTCCGCGCCTCCTTACGTAGCAGCGCTAATACCAGCAGGTAAGGCCATCCAATTACTTTGCTTGTGACACTATTCATTCTCTGCAGCCTATCCATTCACTAGCGACCAGTGACATCACTGAGAATGCAGTCTATCCAGTCACTAGGAACCAGTGACATCACTGAGCGTGCAGCCTATCCAGTCACTAGCGACCAGTGACATCACTGAGAATGCAGTCTATCCAGTCACTAGGAACCAGTCACGTCACTGAGAGTGCAACCTATCCAGTCACTAGGAACCAATGACGTTACTGAGAGTGCAACCTATCCATTCTCTGCAGCCTATCCATTCACTAGGGACCAGTGACATCACTGAAAATGCAGCCTATCCAGTCACTAGGAACTAGTGACATCACTGAGAGCTCTGCAGCCTATCCAGTCACTAGGAACCAGTGACGTCACTGAGAACGCAGCCTATCCAGTCACAAGGAACTAGTGACATCACTGACAATGCAGCCTTTCCATTCACTAAGACCCAGTGACATCACTGAGAATACAACCTTACCAGTGACATCACTGAGAATACAGCCCATCCATTCACATCACCGCTGCGCTCCCATGCTTACGGTATTGTCCACGGAAGTGTCTTATGGAACAGAGGTTTGGTTTCAATCAACTTTATTGTTCCAAGAAAACAAAGTTCTCTTAGGTCTCTAAGTGTACAATGACCTATGTATACACACATCTTTCTATTCTCTGTAGATCACCATGCTTCCGTTATTCTATAATATATAAATATAAACCAAAATTAATGAGCACATAACGCACATATCATATGAAAATGTATGCACAATGATGTGTATACATTGATCTTACATCGGGCTATTCAATTTTAGATAAAAGTACATTATACCATAGAAGACATAGTCATTAACCTATATAAAAGTATGTTCTACCACAGGTTATATTATATTATAGGAACCATTTAATCTCAAAATCTGCATTTAACCCTTCAGGGGTTAATGCCCTTACGTTATATATCGATTCAGGAGATACATACAGAAAGTTGAAAAATTATCCAACAGTTTCTATCATTAGTGGGTTGAGAACGCTTGTGACTAAGTATGTGAATGAGGATGTGTTAGAAAAATATTTGTTGGACTTCATTATGATTCCATATCCCGAAACTCCTGTCCTGTATATGTTGCCCAAGATCCACAAAGATAGGCGGAAACCCCCGGATAGGCTTATCTCGGGCACAGGGGGTCAGCCACAGTTCATTTTGTCCGAAATTATTGATCATTATTTACAGCCGCTAGCTCAATCAAGTAGGTCATATCTTCGAGACACCAAATGTTTTTTGGAGAAATTGTCCAGAATTGAATGGCAGTCAAATTTGATGTTGGTGACGGCCGATGTAAAATTCCTCTATACCATTATAGAACATGATTTAGGAGTGGAGGCCATATCCAAGTCATTGGAAAAATCCACATACTCAGAGGGCCTGAAAAGTTTCCTTAAAGAGGGGATCAACTTTTATTTTGTTCTATAGTTATTTCAGGTTTCAAGGGCAGTACTATGCTCAGTGTGTTGGCACGACCATGGGCACCAGGTTCGCCCTGAGCTATGCCAATATATTTATGGCCCAATGGGAGGAGTCGAGTGTATGGGGCATGATTTTGGGGCGAACCTGGTGGCCTGGTACAGATACATTGATGATGTATTTTTTGTCTAGAAGGGGACAGAGGAAGAGCTCCATAAGTTTTGTCATCATTTAAATAGCAATACCTTGAATATAGAGCTGACTTTTGACTTTAGTTGAGTACATGTCAATTTCTTAGACATAACAGTGTATGTGAAGGAAAGAGTTATTCAAACAAAATCGTCTGAAAAACCCACGTACACAGTCAGCTACATCCAACGTGATAGTAATCGCCATGGGATATGGTTGGAAAATATTCCCCTAGGTCAAATGAAGAGAGTGAAGAGGAATTGTTCAGAACATGTATGTAAGACTCAAATTGAAGAAATGAAGGTTAGATTTAAAGAGAAGGGGTACAGTGCTGAAAGTGTTAATAAGACAGAAGAGAGGGTTATGCAGTTGGATAGAAAAACCATTCTTACCTCTGGGGAGGACTTTAAAAATAGGTGATTGTGCAATTTTGAGTGAGCCTTTGTATCACGATTTTCGAAAGATCACAAACAGGTAGAGAAGATATTGCAAAATATTGAGATTTATTAAAAAGGGGATACTGTGATTGGAGGCATCATTCCGGAAAAGCCATTTTTCAATTATAGAAAGGCTCCAAATATAATATCCAAGGATACAATAGTACGAAGCAGTCTACCAGAGGACACAAGGAGATCTATAAGAACGATTCCATTAATGCACAAGGTCACTTTCCTCTTTGCATTTCTCCTTTGCTTTATGTATGGATGGGAGAATTTGATATCAAGGAACTTGTGAGAAAACTGCACCCATAAGGAGATTTGAGAAGGCGCATGATTCTATGGATGGCTGTAAGCATATACCCTGAAGGGGATTAGCGGAAATTAGAATCACCTGGTGTGTCTTGATCTACACTTTTAATTTACACAGAGAAAAGAGGAAGGCATCTGCCATATGGTGGTGGACTTATTGTCATTCATTTCTTCAGGACATATTGCACTATGTTGTATATTGTGTTTTTTGTGTCCTAAAAAGGACATGGGATTTCACTCATTTGAGAAAAAGCTAGAACTCAAGTTGAGGATTATTCCAATGTCCAAAAAAAAAGAGGAGCGCAAGTGTATGTATTAGTTTGGACAATGAGTTCACCTTTTTTGATAGATTGTCTCCTTGGTCTGGTGTGCACAGGAGTAACCTCATTCCCCTTACACTTCTCTTATATAGTTCCCAACTGGTCCTAATTTACAGGATAGTCCCACATTTTAAAGAGAATTTTTATCCCTGAAAATATCGCCAGTTGTCAATATTGGTTATCTGTGGAATTCAATTATTTATTTTCTGCATGTTAAATGCAAATCTCACCATGCATTCTTATTCTCTAGCCTTTATAAGTTAATATGTATTGAACAACAGTATTTGCAATATAAAATCATGCTATGAAAGTCCATAATCCTATCATGATCGGAATTGTAGTGCCCCAGGAACCTCAGAGACAATATCACTCATCCCAAAGGGTCTTTGGAATCTCTCTTAGAATGTAGGCAACAACACCAGGGGCAATTTCTATCACTTGTTGTCTTAACTTGAGGTTAATAGGTTGTTTTACCCACTAACGACAAATGATCCCTTTTGTTTCACAGAAGCCGCAGAGAAAGTCCCAGAAATCCTCTTGTCAGCCGAGTTCCTGATGCCATGGGAGTGAAATCTTAGCGTGCCTCCTGCTGAATATTTAATCTGCTAATTTTATGGTATCCTGGCTAGCGGGTGGAGATGGCCTGCCACACGAGAGGACTGTACCCAGGAAAATATGAAAAGAGTAGATGAGGTTTCCAGCATGCTCGCATGAGCGGTGAGTAAGAATCAGCCGACCATATGTCTGATTGTCAGAGCTGCCACACACAATTATACCAGGGAGAGAGACTGCGTCATTACAAAGGCTGTTTAATAACTAATGCAAGGTGCCACTCAAACGGCAATATACCATGGACACAGGCCTTGAAGGAAAGTGTCTCCAGAAAACTTGTACTAAATAGTTACATAGAATACACACACAGACGCTACGCCATGCAGTATTGCAGAACAATTACTGAAAGTAACATGCATATAACTAGTGGATGATGGACACAGGGCCAGGTGCTAAGAGGTTGTCTGCCAAGCACTCAGCCTAGAAAGCAGATTTCTCCCTGGAAAGGAGACGGGGAGTCAGGCAGAGGTCTGGAGTATCATTTCAACTCTCGGTACAAGGAGACATCCGAGTGGTGTGCCTTTCATTAGACACAACAAGAACTCGGAGTGTTTCATTAGACACCACAACAGCTTGGTGTGTTGTGGAGGAAAACGACAAGTCCTGTGACAGATCTGTTATATGATTGGCTGTGTGATGTCTCCGACATCTCTAGATAAGTGCGTCTATGTAACATACAGGACTCGTCTCCTCAATTCCAGGTTCATCCATTTCTTTACTAGTATCTGGTAGAATTGGGAGCAGTGATTGAGCAGAGACCAGTCATAGCAGCCAGAAAGACTGCAATATATCATTATTATTATTGTTATTAACATTTATTTATATAGCGCCAGCATATTCAGTATTCCATATATATACTTTTCATGCAGTGATACTACTGTGACACTTTTAGTTATCTGTTGAGCTTCTAAACTTCACATGATTGTGTCCTCACTGGCTATAATTGAACTGTGATTGCCCAAAAATATATTGAAAACAGCTGTTTTCTACGGAAAATGATTATTGCAGGTGTTTTCTTTATTTATCAAGGGGTTAACATAGGAGCAAGCTGCTGGTTGTGAGTGTGTACACACTTCAGAATTTGCTCTACATCTTTCCATTGTTTATAGATAGTTTTAGTCCGGTTATAAAATCAAATCAAACAATACAATGTCCTTTAGTACGATACAACATAATCGTGGGAGCGTACAACCTAGCGGTCGTTTATCGTATGAGTGGCCCAGTAATCAGGTGAAAAACCTGTAGTGTGTCCCAGCTTAAGTCACTCTCCATTATATACATGTGTTTCATATTTATATCAACACATAGAGTTTGAAAATTTCGTGCCCAGAATGCATTTGCATCAATGTGAAAAATGTCCATTGTGCGTGAAAAGAGGACAGTGCGAAAAGTGGTGTGTCTATTCAATATGCTGTTAACCTTCACATCCCTTCATATCCATCAACATCCGATTACATCCCTTCTTATCATTCAACATCCTAATATATCCCTTCTTATCTCCCCACATCCCTTCTTATACCTTCACATCCTTTCATATCCCTCCACATCCCTTCTTGTCCATCAACATCCTATTACATCCTTCTTATCCCTCCACATCCCTTCTTATCTTTCCAGATCTCTTCATATGAATCAACATCCTAATACATCCCTTCTTATCCCTCCATATCCCTTATTATCCCTCCAGATACCTCTGAATGAATCAACATCCTAATAAATCCCTTCTTATCTCCCCACATCCCTTCTTATACCTTCACATCCTTTCATATCCCTCCACATCCCTTCTTGTCCATCAACATCCTAATACATCCTTCTTATCCCTCCACATCCCTTATCCCTTCACATCCCTTCTTATCTTTCCAGATCTCTTCATATGAATCAACATCCTAATATATCCCTTCTTATCCCTCCACATCCCTTTTTATCCTTTCACATCCCATCATATCCATCAACATCCTATTACATCCCTTCTTATCCCTCCACATCCCTTCTTATCCCTCCATATACCTTCTTATCCCTCCACATCCCTTCTTGTCCATCAACATCCCTTCTTATCCCTCCACATCCCTTCTTATCCCTCAACATCCCTTCTTATCCCTCCACATCCCTTCTTATCCCTCCACATCCCTTCTTATCCCTCCACATCCCTTCTTATCCCTCCACATCCCTTCTTGTCCATCAACATCCTAATACATCCCTTCTTATCCCTCCACATCCCTTCTTGTCCATCAACATCCTAATACATCCCTTCTTATCCCTCCACATCCCTTCTTGTCCATCAACATCCTAATACATCTCTTCTTATCCCTCCACATCCCTTCTTGTCCATCAACATCCTAATACATCCCTTCTTATCCCTCAACATCCCTTCTTATCCCTCCACATCCCTTCTTATCCCTCCACATCCCTTCTTATCCCTCCACATCCCTTCTTATCCCTCCACATCCCTTCTTGTCCATCAACATCCTAATACATCCCTTCTTATCCCTCCACATCCCTTCTTGTCCATCAACATCCTAATACATCCCTTCTTATCCCTCCACATCCCTTCTTGTCCATCAACATCCTAATACATCTCTTCTTATCCCTCCACATCCCTTCTTGTCCATCAACATCCTAATACATCCCTTCTTATCCCTCCACATCCCTTCTTATCCCTCCACATCCCTTCTTATCCCTCTAGATCCCTTCTTGTCCATCAACATCCTAATACATCTCTTCTTATCCCTCCACATCCCTTCTTATCCCTCCACATCCCTTCTTATCCCTCCAGATCCCTTCTTATACCTCCAGATCCCTTCTTATCCCTCCAGATCCCTTCATATGAATCAACATCCTAATATATCCCTTCTTATCCCTCCACATCCCTTTTTATCCTTTCACATCCCATCATATCCATCAACATCCTATTACATCCCTTCTTATCCCTCCACATCCCTTCTTGTCCATCAACATCCTATTACATCCTTCTTATCCCTCCACATCCCTTCTTATCCATCCAGATACCTCTGAATGAATCAACATCCTAATATATCCCTTCTTATCCCTCCACATCCCTTTTTATCCTTTCACATCCCATCATATCCATCAACATCCTATTACATCCCTTCTTATCCCTCCACATCCCTTCTTGTCCATCAACATCCTATTACATCCTTCTTATCCCTCCATATACCTTCTTATCCCTCCACATCCCTTCTTATCCCTCCACATCCCTTCTTGTCCATCAACATCCTAATACATCCCTTCTTATCCCTCCACATCCCTTCTTGTCCATCAACATCCTAATACATCCTTCTTATCCCTCCACATCCCTTCTTATCCCTCCAGATCCCTTCTTATACCTCCAGATCCCTTCTTATCCCTCCACATCCCTTCTTATCCCTCCACATCCCTTCTTATCCCTCCAGATCCCTTCTTATACCTCCAGATCCCTTCTTATCCCTCCAGATCCCTTCATATGAATCAACATCCTAATATATCCCTTCTTATCCCTCCACATCCCTTCTTATCCCTCCACATTCCTTTTTATCCTTTCACATCCCATCATATTCATCAACATCCTATTACATCCCTTCTTATCCCTCCACATCCCTTCTTATCCCTCCAGATCCCTTCTTATCCCTCCAGACCCCTTCTTATCCCTCCACATCCCTTTTTATCCTTTCACATCCCATCATATCCATCAACATCCTATTACATCCCTTCTTATCCCTCCACATCCCTTCTTATCCCTCCACATCCCTTCTTATCCCTCCAGATCCCTCTGAATCAATCAACATCCTAATACATCATTCTTATCCCTTGACATCCATTCTTATCCCTCCATATACCTTCTTATCCCTCCACATCCCTTCTTGTCCATCAACATCCTAATACATCCCTTCTTATCGCTCCATATACCTTCTTATCATTCCACATCCCTTCAAATCAATCAACATCCTAATACATCATTCTTATCCCTTGACATCCATTCTTATCCCTCCACATCCCTTCATATGAATCAACATCCTATTACATCCCTTTTTATCCTTCCACATCCCTTCTTTTCCATCAACATCCTAATACATCCCTTCTTATCGCTTTATATACCTTCTTGTCCATCAACATCCTAATACATCCCTTCTTATCCCTCCACCTCCCTTTTTATCCTTCCACATCCCTTCTTTTCCATCAACATCCTAACACATCCCTTCTTATCGCTCCATATACCTTCTTATCCATCAACATCCTATTACATCCCTTCTTATCCCTCCACATCCCTTCTTATCCCTCCACATCCCTTCTTATCCCTCCACATCTCTTCATATGAATCAACATCCTATTAGATCCCTTCTTATCCCTCCACATCCCTTTTTATCCTTCCACATCCCTTCTTATCCCTCCACATCCCTTCTTATCCCTCCACATCCCTTCATATCAATCAGCATCCTATTACATCCCTTCTTATCCCTCTAGATCCCTTCATATCCCCCCTCCACATACCTTCTTATACCTCCACATCCCTTCAGATCATGGTTCCCTAAGTATTTCATTGAGAATCAGAGGTGGTGTACTCTTGTAACCATTCCATCCCTGAGTGATCTTTCTTAGGCATATAGTACACACAGTAAATGCCACCCCGGTCTTGACAAATATGTCTCTGGTTACATTCTATGGAAGCAGAAGCACAAGATGGAAGAGCACCCAGAGGTGGAACAAGTTATTAAAAACTAAAGTATATTAGCTGCTAGTTCAGTGACAATAGTGATACGCAGTCTTTATATGGATAGTCAGGACGTCTGAGAAGTAATATCACTGCACCTTTGCCCTGTCCTTGTGCTTTTAAATACAAGACATCATACAAAAATATATCTAATGGCTCTGTTTAATAGCCTTGGGGCTCAGAGTCTATAGCAGTGCACAGCGGGATATCTGTAGTGTGCAGAGATCACAGGCAAGGAACAACATACAGCTAATAATATTTGCACTGTTCTACTAGACAACACCTGAAATAAAAAACTAGTTTACCCCAGGGATTGTTAATCCCAATATCTCATGGTCTATATTGCTCAGCCACCCAGTCATGATATCCAGGGTTTACACTTAAGCTTTGTCTACCGTACATTTTAACATTTAGCATTTCAGAGTAATATTTATAATGTGTTCCCTACATAGCTCTAGAGATTATTTTTTAACATGTGGATATGAACCAATGATCTGCAGAGAGGTAGTAGAACAGTTTATCTTTGTTTGCCTGGATTTGGGGATAAATTCAGTTAATATTAACTGGAAATAGCTCTGAAACTCATGTTCCTGCAACACAGAGACTCAACTTGGATACTGTATTTCTTCTTCCTTATATCATGGCGGAATTTAGCTCCTATAACATTACATATACGTGTGTTACTTAGAGGTGTAGGGAATATAAATCTCTGTGGGTTTTTTTTTTTTTTTTTTTTTCATTTTAGTTGTTTACAAATTCCTGTATATCTTGAGCTAATTATTGTCTCTGTTTCCAGGAAGTTTTGTTCAGTTAAGTATATTTTCAGTTGATCTTATGTTCAATAGTGAGTCCAAGATTAATCAAGACACAATAACGTGTTTCCCAAGTGAAGGATAGTATTAAATAAACTGAGAATAACCAGGCCCACCAATCTAGGTGAGAAAGACCACAATTTAAATAGTCAATGAGCGCAAAGTATAGAAACAGCGTCATAGCGACATTTTTAGCGCCTTATTAAGGTTAATGTAGAGATTTTAAAATCTATTGTGATGGGTACAGGCTTAATGTTGTAAAGATAAATTTGAAGCATGTATTCCTACTGCTGATCAGTGCTGCCGTCTGTAGGTATCTGCAGACCCAGATGTTTGTCACCCACACATAATGTACTTGATGTGCCCTACCTGTGCAGTGGCGTCCTCGCAGCCTCTCTGTCTTCATCCTGGGGGTCGACTTTATGTATTTGCAGGATGGTGATTAGTGCCAGAAAGAGCTCGTGGGAGACATCTGGAGAGCAGGCTTCATACTGAGACAGACACGCTACACCTATAAGTCCTTAATATTTAATGTGCTCTGCCCTTACTGAAAGGGGAAGACATGCATAGGGACCACACCGAGATTCAGTGATGTGCGACCTGACATCTAAACACTGGAGACAAGACCCGGCCTGATCCCTGTCCTGGCTCTATATTCTGTATGTAAATCCTGGGACCGCTGCAAGAAGCTTCTGTGACTGATAGTAATCAGAGTGATTTCCTCTATATTGGGTGGATATTATGTGTCTTACAGTTTTTATCCATTATTGAGAGGAGAGATAATTGTAACCCATTGGCACCTACTTTTCTTTAATGTTCAGGAGACTCTGTGTGACTTCCCAGACTCCAGTTTACCTGTTTGCAGGGTGGGTGGTGTGGTGCCATGATCACACCCATGTTAGTGAACACTAAGCGGGGAAAGGCATGCTTAGCATCATCATACGTCGTGCTTCAGTTTATTGACGCAAATGGCGTCATCAGACCACGCCCACTGCTTCTTTTCGTACCTCGCCTCCGCAAGGGAAGTGTAAGAAGCGGGCACGTATAGGATAACCTCCTGCCTGCTTCTTTCTACACCTCTGAAAGCATCGCTCCTTAGATCATTGACTTATTCAGATTCAAAGCTGGGCTACAAAGGTCACTTTTACCTACAACCACAGATTAAAACCAAGTTCTTCCCAGTTGGCAAAACTTAACACAGAACAAGGGCATACGAGGTTGAGCGAGGAGGCAGAGGGCAGAGAGGGCAGAGAAGGCCCGGCTCGTGAGAGCTTTCAGTCTTAGACACACAAGTGCCAATGTAGAAACAAATGAAAGTTTACAAATGTGACCCATGTGTAAAGGAATCGCAGGCGCAGTAATGGCACTGAAGAATGATAAGGGAGGATGGTCGCTAGGGAGCCCGTGGCAGGTGGCATGAAGAAGGGGGGGGGGCAGATAACGAAGTCCGTCCTTCTTTGTTATGTCAATGTTGTTCTGTGGACAGATGTGATAATAGGTAGGACTCAGTCCTGCAAATGGCTGTGCAAAGTGTTTGCACGGAAACACTCTATGCACTATTGTATGTAGAATGTACACAAATAAGCTGCATATAGTGAACTATGCTTTGTGCACATGTTTTGCAGATTCTAAATGAAGTATTATCATGTGGCATGTTGAGATACAGAATACTGATTACAGATAAACACCATTGTGACAAGTTCTGATGTATGCAATAAGTACATGTGTCTGTAATGTTCTTCACTGACTCTATATAATTGGATGTACGTCTTGTAAACACCTTGCTGTTATAGGTCTTATTATTGTCAATATTACAGATACCTTTGATAGTGTAACTGCATCCAAATCTGCTGTGTGTGATGTTTTAAAGAAATATATTTCAGTGAGAAAAGAATCCTGCTCACGTGACTTGTACATGAAATTCATTTTATTATAAAAATAAAGGAAGACAAAATAGGACACATATAGCTTATTGTCAGACAGACAAATAAAATAGTGGCAGCAAATGTGCAATGACATATGTGAAATCATACCAGCCTACAAGGCGGGGGTGATACTCTGACCCCTCACACTCTCCAGTATCCCGGTCAGGGTCCCTCTGCCATTATTGCTTTATCATTCCACTACTTTTTGTAAGGCCACTCTGGTTACCTGGTTAATGCTTTAAGCACCAGTAGAATCTAAGATCCTAGAAATGTCCGGCAGTAACTATTAAAACCACCTGGCTCCTATCCAGCCCTGTACTAGACTGTAATATACTCCCCTCAGATTGTAGCTTCTGCTCACTCTTCTTAACCCAATGGTTAATGCCAGTATTTGAAAGTTTACATAAAAAAAACATCTTTTTACTGGATAGGTGTGAAAGGGATGGAGAAGAGTTTTAAGAGCTCTTCCTGTTTGACACAAGTTTTCTCTAAGGATGGGTATTCCCCGGTATAAGATGTCACGTAGGGACAAACTGAAGGACTCTGTGACTGGAGAGACGGCAGGTGGCTAGATGTCAGCCGGATGGGATGTCCAGGTCAATCAGGAATTTTCAGGCTCTAAAATAAATAGTTCCTTGTAGAGCGGGGGGAACCTCTCCCAGGCAACGCCCAGGTACATCTGTCTGAAGATGTTCAGTTTCTCCATGTGTAACTGGCAGATGGCGGATAATCTTTCCTTTTGTGGGAGCTGGAAACAAATGGGAAACATTAAACATGTTCATCTAATGATTATCCTGTGACATTGTAATGCAGAGCATGCTACAAATTCTTGCACTCACAAGAAGAGACCTAGAAAACTTTTGGGGCAGTAAACGCCAATTGTCTCTTGTTAATGTGGAACAAATACCTATACCTTTTCCTTTTGTTTGTAACTCAGTCTTGTACAGTGCTATGTACACTGTCGGTGCTATATAACTTATGAGGTTTGGAAACCAATGTACACATGGAGAATGTACGTGAAGCTTTTACATATACTGATGTTTGTACATTTTAAGTTGAAAGAGAACATTTGAAATGTGTATTAAGTCATCATTCTTAGGACTATCAATGTAGATGTTTTGAGATGTGATGATGATTTGATTATCAACAATTTTATCATGCGATTCTCTGACCTTGGTTAATATGCCCTCCCGATGGGTCCTCCGAAGTAGGTGTCTGAAGGCCAAATGTAACTTCCTATGAAGGGTCTCCACTTTCTGCTTCTCCTGTAGCCAGGGGCGGCCTGAGGAAAGGGGGATATTTGTTATGGAGTTTTCTAAGGAATGTATAGCAAAATATTATTATAGTGTGTGTGTGTGTGTGTGTGTGTGTGTATATATATATATATATATATATATATATATATATATTATTCTGATGGTCTTTATGTTGCACACATACATGTATATATCCTGCATTGTGTTCTGTCTATCTGCATACAGCAAGTGAGGAAGAACTGGGAATGCTGCTTTAAGCATCCACCTTTATAGGCTGCAGTAACCATTGTCTGTCACAAGGTGGAAGCTGGGATGGATATAACGCAAGGGGAACTTTTGCCTTACACCAAAACTAGCACACTTTTCTGTGCACAACATTCTACTTACTGCTACTGATGTTTCACCCAATTGAATGCCGGACCTCTATTGAAAACAGTTGATTGAGCAGGAAAGTTGGATGCAAAACTTCAAGTTTCATACCCACTATAAAATAAATGCTGCCGCTATTGTAGAACTACATGTTCCAGCAGGCACTGACAGTCAATGACTGGAACAGGTGGTGCCAAAATACATAAAAATAAATAAAAATTAATGTATTGAATAAGAATTGAATAAAATACTCACAGAAAAATCTTGTTCACCTTTGTAGTATGAATATAATTTTCTCTTTTTGTTTTTTGTTGTAATATGGGAAATTCATTGGTCTTTGGGATCAAAATCCACTACAACTCACTGTGAAGGCCCTAGCGCTGAATGACTGTGACCTGAAGCCAGGACTTCCTTTAGCTGGTGGCCAATAACAAGCAGCCAGTATTGAAAAACACTTGTGATTGGCTGTGCTGTTAATGCCACACAGCGGGCACTTGTAGTGAGCAGTTGTATTGGCTTCTGTGGGGTTTTTTTTTCCTCACATTGTATTACAAAGACAGAAAAATGTCATGTTGGAGGACTTGGGCAATGTCTTATTTAAATTAACTTTATTTGAAAATGTTGTCATAACTTTCAATTAGTGTATTCTCCTATGGTATAAACTTACTGGGATCGAGCAGGGTCATGGCGCTGAAGATGGCCATTTCGTGTTCAGAGAGGTTGAGAGCACACAGAGACTGGCACAGGTCGAACATGGAATTGATGAGGTCATCGCACCCTGCAAGCACAATGGAAACACTTTAGTGCACCACACTTTCCTCAAGTTCGTCTTCCTACTTTCTTTTAGCCCGCGGTTTTCAAATACATTGCCCCAATTTATGAAGGTCTATCCTGTGATACTGATCCAATATAGCTCTAAACTCCTTCACATTATCTAGATGCTACATCACTTTATCCAAGGCTATGGCAAAAATGCAATGTTTCTTCAGCACCTAGTGTCCTAGAAAGTACACACAATCCTAGCTACCTGCCTTGTCTTACCCAAGGAATGGAAGAGCTCCAGTTGGGCATATTTGCCTTCAAAAAAGATGGTGTTATTGTAACAGTTAAAGGCCCGGCTCATCCTGATTAGCAGCAACTCCATCGCACCTAGAAAATATAAATGAGATGTAAGCAGGAATAATAACATGAATATAAATGTGATAATGAGGTTTAAAATGTCTGCACACTTGAAGAGACCTGTGACCTGTGTGATTTATATGGTTCTGTACATGTAAAGGAGAGACCTGTGAGGTTTATATAGTGCTGAACATATGAAGAAGTTGCATAGAGGTAACACCTGTGATATAATACTCAGAGACAACACGCTAGCAGTATGTTTAGTTCCTGTACTTGTGATGCACACTGACTAGTACATAAAGGGCATTATTGTAATGCATTTATCTAAGTGCCCCCCCCCCCCCCCCCCTCTTCAGTCTCATCTGTTGGCACCGTGACAATGGGGCCTCTGTTACCTGCTTTCAGAAGTACAATCTGGTCATTGGGATTCAGGTCCATAAAGCCACTGAGACGCTTTGCAAATTCCACAATGTACTGAATGGCATTCGTAACGTGACACACGCAACGTTCCCACATCTGGTCCATGGGCTGCAGAAAGACAGACATGCTAGTAACTACCTGTTTGGTATCTGCGGAGATCTGTGCTCCAATATGTGAGTGTCTCAGACCTGACACACACAAATAATTCTTGCAGGTTCACTAATTATCTCCAAAACAAATAAACTCTACCCTTAGGCTGTATACAACTAGTAGTACATATACCGATGCAGAACTATCTTAATTCTTCTCTTTGTGCCCCATTCTGATTGCTCTCGATGAACCAGATGGAAGAGATCGATGATGGCATTGCCAGGTTCCTCTGCAGGGAAACAGCTTCCACATGCTGTGGGTTTCTGAGTCATAGGTGCCCTGGATTTGCACAATTCTTTTGACTAGAGTGGTCCATCCTGGACAGATTTGGTTTTGTCTCAAATTCTTCTAAGTCTCCTTACAGACTCCTGTATCCTGTTTTTTTAAATAGCTGACACATTTTTTGGTTCCAGCCTCTCCTATGTTTGGCAGATCCAACCTGCAGTTTCAGTGGGACTCCCCAAGCTTGTACTATACTATCTTAGACCTCAACTGGCGTACATGTATTGGTTGGTTCATCCAGATGTGGATAATCCCGCTGTGGAATTAGAAGCTGTAGAAGCAAAATCCTTTGGGGGTTTAGCCAATTCCTTTAAATCTGCTTTATTTTCAGTATCCGAGCACTAATACTGCTAATTAATTATAATTAATCTTTAGCAAATTGCTTCTTCCCCATCTCCCCCCCTCCTCCTTTTTTCCAAATGCTCCTTCATGGTTCAGGGATTTGCTCAGTGCCTGACATCCTAGGTGCAGCATGGTGTCCGATATATCTGGCAACTGTTTTCGGAAACGTTTTTTCTGTCATTCAACGACCAAGACAGATTTACCGTGGCTCCATCTGCGTTCCACATGTATTCATACATCATGCTCTGGCAGCACAATTTAGTTTCATACAGGGATCACCAATCTAACAAAAGGAAACTGGATGTTCCTTCTTTGACTGAGGAGGTCTAGGAGGGAATGCTGGATAAGCTGATTCATATTAGGCACCTGTACAGTTTATTATTCACCATTTAAATTTATTTCATTTGACATTTATGGACTCTATATTCCAGTTCCTCTTTATTTATACCCATAGGTTTGCTGACAGTGATTAATGACTTTGTGGAGATGAAGTATTCTGGAGCGTTGTAATATTTGTGTTGTTATATGCAAGGAAAGCAATTTCACAACAATGGCATCAGCAAGTGCAAAAATACTGATAATGAAGGGATTGTGAAGTCACGTTTTTCTCTTTAAGATGTTTTATACTTATGTTACTGTTATGCATTTTGAAAACCATGCATAGAAATCTCTAAAAGAAACGTGTTCAGCGGTTACCTTTTGGTGGAAGTTAGCCAGCTCTTCTGGTGAAAACGTTTCCCATCGCAATACTTGCAGGTTCTCTTGACGGAACTGGCATGTCTCCTGGTGCGCAAACACCACGTTCTGCATCAGAAGCTCTGAGGATAAGAGAGATAAAGATAATAGCAGGAAAGACTTAACTGTGCGAGGTCGAAGAGGACCTGCTGGGTGAAATTCAGCAAAGTTCATATATATATATACTGAGTATATTTGTGAGACTGAGGAAAGTGTGACATTGGAAGTTTCTCGTTGGGCTCAAACCCACTCACCCAGCTCTGCCGCTGATACCATACATTCTGGAGGAAGACAGCTGCTAAAGTTTAGGCTGCAGTACGGTTCCAAACTCTGGAGCACATTTGGTCTCACATGCTCCGTATGAAGCTGCTGAACTCTGAGATAGCTCTTCCTAAGCGTGGCTTCTGTCTGTGTATTTTCTGGCATGTGAGGGTGAAGAACAATTGGGTTCCTCTGTAACTGCATTCTGGGCATTGAGCAAGGACAAGAGGAGCAGGAAGATTCCCATCTACCGTGGCCAGTCCATGCGGAATGCTGAATGGTGTGAGGCAGCTCAGGGGATGTAGAGGACGGTTGTTCAACCTGGGGTTCAGGGCTTCTCTGACTGGCGGAAACCTCTGCCTTTTGCTCCCTCAGGCGAAGTTTCTGCACTTCAGCTTGCAGAATATCCCTCTGCTTCTTAGACATGCGACCAAACTTTACAGCTGCAGGGAAAATAGACAGTGACAACAGCAAGGAAAGAATATTTATAAAATGTATGGATTTTTTTAAATTATTAATTATCTTTGGCCACCCAAACTCACATCTGATTGCCGTCTCATTGATTAACAGACCTGACTCCCTTTGTATTCCCTTTTGCAAGTTATTTAGTTTATTGGGTTCTCTTTATCTATTTTTATGAATTAGATGAAAATCTGAAAACATTTCAGTTTACATTTATGAGGGAATTCAGTAAATTCTAAAGGGTTCACAAACTTTCTAGCACTACTGTACTGATTATTATATTCCATAAACATGTATTTTGTTTTATTTGTGAAGTGTTGGATTTGATGGAGTTTTGTTTTTCTTTTAACTTCAGTGTAATGAAAAGACTAATGCTGATAATTTATTATCTGACGCACATTTAGAAAGGAGGTCATGGTGTGACTGTAAGAGATTGCAGCACTATGGTATAGACCCTAAAGGCGTGTGGCCTCTGCTACTAGATACAGAGGATGCGCCCACTAGTGGTAGTGATGCCGTATAGCAAATAGATGGTAAAAGCAGGCCAGTACACAAGGGTAAATTGTATAGTCCAGCGATCTGCAACAATGGAGATCACGTAGGTAATAGTAGTGCCTGATTTCTGGTTTTGTTAGCGGGCATAGGTGCAACCTATTGAGCAAATGTTACAACATAGGCGTAAGCTTGATATGAACATAGTGAAGCAACAGAGAGGAGATTGGCATCCGGATACAATGTAACAACTAATGCAGCAGTCGGCAGTGTATAACTAAAGTCACATGAAGCAGCATTAAGGAATTTCAGTCAGAGGCTTAGACATAGAAACACAGCTATTTCCAGCACTTAGCTATCACAAAGTCAGAGGTCAAAATCCCACTTAATATCCACTTTACAGGAACAACAGCAGCAATCAGAATTTCAGGCTGAAGTCTGATATTTATAAGTATCTTGATAAGTAGCAGTCAACTTCAGAGCTAATTCATGTATCTGAGCAGGATGCAATCAGCAGATGTATTCACAGCCAATGTTTGAATCACAGGCAATGGCAAGTATACACAAGAGGCAAGCCGAGGTCAGGTACACAAATGCAGAATAACCCAATAATCTAGAAGCTTGTGCTTCACAGATATTTGTAGGAGCAGGTGAATGTCCAGCACCTATGATAACATTACTCCTCATCAGGGAACCTTCTGTTAACCTGAACCAACCTGGATGATCATGTAATAAAGGTGTCCAACTTATATCTTCTGGACAGGTTTCTGTAGAGACTGGTCTTACCCACACCAGTAGCCCTATGCCGTTGTACATGAGCTGTAGCTGCTACTTCCATGGCTTGTGACAGAGACTTGGGGTTTGATGGCCTGGAATATAATCATTCCCCTGTGCCGTTCACACATTAGCATCTGCCATCTGTGGGGCACATTCTGTGCCCATTTAGAGATCTATTTGTGTGGCTATGTGGTCAGTCTATGGACAGATTGGTGACCCACTTTCTCTCCGTGTCCACCCACCAGACAAAGTATTTACAAATGGGCCTTCACGATGGTTCCATGAGCCAACCGGATGTGTCCTAATTTATGTAGGTTTTTGAGGTTGGTGAAAGAATATATGCTGGTCAACAGATACACTGTTACTAGAGGACATGAAGAGAAAAGTCTTGTCAGTGTTGTCTGTTTTCTGGCTTGTGTATTAACTAGTCAGGGGTGAATCTTTCTGAGGAGGTTAGAAGAAAATATTGACCCATCTGTTTAACAAAGGAAAGTAAACGCTATAAACGTAAAATACAATACCTGTATAAATGTAAAAACTAGATAGACACACAGTAGTGTAGTCGATTTATAAAAGTCAAGATCTTAATGCCAATTAAAACTATACATAGATATCAGATGTGTTCACATAGCTGGTGAATCACCGCTGGGAGCGAACCTTGGTGCTACTTCACTCTGGGACCTGATGATCAACATATTAAAAGGAACATTATAGTGTGATATTCATCAAATAGTTGATTAAGGGTTTATAAGAACATTTTTGAGCTTCCTTTTTCCTTCCTTCCTTTTTAATTTCCATATTTTCAGCAACAACTCGTCAGTGACATACAGAAGTGTAAAGTTTACCCAGAATTTACTGATCTCCACAATTCTACAAAATAAAAACAGAGGGTGCTTCCATGGTGTTGAAGTTTACAACAATTATTAATAAAACGTATTGATGAAAATGTACCAGAAATTGTATCAAAACACGGATATCACAGTAAATACTGTAGGATGATGCTGCACACTGTATGGATCCACAGATATCAGCATTCATCAAAGTTTGTTTCACCCCCAGCACGTTTTGTCATTGTAAACTTCTCCTGGATTGAAGCACCCCCCCCCCCTGTTTGTAATTTTTGTGAAATATATATATTGTGGTAACAGGCCAGGTGACATGGAAGATAAAACCACCAGATTGGGGAAAGATGATCTTGAAGGTGTGATTAAGACACTGCTCAGATCATGGAATCATGAATGACCTCCTCCCACAGTCGCTCACCCCAGTGGCTGTGAGCTGTGGAGGGGGTGTGGGGTAATAAGATGCTCTAGTTAGCCACCTGTTCAGGTGGTATTCGGAGTAAACCCAGATGCTTGAAAAGAATACAACTGGCATTCATGACCAAGTACATTGAGAAATGTGAAACATTGAACTGAACCAGTGGTTCCCAAACTGTGCGCCTAGGCTCCCTGGGGTGCCTTGGAGATCTCACAGGGGTGCCTTGGCCAGGGCCAGTGGTAAGCAAGACGGGAGACTACTTGGTAATTATTTTGGCTTAGGGGTGCCTTGAAAAATTTTTGGAGACCCCAAGGGTGCCTTGAACTGAAAAAGTTTGGAATCCACTGAACTATACTGTAGAAAGTTATATGAACATGAAATGCTAACACTAAGAGAATATATAAAGGGACATCAGAGCGCAACAGAGCGTGCATGGGAGAAAGTGGTCCATCAAACTCTAATGTTAAAAGAAAAAATAATCTATAATCGAATCTTTACAAGCACAACTTGTGGATTATGAGTTAGAGAAAAGTCATATGACCCTAAACATAAAGAACATGACAAAATGAAAAAAATGGCTGAGACTTTCCAGAAGAGTTTTGAGATAAAAAGAGAAATCCCTTCACTTGTTGCTTACTCATACCGAGTGAAAAAAGAGAGATGCTGAGATAAAAATGTTGAAAGGAGCCTCTCAATGGTGCAAAAAGGACAAGGAGCAGTCCTCAATGCTTTCACCTTTACAGAAAAGGTTTTACAAGAGAAGAAGCAAGAGTTACTTAGTAAGAAGAAAACTATTCTACTAAATATGCAGAAGAACAACATTGAGGTAAACAGAGGCTTGTGGTAAAGAGGACAAAAACTATGGCCTTGGCCTGCTGCCTATCGGAGACATTGTGGAACTAGAAAGACTCAACAAGCAACTGTCTCAGGAGCTTCGGGATGAGAAGTATAAAGTTATTGAAAATAAGGAGCCAAAAGTGTTGCAACTCAGGCAAAGCTGCTCATCCGAGAACAAATACTGCTGTAAACAATGATCAGAAAGCCAGATAGGATTGTCCAGAAGCAAGTATAGCCTCGGAGGCTCAGAACAGATATGAGCGTGAATTAATGCTTCATGCAGCTGATATTGAAGCTCTTCAGGTTGCCAAGGAGCAGTTGGCCAATGCTACCACCAGACATATCAAAGCAGAAGAGGCAGCACAGAAGTTGGAATCCCAACTTCAAGGACAAGGTGTCCAAGAGCCAGTCACATTGAGAAGACTTGGACAAGCAGTTGTTGTATGACCAGATAGAACCCCTCAATTAAAAGATGGTAAGTTCTGTTCAAGAGGGAGCTCTCAATGTGAAGATTTGAGGTCTCGGGAGCAAGACATTGAAACTTTCAAAATTGTGAGACAGGAGGAATAAATTGCTGTAAACAAGATTTGAAGTTGTGCAAGTGGAATATTTGCAGTACCGGCAGCATAAAGATCTTTTAGAGATATGAAGCTCTAGTCCAGGAGATCGAACAAAAATATTTAAAAGATTTTGAGAACCTGTCTGAGCAGCTGGACCAGACAAATCGGAGAAAAGAGAACTTGGAGAACATCAAAGAGGCTCTGGAAAATAAGAGTTATGAGAATTAGAGAACAAGATGGCGGCTTCCGGGAAACAGAGTTAACTTATTGTTCCCAAGAAGCTGCCACAGACAAACGTGTGTTTGCCAAAACATTCTACAGTGTAGATAAATCTGATGATGAGTTTTCAGCTGGGCAGAGTCTCCAAAATGTATCGATGAAGAACTGTATACTGAGACAAGTATCCTCTGGATACCACAGTGTGTGTGAGGACATACAGAAGAAGATGGACAGAGTTTAACTTGTTTAGGAATAAGGTTGATAGTCTGTTTTACCTCTGGTCATGCATCTGGTAAAGTGGTGGCAATTTCCATAAAGAAATAAGCTGTTAAGAGGAAAAGAGCAGATCCAGAGAAAGTCTGCATAATAGAACAAAACAAGAAAGTTTCACAACCTGATGGAGAAATCAGCAGGAAAGATACATAAAGATTTATAAAAATGAAGCACTGGTGCAATGTTGCTGGGAAATAAAAGTGGATCAGCAAAATGGTGTCAGAAAGATGGATTTGAAGGTGTGGGAAGGATGACACTGGTCAAGTAATGAAATACAGTCTGTATTTACCATGTAGATACCATTATATATATATATTGAAACTGAGGATATTTGGAATAAAGCCTTGATCATGGTGGTTTTCCCTTGACGACAGGCTTTTTTGGTGGCCTACAGGAGAGAGTCATTGGGGACTTGGAATAGCTGATTACAGAGGATAATAACAAGTGACATAACAGTAGATGTGAAATATATTTAGTCCTATAATGAAATGGGAACTTTTATATTCCGCATGTACATATAGATTTGCTGTATAGTTATCCTAAAGAGAGTTAATAAGTCAGTGTCCTGGTATATGTGTATTAGGTAAAGGGGTCACTCTGCCTATCTCTCCCCCTCTCCATGTAATGCTGACACTACACGCTACGTTTCCCCCGCGGTGTGTCTCACCATCACGTGACATGCCCAGGGACAGACACTTCTGCAGACGGCAATGCTGGCAGCGGTTCCTACTGGAACGGTCAATCTGACAACTCTGTTGCTGACTGCAAGAATAGATCGATTTCCCCTGTTGGCTTCTGCGGAAAAATCCCTGAGGAATACAGAGACATTCGTTAAAACAGGACAGCACATATACCCTAATAGATAATAATATAATTTGCTAATGAATTGTTCTGCTGCTTTCTGTTAGGAAAATAGATATAATTTGTGTCTATCCTATCTACTTGTGAGCTGGATATTTCAGCTGACATCTAGGCTGAGCTTTTACATTCCCCCCCCTCCCTATTCACTACATCATAACTTGTCACCCAGGGCTACTGTTATTGTTCTATATATTACTTTGTTTTAACAATGTGTCAGCTCTCTGACATAACCAGTAATGCTTAGAGTAGGTGCTGTATTAAGTAGACGCCTTGGATAGCACTTAGTAACCCAGAGAGCTGACAGATCTTATATATAGTCCCCAATCTCTCACCTTACATCCTTCACACGTTATAACACCATAGTGGATTCCGGAGGACTTGTCTCCGCAGATTTTACATGGGATGATTTCAATCTGGGCTGGAGGAGGGAAAGAAACGGGAGAGGCTGTCACACGCTTTGCTAACATTTCCACTGACGCCGGTGAGAAGCCACTTCAAGAGGGTCACTCCCACGGTCTATCACAGTCTCAGGCTGCAGTCAGTAACACTGCTGACTGGGCACTTTTCACATATGGAAATTACCTTCTTTTTACCTGGTGTGGTAAGATTGAAAGTGTCAACCAATACTACATAATACGACAGGAAACAGAATACTGATAAACCAGCCAAAACACCTCAGACATCCGGTTTAGGCTTATTCATCATCGTCAGGTCTGAAGGCGGTCGCAGTATTTGCATAAACTTGTTTCCTACATATTGATCCCTGGGCAATAGTACTAATCATAATAATAAGCTAACAGTCTACTTGGTACTTGTGTCTGATTTCATCACTAGGGGAACAAGTAGAAAAGTACAGAGCACTTCATGGGAATGGGTATTGTTTTGTTTCCAAGGTCATTTACTCTTTTACTTCTTCAACAAGTTACAAACTATGCATATATCAAAATCATAATATATATATATATATTACTGTTATCACCATATTCCCCACCGCTCTACAGAGAATATTTACCATGCATATAAGTACCTGTGCCAATGGAGCTTACAGTGTAAATTCCCTACCACGCACACACACTAGGGTCTGTTTTGTCAGAAGATGATTATACTACTAGTATGATTTTGAAGTGTGAGAGGAAACCCGAGCACCCGACGGAATCCCACGCATACACGGGGAGAACATACACACTATACCAGAATTTTTAATTGTACAGTGATACTTACACTTTAATTGGTTTTGGTAGAACTCCGTAATGCCTTTAAACTACCTTATTATATTGTGCTGTTTGAGTCTAAGCACATTCCATGTTTGTGCCCATACACAGTCCAATTTCAAGGGTGGAATTATCAAATCATCTTTAAAAAATAAAAAGTGGGGGTGTTGCCCATAACAACCAGTCAGGCTCTAACTATCATCTAACTACTACATTCTAAAAAATAATAGCTAGAATCTGATTGGTTGCTATGGGCAACACCACCAATTTTCTTTTATAGAAGGTTTGATAAATCTACCACCAGATGTTAACCAGAGGACAAGAAAATCTCCTCCAGAAGGTATAGAGCAGGCCTGTCCAACCTGCGGCCCTCCAGGTGTTGTGAAACTACAAGTCCCAGCATGCCCTTCCAGCTATCAACTGGTTGTCTACTGGCAAAGCATGCTGGGGCTTGTAGTTTCACAACACCTGGAGGGCCGCAGGTTGGACAGGCCTGATATAAAGCTTCTGTCTACTTATGACGGCAATGGGCAATATCATAACTAATCACCTCCAAAGTGCCCCTTGTGCAGTCTATGAGCCAAGCTTTATATAGAGAAGTATTGGAGGTGTCATTACACCCTCTCCTGTTATAACATAACAGTATCAGAGGGAGATCTGAAATGCATGATTGTAGATACCACACTACAGAACAGGCTCTCGGAATGTACTATGCTGACACTTCTTATCAGGACGTCTATAGATGAGCTTCTCTAAGACTATGTCACCTGGGGGCAGCTTGGAACCTGCCATTATCTATACAATTGCCATATTTAAACATAATTTAAATATGTCCCATAGATTGTAAGCTTGTGAACAGGGCCCTCTTACCTCTCTGTCTGTTTGTATTACCCAGTATTGTTTTATAAATGTTTGTTCCCAATTGTATAGCACTAAGGAATTTGCTGGCGCTATATAAATAAATGTTGATAATGATATGTACATGCCTTCAAGCCCTCACAGCATCTCCTGAGGACTGCCAGTGTAAACACACAGCTTATGTGTGTAGGTGATCATTTGCAATGATTGATTTACATGCTGTTTGTTGCATCTCCCAAATTTCCCCTTCGATCCTTTACTACACCTCTTATTTTCTTCTTCTCTTGGTTTGTCAATTGTTTTTGTGTTGTACGCTGAACATAATACCTAATAAACACAGAGTGTAGAAGAAATGGATGCCTACATCGTTAGGAAAACAATTCTTTAACGGCGTTTTCGCAGCTTTGCAGAACAAAGCGTTTTTGTGTTTCTATTTTCGGAGTATTCAGTTGTGCTGCATTGATACAGTATGAACTTGTGTTTGATCATGTCTAATCCATGTTGTTTGTGTCCTGTGGTCTGACACTAACACAAGCTCGTACGTTGGCTCCAGGTGCTGAAATGTTTTACATATTGAGATAGGACGTTGAAGATCAGAAGAATGAGTTTATTTACAGCACTTTGTAGCGGTAGGTTTTTTTTTTCTTCTTCTATATTTGTATCCAGTCTTTCTTAAAACACTTGTCTGTAACTAACGATCATTTGTAAGTGAATAGATCTGTGTAATACGCAGTCATCTCCACATTAGTTAGGCTGTAATAATGTACAAAGTATTTGGTGAATTTAGTTTAATTTGTTAGCTTATTTTTCCTTTTATTCCACAATCTAATTAGACTTTCTTTACCAGTCCCCTCCTGTACATGTGTGTGTCTATCTGACTGATTGTATTACCTGCTTACTTAACATTTGCTCTGTAAGGCTGATTGTCATCTAGTCTCTGGCAGTCTTGTAATTCAGTACTGCTTCGGCCTGACTGAGATAGAGGATAGAACTTAGTAGCCCATCACCACATTCTACAGTACTTGATTATGTATATCATTCCACAGCACAGCTATTTGCTGTTGAAAAATGTGATGCGTATATTTGTACTTAATATTACCCCCAGCCGATGTAATTATATATGCTGTCAGTCAGGAGAGACAGAATTAGCAGGAAGTCCTGGCCACAAACATCATCAAATGCTGCCTCCTGACCAAGAACACTTGTATCCTCTCCTGGGCTCAGGGCCTGATTAATGGTTCAGACCACCCTAGGCCACTACGCTCATAGTACCCCCGCACCTTTCACGCAAGGCTGCAACTCTGTAGGTACAAACAAACCCGTCCTTAATTTAAAATCCACCTTCCTTCACCCCTCCAGATCACAATCAATGTTTATGTTCCCGAGTTTTTGGAAACTTAGCTCTTTAAAATGTCATGAGCACTCATACGTACATTCTGAGACATACACCTCTTATATTTATATAGGAGTACAGACTCGCGTCTTCCGCGCTCCTTTAAGCTAGAATTCCCTACCATAGGGGTCATGGGCACAACTTGTCCTTCTCATACATACAGAAAATCCACAATGTTAGTGGTGTACATTTATTCTACAGAGGGTATCAGAAGATAAATCTGGGGCAATGTGAATATTTTTCCAACATAAGCTTATATATATATATATATATATATATATATATATATATATATATATATATATATATATATATATATAGAGAGAGAGAGATATATATTTAGATATATAGATATAGATGTATACTAGTATTTCCAATCAGTATGTAGAAAAACAGTCCCTGGACAGAATATTTCACAACTTCACCACCCTCAACAACAGTTGTGTAAGTCTAGGTTTTTTCTGTGGGCGTCAAAGCACCAAAGTGAGAGAGAATAGATCTGAATCTGAGTCAGTAGAGCAGACTGGCGACCAGATATTAGTCAGGAGTCGCTGACAGCCTGGGCTGACGGTAACTCTCCCTTTTATCTGCTTTGTCCTGACAGTAATATGAACCCCCCACGAAAGGTCAGATTGACCCCAGCCACCAATGCCAGACAGTGTGCCCAGGTACACCCCCTAGAACAGGCACACCAGGTCATTTGTCTCAGGAGACTCACCTGTTAGACATGGAGAACGACCCACTTCTAAGGTAGACAAAAAAAATGCCCCGACAGATCAAACCCCTCCATCCTCAATGTTTCCCACCAGTAAAGTGTTTCCAATGTAGTGATCTACTGCTATTTTCTGTCCAGCGGCTTTAATGTATTTTTAATGTATACACTTAAGGGCTGTGCACCAGTTTGCATAGCGTATATCTGCGCCTGTGCAGATTCTGGTAGTTATGCCCGCTGGTTTAAGACGGATCCACTTCTGTGCGCAGCACGTGTCATGTCAGCACATACGCTCCTGATATGGATGCTTCCGAGGTGTGTGTGCCTCTGCGTGTGGACTGGTTTTTTATGCCCATTTATTCAGTCCTTTAGGCTACAACTATATATACAAACAAGCTGAAATTACTGAAAAGGAATTATGTTTCATCCCTCTCACTGACGTTAAGACAAATGTTTTTTCCTATGAATGTCACATAACTTGAATAAATTTGTTCTCTTTTAATTGAATTTGCTATTACAACTTGTTGAAGTATATATGTTCATTTCAAGACAAGTTCATATCATCATAGTTCCAAAATATGGAAATTCTACATGTTGTTGTTCCACAAATTCAACGCTAGCAATAGCAGAGAAATCTCAGGGAGATACTTACATTACATTACAATACAAACTAAGCAAGCAGATAGCTGCCAGCATATTTGTCATGACATCACTATATCTACTGACAGAAAGGAGGGAATTCAATTGGCCGCGTATTAACGTTGCCTCGATTTCCAGCAGCGCACATTGCCGGCCAATACAGTACAGAATCTCCGCTCATTGTCCCACGTATCTCTATGAGCGGAGATTTTAGTGAAAATTCTGATGCGATGTGTCTCCGCGGAGTGTTCCGGAGAAACATTGCGTCACCTCGCGGCCAATCAAATTTACCCCAATGATTGTGGAAGTAAGTTGATGATTTTTTAACCCAAGTCTTTGTCACTGATCACTGCCATCTCCAACCAGACAAGTTCTGTGTCTGGGGAATAATGCTGCCTATCAGAGTGTGTATGCACTACACTACGGGCGTCCAGGTGGAGGATATAGAGGTTCTCTGGTTGTCAGTGATCAGTTGTATATGTTGTATGGATGGCAGCTGACATCAAGAAGAGGCTCATAACCTAACGTGCAAAAGTGCAAAATGCTGTTTTATGCTCTAACAACTTTCGGACAAATGCACCCGTTGTTACAGGGAGGCTCATAGATTTGCAGGTCAGTATGTGGGATGCTGATGGTAGAAGTTGGATGCATTGAGAAAGGGGTGCAGGAGGCGCACTTAGGGGGTTGTTCCCTGCTTTGCATCCTTTTCCTGAAAGTTGATCAATCCCCCACCTCAGACAAGCTGCAGTTTGTGCCTTCAAGTTGCACCTTTGTGGATAAGCTTGTTTCTAGCCACAGTTCAAACGATATAATGATTGAAATATACAAAAGAGCAGCATGTAAAAAAGACAGTCCTGATGTCTCCTCACTCTCTTGGTTAATTTAATCCATAAATGAGATAAACTGAGCAGTATATTAGGAGAAATATGTAAAAGTTCAAGTAAATGAAGGGGGTGGTTCAAAAACAGAACTAGCAGAAGTAGTTTGTGCTTTTCAGGGGGATCAAAAAGTGGGCGTGCACCCTGAAATAGGCCTTGTGGCTAATTTACTTGTGCAAATAAAGATGCAGTGAGGATCTGAGCCTTATTGATCGATGATCCAGTTTTTCACTGATGACCTTTAGAATGTGCTTTATTGGATAGGTCTTTCGTGTGATACCTGCTACTCAATATTTTCAGCTAGGAGTAAAGTAGTGAAAATGAGGGGGGTTATGAGTAATACATTTATGTACATAATGGGTATCAACAAGGCTCAGGTTTTAAACATAAACAGAATTCTAGATAAGGTGGTAGAGAGGGGGGCTCAGGAATAATGCTTGTACTTAATTCACCACAATGATCAGGAAGAGGCTGGGATCACTCTTACTATACAAATACATCTTCCATTATTTTGCAAGGACTGAATGGTTTTTAAGTCATGACAAATCACCTGACACTCAGCCTCAGAAACAGCAGAAATCGCCAAGTCATCTTGACACAATTATTATTATTATTATTATTATTATCATTTATTTGTTAGGCGCCACAAGGTATCCGCAGCGCCGCACACAGTACTAACAGTAGACAATACAGGGTGAAACCATACAGAACAATTTACAAAAAGTACCAATACTTCAGAAACTCCGGCCAGTCATATGCAGTAAAGACGGAGCGGAGGAACAGGTATGGAGACAGGAGGGGGGGGGGGGCCCTGCTCATACGAGCTTACATCCTAAGGGAGGGTAAACAGACCAGGCACAAGAGGAGCCAGTTGAGGCAAGAGGAGAGAAGGGAGGACGAGCTAAAGGGAGGAGATGGGGGATAAGTAGATGTATCGATGCACAGCATGCTTGCTCTATATATATTAACTCCACTGATTACATCATTGGAAATAGTTTCAATTTGTTTTTCTGTTAAGTTTGGGTTATTGGATAAATAATATTTGATAGGAATTTTACATCTGTGTAGGCAGGGTACCATTCATGCATGTAACAATGTAAGTACCAGGTTTAAAGGATTGATATCTGGAAATGTCCCAGATTTGTCAAATATGTGATAATCATTTCACCACTTCTAGTTTTGTATGCTGGATGCAATTTTCAGTATATTGCAAGCTGGGACCCTGAACGATGTTGTGGGGCCCCTGTAAAATATGCAATACACTCTGTTGGGGGCCTCCGCTTCAGGGGTCCCAGAACAATGACACACTGACACTGGGGGACACAGAACAATGACACACTGACACTGGGGGACACAGAACAATGACACACTGACACTGGGGGTCCCAGAACAATGACACACTGACACTGGGGGTCCCAGAACAATGATACACTGACACTGGGGGTCACAGAACAATGACACACTGACACTTGGGGTCACAGAACAATGACACACCGACACTGGGGGACACAGAACAATGACACACTGACACTGGGGGTCCCAGAACAATGACACACTGACACTGGGGGTCACAGAACAATGACACACTGACACTGGGGGTCCCAGAACAATGGCACACTGACACTGGGGGTCCCAGAACAATGACACACTGACACTGGAGGTCACAGAACAATGACACACTGACACTGGGGGTCCCAGAACAATGACACACTGACACTGGGGGTCACAGAACAATGACACACTGACACTGGCTGGGGGTCCCAGAACAATGACACACTGACACTTGGGGTCCCAGAACAATGGCACACTGACACTGGGGGTCACAGAACAATGACACACTGACACTGGGGGTCACAGAACAATGACACACTGACACTTGGGGTCACAGAACAATGACACACTGACACTGGGGGACACAGAACAATGACACACTGACACTGGGGGTCCCAGAACAATGGCACACTGACACTGGGGGTCCCAGAACAATGACACACTGACACTGGAGGTCACAGAACAATGACACACTGACACTGGGGGTCCCAGAACAATGACACACTGACACTGGGGGTCACAGAACAATGACACACTGACAGTGGGGGTCACAGAACAATGACACACTGACACTGGGAGTCCCAGAACAATGACACACTGACACTGGCTGGGGGTCCCAGAACAATGACACACTGACACTGGAGGTCACAGAACAATGACACACTGACAGTGGAGGTCACAGAACAATGACACACTGACACTGGGGGTCACAGAACAATGACACACTGACAGTGGAGGTCACAGAACAATGACACACTGACACTGGGGGTCCCAGAACAATGACACACTGACACTGGCTGGGGGTCCCAGAACAATGACACACTGACACTGGGGGTCCCAGAACAATGACACACTGACACTGGGGGTCACAGAACAATGACACACTGACACTGGGGGTCCCAGAACAATGACACACTGACAGTGGGGGTCACAGAACAATGACACACTGACACTGGGAGTCCCAGAACAATGACACACTGACACTGGGGGTCCCAGAACAATGACACACTGACACTGGGGGTCCCAGAACAATGACACACTGACACTGGGGGTCCCGGAACAATGGCACACTGACACTGGGGGTCCCAGAACAATGACACACTGACACTGGGGGTCACAGAACAATGACACACTGACATTGGGGGTCCCAAAACAATAACACACTGACACTTGGGGTCCCAGAACAATGACACACTGACACTGGGGGTCCCAGAACAATGACACACTGACACTTGGGGTCCCAGAACAATGACACACTGACACTTGGGGTCCCAGAACAATGACACACTGACACTGGGGGTCACAGAACAATGACACACTGACACTTGGGGTCACAGAACAATGACACACTGACACTTGGGGTCACAGAACAATGACACACTGACACTTGGGGTCACAGAACAATGACACACTGACACTGGGGGTCCCAGAACAATGACACACTGACACTTGGGGTCCCAGAACAATGACACACTGACACTTGGGGTCCCAGAACAATGACACACTGACACTGGGGGTCACAGAACAATGACACACTGACACTTGGGGTCACAGAACAATGACACACTGACACTTGGGATCACAGAACAATGACACACTGACACTTGGGGTCACAGAACAATGACACACTGACATGGGGGGTCCCAGAACAATGACACACTGACACTTGGGGTCACAGAACAATGACACACTGACAGTGGGGGTCCCAGAACAATGACACACTGACACTGGAGGTCCCAGAACATTGACACACTGACACTGGAGGTCCCAGAACAATGACACACTGACACTGGAGGTCCCAGAACAATGACACACTGACACTTGGGGTTAGAGTACAACATTAATTTGTTTTGAACCTACCCAGGTTATGTTGTCTGGTCTAGTACATTATATCCATCTATTTCCATTTATTTATATCTGAAATGTATAAAATCTTCTGACAAGCAGTAAATTGTACCTGCAAATTGTATTCCAATCTTGGCACCCACATTACCCATCTCCTGTGTAACTCGCTCAGGTCTCCCGAAGCAGGTGCTGAAATTTAACTGTTTGATGCCTGGCATTCAGCATCGATCTTCTAGCCAGATAACCGGCCACATCCCACATCAAACACACAGGTGACACATGTTATACAAAGTCAGTATGACTGACACATGTACACTCAGCATGTGCGAGTAACCAGTGAGTGATCAGTCCAACTGCATCTGCCCATCTTACACGTCACGCTTTATACCCTATTTTGGACACAGCATTTAGAATAGTCTTCGATATAACCTTGAACAGTCACAGGCTGATTAATTAGACACATGACTGTTCCCATCAAAAGTCATAAAGGTTTTTAATTCCTTACTCGCACAATTTGAATATTTACTGGAGAATGTGCAGATGAATGTTCAGAATAGATGTCAGGTAAAGCACATTTATCATCCCACAACAAGAGTTGTTTACTGTTGTTTACCTACTTTACTGCACTGACCCTTCCTCTTCCTCCTCTTTTAATATTCTTTATATAGAAAGATGAACAGAAGGGATCATTTCACATTACAGTTATGTGCAAATACATTAAGTGGCTCATTTAGAGGTGGGCACATTTGTGTTCCGGGAAGAAAAATAAAGAGCCATGTAAAAGAGATTACTTACATGTATGTGATGAGGCGGACACATCTCTAGATGTGTCCAGCACGGAAACTGTAGTGTTTACACCAGACATACATCAGGCGTACATGTGTGTATACGTACGCCCCACTGCAACGTAGAGATGTGGCCTCACATTCCTAGTAGTAAATGTACCCTATTTGTACACAACATAAGCTTGTCATAAAGTATCATACACATGAGACAGCGTCGTGACTGCTATTAGTACATGAGAAAGGTGCATTTTCAACATAACATTTTATTAAATACAAATATAACATGCACATAAAATAAATAATATCTCATATCTATCTGTCTGTCTGTCTATCTATCTATCTATCTATCTATCTATCTCATATCTATCTATCTATCTCTCTCTCTCATATCTATCTATCTATCTATCTATCTATCTATCTATCTATCTATCCAGCAGTTTTCTAAAATAGACCTACTCCCTGTCAGATTATACAAATAACTTGTCTACATCTACTTTTGAGTAATGTTTCTTTGAAGAACAAAACTGAATCCTAATGTTGGTTTGTAAATATTTATACAAACATGTGAAACACTGAATAAAAACTGAAAACACTTTCTTAAAAGTGCAGAAAATCACCCGTTTTCAGACATACTGTGCATCTACATACATACATACATAGATACATACACAGGTCATTAATGAAATATCATACATATACATACATACATACATACATACATACATACATACATATATACACAGGCCATTAATACATTTCTGTACATCTACATACATACATACATACATAGTTACATTGATATACAGGTCATTGATGACATACCGTACACATACATACACACAGATCATTGATGAAATACCGTACACATACATACACACAGAGATCATTGATGAATACCGTACACATACATACACACAGAGATCATTGATGACATACCGTACACATACATACACACAGAGATCATTGATGACATACCGTACACATACATACACACAGAGATCATTGATGACATACCGTACACATACATACACACAGAGCTCACTGATGACATACCGTACACATACATACACACAGTGATTACTGATGACATACCGTACACATACATACACACAGATCATTGATGACATACCGTACACATACATACACACAGAGCTCTATGTGCGCTGTCCTCTGACAGAACGTAGACAGGCGCTCTGCTAGGACAGAATGATGGCCCCTGATTGGTATTTCATAGCAATCAATATCAAGTCTGTACCACAGTGTGGGGATGGTGGTTCCATATAGGATTGTCACAGATCAGTTCTGTCATATCCTGACATTGCCCCTTCAAAATATAACACCATAAATAAAGGAAGGCCAAAATATGGTCACTATATCCCTCCCTGCCTCCTCCCAAGGCAGATGGATGCTATGTGATATAACCTGTGTCACATCTTATTCTCCCTATACTCTAGAGATTGGGGAACATCTCTGGTGCTGCTCCAGTTATCTAAAGTTAGTTTTGGGTAAAATTACCCAAAATAAAAATTACTTTTGCCTATTTTTCGCTTTTAAAGCCCATTTGATAAAAACTGTATCCCAATAGGATACACAAAAGCCATATATGTCCTTCAAAAGTGTATGAAATGTATTTGTATAGACTAAAAAATAGTAATTGTTGTTTCCAGCAAAACTGAGGAATCAACCAACAAATTGGTCTTATCCGTAAAGGGTGGAAACCGTCAGGTGACTGAGCCGCTTCTGTTCTCAATGAGCTATCAATACAAATTATAACTATTGTGTGTCATCCCTATTTATTTAGTATAACAGAACAGCATTTCCAAATCTCTATAGAGAGGTTGTACAAAGTTCTGTATAAGTACAAATAATAAGAAATAACAGTGTGGGGGGAAGGGAGGGAGACATTCTCCTACCAATAACATATATTTCTCTAATTAGTGCCTTAAGAAAGCTTTAGGTTATACAACATCTTGGTTTTGGATAATAAGTCATGTGATAAAGCCATTGACATAAAGGAAAACTGTCTATGTTTCCTTACTTGTCTTAAACATGTCTCTTCTATTATGTTTATTAAGTTGCTTTGTAACAGGATTGTCCGGCATATGATTGCTGTTATTATTAGTTATTAACCGTTATTATTTTAAGTTGAAATGAATTTGGATTATCTGTCCGAAGTTGACAGTTATGTCTTCCATTTCTTATACACGGAAATTCTCCTACACCAATAATGAGATCATATATATTTTACTATAGATGTTTTAGTAATAAAATTATATATCAAATTTTTATATTTTTTTATATTAAATTACACATGAATTATTGATATATTTATATATTATATACCATTTACTTATATGTTAGTATTGGCTGGTATTTCATACGGAATGCCATATTTAATGTTTTTCACATACTTCTTTTTTTATTTTTATTTATTTCAGTTTTTTATGAAATAAATTAATGTCATTAACCTTTGTTTTCCCACAACCCATAACATGTGCGTGCATAGGGTTTGCAATGAATATTAACACAACTCCATTTATCTGCTTTCCAGTTATAAACAAATTATGTATATTATCATTAAAATCATCAACACGCTATTAGATCCTTGTACAAGAATTTCATTATGCCATGATGAGGGCGTTATATATTATTAGTTTTGACGTTATATATTATTAGTTCGCATTACACTATAGGGTTATATGACCTGTGGAAGAATGGATTGACAACCCCATGTTTTTAGGTTATGAACCCCAGATTTATATTATAATCTACTGGTAATTTTGTAATGACGTAAAATATTAAATATCTTGTAAAAATTTGGCACCAATCTAAGAATATTGAAGAAATTGTGCAATTTTCTATAGTAAATGGCCATTTCCTATTACTAATTAAAAATGCTTCTGTTTACACTAAGACTAATGCGTAGAAGTCATCACATGAAACACTGATAATACTGTTTATAGTAATTATTATGTCACACGTGAATATTAGTTACGGCAGAGAAGAAACAGTGTTTTTCCGATTTGTGGACATGAATTTACATGTAGGCCTCTATCGATGTATATGGGCAGGGTCTCATATCACGTAATGCACTGAAAGAAACCTAACTCATAGCCTTTACTTAGTAGTTAGTGTAATATTCTACAATTAAAAGGAACTTGTTATAATAGCAAAAATAAGGACAGCTATTGAGACGTGAGGCTGAGCCCACAGTTGTAGTTTAGTCCGGGCGGCACGTAAGGAAACAGCCTCAGACCATTGTCTGTTTCACATTATAAATGGAAGATAGTAAACAGCACATTGAGGTCAGACAGATTCCTCACTGCTCACAGATCTGCGTTAATTTATCTTCTTATATTCTTATATTTCACAGACGATCCCCTGTCACTAAAGCGGACTAAACGCTGTTTTTAGTTTTGTCTTGTTTGCCTTAAAAGGATAGGTTAAAAAGTAGTGTAAAAATGGACTGAAACCACACTTGTCTTTATGAATATATGTTTATAACTTTACTCCAGTTATTACTGACACTCACCGCCTACACTGACTGAACATTGATGGTCGTATTGAGCATTATTTAGGAAACTTAGTGAATGTGAAGAAAAGCAGTAAATATGAATACGCAGTCGTAAAGTATTAGATAGATGTGTAAATGTGACTTAGTATTAATCTTAAATTTGAAAGCCAGGATGTTCCTTATACATATTATAATTATCTTCACAAGTACAAGATAATTGAGCTTATTTAAGTGGTTTTAAAGTATATCCGTCAGGGCCTACATAATTTTTTTATTATGGTAATGTGAGTTTTGCACTAAAGACTCTGGTCTGAATTTAGCTCATTGGTTTAGTTTAGTTACTGTAGTTTATTCTGACAACACTCTTTTAGTTTCATTGAAATCCTATATAAATGTATATATTTATTACATTGTTATAAATATTTTTATTATTATTGGTGTTGATTTGTAAGGTGACACAGTGCTCTGCAGACAGTGGGGAAAGTAGAGCATACATAAACCAGGGTCGTACAAGGTGCACAAAACTGCCAACGTTAAAACAACGGGTAGGGCTGGCCCTGCTCGTGAAAGCTTACAATCTAGTCAGATAAGGCACATTGTAATGATTTACAGATAAACTGATCAGGATAGATCTTCCCAAGGAGCTTGCAATCTAACAACACAAACCTCCCAAATCTTATGAGAACCTGCACTTTGGGGTACCTGTGAGTTATTTAACCGGCATTGATATTATGATTTTTGTATTGTACATTAGGGTTATATGTAACCTTTTCATTTATGTTACATTTCAATATTTTTTTTTATATTCCCTTCTAGTCTATGCTGACTCGTATTATTTAAAAAAAGTATTGTTTTTGTTTTCAATGCAGGGTTCACAGGTAGAAGTTTGAGGTATAATATTGTACTATAACATGGATATCTTGCCCCATAGAAAACTTGTCTTTCCTGGTGCGTTATGTAACAGTTTTGTTTCGCATAATATTGTCTACAGCCCCATTTGTAACGTCATACATGCAGGTTATATTTGAAACTGAACAATTGTTTGAAATAGTAGAATATATAAATCTAGACTAAATGACATTTATAGATCTAGAGAGTTATATAAAATAGACACAGGGTATATAGAATATAGATATATAATAATATAATATACATAAAGAATGACTAGTATAATATGCACTTTGTATAAGTGGGGTACATACCTCTCATGGCTGATCTAGTCCGCTAGTCTTGTACCCACAGCATCCAAACTTGTGTGGTCCTCAGATTAAAAATGATATCCTCTTGTGAAACTGGGTGGGCAGCCAATAGTATTCAGGGGCAGGAACTCACCACCACAAACATCCAATGTCTAATGCAATTCTAACCTTTAGCTGTAAAGCTTTGCTGCAATGTCATACCTGTGACAGACTCTGTGCCCCCTACAGGTGGTACGTTGCTGTCACACAAGGCCCATTGTCAGGACAGACTGAGATGGGTAAATATAGTCCTTTACAGGGGTTGGCACAGCTGTACAGGATCTCATAACCCCCAATGTAACATGAAACAAACCAATGTGACAGTGAGATGTACAGACAGTAGAATGCACCTGCAGGCACAGTAATATTCCTGTGTATACACACACACACACACACACACACACTTACGAAAGTAGCCAACACAAATACACACATAGTTTATGGACTTATGTCGGTAATTTTTCTTCAGTGGTTGCGGGTGGGTTGTGTGTTACACGTTTCTTTACTGTCTGATATTTGTCAGTCAAAAAATTAGTCAACGAGTTCAAATATGTAAAAGAGTCCGTGTTCTGAAGTTTGTCCCCCGTGAGTTTGTTGTTGGCTTATACCGTCATTTAATAGAGGTTTTAAAGTGCTAATTGTAAATCAAAGTCCAGTAACTTTGCATTCATTTCATAGATAATGCCCCAAAGACCCCTGGACTTAAGTGGCAGCTGGAGTTTAAAGATTGGCTCCTCTGAGCCGGAGGGGAAAAGCTACCGATTATCTGGCGATAAAATTATTCTGTGTCCCCCAGAAAGTACAAGCAACATATATCAGTGGCACATGTAGCACATTAACTGCACCTAGGCATGAAGAACACAGACGTTACATAGTAACTTCAGCACAGAATACGCACACAGTGGTATGTACAGCACAGTATTCAGAACACACGCAGCATAGTCACACAATACTTAGTATGCTCCATGCAGGTTCCTTCCCACATCTGTCTCATGTAGCATCTTTTATACAGATGTTACTGATACCCAGGAGGGAGTCCCCACAGCCCAGCACACTGCCCGCCTCGTGCCCATGCTGCTCCAGCACAGGTGCTGGGATGATTCACTAGCTATGCAATACTTCACACCTTGTAACGTGTTAACCACAGTACACTGAAATACAGACCCCGGCCTAACCACAGTTGTACTTTGAAAAAGCTTACAAAGCAAAGACAGCAAAACTCAGTATAGTGCAACAGAAAGGGAGCAAGGTGACAGTGACACAGAACAATAGAAAGCACTGTGCGGAGCAATAGAAAGTGCAGACAAAGCAATACTGAAGAGATTATTATTATTATTATTATTATTATCTTTGACTTATAAGGCGCCACAAAGGGTCCGCAGCGCCGTACATTACATATACAGAAAACAGAACCAAGACACAACATGATACACAAATATATACTAACACAGGTGCATGGGTAAAGCAAATCAGATTATATCTGACAGATAGTTAAAGGGATGGTAGAAATCAGCAGGAAGAAGGCCGAAGCTTAATAAAACAGGTAAAACAGGGCTAGGGAAGCAGGCCAAGAGGTACAGAGGGTGAAGGAACAGTAGAAGGAGCACACAAGGAAAGAGGGCCCTGCTCATGAGAGCTAACAACCTAAAGGGAAGGGGGAGACACAAAAAAGGGTGGTACTAACTAGGGGAGAGAGCCAGGACAAGAGAGTTAGGAGGACTGATAGACTTGAATAAAGAAATGAGTCTTAAGGGCACGCTTGAAGCCTTTGAGAGTAGATGCTAACCTGATGTAGCGTGGAAGATCGTTCCACAGCAGGGGAGCAGCCCGGGCAAAGTCCTGAAGACGAGAGTGAGAGGAGGTGATCAGTGAAGTAGTGAGGCGGCGGTCAGAGGCAGAGCGGAGGGGGCGGGTAGGAGTGTAGGTAGAAATGAGATTAGAGATGTAGGGAGGGGAAGATTGACTAAGAGCTTTAAAGGTGAGGGTGAGGAGTTTAAATTTAATTCTGTAGGGTATGGGGAGCCAATGTAGTGACTGTTGGAGGGAGACCGCAGCGATAGAGCGGCGGGAGAGAAAATGAGGCGGGCAGCAGCATTGAGGATAGACTTAAGAGGATCAAGGCGAGAATCAGGTAGGCCAGAGAGAAGAAGGTTACAGTAGTCAAGGCGAGAGATAATAAGCGAGTGAACAAGGGTTTTCGTGGCTTCCGTGGTGAGAAAGGGACGTATCTTAGAAATATTCCGAAGGTGGAAGTAACAGGATTTAGAGAGGGACAGAATGTGAGGCGTAGATGAGAGGGAGGAATCAAGGATGACCCCAAGGCATCGGACTTGGGGGACAGAAACGAGGGTAGTGTTATTAACAGAAATAGAGAGGGGGGAGGTGGGAGAGTCCTGGCAGGGGGGAAGACTATAAGCTCGGTCTTGGAAATATTGAGTTTTAGGAAGCGTTGGGACATCCAAGATGAGATGGCCGAGAGACAGGAGGAGACACGAGACAGAAGGGAAGGGGAGAGGTCAGGGGATGAAAGATAGATTTGGGTATCATCAGCATATAGGTGGTACTGGAGGACACCAAGGGAGGAGGTGTAGAGGGAGAAAAGCAGGGGGCCAAGAACGGAGCCTTGAGGAACGCCAAAGGGTAGGGGAAGAGGGGGTGATGTAGAATCATGAGTAGAGACTGAGAAGGAGCGGTTGGTGAGGTAAGAGGAAAACCAGGAGATGACAGTGTTACATAGGGCTAAAGATTTGAGAGTTAGCAAAAGGAGTGCGTGGTCAACGGTATCGAAGGCAGCAGAGAGGTTAAGAAGGGAGTAGTGCCTATTGGATTTAGCGAGGAGAAGGTCATTAGTGTCCTTAGTGAGGGCAGTTTCAGTGGAGTGGAGGGGGCAAAAACCAGATTGGAGCGGGTCAAGTAGTGAGTGAGAGGAAAGAAAGGAGGTGAGACGGTTGTAGACAACCCGTTCAAGGAGTTTGGAGGCAAAAGGGAGGAGCGAAATAGGGCGGTAATTAGAGAGAGAGGCGGGATCAAGGGACGGTTTCTTGACTATGGGGGAGACAAGAGCATGTTTAAAAGAGGAGGGGAAGATTCCAGAGGAGAGGGAGAGGTTGAGGAGGTGTGCAAGGTGGGAGCAGGCTTCGGGAGAGAGGGAGCGGAGGAGGTGGGAGGGGATTGGGTCCTGTGTGCAAGTGGAGGGGGGAGAGGAAGAGAGAAGGGTATGGACTTCATCTGCAGATACCGGAGTGAAGGAAGAGAAGGAGGGTGAGCTAGCTGGAGGGGAGAAAGGAGATAGCAGCAGCAGAGGAGGGTGAGAAGGGGGACAGAATGGGCATGGAGGGGGGAGAGGGTGGGGTAAGAAGGGACTGCTGGGAGATGTCATGACGTATAGACTCAATCTTGGAGGAGAAGTGGGTAGCAAAGTCGACAGCAGAGAGTGTGGGGGGGAGGGGAGAGGAGGGAGTTGAAGGTGGCAAAAAGCCGACGGGAGTTGGAGGATTAGGAAGAAATGAGAGCTTTGAAGAAAGATTGTTTAGAGAGGGAAAGGGCCGAACTATAAGAGGCAAGCATGAACTTGAAGTGGAGGAAGTCAGCATGAGTGCGTGACTTTCTCCAAAGCCGTACTGCACTGCGGGAGCATTTTTGAAGATAGTGGGTAAGTTTAGTGTGCCACGATTGTGGCGGGGACCGACGAAGCTTGACGGTGACAGCTGGGGCGACAGAGTCAAGTGCAGCGGTAAGAGTGCGTTTGTAGAAGGAGACAGCCTTATCGGGGCAAGAAAGAGTAGTGATGGGGGAGAGGAACGAGCCCAGGGAGGAGGAGAAACTGGTAGGATCAACTGTGTCAAGATTACGCCTGGTGAGAGTAACCTTGGGGGCCGGGGACGATGAGAGGGGTGGAGAGATGCTAAAAGAGAGGAGATGGTGGTCTGAGAGAGGAAAAGGTGAATTAATGAGGTCAGAGACAGTACCGAGGTGTGAAAAAAACAGATCTAGGGAGTGGCAACTGCGGTGGGAGGGAGAGGAGGTCCATTGAGAGAGACCAAGGGAGGAGGAGAGGGAGAGAAGTTTGGAGGCAGCAGGGTCTGAGGGATTATCTATAGGGATATTAAAATCTCCCAAGATCAGGGAGGGAAGGTCAGAGGAGAGAAAGTGAGGGAGCCAGGTGGCAAAGTGATCAAGAAATTGGGAGACAGGACCAGGAGGACGGTAGATAACAGCAACACGAAGGTGGACTGGGTGGAATAGGTGGATAGAGTGTACCTCAAAGGAGGAAAAAGAGAGGGTGATATAGGGTAATATAGAGCACTGGAGGGAGGAGGGTGATATAGAGCACTGAAGAGATGAACGTAATATAGAGCACTGGAGAGAGGAGGGTGATGTAGAGCACTGGAGAGAGGAGGGTGATATAGAGCACTGTAGAGAGGAGAGTAATATATGGCACTGGAGAGAGGAGGGTGATATAGAGCACTGGAGAGAGGAGGGTGATGTAGAGCACTGGAAAGAGGAGGGTGATATAGAGCACTAATGAGAGGAGGGTGATGTAGAGCACTGGAGAGAGGAGGGTGATGTAGAGCACTGTAGAGAGGAGAGTAATATATGGCACTGGAGAGAGGAGGGTGATATAGAGCACTGGAGAGAGGAGGGTGATGTAGAGCACTGGAAAGAGGAGGGTGATATAGAGCACTGGAGACAGGAGGGTAATATAGAGCACTGTAGAGAGGAGAATGATATAGGGCGCTGGAAAGAGGAGGGTGATATAGGGCACTGGAGAGATGAGGATGATATAGAGCACTGGAAAGAGGAGGGTAATATAGAGCACTGGAGAGAGGAGAATGATATAGAGCACTGGAGAGATGAGGATGATATAGAGCACTGGAAAGAGGAGGGTAATATAGAGCACTGGAGACAGGAGGGTGATATAGGGCACTGGAGAGAAGAGGGTGATATTGGGCACTGAAGATAGAAGGGTGATATAGAGCACTAGAGAGAGGAGGGTGATATAGAGCACTGTAGGGAGGAGAATGATATAGAGCACTGGAAAGAGGAGGGTGATATAGAGCACTGGAGACAGGAGGGTAATATAGAGCACTGTAGAGAGGAGAATGATATAGGGCGCTGGAAAGAGGAGGGTGATATAGAGCACTGGAGAGAGGAGAATGATATAGAGCACTGGAGAGATGAGGATGATATAGAGCACTGGAAAGAGGAGGGTAATATAGAGCACTGGAGACAGGAGGGTGATATAGGGCACTGGAGAGAAGAGGGTGATATTGGGCACTGAAGATAGAAGGGTGATATAGAGCACTAGAGAGAGGAGGGTGATATAGAGCACTGTAGGGAGGAGAATGATATAGAGCACTGGAAAGAGGAGGGTGATATAGAGCACTGGAGAGAGGAGAATGATATAGAGCACTGGAGAGATGAGGATGATATAGAGCACTGGAAAGAGGAGGGTAATATAGAGCACTGGAGACAGGAGGGTGATATAGGGCACTGGAGAGAAGAGGGTGATATTGGGCACTGAAGATAGAAGGGTGATATAGAGCACTAGAGAGAGGAGGGTGATATAGAGCACTGTAGGGAGGAGAATGATATAGAGCACTGGAAAGAGGAGGGTGATATAGAGCACTGGAGACAGGAGGGTAATATAGAGCACTGTAGAGAGGAGAATGATATAGGGCGCTGGAAAGAGGAGGGTGATATAGTGCACTGAAGAGAAGATGGTGATATAGAGCACTGGAAAGAGGAGGGTAATATAGAGCCCTGGAGAGAGGAGGGTGATATAGAGCACTGGAGAGATGAGGATGATATAGAGCACTGGAGACAGGAGGGTAATATAGAGCACTGTAGAGAGGAGAATGATATAGAGCACTAGAGAGAGGAGGGTGATATAGAGCACTGTAGGGAGGAGAATGATATAGAGCACTGGAAAGAGGAGGGTGATATAGAGCACTGGAGACAAGAGGGTAATATAGAGCACTGTAGGGAGGAGAATGATATAGAGCACTGGAAAGAGGAGGGTGATATAGTGCACTGGAGAGAAGATGGTGATATAGAGCACTGGAAAGAGGAGGGTAATATAGAGCACTGGAGAGATGAAGATGATATAGAGCACTGGAGAGAGGAGGGTGATATAGAGCACTGTAGAGAGGAGAGTGATATAGAGCACTGGAGAGATGAGGATGATATAGAGCACTGGAAAGAGGAGGGTAATATAGAGCCCTGGAGAGAGGAGGGTGATATTGGGCACTGAAGATAGAAGGGTAATATAGTGCACTGGAGAGAAGATGGTGATATAGAGCACTGTAGAGAGGAGAATGATATAGAGCACTGGAAAGAGGAGGGTGATATAGAGCACTGGAGAGAGAAGGGTAATATAGAGCACTGGAGAGAGGAGGGTGATATAGAGCACTGGAGAGAGGAGGGTAATATAGGGCACTGGAAAGAGGAGGGTGATATAGAGCACTGGAGAGAGAAGGGTAATATAGAGCACTGGAAAGAGGAGGGTGATATAGAGCACTGGAAAGAGGAGGGTGATATAGAGCACTGGAGAGAGAAGGGTATTATAGAGCACTGGAGAGAGGAGGGTGATATAGAGCACTGGAGAGAGGAGGGTATTAAAGGGCACTGGAGAGAGAAGGGTATTATAGGGCACTGGAGAGAGGAGGGTGATATAGAGCACTGGAGAGAGGAGGGTAATATAGGGCATTGGAGAGTGGAGGGTGATATAGAGCACTAGAGAGAGGAGGGTGATATAGAGCACTGTAGAGAGGAGAGTGATATAGAGCACTGGAGAGATGAGGATGATATAGAGCACTGGAAAGAGGAGGGTAATATAGAGCCCTGGAGAGAGGAGGGTGATATTGGGCACTGAAGATAGAAGGGTAATATAGTGCACTGGAGAGAAGATGGTAATATAGAGCACTGTAGAGAGGAGAATGATATAGAGCACTGGAAAGAGGAGGGTGATATAGAGCACTGGAGAGAGAAGGGTGATATAGAGCACTGGAGAGAGGAGGGTGATATAGAGCTTTGTAGGGAGGAGAATGATATAGAGCACTGGGAAGAGGAGGGTGATATAGAGCACTGGAGACAGGAGGGTAATATAGAGCACTGGAGAGAGGAGAATGATATAGGGCGCTGGAAAGAGGAGGGTGATATAGGGCACTGGAGAGATGAGGATGATATAGAGCACTGGAGAGATGAGGATAATATAGAGCACTGGAGACAGGAGGGTAATATAGAGCACTGGAGAGAGGAGAATGATATAGAGCACTGGAGAGATGAAGATGACATAGAGCACTGGAGAGATGAGGATGATATAGAGCACTGGAAAGAGGAGGGTAATATAGAACCCTGGAGAGAGGAGGGTGATATTGGGCACTGAAGATAGAAGGGTAATATAGTGCACTGGAGAGAAGATGGTGATATAGAGCACTGTAGAGAGGAGAATGATATAGAGCACTGGAAAGAGGAGGGTGATATAGAGCACTGGAGAGAGGAGGGTAATATAGAGCACTGGAGAGAGGAGAGTGATATAGAGCACTGGAGAGAGGAGGGTGATATAGAGCACTGGAGAGAGGAGGGTAATATAGGGCATTGAAGAGTGGAGGGTGATATAGAGCACTAGAGAGAGGAGGGTAATATAGAGCAGTTGAGGGTGATATAGGACACTGGAGAGAAGGGGTATGTTGAGCAGTAGAGAGAGGAGGGCAATATGAATGGCTGGAGCGAGGAGTGTAAGCTAGGTGGCATATATAAAGGTGTGAAGAAGCACTAGAGAGAAGGGAAGAGAGTGAGATGGGACTACACGTTAGTAAATGGTCTGTGATCCAATCATCATTATATATGATACATATAATGATGTATATTATCATTATTTGTTTGCTTGGATTTTCTTGGAAGAATGAAGCAAAATAAATTTGTTTTGTGTGCAATATCCTAAATCAATTATGCTATTTGTTATTGTATTATTATTATTATTATTATTATTATTATTATAGATTACTTAGGCTCCACAGTGCACCTAACAGGATAAAACAGGGACATACAAGGAAGACACAACAAATGCAGACATGAAAGCCGAGGGTATGGAGGGCCCTGCTCATTAGAGAGTTTACAGGTGAAAGAGGGCACAAGAGGAGGAGTGGAGATTGGGACGGTTGTCACGGTGCATTAGTTTGGGTAGTTGTGGGGATGCTTTAATGAAAAGATCACGGGAGCATTTAAAGATTTGAAGGTTGTGGGAGAATCTGATTGGGTGTGGTAGATAACTTCATAAGTGGGAAACGGCATGACAAACATCTTGTAGGTGGAAGTGAGAGGTGGTTACCTGAGACGAGGTGCAGGTCAGAGGTAGATCTAAGAGGGTGGGAGGGAAAATATTTTGGTATGAGATTTGAAATGTATTCAGGAGTCTTGTTGTTGAGGGCTTTGTAGATAAGGGTGAGTAATTTGAATTGGAATCTGGAGGACACTGGGAGCCAGTGTAGGGATTTGCAAAGTGGGTCAGCAGATGTGGAGCGGTGAGAGAGGAAGTCTTGATGCAGAATATAAGATGGACTGAAGAGGATAAATTGGTGAGGGGAATTCCACATAGGTTTTAAGTCATCCTTTCATATTCCACTGATACAAAGAGAAGATGAAAACTATAAATAAATTAATAACCTGTGTTGCACTCACGGGCATTCATTTTTTTTACTTATTAGTAGATAGGGTAGATATATATGGACTTGGGTACAGCATACCCATGACAGACAATATAAATGGTTACCATACATTCTCAGTGTATTAAAAATCTTCAACATCAATATCACACTCATGGAAAACTTTAAAGACTGACAGGAGCACTGGGAAAGTGTTAAATTGCAGAGGTATATGTCCCAGGCATTCTGTCTTGTATGCTCTAAAACCACAGGGAGATTGTCTTGTATGGGCAGGTGCTTCCCAAAAAGTGAATTCAGCTTCAGGAAAGGATAGTAAAGGTTCCTGGGGTTATGTATGGAGAGAGAGGGATGGGCTCCTTGCATAAAGCCCAGTCCGTTTCTACTGATCTCCCAGTCTCACAGCAGACTAATCAGGAGTTACACCTGCAAGGTGTTATTAAAAGGCTGCCAGGCAGTTTCCTCTGTTTCTCACAATCTGGGGAGGAGGTTGGATTTCTCCTGAGAGACACTGCAAACAGGGACCAGTAAGTCTTGTATTTTATATGTGTGTGGGACACTCGAGAGAGAGTGTTCCTGTATGTTTAGTAAGTGCCGGTCAGGCAAGGATTTTGTTTCTGTTTGTTTCTTTTTATGACTGGAAAATAAAACTAGCCGTGGCTAGTCAAGCCAAAACAATTGACATTGTGTGATAATCTTGGCTGGTGTCTAGAACTCGGGAGAGAGTGATAGAACTTTCTGCTATTAATGTGCATTTCTGTAATATAGTAAGAGGGGGCTGGAAATCTTTGGCTTGGGGTACAGGCAATAGTAAGTTCTCTTAGATGCACCAGTACCATTGCTCATGGTTATAATAATATGTCTTTATGGGAAGGATCCCTGATAGTAGCCACAGCTGTTATTATTTCCTTTCCCGAAATCTTATGGAGAAATATTCTGTATGTCTGCTTGGGCCAGTGAGGGTCATGTACACAATCACCTAGAGTCTATTTATGTCTGCTGAGTGAAATCACAATTCTCAGCATCAGTTCTCATTGCTTCCCCCCACACACCTTCCAGCTCTCAGCAATGTTATTGTAAAGCAGCGATGAAATAATGTCCTTTGCACAAATCTTGCTCTGTCTGTCTAAAGTTATTTGTATGTAATAAGACGACTAGAATTCCATGTGGCTGCATTGCTTCATGTCTTTCCACTGTGACACAGGCTTTGTTTAGCAGCCTCTTACAGTAACTGTTTAACAGTCTAGATAGGGGAATCCCCCATGTACCTCAACCTGAGCAAAAACAAAACTTGTCCATGTAGAGCATGGTGCTCAGCAGACCTACTCTACATGTATAAACATATGTGTTCTATCACTCAACCACGTAACTTGTCAGGGTGGGTGCTACTATAGGGCCTGTAGCAGAGGGGTCCCACAGATGTCTGGTTACTCCCCTGCTGTCACTCATGTGTTCTTATCTAATGTTGTCTGCTTTAATAAGGTATAAATGTGCCCGTTTTCCAGCTGCCAGCAATAGCTCCTAGACACTCTGAGCCTGATTCATTACGGTACGTAAGCTGCAATTTTGTGCATACAATCCGCAAAATCAGTCTGCGCATGTCCAAACCGGACCATATGCCAGAGAACGCAGCAGCGTCCAATTCACTAGTGGTGGCGGCTGTGTATGCATGATATTACATGTGTTTGCATCAGGAGCAACTGTAAACAGTTATTTTATTTACAGTAGAGATTAATTATATCATAAAAATGTATTTCATAGAATAAAAACATTTTTATATTTTAATATTTAGTCATTGATGATCTTATTAACATAGAACATCAATTGAATATTTATTTTACATTTTCTGTGTGTTCATTTGTGAGTTTATATTCTGCATATGTAATGAGCGTATCCTGCAGTGTCCTGACTAGTAGAGCAGAGCGGACCTAGTCCCGTCATCATCACCACACGTATCTGCACATCCGCTTCTTGTTGAATTTGGACGTGTGTTTTAAAGCAAAAGCTCATTGCGCTCATTATGCATCCCTTAATGAATCAATTCCTCTCTCACCTTTGTGTGTGAGAAAAAGTAAAGATAACTATTTAATAACACGAATCACAAAATCTTAAAAGGAATTTACAAGCGTGCAAAAGTGACAGAGAAAAAAAAGGAGTACACAAAATATTGTTATTTTTATAAATATTAATCATTTTATGTACTCTTTTTTTCTTTATGTCTTTTGAACTTATATGCATCAATGTTCTAAACCTGGTGGAACTTATCAACATTTGAAAATTATATAGAACAACAAATAATTCCAAGGGTTTAGAAACCTAAGATCTGTTGTATGATCTAATGATGGTGGATTTCATATTAGAATGAGAATCAGCCTTAAAACAAATGCCCCCATGAACTTATGCTGATAAAACATAACAATTTAGTTCTGGAACAGACATAAAAAGAGATAATGTTAATCTTTGAGAAATACAAAAAAACAACTTGACTCATTCGAACAAAGTAATTGAACAAAAAAAGACAAAATTTCTGCGGAATAAGAGAGATTTTGCAATGGGGAATGTTTTTAGATGGCACAACAAATCTAAACCATTTAATGCCTACAGGAATCCCCTGAAGAATTATACCGCCTCAGAATATGGAATGTTCAGTACTGAGGATGAATCAGATATTGTTAGAGGTAGAGAAATGATACAAGGACAGATAAGAGATTTTTTAGAACCACTCATAAAAAATCAGGAGGGGCAGTAAGAAACCCAAGGAGAAAGGAACAAACTCCTAATAACACTATGGGCTAGATTTACTAAGCTGCGAGTTTGAAAAAGGTGGAGATGTTGCCTATAGCAACCAATCAGATTCTAGCTGTCATTTTGTAGAAAGCACTAAATAAAAGCTAGAATCTGATTGGTTGACCGCAGCTTAGTAAATCTAGCCCTATGTCTTCTACGCCTGTTACTAACTTGTCTAAATTAGGAAACAATAGCACTGAGATCTTCTTATAGAAAATTAAATATCAAAATACGAAGATCCACAAATTCAGGAATCAAGGAATCAAGGCCAATATGCAAAAGGAAGTTAGAATTCTTCCCACAAGAGAGCGCTTGTCATCAGGTAGGAATCTTTATGGACCTTGTCTGACAGGACCTGAATAAATTATATCTCTGTATCAGATGTAAAACTGTGAAAAATGATATGATAACCTCAATAACGAAGAGAGGAAAATGTTGGACGATATGAAAACCTGGGATGTTGTTATTAAACCCTTAGAGTGGCGACGTAATCAACTGGTCTAAGGATAAATACACCCCAGAAGCTTACAAACAACTTAGAGATCAAAGATGTTATCAACAATTATTATTCATTCCGACAGACAATTTCAAACAGATGTATAGATAGTGCTTTAAATCAAGAGACTATTACTAAATCGAAATATGAGTTCCTAAAAGTAGAAAATCCGGTCATACCAACTTTCTATGTACTTCCCAAGGTTCATAAGAATGAAAAGACACCATCATGAAAGCCTATCTTATCTGGCATCAATAGCCTAAATGAACAAACCAATATTTTCCTGGATACACAGCTGAGAAAATATGGGACTTGTCTACTGTCCTACATCTAATATATTCCTGATATTTTCCAGAGAATCCTTTCCTTGAATGAAGATACTCTGATAGCTACTTGTGATGTATAATCATGACATACTAGCATTTGTCATGATACGTGTCTATCACCAGTGAAATATTTCTTACAGATGGAGAGCATAACTGACTTTGGACATTTTTTCTTGGAACTCTTCAACTTCATTCTGACTAAAAATGATTTTACCTTTGAGGACAAATTTTTCCAGACAAGAGGCACTGCGATGGGCACAACTTGAGCACCAACCGACACGAACATTATTATTATTATTATTATTATTATTATTATTATTATTATTATTATCATTTATTTGTTGGGCGCCACAAGGTTTCCGCAGCGCCGTACATAGTACAAACAGTAGACCATACAGGGTTAAACAGTACAGAATGATAAACACAAAGTACCAATGCTTCAGTAACTCCAGGACAGTCATATGGAGTAAGGACAAAGCAGAAGAATAGGTATGGAGACACGAGGGAAGAGGGGCCTTGCTCATAAGAGCTTACATCCTAAGGGAGGGTGGACAAATCAGACACGAGAGGAAGCTGGTGATGCCAGGGGAGAGAAGAAGGGGCCAGGGGAGAGAGGGAATATCGAGCAGAGTAGATGAGGGGTTAAGTGGATGGTTGATAAGCTTTGAGGAACAGGTGAGTTTTAAGTGCTCGTTTGAAGGAGCACAGATTGGGAGCGAGACGGATGGCACGAGGGAGGTCATTCCAGTGCAGGGGAGGAAGCTCGGGCGAAGTCTTGGATTCTGGAGTGGGAAGTGGTAATTAAAGTGGAGGAGAGGCGACGGTCATTAGCAGAGCGCAGGGACCGGGCAGGAGTATGAATGGTGAGGAGGATTCTATAGGGGATGGGGAGCCAGTGTAAGGCATGGCAGAGAGGGGAGGCAGAGGAGGAGCGGCGTGAGAGAAAGATGAGTCTAGCAGCCGCATTGAGTACAGAGCGGAGGGGGGCGAGATGTGAGAGGGGGAGGCCAGTGAGGAGAAGGTTGCAGTAGTCGAGGCGGGAGATGATGAGTGCGTGGATGATGATTTTGGTGGCATCTTGTGAGAGGAAGGGTCATCTATTTATGTTGGTGGGAGAGGCAGACGGTCTTTGGCGATAACAACAAGATATATATGAAACATCTATTATGACTTTTGTGTTTATAGACAATATATTTTTCACATGGGAAGGCACAAGAGAAAAGATTCAATGAGCTTATGAGTAATATTAATAAAAAGATCTCAATTTATGCCATACAGATGGCACTAGCGACAAAGAGATCATCTTCCTAGACTTGACAATTTTCAGAGGGAAGTTTGGCAATCTCATGACAGATCTATATCGAAAAACACACACGGCTACGAACAGTATTTTAAATAAAAGCAGCATGTACTTCCCCTCAGTACTTAGGGCATAGCATGAGGCATAGCATGAGGACAACTCCTCAGACTTAGGAGAAATTGCTCCAATAATGAAAAGTTTACATCACGTGCAGAAGAGCTGTCAATGAGACTAAGAGAAAGGGGCTATAGTAATAGATCTATTAAGTGATCCAAATATGAAGCCGATAAAATAGAAAATCCCTTATTTATTACCTGAAAAAGCACAATGAAAGTGACACTATACAATTTATTGACAAATCCTATGAAGAATGGAAGGATTATCAAAGATCATACAGAACCGTTAGCACATACTACTAAGGTGTATCTGAAGTGTTGGGAACACGTGTCTCTAAGTGACGGAGGAGATCTTATATGACAAATTATTTCACAGTCATTGTACAAGTAATAACAAAAGCAAACCCAGAATTACTGGCTGTAGCAATTGTAACAGTAAGGCATGGTAAGTAACGGAACGGACTATGGTTATCAATGACAAATTTGTCAATAAACATCCAATCAGACATTATATTACACCACAGGAATAGTCTACTGTAATATATGCCCACGCGGATTAAAATATGTGGGCATGATGTGAAGAACTCTTACACAACACCTGCTTGAACATGGGCACGATTAGAAACGCAAGGGCCGACTTTACAAAACTAAGACAACTTACCTCAATAGCAAAACATTTTCTTGCCTGACATGGGGGAAACTTGAGATCTGTGAACATCCACCTAGGAGATTATACTCAGAAATTACTCAATGGATATGGGTGCTTCCTTTACTAATAGACCTGTAATACAAAAATAATAACATCATATATCCTAATAAAATATAAGCTATATAAATGATGATAAAATATTGGAGAATATCATTGGAGGGTCTGATCTCTATTAAGTATCTCTCCATAGGAAGGTTGCCTATTTAGCCTTGGTTAGTTTTAACTCATATTCCCTTTGTCGCATTCACAAATATTTATTCTATATTATGTATTATTTTTATACTATAACTATATATCCATATATGAACCCCATAGACAGTCTTATATACATGGTGACTCTCACACTTATGTATAGTAGTTAAACCAGTCATTGGCATATCATTCTGGAACAACATTGGTCACTGTCCTTGATTAATATTAATAAAAATGTTTAATAATTTTGTACTGCTTTTTGTGAATGTTTGATATCCTACAACTATGTATATCATGCCCTAAGATTTGTTCTATGTACATGATTCCAGTTGTACATACGTATTGCTGAGAGATATACAATATTTGTTACATGAACACCATCTTATATTTATTTATAGGGATTGGTCAGCAATGTGGACATACATAGTCTATGCGTTTTATACATTGCGAGTTTATGACACACTCTAGCCTAAGAATATGTCTGCACTATAGTATAATGATCCTGTAGGTTTTATTTAAATATACGAGTGCTCCACATCAGTATTCCTTTTAGGGCTTACGATCACTGTAGGTCTATGTGGAGACAATTTTGTATATTGATGGGCCAACATAACTGTCAGTTAAATCATTCAATGATTAGGGATGGAGTCACACAAAGAGGACTCTGTACGGTTCCCAAATGTGTCAATCATTATTGAGGAAGAACGATTGGTTCCCCTCTTCTTTATAAAGCAAAGATTTTAACATGGTGGGTTCTCCCCTTGAAAAAGGGCCAACAAAACATTTGTTGGGTGCAGGCTTTCCCGGCATGTTTGTGGTTAATGGGTGCAGTGATTGTAATATTCACCTAGGAGAACCTATCTGTTACCAATACAATTAGTATCTTGTAGTATCCGTATAGAAGGGGAGGTCACTGATTATAATGGAACAAAAACTGTGAAACAGAATTTCCCAGCACTGCTATTGCCCATAAATAGTTTTGTATTGAATAGGCACTATTAGTTATGTATTGAAGAGGTAATAATTGGTGGGTATAATGACTATTTTTAGGGGATACCGAGATGTGTAATACAGTGCAGTTTTTTACTCTGCTGTTATAACGAGGACATTCTACTTTACGTGGAAGTTTTTGCAGATATTGTGTTACTTTAGTGCCACGACATTGAGTGTGATGAGTTGCTGATGGCACTTGATCAAGGACTGTTTCTAGGGTTTGGTTATGATGTGATTCTGCCATATCAGGAGAGGAGAATATAGACATTGGGGAGAGATTCTGCGGGTATAAGGAGGCTAGGTAGAGTTTGACAGCAGAGAGGTTACAATAACGGCAGTGAGAGCTTGTAGCTAATAAGGTGATGATCTGAGAGGGGAAAGGGAGTGATAAGTAAATCAGAAACTGAGCATAGTCTAGAGGAAACACCATCAAGGCAGAGCCCATCCCCATGAGTAGAGGTTTAGAGATTGTCTAATACTAATATAGTTACCTCTAAATACCTTTAGAATGGTGCAACATAGAGTAAAAATACAGTAATGTACTAAGCTGGACCCTCGTTGTCGTTCTTGTTGGCTGATATTAAGACATTTGTCTCAAAAAAGCTTTGCCTACGACTTTCCATGGTGACCGTGAATGATAAACATTTGATTTTACTCATTCCTGGTAGAAATAAAGTCATCAGCTGACCCCTCCGGCTACGACTCAGGGGATCTGTTAAACCGGCCTGACCACTGAGCAACAGGTTATCTAATTAGGCCACCAAGATTTATACCATTGCCATTGGCGAGCCAGAGGCGGTGACCGAAATGGCTCATTCCTTATAAACACTGCCATAAATATCTGTATGTCAGATGTGAAGACAAATATTGTAACCTGTAAGCATTATCAGATCTACCAATAAGAAAACTGGCATTTTGTGAAACTAATTGCCTTAATTTGGCTGCTAGAGACAGCTGCTTCATTATAAGCCTAGACCTGTTGCACACAAACTTTGGGCTGTAGACTATCGTTCCTCCTCCTCATCAAGCATAAGTGTCATTACTGTCATTTATAATAACAATCTGCATCTTCAATGTACTATATTATTTAATGTTTATAGGCATTAGCATTAATTACTAATTAAATTAGGATTAATAACTTCCCATTCCTGTGGTTAACTCTTTGTTTGCAAAGCAAGTCCTCCAACAACAAGATTGTAGGTGTGCTGAGTTGTATTCCTGCCTCAGTGGGATGGTGTTTTTAGATGTATGTTTTTTTTATTTTCATCTGTTTCTCAATTTAGAGCTTTGTTAAATGATCTTTGTGGCAAAAGCCACACAGGCTTTCTTCTTGTAAGAACAGCCCGTGATGTGTCGCTTAACTGTTAATTCGCAGCACTTGACAGCAGTTAAGCTGTTGATACATACTGAAATTCTCTGCAAATCTCAGTGTGTATGGGCCTAAAGAGATCTTTGCCCGAGATATATTAGATGTCGATCCAGACACATGTAATATCGGCACCTGACTACATGCGTAGCCTTAGTATGATGACACAATTTGTATTCTTTCTGGTTTGTTCACATACATGATCATTAGATATCAGTGTAAAGGCTGGAACTGGCCACCTGGAGGAGTTTTGTTAGCCGCATATGTTGGTGTCAAAATTGGATAAGATCCGGCCATTTCGTTGCATTGGCCAAGTGTTTGTGATCCCTCCTGGTGTCACTGGGGCCTATACATGTAATGTGAAGATGAGGGCACACAGTCCGATATAAGCCATCTATTGTAGCAGCATGAACAGATGACAGAGAGGGCGCTACAAGCTCTGTGGGTGCTTACCATCCTCTGAAGTGGCGAGCCCCCACCAACACCCCCCTTACCTACTCTATTTCTTACCATAGCAGACTGGAGGTGGGGGGCGGCATCCTCTGCTCCTCAGACTGGGAGTGTGGTGCTGGCCTATGACTCACTCCCAGAGGGGGGCATTAAAATCCCTGGGTGAGTGATATTATGTCACTCATTCAGTGGTTTAGACACCCCTAACAATTGGAGGACTAGATGGCTGCTTAGGTTAACTTAATGATAGCATTGACCCTGATAACAGGTAAAACACAAACCCAACACCTGGGGCACATGTATCAAGCTGCGGACTACAAGGGGGTTTGAAAAGTGGAGATGTTGTCTATAGCAACCAATCAGATTCTAGCTGTCATTTTGTAGAATGTACTAAATAATTGATAGCTAGAATCTGATTGCTATAGGCAACATCACCACTAACTGCATAGTACCACTTTTCTTGTACTGCATTGCTGGGATTGTCTGTGTATATGGACAACTGCTGAGGATCACTGGTTATGGATGGTGAACGTAAGCTGCTGTGTATGTTCTTACTCTGTATATATCTCTTGTTCTGGATGCTTCACACTACCTGTCCTTATTATTATGTAATGTGTGGACACCTGCTCTGTCCTACTTGTTTTCAATGTCAGATGCATTTCTCAATATATGTTTATATTCTGTGTGTATGGCTACATGCACAGGATATATATATTTATTTATAGTGCAGCACCAATGTGCACAGCATTTTAATAGTAATAGTAAGTAGTACTATTTTTTCGTGTAAACAGTAGTAGTGTTCGAAATTGGATCTAACATTTTTTAAAAATACTTTTAATTAAAAATATTATTTAAATAGTGTTTAAAAAATGAAAAACACTATTTTTTGGCGCAAACCTTCAATGTAATCAGCAAACCTTGAACTGCAAATGGTGATCGTGGACATGAGCCTTAAATTTTGAACAACATATTTAAATAGGGGTCTATTGACATTGTACCACGTACACATGGCCATCCAAACAGTGAATTTCTTTTGAATTTCAAACCAGTTTTCAAGCATCTATAATTTTAGAACCTTTTCTACTCTGTTCATATTGCATAGTACTACTTCTCTTGTCCTGGAAGCTGGATATAAGTTTCAGTATCCTTTAATACAGTATTTATGCTGTGTAAACTAAGATTTATAAAAATCCTTTATTCATATAGCGCCAACACGGTGGCTCAGTGGTTAGCACTTCTGTCTCACAGCACTGGGGTCATGAGTTCAATTCCCAACCATGGCCCTATCTGTGTCTAGTTTGTATGTTCTCCCCGTGTTTGCGTGGGTTTCCTCCGGGTGCTGCAGTTTCCTCCCACACTCCAAGAACATACTGGTAGGTTATTGGCTGCTGTCAAATTGACCCTAGTCTGTGTGTGTGTGTGTGTGTGTGTGTCTGTGAGTGTGTGTCTGTGAGTGTGTGTGTGTGTTAGGGAATTTAGACTGTAAGCTCCACTGGGGCAGGGGCTGATGTGAGTGAGTTATCTGTACAGCGCTGCGGAATTAGTGGCGCTATATAAATAAATGGTGATGATATTACTATCAAGGACCAGTCATATTCGAAAACTATTTTAAAGATAATATTATAATGTGAAACAACAAGAAGAAATGATAAGTTTCTATCCGTATACTCAGATAGTCATATACTGTAGACTGTTAGTCTAGAAGCGATGATGCCGATGAGTTTACCCAGCAGCAGAATGCCCCTATAAACTGACCACTAGTGGTTTCTGTTAGGATGGAGGCCTTGTCACTTCCATCCGCCTGATCGCACAGTGCCTTTATGACACTTGTGACACTTGAGGTGGTGGCAGCCCCCCCCCTCTGTAAGGACATGTTTGTGTGTGTAGTATGCAGGTCACTTCTCCTGTGGTAGGAAGGGAGAGTGATTGAGGCCAGAGATGAGAGCGGCAGTTATTGTGGTCAGCCGTGATATTGTGTATCCAGCTCGGACAGGTTAGCTGGGTAGCCAAGACACCGTATCAATTGCTCAACACTGCACACCTCCTGGCTGTTTTCCCAGCATCTGACCTGCACAGTGCAGCTTCCTCTGAGCAAACCGCATGATCTGCGCTCCATGTCTAACCTGCATTGCATAAACATCCCTTGTAGTAGAGACACTGTCCACAGGATGTATCCTGCTCACAACCTCTGAGTAACTGAACTGATAAGTAACTGCCTGACAGACCTCCCCTAGAAGAGAGCTTAACCCACTGACTGCCAATGTCTGTACTGTGTTACACTGCAGTGCCTGAAGGCAAAAACTGGGCAGTGAATGTATGCACTAGGGAAATCTGTGCTCACTGGTCCTTCTGGGATATAGATGTGGAGGGAGCAGCTCAAGTCTAGAGGTGTCCAAACTCTTTGTCACTTATTATATACAGAAAAGACCATGTGGTGTACTCATATCAGTGAGAAAATTAAAATTCAAAATAATAGACTCTTCAAAAACAATTACATACAAGTCCATTTGCCAGTGTTTAATATGCACAGATTAGGAGCTTCAACACTTGGCATGGAAGAACAATTAGATGTTGCCTAGAATTAGATGGCTCATGTCTTAGAGGGTGATGAATGCTTACACTAGGACTTGTGTTGTAAGCATGTGTTGCTCTCTGGTTCTCCAGTGACTCTGTGAATACATGTGTGAATGTTATAAGTGAACAAAACTCTGAACTCCTCTACAAAATTACAAATCTTGGTACATAAATTGTATAGTCCAAAATGACCTACTCTGAGTATCAGAGTGGCAGCCTATTGATAGTGTCTACATGCTTTCCACCATGGAGTATAAAGTGGCTTCTGAGTCTGCTTCAATTCAGATCATGTGTGACCCAACGTGTTTAAACAAGGATTGCTTATGAATTAACACTCTTGTAAATTGGAGGAGTTATTAATGGGTCCAGGGACTGAATTCGGTCAATGATTGATGTAACTGGAATATCTCTGATTGGTTCTACTTGTGGTCACATGATCAGTGTAATTTCTTGTTGAGTCGTTGCCTATTGCTTTGTAGTTAAAGGATTCTAAACCTATCCAGCTGACCTCTAGATAGGGTGTGCACTATTAATTTAATTGTCCCAGAATCTCATTAGTAAGAGTGACGTTACAGACGGAACTACTGCTTGGTTGTTGGACCTATTCTACTGGACATTTTTGCACCACGGATAGACACAGCAGTTGCCACCAGCAACAGCTCCAGGAATGCCAAGTTGTGCCAGTTACTGCTCCATTCAACCTTAACAAATGCACCTTAACCACATGACAGTTGCAAACACTCATAGATACTGTACCCTGACAGAAACAAGTTCCATTGAGCTTGGCCAAAAGCTGGCTCCAGACCACTACATTCTCCATGACCTTTCTGGTCATTTTAATATGGTAACGATAATGTTTCACACCAACTGTAGCCACCTCCGGCTTATACAGACAGACACTACCCATTGAAGTAACTCTACAAGTAAAATTCAGAAGGCCGAATAAGGACTGAAACTCAGCCCTCACATGGCTATCAAGGTGTTACAGTCCATCATCTTCTTCCCTGGCTTCTGTATCTACTGTTCCTTGCTTGATTCCTAAGAAGGATAAATAGGTAATAAGCCTCACTGCTTTCTTGCTAATGATAGGACTACCCATATCAGTACAAACTGAACACAACAATCTTCTGTATTGCTTAGAGCCATTAGTTAGTAACAAGTGCAATCATCCAGGTAATGCAGACATGAATGGAATCTACACACACTGCAAGCTGCCTAGTCAATCAACAAACTAACCCTTTTACTGAATGGACAGGACACAGAACAACCTATAGACAAAGCTTATCAACCAAGTAATGCGGCACTAATTCCGTACTCCTAGTTCTATGGCCTGATCGATGGGCCGATAACCAGCCATACAACTTAACGCTAACTCCTTTTCAGGACTCTGGGAGGCTGATCTGAGATTCTGATGCCTGACGAACTCAATAACTTGAATGCAATAGGGATAAAATATCTAAAACCATTAACATTAAAATTGACTTTGCCACCCGTGGGGAGAGATTGGAACCAGTAAACTAGACTTTCAGGTTTGACTGGGGAAACTTGCCCTTTCCTACTATAGGTTTGCAGTTGCTAACATTAGTTGAAAAGACTGCATTCATTCTACGTACGGCTGCCTCCATTATCATATTGTGCAGAAGTGGTACAAAGTCCCCCCTCTGTTCTTATTATACTGCCAGCAAACCCTAATAGGGGCATGGTCCCCGGATCCCTACTACTGTTCTTAATCCCTGCCTGATGAATAGTAAAATTAATAGCCTTCAAACTGAGATTGTACTAGCTAGCTGTCACGTCTGGGCCAGTGTATTCTGTAATAAAGCAGCCAACTGAGCCACATGTCCTTACTGCCCGAGTCAGATCTATTCATTCTTATGGATAATAGGGTACCGACAACTTGAGTAAGGAACGATAAGACTGAAGAGCGCAGCAACCACACAGTGAATAAGATAAGGGGTCTAGGAAGGTATTAATATTGATGATAATAGGCATGGTAAGAGTCAGGAAGGTTCAGCAGCAGATCTGACAATAAAGTACAAAATTACGTTTAACAGAGTAGCCAATAGCCAAGGATAAAGGTCAGTATACAGACAAGAGGTCAAAACACAGCAGATCGGACGTCACACCTAGGAATCCACTTATCCACAATGCCAGGCCTGGTCTTATATAATATGTCCGAGCTGGCTGCTGTTATGTGGAAGCTGCTGGTGCCTGGTTGCTTTTGCCCTGGAAGAGTGCTGAGAAGCAGAGGTGCAGGCAGTTCGTGTGAACAGCAGTTTTGCTGTTTTTAAAGCCACACTACCCCCATTTAAATCTTTTACCTGATTGACATAAAGAAATACATTTATCTAAACATTCCGGGCTTGATTCAAGTCAGGTCGTATGGCAATAGTATGATTTTGCTCTGCCCATGCCCAGAAACCTAAATTACATAACCCCACGCAAATGCACGCAATTCATATCTGCATGCACCTCACACTTACAACTCGAGAGGTTTAACGGGGGGGAGAAGGGGTGGACTGACCTAGGACATGTCCAGTAAGGGTGTGTTCATGCAGATGCGGCTAGTTCAAGTGTACTTAGAGGAAGTGCACTTATTTACACTCATATATTTTGCATCAACTACAGGGCAGGTGTAAATGCCGGATAATAGGATAACTGACACGGCAATGTCTTAGTTTCCTACCTTTCATGCAATGCGTTTCAGTAGCTAGCACAGTACTACTGTACACGTGGACGATTTTCTTATTGAGTTAGTTATTTTACAATAATAATGGATAAAATAAAACAAAAAACAATTAAGAAATATATGGATAATATTGAAAATAAATTATAGTTACATTTGTTCTTGTTTCTTTTTTGTTGGTTTGTTATTATATTGTTATCAGTTGTTATTGTAATTTATGATCATATAAAAATCACGTGCGCTCTGATGTGAATTCATTGTAAATACGAAGGTTGTACAGCAAACGCTCATAAGCCATACTTCAGCCTGTATGCGTGTCTACACTTACGGAACGTACGTACTGTTTATACAGAGCGTATTGCAACTGCTATTCATATCGTCATGTATCTTAAGTATGTATGGGTTTGAATTCGGGTGCAACTATGCAAATGATGCGTAGTTCAGCTGATGCGTAAAAACTATGCAGATAGAAGCACGTTTTTGTCAGAAATTTGACTGAAGGGAGGGAGAAGAGAAGGGAGCAGGATGGGTCACCCGGGGTCACTAGTAGCTGACTGCTTTGTGTAAGCAAACTCCTTTTTAGTGACTAAGTACAATATTTTGTGTTTTATTGTTTGTCACTGATCATTATCAAGAACCTGTCAGCGAGAGGACAGTGTGGGTTCAAGATAAATGTCAACTAATACTCTAATATATCTAGTATAATGTTTGTTAAACAAGAATACATTTCCTTCTCTTCCAGATCAAATGTATCAACAGCACTGTAATTAGTATGCATCCGTATTTATAATTAGGAGCAATCACTTTACACAAGTGCTGGAAATCTATCCACCACCTCCACGCTGGCGTTCCTGGCATCCTTAGGAAGAGAGGGCACACAGCTTGCCAGTTTAATGCAGCATGTCTGCAATCTGCAACACGACTACCCCTCACTAATTTATTGCATGTGGGTAGAGTGGTAAACATGTACAGGAAGTGATTGACAATCATGCTGTCAGCCTGACAGGCTATAGGTGAGGTTTCTGACCCGGCAGTTTTTCTCTGAGGGAAACCTGTCTTTAAAAATACACTTTTTGTTGAAGAGATAAAATGAGGAGGCAGCTGTGCAGTGAGGAAAGCCACAGATTTACTGTGATAACAGGGAAGAGAGACAAGCTGACAGCTCCCCACATCCTCTGAGTCAGTGTGTCATTACTCTGAGCGAGTGTGTAACACCGCTACATCATTCCCTTCAGTCAGGGAAGACTTGGGAGCGCATCAATGTGTGTCATGTACATCAAGCTAATGTCATTTTATATCCACCTGTCCTGAGACACTTTCCATTGCAATATCAGTGGTATATTGCAACCTAATGCCAGTGGTACCTTCCACCATAATGCCAGTGGTACCTTCCACCATAATGCCAGTGGCACCTTCCACCATAATGCCAGTGGTACCTACCACCATAATGCCAGTGGTACCTTCCATCATAATGCCAGTGGTACCTTTCACCATAATGCCAGTGGTACCTTCCACCCTAATGCCAGTGGTACCTTTCACCATAATGCCAGTGGTACCTTTCACCATAATGCCAGTGGTACCTTCCACCATAATGCCAGTGGTACCTTCCACCATAATGCCAGTGGTATCTTCCACCATAATGCCAGTGGTAACGTTCACCCTCAACCCAGTGGCACTTTCTACCCTAATGCCAGTGGCACTTTCTACCCTAATGCCAGTGGCACCTTCCACTATAATGCCAGTGGCACCTTCCACCATAATGCCAGTGGATCCCAACCCTTGGTTATCCAATACCATGCCATGGCTTGCTGATTATCAACGAGACAGAAGAGCCTTAAAATAATAATATGACTTCAATGATAATATCCACCGAAGGGTAAGAATCACATTAAAAAAGCCCTGTTTTGGTGGGAATATTGGACCCTGAAAGGGGTGTGGCCTCTTGGGAAGTGGGTGTGACTTCGTAGGAATACAGGTGTGGTTGGTTTGCTATGGGCAGGGTTTGATGTGAGGTGTGATTTGGGTAGATCACGGGCAGGACTTATAGATCCTGGCTTTTTACATTTTTGAGGAGTATGCTGTAGGAAACTGTCTCTTCTGGGGTCCCAGAACACTAACTGGTAAAACTGGTAAAAAAAACATAGTTGTACATTGCTGATATTAAACTGTTATAAAGCTCTTTCGTCCTTGAGCTTTATACTAAACGACTAAGGGATGTGAGGGGAGATGTCTGAACTGGCAGATGTATAAAACTCACAGCTCTTTGTGTACCCACAATGCATCTTTCTCAGGGGAGAATGTCCCCATAGCTGCTGTTATTGTAACCAGAGTGCCTCGCTGGCAATCACAGCACTGTACGGAAATATTATCTGCGTTATCGAGCAATTAATTAAGAGTTCACTTGGATGCACCGCTGTTTTATCTGCTTCTGTTAATTGAGATTCCTGTAACCGATCTGCAATATCAACATGTACACAACACTTGATAGCCTCCGTTATAGTATCTGCTCGGTGAGACTGATCTTTAGAAAGACGGGAAAGTGCTTCTCTATGGAAAGGGCAGTGTGTCCGTAGCACAGCCTCCTTGTGTAACTGATAGATGGATGTCATCCAGTTAGTGAAGCTTATCACTGCTGACGACACAATTAGTCTAATAACAGGTCACCGATGAAGGGGTCTATTTATGAATAGAAGAAAACCCTTATATCTAGGAATTAAGGATTTTTCCTATTTTAAAAGATAGTAGGATCTCTGAGAGCTCACCGCGAGACATCACTGCCACAGACATGAAGATAAGGAGAACACAATCACATGAATGGATCCCACAAGATCAGCACAGTAGCCTTCTGAAACATTCTGTGCTGTCAGAGCACTCTGACGATCTGATTAGCTTAAGCTAATGGGCACACACAGACATGTAGGAAATAAAGATTGACTAAAACAAGGTGCTCAGATCATAGTTAAATGCACCTAAGAAACAATTGAGTGGGAAAATCAGATTTGTGCTGATGGAAGCAATGTATTTTCTGTAAATGATGGCTGCGAAGTTCTTGGGTTACCTGCGGGCACTAGACAAGCCTCAGAAGATCCAGCTCAAATGCCATCTGTTAGCTGAGACGTGAGCGCCTCCATGGTGTTACAGAATTAGGTCAGGGAGAGACGCTGTGATTGTGCCATTGGGACCCATCTGATTCATCCTGAGACACCCAGTGACATTAATCATTACCCATCTGATGTCATGGAACATACAGCAGACATCAAGTGCATTTTATTTCATTTTAAACATAACAGGCCACATTTTTAACATGCAGATATTGAAACAGGACCGCTCCAGACCAGTATTACTAGGTCATTTATCTTGGCCCACAAAACAAATTGTCGTCTTTGCATGTGGGTACAAAATGTGACCCATAGGTGCACCTCGCCAGCATTTTATTATGGATGCCCCCGATTCTCCCAGCTCCTCAGATCAGAGGAGGTACAATGCTGTACCCCTGCAGACACCCCCATCTTGGCCCTTGTCCTATGCGCTTCTCCATATACATGGACGCAGCCGTGCATCTTATGTGAGGTGACAGCTGTACATCTGCAGTTTACTTTTTACTTTCTATTTTTATATGGTAGCTGTAAACTCATGGTGCAGGAATAAATGTGAAGCAAAATACCTCACAAGGGCGCACACGATAGAAACATGAGACTGCAGTATTATGTTTTTGTTGATAAACACTGGAACAGAATAAACAATTAGTAGCCTACTGTCACAATTACAAGAATAACCACTTTACTAGTAAAGTCAATATAAGAATATTGCTGATTTTATTATACTATTATACTATGTATTGTAACGTGTACGTTGTAGGGCCACTGTGTATTGTAATACATTTGCTGTGTGTGCTATTGCTTTACTGTAGTTTACACAGCATATATGAGGTATGACCTAGTTACATACATACAATGGGGATCTGAGTAGGGATAACCACGAACATATATAATTATTCTGCTCCAGCCACTGAAATCAAGCCTCTCGTCTCTTAGGTTAGTCCCACCTACCTTGGCATATAATGCAATCTGTTTACCGATACATGCTAGAAATGAGTATGTTTAATACATTATTATTCCCCCATCATTTTGTGTCTGTCTGTTCTGCAGTTTGTATAAATGAGCTGTCATTGTAAAGTGCTACGAAATATGTTGGCGCTATATAAATAAATGATGATGATGGGATCATCTCTGTGCTCTAGAAAGCGGACTAGTGTCAACATCTGACCCTTGGAAGATCACACCACTAAGGTTCTCTTAGACTGACTCTGGTTGATGGGATCTAAGTTGGTGTCTCTGGAGGTTGGTCAAGGGTCCGATGGTGAAGATGGCAGGTCTTCCTCTGCAGGCCATCAGTCCTCTGTCTCTATTCCAATATCTACTTGTGGCTACTCCTACTAATCTCTATGATCTGTTCTAGTGATCGCTTAAGTTTGAGGCAGTGAGCTCACTTCACCTGCACAGACAGGTTTTGAAGTGGTACCCTGAAGCTCTAGCTGGCTGCTGATTAGTCTGTTATGGGGACTAGTGGGGGGGCTCCCTACTCATACATAATCTGCCATCTGAACTTAATGCACCAGGCATTGATTGGCTCCTATGCTGTTACCATGGTAACCTATGTGCAGCCAACAATAAAGAATATTGTGTTATCATGAAAACAATCATGTACCAACTCTCTACGGTCCCTAACATTAACCCCTACTAGAAATTCACTGTTCAATGTTACCCTGATAGTCCACTGCAGCTCTGTTATAAAGTAACGTATCGTCCCCACACCATTATAGACAGCTGAAGTTCCTTCCTTGTCGTTAGGACAGTGTTGTAATGGGATATGGTACAGGTCAAAGAGCTGAGACAGCATCTCTGACCCATGCATTCCTGCATAGCTACTCTGCCAAGCTGGCAGTCTAACACACAGAGAGCGACTTTACATACTTTGTAAGATTATTTTATACTCTCAGGATAAATAAGATTATGTTGGTCATAATAAACTGGCATGCACACCCTTGTATAGACAACACTTGGGAGTCACACTATGAAACCCAGTAGAGTGCTGCACATAATGTATATAATTATTTTGTAAATACTCATCAACAATAAAACGAAATATATAGTATACGGAATAATAGAAGTGGTACTGTGCAATCGTCTATACAGAATGAGCAAGAGAATTACAGCACACCACATGAGTAGAGGTCATGTACAATTATTTGCTGATACAAAATAAGAACAGACAACGATAATACCACACAGAAAGAGAAGTGGTATTGCAAACTTGTGCATGGAATACAAGCAAACTGAACCCAGTATGCACACCAAGAGAAGTGGTACTGTGCAGATGGCTGTGAATACAAAATGAGTTTAATTCCCAAACTGGGCAATCTGTGCAGAGTTTGTATGTTCTCCCCGTGTTTGTGTGGGTTTCTTATGGGAGCTCTGGTTTCCTCCCACACGGTCCAAAATCATAGGTTAATTGGTATCTGACTGATGTGGTCCCTAGTCTGTGTTAGAGAATTTAGACTGTAAGCTCCTATGGAGCAGGGACTGATGTGAATGACAATTATTCTCTGTATAGTGCTGTGGAATATGGTGATTCTATAGTAATAAACAATAATAAATTATATATTTACATATACACTAGTGTGCAAAATTTGGCAATCGCTAAGATATTTCTTGTTTTATAAAGAGTAATGCACCCTTTTGAAGTACTTTTTTTTTTTTACTCAAGATACCATTATCTTAATTTAAAAATATAGTTAAGACATTAGTGATTTTGCAGGTGACTCTAATTACTTGATTTAGAATTTATTATTTACCGATTATTCACATAGAACTGCAGAGCCCCATTTTCTGCAGCCATTACTTCAGTGTCCTAACTCTGGGTTAAAAAATGGGCAACACAAAATAACTTTCTCGAGAAACGCGTCAGTCTATTGTTGTCTTGAGAAATGAAGTCTATTCTAAGCTTCAGATTGGCAAGAATCTGAAGATTCCATATAAAGGTGTGCACTACTGTCTTAAGGGAGGATGGCAAACTAAGTGGAAGGCCCAGATGTACAACTACAGATGAGGATAAGTTCATCAGAGTCTGCAGTTTGCCAAACAGACTTCTTTCAAGTTCTGAGTTGTCGGCTTCCTTAAATAGTACTCGCCAAACACCAGCGTCATCTGCAGGAGCAAAAAAGACGACTCCGAGATGTTGGCCTTATAGGCAGAGTTGCATAGAAAAAAGCCATATTTGAAACTGGCAAATAGGAAACAAAGGATAATATGGTCAAAAGAACACAGACATTGGGCAGTGGATGACTGGAAAAGAGTAATATGGATGGATGAGTCTAAGTTTGAGTGCTTGGCATACAGAAGGACAACAATCCTAGGCATACTTCAAACCTATGCAAAATCTATTTGGTGGAGAAGCGGAGGAGAAGTACTGTCTATGAAGGATTGGCCGGTACAATTGTTAGTTCTTGACCCTATAGAGCTCTTGTGGGATGTGTTTGACCGTAAAGTCAGAGAAAAATGTTCTACAAGCCAGTCGCACCTCTGGGAAGAGCTACAGAAGTCGTGGGTGCAAATGTCCCATGAAAATCTTCAATAACTGACAGCTAGACGCCAATCGTCTGCAAAGCAGTTGCTGTAAATGGAAACTGGTTGCATGAAATAAAAATAATAGGTTATGACATCGACAATGTATTGCCTATTTGATTTAAAAAAAAAAAATCACAAACCAAGAAATGTCTTCGTGATTGCGAACTTTTGCATGCTACCGTGTATATACATAAATATTTAAAATAACAATTTAATTTACTGGAATGCGTGGCACTCCTGCATTTTTGTTGTGGGACATAATAATGTGGGACTATTTGTACATAAGCAGAAGACAGTCTGCCTGTCCGCTGACCGTTGTGTTACACACACACACGCTTTACACACTCAGACACAAGCTCTTATCTTATCACCCATCTCTCTGCTCCTCCGTGTGAAGCAAGACGGAAAAAGAGCGCTGCAGTGGGCTGTCAGTACCACAGACACTGTCGCACGGCTCGAGGGAAACCACACTCACATTTCCCCCCCTCCACTTCTCAGTCTCTCATGTAGACTTTCCCCCTTCCTAAGCACAATCATGTCCCCAGGAAACCCGGACTATTAGAGTGAGACGATCAACACTAGAAAGCTGCCAAATTATTTCTTGGTTTTTAATCTGATGATCTATACACAATCTAGTGACACACGTGTGGAACATTAGAAAGGTTAACAGTGGGTGTTCCTGGGAAAGATAAGCAAACCCAAACATTCAAATTCTCATATGCAAATGATGAAGGCATTGTTCAGTCTAACCCTGACTTTCCATCTGTGTTTCTGTAAGAAGTAAAGTGTGATGGTGTATTTCCTCCCATCTCTACCATAAGCAGCAAATCAGTATTCTTAAAGTCTGGTGCCATGGAAATAAAGTATTACAGAGGTGGACAAAAGGCTGCAGCCAGGACATATCAGCTTTCAGCAAAGCAGTCGCTCAGTGGTGTCACGTTTACCAAGTGACTGAAACACTGAATGAGGTCGCCCTCCTGGGTGCTGGGACAGATGACACCATTCACATCGGCCCTGCAGTTCAGCTTTTCCACCCCTCTATGTGATTTGAATAAACTCGTTCTGCAAATTGAAATATCATATTTGCACTGATCTGGAAAACTAGGTGCACCTGTGTACTTACACTCTACGTAGCAAGAAACATCCTCACTCCGGCAAACTGCTCCTATTGGCCAGTGCAAACATCGGCACCGCCACAAACGCCACCATCTTACTTCTTAAATCCATGCAATTTTGTAAAAATCTGGCCACAGAACAAAGCAGACCGGTGTAATAAAGTGTTTTCATCATATTTGTGCTCCATATTCTTAAAGTAACTGTCACAATTATCCTGATTATAGCACAGATTTGTCACAAGAATATGGTGTATCTAGACGAGCCTTTATGATTCAGGTTACCGGCTAGGACTCTTCACAGTAACATCTCAGCTTGTAACCAGGTAAGTAGTAGGAATGCTGGAGGGAAGTAGTAGGGAATTAATTGCAAACACAATAATAGATTTCAAACTCATTTTGACAATAATTTTGCTCACAGTGCAATTGAATGTTTTGTGACATCATGCATCTATTTTGCACAAAAGTGCTCCTTACAGAAAGCGCATTTACTTTACACGACATCTACATGGATGCAAAATGGGAGAAGCCGGATGGATCTTGGGCGCTGATAACTAAATGCAGGGTAGGTGCACTGGTTAACCTTATTTTCCTACCAAATGCAACAAAATCTGCATTCAGTTTAGTGGGGTGAAATATTTAAATGAGATTCAATGGTAGGAAAGGCGTTTTTATGGGGTTTGTTTCAGTTTTTATGGATTTTACTGTATATTATTCTACCCCTTCACCCTTTACACCTTCTCAGTTGGTAAAAATCAGCCCATACTTTTATTTTATACCTTTCAGGTGTGATAGTGATACGTGTAACTGGGACAGTCCCAAAGTGATCTAAATCTCCTCATTTATATAAGACACAAATCAGGCTAAACCGAGCATTATGGAAACGTTTTATTAAGGAAAGGGTCTCGTCCCACAGTGATAGCAGGATGGAATCTGTAGTCACCTTATTACTGTTCTCACCATACACCTCTTAGTCCCACAAAACAAAGGATCAGACTGATTTTACAAGGGCAGTTTCAAGAACCCGAATGTGAATGTTCCTGTGATGTGCGAGGTGACGATTAGGTGTGTTTGTGAAGATGACCTATTCTGTAAGCTGTGCCAGGCATCCTATCTCATGTGTTATACTGGAGCAGCCATCTACTGGACATACATTGTATAACAGTACTTTCCCTTCTCATTTCTACAGAAGTCGTACCATATTTTTTAGTATTATTATTAATAATAATAAACTCTACAATCCTTTACAACTGGGAACAAACACGGTCACAAAATAAGTATTAGCAAACAGGCGAAGAGATAAGTGGAAGGAATCTCTGCTCATTTTTCCTCTCACCCCTTAGCAGAGATTACTAACGTAATGGCTGGCAATGTACGGTACATTGCCAGCAATAGAATCTCCCCCTATTGGTCTATAGACAAATAGGAGTTTGATACACGAGGTTAAGTGCTGCAGATTGCATATTGGTCCAGCCGGAGTTACATGGTCCAGTTGGTTTGAGGGACCATCAGTTATTTGAGTATAGAAATCAAATAAATAAGTGTTAGGGGTAGAGGGTTGGTTATTGGGTAGAATAAAAAGGTGGCTTGAGGTTTTGTTACATTTACTTAAGTAGTTGAGGTTTAAGGGAACACTTGAAAGTTTGGAAGCTAAGGGAACATATTGTTGTACGAGGTAGAGAATTCTTCACTTCTATTCTTTGAATTTAGTAGGGTTACCTCTGCTAATTACCCTGGTAGCTACTCGGGTATCTCTGGAGTAGGAGTAGTGGCTGTGAATGGAAGCCACCTGCTGGTTGGAGCAGATTATTGAGCATGTTGGTAATTTCGGTTGGAAGATGTCATCTATCTATAATTTGAGCACAATTTTTAATATATGTGAAAAATCCCTAAGATATAAAGCACAGTGTGGTCATCTTTTAAACACTAACTAGCTCCAGTGATGCTGCAAGAGATACAGAAGATCACCTGGGTCCAGTCCACTTTGGCCATGTTAAAGTTTAATAATTGGACAAAGGTGGTAATTAATAATTTCTGTACACTACAATTAATTGTTATGCAATTCATGTACAATGGAATTGTCACAACATATAAATATATTTCATGTATCTTTTGATATAAAAATATAAAGTGGTAAAGAGGCTGATTAATCTTTCCAACATCTAAATTAGATTGAGTTTGGTATAATTTTGCAATTGCATGAGAACGTTTCCGGTATTATTTGTGTGGCGTTCGCACTTTGCAAATGCTAGTTTTAAATAATATTTTTTCATAAACCAAATAGCCAGTTCACAGGCCTCATAAAAATCAGTTTATATACAGTCAAGTCCATAAATATTGGGACATCGACACAATTCTCATATTTTGGGCTGTATACACCACCACAGTGGATTTGAAATGGAACTAACAAGATGTGCTTTAACTGCAGACTTTGAGCTTTAATTTAAGTGTATTTACATCCAAATCAGGTGAACGGTGTAGGAATTACAACAGTTTCTATATGTGCCTCACACTTTTTAAGGGACCAAAAGTAATGGGACAAACTAAACAATCCTACATCAAACTTTCACTTTTTAATACTTTGTTGCAAATCCTTTGCAGTCAATTACAGCCTGAAGTCTGGAGTGCATAGACATCACCAGATGCTGGGTTTCATCCCTGGTGATGCTCTGCCAGGCCTCTACTGCAAATGTCTTCAGGTTCCTGCTTGTTCTTGGGGCATTTTCCCTTCAGTTTTGTCTTCATCAAGTGAAATGCATGCTCAATCGGATTCAGGTCAGGTGACTGACTTGGCCATTGCATAACATTCCACTTGTTAGCCTTAAAAACTCTTTGGTTGCTTTTGCAGGATGCTTCAGGTCATTGTCCATCTGCACTGTGAAGCGCCATCCAATGAGTTCTGAAGCATTTGACTGAATATGAGCAGATAATATTGTCCGAAACACTTCAGAATTCATCCTGCTGCTTTTGTCAGCAGTCACATCATCAATAAATACAAGGGAACCAGTTCCATTGGCAGCCATACATGCCCACGCCATGACACTACCACCACAATGTTTCACTGATGAGGTGGTATGTTTTGGATCATGAGCAGTTCCTTTCCTTCTCCATACTCTTCTCTTCCCATCACTCTGATACAAGTTGATCTTTGTCTAATTTGTCCATAGGCTGTTCTTCCAGAACTGTAATGGCTTTTTTAGATGTTGTTTGGCAAACTCTGATCTGGTCTTCCTGTTTTTGTGGCTCACAAATGGTTTCCGTCTTGTGGTGAACACTCTATATTATCACGGGCACTAAGAGTCTTTGCCCAGGATATCACCAGATGATGATCTTACCAGAGTAGTGTGGGTTACACAGTGGTCCTCTGGTAGCAGGGTGACTAGCGGAACATATGACTCAGCAGATGGTGAGAGGATGCAAATAGAAAAGTCAATGACTAGCAGCAATCTGGTTAATGATTAGGTAGATATGAACACGAGGATCTTGATGGATGTGAAGAAGTGCAGGAAGGTAACAGGGAAGTCAGTGGTCTGCGTACAGCAAGTTGTACCACTGCTACGGTGAAGAGACTTGTCCAGGTGCAGGTAGGTAGCGGGGAAGTCAGTGGTCTGCGTATAGCAAGTTGTACCACTGCTACGGTGAAGAGACTTGTCCAGGTGCAGGTAGGTAGCTGGGAAGTCAGTGGTCTGCGTATAGCAAGTTGTACCACTGCTTATGGTGAGAAGACTTGTCCAGGTGCAGGTAGGTAGCGGGGAAGTCAGTGGTCTGCGTATAGCAAGTTGTACCACTGCTTAAAGGTGAGGAGGTGTACAAGTGTTGATGAGTGGAAACATAGAATGTAGACACTGAGAGCACAAGGAACTTGATCCCAAACAATATGCACAAGTCTATGTTGGTGTGGCAGGCGCTACTTGACAGAGACGAATTCACTACTGGAATCCAGGGTAATAGCAGAAGGTCAATTAGCATATGTATCTCACGACTGAACAAAGAGGTAAACTTCCCAGCAGATATGCGGAGTAATAACACAGTCTCAGGGAGATAGAGGATTCCGTGGGTAAGTGGAGAACAGTCCAAGCGGATATGCAGTAAACGAATACAGTCAATAGAAAGTAAGCATACCGCGGTTCAGTTGAGCAGGCTGTCCACGAGAGGATACAGGAACAGCTGAGCGGCTGCACGCCAGCACGAGTAAAGAAACCACAGGTGAGTGGTAGCGGTAATCAGGGTCCGGGTCAGCACACAGGCAGAGAACTTGACACGGGTAGAACAACGATGAGCAATGCAGGAATCACTGGAGATAGCGAACACGAGTAGAACACTGGAGGTAATAGCGGACTGGAAGCCGCAGATTATTAGAGCAGGAATCAGCAGGGAACTGAAGACATAGTAGAACACGGGAGACTTGTAGCGGTCTGGAAACCGACAATGAGTTGAGCAGGAATCAGCAGGAAGCTGAAGACATAGTAGAACACGGGAGACTTGTAGCGGTCTGGAAACCGACAATGAGTTGAGCAGGAATCAGCAGGAAGCTGAAGACATAGTAGAACACGGGAGACTTGTAGCGGTCTGGAAACCGGCAGGAATCAGCAGGGAACTGAAGACATAGTAGAACACAGGAGACTTGAAGCGGTCTGGAAACCAGCAATGAGTTGAGCAGGAATCAGCAGGAAGCTGAAGACACGGAGAAGTACCCAGGAACACCTTCAGAGACTCACAGGGAATGAGACTCCAAGATCAGGCAACGAGGTAATGAACACAGGTGCTTTAAATAGGGAGCGTTGCCTGATCAACCAATTAAGTAAAAGCAAAGGTCAGAAGAGTTCTTAGGAACTGCGCATGCGCAGACCATCAGGATGGCGGGCGGCCACGGTTTAGGATAGGTGCTGGCAGGAATACTGGAGAGCCACGCACCAGTGAAGAGGCACTCACGGTCCAGTGAGTGACATATATTCACTCTTGTGAAGTCTTCTCTTGATTGTTGACTTTGACACATATACACCTACCTCCTGGAGAGTCTTCTTGATTTGGCCAACTGTTGTGAAGGGGTTTTTCTTCACCAGGGAAAAAATTCTTCTGTCATCCACCACAGTTGTTTCTCTGTGGTCTTCCGGGTCTTTTGGAGTTGCTGAGCTCTCCGGTGCGTTCTTTCTTTTTAAGAATGTTCCAAACAGTTGATTTGGCCACACCTAATGTTTTTGCCATCTCTCTGATGGGTTTGTTTTGATTTTTCAGCCTAATGATGGCTTGTTTCACTGATAGTGACAGCTCTTTGGATCTCATATTGAGAGTCGACAGCAACAGATTCTAAATGCAAATTTCACACCTAGGGCTAGATTTACTAAGCTGCGGGTTTGAAAAAGTGGGGATGTTGCCTATAGCAACCAATCAGATTCTAGCTGTTATTTTGTAGAAGGTACTGTTAGGAACCCCTCCAGCCGATACAACACAACCCGGTGTCTGCTCTGCCAGTCAGGTGTTCACTGGAGCCCCTAGTAGTGGGGACAGACTTGGCCGCAGACTGACAGAGGGTCATGAAGTGTGTACCGGCTGGGGAGAACCCAGGTAAGCGTAGTGGAGTCCAAGCAAGGGTCAAGGGCCGGCAGCAGATAGCAGATCCAGTAAACAGGTCGAAGGTCGGGGTCACAGGCACGGTAGCAAGATCCAAGTTACAGGCTGAAAGGTCAAGGGTCACTGGCAGGCAGGGTCAAAGTCCAGGCAGGGGTCATACACGGGTAGTCAAATCCAAAGGTTAATCACCAAGAAGGCAGAGGAGCAGGCTAGCTGACAGCAACTGAACGCTATAACCGGCAGGGAGGCTAAGCCCTCCCTGCCTTAAATACAGACTTTGACCAATCAGGGCTTAGCCCTGAACTGCATCACAGGTAGCTTCACTGGGATTAATTAGCCCGCAGGCTATCTTAGCGCATGCACCCGGCTGCCTCACTTGCCGGGGCGCACCGCTTGCTATACTTGGCGTCCGGCCGTTGCCTTGGTAACGGTCGGGCCTGAGAAACCGGAAGTGACGCCCCGTTCGTCATGGAGACGGCCGGGACGTTCACTGCAGGAGGAAGTGACAGGTACTAAATAAATGAAAACTAGAATCTGATTGGTTGCTATAGGCCTACACCGTTCACCTAATTTGGATGTAAATACCCTCAAATTAAAGCTAAAAGTCTGCAGTTAAAGCACATCATGTTAGTTTCATTTCAAATCCATTGTGGTGGTGTATAGAGCCCAAAATATGAGAATTGTGTCGATGTCCCAATATTTATGGACTTGACTGTAGGTGTAGAGGCGGGAGCCTGAGGAAAGGACACCTGGCAATCTCAAGGAACAATGACCAGAGGAATCCCCCAATGCCACGGCAAGTTCTTGGGAAGTCAAGACCCTTCAACCTATGAATGACCTTAATACTGTAATTGTGTGTCTTTGTGATGTCACTGCTTTTACATCTGTATAAATTGTTCAGCCCTGGCATTGGAAACCAGAGTCTTCTGATAGAAGCTTGTGTTAATGCAAACAGCGCAAGAGTATGCAAACTTTGTCTTGTTATACTATTGCGAATAAAACCTTTGTGCATTGGAACCACAGTGATCGCACCAAAGAATCTTTATTGGTGACAATAGTTACGGATGTAACAGCCACCGCATTAAAAAATTCCTGTAACCGGGAATGGGAGAAAGTAATGAGTATTGGAAGATATTTTGAGACAAGTAAATAAATGAATGTTGGTGCAGTTTTGTTGAAGGCTTTATATATTTTTAGAAGTATTTTATATTGAATTATGTGACAATACAGTTGGCCAATGCAGGGACTGGTAGGGCAGAGTAACAGCAGAATGTTTTGCAAGGAGAATGAGTCTAGCTGCTGGGTTCAAATTAGATGAGGGGAAAGTTTGACTAGGGGAAGAACAATAAGAAGGGAAAAGCAGTAGTCAATGTGGAATGATGAGTGCATGAATTAAAGTTTTTGAGGTGGGTATTCTGGAAATGTTTCTTAGCTGTATGTAGCAGAATTTGGATGTGGGGAACAAAAACCAGTTTTGCGTCAAAGAGGACACCTAGGCAGCAAGCTTGAGGAGTAAGGTTAACTGTTGTGTTGTCAACAGAAATAGATTTGTCTCGTAGGTGGTATCTATTGACTGGTGAGAAGATTATTAGCCCAGTTTTATGATAAAATGAAATCCAAGCTGAAATGTCAGGAAGAGATTCAGTAGCACGGGCCAACGCAGATGGTAAATTTGTGTGTCATGTGCACAGAGGCAGACCTTTTCTTTGTTTTCCAAGAGAAGTGGTAAAGTCAGAAGAGCAGATGGCCTAGGACAGAGTCTTGAAGTACTCCAACTAATAGCTCAAGCGGAGAGGAGCTGGATACAGACAAACGGACATGGCCCTTGTGTGGTCAAAGACCGGGATCTGCTTCCTAAACAATTTACTGAGATTAGACGTATTCCCCCAGTTTTCAGACTTAATTAACCGTTTTGGTTTCTCAAAGGCACAGTTCCACCAGTATCTGCAGATAAGATGTGTCTACCAAGCTGTCGAAAACCTTATCTCTGCAGTAGAAATCTTCTGTCTCCGCAGTCCCTCCCATCTCTACCAGTCAGAGGTCACTAAGTGGGAACTTCACTTAGTCCAAACCATAGTCCCAGAGGATTGGTCCAACATATGAAAGGGAGTTCCTAAAACCTCAATTAACATCTGTATTAAAGAAAACTCATACAAATTACTATTCAAATTGTACTATGTACCAAATAGGCTCTGTACCATCTTCCCCAATACTTTACACACCTGCTGGAGAGACTGGGGGCAAGTAGGGTCTTTCCTGCACATCTGGTGGAACTGCCAAAACTCCAACCACTGTGGACAGAGATCACAGGTCTAAATTTCACCATCAGATCTGTGATCTGATCCTATCCTTCATGAACTAAAATGTATTTATTTCTCCTATAAATACCAAACGCCCCTAAACACTCTCAATTGCTGTCCCAACCCTGCCGTTGTCCCTAGGCCTTCCATCTCCCTCCTCTATATCCATATCCCTTTGCTGGTTATCCTAGAGTAAAGTTAAACATTTGGTGTTATCGTATACATAGATCTTTGCTCATTTTTTTCTTTACTGTTGACACATTTTGCCATCACTTGTATCACTTTCGACTCCTTTAATAATGAGTTTTTGGGGAAAAAATGACCATCCTTCTGGCTGGCAGATATCCATAGGCTACAAAGACTTAATGGAGGTGTCTTATTTCCACTGGTCAGAAAGAGTATATGGGAAAGACATAGTTGGGTCATGGACACCTCTGTAATGGGGAAACCGGGTGTGGGAGTCATTAATGTCAGAGTGCCAGGAGTTGTATGAATTTCAGTCTTATAAAATGGTTAATTTATAGTGTCTCTACCAGCTGAGAATCCAGCGTAATACACAGCTACTGAGGCTGGTGTTATTGGGACTTCACTACCAGCTCCTCTTTCAGTCTCCATACCAGAGGAGGGGAAGCCAGGACCCCATGCTGGAGGACTCCTGTCACTGAGTCCTGCAGTGATATTATAGCGACTGCAGAGCTAATAAAGTTCGATGAGCAGTGTCTTGCAACGCCAATGACTTCATTCCCCTGTCCCAGTGCCCATCCATAGATCAGCAGAGAAGCAGGACCTGTGTGAGGTCACATAGCTGGGAATGGAGAAACTGTAGCTCTGTACAGCCAGGGGAGTAGGGGGTTGGGGTGTGAACCAACCAATTTCCTTCTCTAGGCATCATCATATTCCCTCACTTTATACCATGTTATGCGGAGTGACAGGTAAAGCTATAGAGAGGAATTATATGGAGCAATAAGAAATTAAATATAAAACTTTATTAGAAGTTATATAATAAGGAAAAGGAGACTCATTGAGTGAAGCAATAACTTTATGATTCATAAAGTCCATTAAGGTATCATTTGGACGTGTACATACATTTATATCAAAATACATTGGAAAACACAATAAATAGAATACTTCCACAACATTACTATTAACTTCAGTGCCACCTCCATTTTAGGCTGTCCCAGTCCCATGTGCCACTACTCCAACTGGGATTATCCGCTTTCATCCATAACCTTCACCCCAAATCCTAATTGTTCCTTTCGTCTCAGCACTTCCCCCCTCCCTCTAGATTATAAGATTATAAAATCGAGGCCTTCTGTTTCACATCTGTTCTGGTCTTGTCCACCTTGTTAGTAATAAGGGCTGTTTTATTGCATAACTTATTTTCTTGTTCTAGCTGTGTTTATGGCCAATTTGTTTTTTATGCTTTGTTTCTATGTATTTTTTATGTTTGCAAGTAGTATATGGATACTTGGTGGATAAATGAATAAATATGATGATGAGGTGGAGGATGATGATGTGATGGTGAATAATCAGCCAGAAGTGTCATTATTGTGCATAGTGGCTGTCATTTATCATACATCATTACCAGTTCAGAGTTTACTGTGTCTCAAAACTGTTGTAAGAGAAAATGAAACTTCCTTGTGGGAGGAAAGGCCGGAGATGAGGCCTGTAGGACGTAGTGCAGGCCTGGCCAACCTGTGGCTCTCCAGGTGTTGTGGAACTACAAGTCCCAGCATGCCCTGCCAGCTATCTATTGGCAAAGCATGCTGGGTGCTGTAGTTTCACAACACCTGGAGAGCCACAAGTTGGCCATATAGGTTATCAGTCATTCATCTACATAAAGTCCTAATGTTTCACTATTGTTTATTGCCTCCTCTGTGGCGTGTGATGTATAGATCTTCTTGTAGGAGCACAGGATGATGAATTACTAGTATAGGTCGATATATATCACATTGACTCAATCAATGATTAATCCACCTGCTAACAGGAGATTCACATTGTATGCACATATATGGGGCTTGAGGTCAACCTTCAAAATCACTGAACTGAAGGTTTGGAGCCATGGAGATCAGTGGATGAACAAGGGATGTGTATGTGTGACATGGAGGGGTTCTATGCTACTTGGAACCTGCAGGCAGTGGATCAGATGAATGGAGAGTTGTGCACTGAATCTAGGGAACACTGTAGGAAATAGTTATATTGAGGAGAAGCTTCAGAAGCGTAAGAGAAAATTGTTACATTACACAAAAGTTGAAGATTATAACTTGGGGCACAAGACAAAGCTACAAGAATGAGATTCATGGATGAAAGTGGATATGCTTTAGAGAAAGGGTTTAATTTGTGAGTATATGCCGTAGAAACTGAATTGAATCATATAAATAGAAGTGACCTCTACAAGTGAAGTTACCCTTTCTGTAGATATAATTGCGCATACAAACCCTAAAATTCACACCAAGACAACAAAGCAGCATATGTTAATTCAAACATGAAAATGTTATCTCCCTAATATTTGAAATTAATTAGCAATTAATTCAATGTCCATCCAAATCCCCTCACCCCCTTCCACCCCAATTTTGTATTTTTTTTACTGGGGTAGAATTGTAGAAAGGCTGAGTTCTTTGTATCCTAGCACATGGTCACGCTTCATGCCGGTCCCTCTGTTTATGACTTTCACCTTCAGACTGAGATTGTCTAGATCCCCTTTCTCAACACCCTCAAAGTAAAAGTCTTCGTTAAAAATGGGGTTCCTGCTCCGTCGGATCACAGTGCTTCTCTGCTTCTGTATCTTCCCTGGCATCAAGCACATCACCACACAGCAGCTGATGCTCTTGGGGTCTTGGTGTACAGGATACATGTTCTCGGCATTAACTAGTTTCACCCTTAGACGTCCTAACTCGTTCACATACTCAGCAGACAAGCGGAGTAAACCCCCTTTGCTTAGTATTACATCTGTCTCCTTGGTCAAACGCTCCTGACAACAGATGAAGTCCAAATGAAAGATGGGTGGAGGAACTAAATGCATCATAGAAGCTCTGGAGTTGGAGTGGTTTTCTTTGGAGGGCAGGTTGGGACTGGTGTCTGTTGAGCTTGTTTCCTCAGTAGACAAGGAGCTAGCCCGAGTCAAGTTCTTTACAGTTAGAGCACGACAAAGGAGACGTTTCTTGCCAGAGACTTGACTGACTGAGCTCCCTTCCAGAGATCGACATAAAAGGGGTGAGCTAAAGGGAGAGGATTCTGAGGAGGATGTAGCGTCACTGTCCATGGCTCCAAAAGAAACCTGCTGGAGGTCATGGGTAGATGACTTCCAACTCACTATACAATCTGGTTCTAATGGGGACAGAGGTCTATGTGTGTGACACATCTGATGGAAGAGAGACTCCCTCCTTCGTGTGTGGGGGCTCTCAGACAGGTATGGACTTCTCATAATAGTGGCAGCTACTGCTGGATGGTGTCTTTGATCTGGAGACTCTGATTCCTGCTCCACATCTTCCACCTGAATAACATGACGACTTGCTGATTTAAATAACAGCCTTGTGGTGGTTTCCGATCCCACCTCTGAAGTTCTTTTCTGAAGCCACTTTCCAACATGTCCACCTCCGTCTGGAAGTGAAGATAGCTTGGGTGGTATGAAAAATGTAGGAATTTGATCTGGCGTGAGAATATTTGGACATGAGGCAAGAAGTTTCTTTTTGGAGCTAAACATTATGAAGAAAGATGCTTTGAAGTTTTAGTGTCAAGGTGGAAGTTGATTCTAAATTTGAGAGATAAGACAAAAAGATTCAGTTTACTGAACAGCACAAATAGTATGTTCTCCCTAATCACACTTTATTGCAGTAATCTCACACAACTTCCTGCACACAGCATAGTATGTCCTCCCTAATCACATGTGTTGCAGTTATAACACAATCAGGGGTTAAAATATACAAGATGGATTGTTGTAACTCACTGCGTGCAATTAGCAAAGGAAATAATTTAAATTTGCTGACATAACATTTAACAATTTAAAACTACAATCAAAATTTAAATCAATCAGAGTTATCATTAACCATTTCAGTTAAGTAATTTTATAAATGACCAAGCATAACTAGCACATGAATAAGAACACACAGACAGAAAGTTATTAAGTGAAATTTAATGTGGTAGAATAGCCACAATGTTTAAAATAGCTAAAAAAAACCATAAGATAAGTTGTGTTTACTTTTTTGAGCTATTCATTAAGCATTGATCACATATATTGTTCCGCTAAGCACTGTGTACTACATCGTATTGTATCTACGTATTCATTATTATATGCTTCAATAAAAATATTAAGAAGATAACAAAATATAATAAAATTACAGACAGTAATATTATGCAATTATGCATTTCTTAACATAGATGGGAGAAAATGCAGAGACAGAAAAACACACTCAATTTCTTATCTCAGTTGTGGTATAAGGCAGAACTATGAATCATAAACCAAATTAGATTGGTCTCCAGGTAAAATGAAGAAAGATGCACTGTCCTTTTGGTGGTTTTAAGAGATCCCCCAGCCCCTTCCTTGTGAAGTCACTCAGGAACTTCATACCTGAGTGTGAATCACAGTCTTTTCAGGAATAGCCAGAATTTCTGATATATGCTATGATTTTTCTCTAGAACATCAACAGGTTATCAGCTTCCTGCACACACAATAGCATGTCCTCCATAATCACACGTCTTCTACAGAATACCATTTCTGTTGTTTATTCCTTTTTATTTCGCAAGAAACCATAGTATTATATCAGTGCATGTAATTTTGTTGCTTGTTTTTCATCTTAAGCATTGTGGATTTATTTTCCATATTAAGTTACACTTCTTACGAATTCACGTGTCAGACTTGGCTTTGTTTTAGATCGCTACATAGTTGAAATAGAGATCATTTGGTTTAAGATAACTCTGATGAAAGTAAATTGTGATTAGTTTAAAGGGAGAATTTTTCAAGAGAACGATGTCATGCAAATCCACAGTGTTCAAAGTGGACATTTAGAAGTGTTGGTATGGAAAAAGTAATGGGAATGTAAGTGGATGGAATGGGATAGTGTTATAATGAAGGCAGTAGGAGAAGTGGCGGCGTGTGTGTGTGTGTATATATATATATATATATATATATAATGTAAGTGACTGGAGTGTGATAATGGTACAATTGAGGCAATAGGAGAAGTGGCGGTTTGACATACCCCTGTATACCCCCACTTCCACCACTGTATGTATATATATATATATATATATATATAGATATCGATATAATGTAAGTGACTGGAGTGTGATAATGATACAATTGAGGCAATAGGACAGGGGTAGGCAACCTGCGGCTCTCCAGGTGTTGTGAAACTACAAATCCCAGCATGCCTTGCCACCTATCTGCTGGTTATCTACCTGCAAAGCATGCTGGGACTTGTAGTTTCACAACACCTGGAGAGCCGCAGGTTGCCTACCCCTGCAATAGGAGAAGTGGCGGTATGCATACCCCTGTATACCCCCACTTCCACCACTGTGTGTATATATATATATATATATATATATATATATATATATATATAGATATCGATATAATGTAAGTGACTGGAATGTGATAATGATACAATTGAGGCAATAGGAGAGGTGGCGGTATGCATACCCCTGTATACATCACGAATACCACCACTGGGATGAATAACATAGGTGTTTATGTCTTTGCTAAAATACACATAAAATGAGCCTTGCACAAATTCAGCCTTACAGTCACTGACAGACAAACCTTTGCTAACTGGACCAATTGCTTCCACAACCATTTCTATTATATAAGGATTTTAAATTCACTTTTGAGTTTTGGCTGGAATGTCCTAATTATACCCTGGTCCCCGAAGGCTTCTTAACTGGGGTCTGGCAGTCAAGAGATGAGTCTGTTGATGGCCAGCAGCAGAATCTGCTATTCATTAAATAGGTTTATGGAAAGTAATCATGCCCCAATTAAAATATATAAACTGGGAATTGTTACAAAATGATTTCTTCATCAGGCAGACAGTGATCAGATTGAGAGCATTCAACACCATTGTTACCACGCTCAGAAGTGGTCGTCCAACATGGCCAACGCCAAGAGCTAAGCATAATGCTTAGCATAATCGCTGTTCTATAAACAGATAGTTGAACTTCTAAGTATAAATGTTTTGCTAGAGGAAACAAGACTCTGCAATCTAACAAAACAACCTCAAACCAATTGTGAGAAATGACGGTGGCAATAGCTGAACAGAATATGGGTCATGTTGTGTGACAATGATCCTAAATGCACAAATCCTGACATTAAAGGTTGTGTCTATTGTTGGACAACCCCGCCGTAATATAACATGTCCCTGTTTTATAAGAATAAAAGAGTGTCCTCCCCTGTTACCTGAAGCCAAGAGCTGGAGGACTCAGCCCATCCATACCTCTTTACCAGCCCTCTATCAATACACCTCCACATTGATGGGTTGAAAAACTATCAATAGATTGTAGTTTACTGGTTTACCCTGCAGCCCAGAAGCAGTTTCTGGAGGGGTAGACCCCCCTCTTTACCAGCTAAAAGGTTTTGGAATAATCTATAATGCAAAATTCATGCAAAACTGGCCAAACATCTCTTCTGTATATAGCGTGGGCCGGATTTAAACCCTCTTTCCCCTCCAGGACACTTTTGCAATATTTAATAGGGTTGCCATTGTTTCTTGACCAAAACGCCAACCTCCCCATTTCTTTTAAGTTTCTGCCCTATTAATAACACTGACATAGAGTTCCATATTTACTGGCCAGGTAACGTCTATAACCATTTCCCCTGGGTATAAAACATATCTATATATTGTTCCAGAAATGAGAAATGATATTTTTGCACCAGCTGTCAGAACCCATTTGGCAGTAGCACATGCAGTGCAGGATGAGATCTCACGTGGAGAGAGGGTCTCGCCAACCACTCTGGGCTCTGCCCATGCAGCTCAGCGGGAGTAACGATATACTGAGAGCCGGAGGAAGTGATTAGATAGATGCTTCCACAAAGGTAATCATATATAATTACACTCATTACATTGCGCAAAATTACCTGTAGGTGGACTGAGCATCGCCTTTAAATAAACCTATTTAGATGCCTTGTAAGATGTACGTGACTAAAAGAGGAAACATTATTAAAAGGGACTTGTAAAAAGTCAACCTTATGAATGGGGGTAATTTTCTGGCATACATTAAACTAACAATTGTAATACATGAGCCCTGCACTGAATAATAATAGACAGAGCAGAAAATAAACACAACAAGAAGGTGACGGTAATATTAATAACATTTAATAAAAACATAAAAATGAAGAATATAGTTAATAAAATTAATTGCTCTACAAAACCCTCTTAATTAAACGGACTGAGGGGTCTATGCATCAAACTAATATTCCACTTAAAAGATGCGGGAACGGCTGTTCTCTGCATTAACCACCTAACGGAGGAAATTCTCCTCTGTTTAGGCTAATACCGTGCAGGATCGCAGTCCTCATAGATTAATATGGGGACTGCGATGCATAAAGCTTTGACAAGCATTACATTGCACAGACAGGTAACACCATCTCATATGGCGTTACCTCTCTGGCTTCACAGAATCCTATATAGTGAAAGTGCTGTGCACACAGCACTTCCTTCTGTCACTGGCAGCGCTAAGCAGCCAGTGATAGGATCGCAGGAGAGGGGTCATCTTAGCGGTGCATAACTATACATCACTGCGATGTGCAGCGTTGCATATTTAGCAGCACCACAACTTATGATGCATAGACCCCTGAGTAAAAGCAATCTCCATCTGCCAGGAATAGCAATGTTCAGCTTACATTGCGTCTTTTCAAAGTCAAACTTCCACCAGAAAAGGCTGCTAAGCATTCTTGTGATTCCAATATTAGACCCAGACTGTGGAGTGTTTAGCTGGTATTCACTCTTCGCATGGTCCATATCTGGCAAATATATAGTTATCACAGTACCTTGTTGTTGTGACCACCTTCAGGGTAAGTAATCCTTTCACCATCAGAGTAAGGATACAAAATCAGTCTTTCTAGCATGTCTGTGCAACTCCTCGTGAAGTCCAGGCTTAGCAAACCTGTTAGCGGGTTACAGGTGGAATGTATGTAATGCTTGCTGTCTTTGTCCGGATTTACTAACGCGTTTCGCCTCTAAGAGAAACTTTTTCAAAGAGTGTCATTAAGGGATTGCTGATGTTGTTTTGTGTATTGAAATAGCCAATGAGAATCCAGCTGAAATGATCAGATCGATTAGTCTACACTTGTGTGGTTGTTGTGTTAAGGGATAACAAGCTTAAAGAAAATTCCCCGGCCATATTTACAGAAGCGAATAGGTGTTAAATTGACCTCATAATATCTACATATGCCATGCAAATTAAAATACAAATAATGATTAAACTAACATCTACCTTAAAATTTACATTTAAAATTAACCAGTACCTTCCTATTGTTAGTCTATTTGTGTGGACATCAAAAGTATATATGTATATTCAATTTTAAATAATATTAACAATCCATATAATTGAGAACAGTTTTTCTATAGTAACAGCAAACATAGTTATGTCATACTTGTAAGCTCTCCCAGAATGTTCAGGAGACTTCTGAATTCCGGGTAGGTCTCCTGGGAGAGCAGGCCATTCTCCCGGATAGGAGCCTCCATGACGCCATTCACTGCGAATTCCCCCAGGGCCATATGATGGTTTCGCATCATTGCGTCATAGGGACAAAATAACGTGATTCGCTGTGCCCCATCCCCTTCTGTCCTCACACTTCACCTCCCATCTGGGATCTCCCAGAAATGTAGAGTGAAAAGTTGGTAAGTGTGAGTTGTAGAAACCAGTTATATGGTATTCATATAGCGACATTGATACCAATTCAAAAAGGAATACAGAATCAAAAGGTTCATTAAACATCTTATTAAACTTAGAACCCGCAAGGGTGATATTAGCAGTATATTTAAATCCCACAATCGGCAAACCCTAAGTATCCACACTGTACACCATAACAAATGAAATACATTACACTAAACAGGATTAGTGACATCCTCAGGGACATCCACAAAAGTACAGGGCAAATGTTTTGCTGTATGACGTCAAGCGCCCACTTCCTCCCTGTTCTACAGATAAGCACATTACATGCCCACTTATTTTTTCCCCTGAGGGGAGGTGAATTCCGGAGGGGGGGGGCAGAAAGCTGTGAATTGCATCATTTTGCCCCCCTTCCCACCCACACCACCTCGCTGGTGCTGGGGCCAGAATGACAATGAATTGCATCACGATGGCCCCTTCCCACTCATTTCACTAAGAAATGGCCGGATGTGGGGACTGGGTTATATAACAAATGAAATATTTAATGTATGGGCGCGGCAGCACCTGTAAGTAACCGACTCGCTCTACCGAAATGTGTTTTTCCGGCGCTAGGCACCAGGAGGGTCCAGCAGGGGATGCAGGAGCAGCCTGGGTGTCTTCCCCACCGGCAGCCTAATTGCAGTGGCTGTTGGAGGGGCTTTTAGTGAATGAATCCAGGAGACGCTGGGCCTGTTGGGGACCCGAGCATGCCAACAGTCATACTGAAGCACAGAGAGCTGCAGGAGCAGTAGCCAGGGGACTGCTGCCAGTGAGTCCTGTTGCCTACTCCCTGGAGTGAATTTCGGCAACGGGGGGAGCCAGACCCCGAGGCAAGGTCCCTGGAAGTATTTATAGATAAATCTCCCGTCCTGGACAAAGTGTCCCATTCAATAAGTCTTACTTATAAGAAGAGATACTTAGAATTACGTTCCGCATATAGAACGCCAGAAGTCGCACTTTATTGTTCGTCATTCTAATAATAAAATAGGAACACTTTAAGGAATGACATTTTACTGGAAATTAGGGATAGTTGGCACCTCTTCCTTTGAACACATTTGGCCGGTCCCATTTCCGACAAATCTCTTGATTTGCAATCAGCAGATATCCTAATATACACATAATGACCTTGGGACAGACCTCTGATTAGTTTGGCTCTTAGTAGCTCTGGGTATTCCTGTTAATTTCAAAAGAAAACATTCTGTACACTCTGTTCCCTTCCTGTTGTAACTATGAATTCTATAGAATCCAGTCAATTGGATGTGTTGTGAAATTCAAATTCAACACCATGTATACTCCAGTGACCTGCCCTATAAGTTGGTTACTATCCATCTCTTCTAACAGAGACAAGTCCTGCCCACCAGAATGAAAAACAGTTGTGCAGATTTATTGGTATGCAAAGCTGCAGGACACTTCTGTATATATATAATTACAGGGCACATTTGTATATATATAATTACAGGGCACATTTGTATATATAACTGATGGACACATTTGTGTATATAAAACTGCAGAACACAATTGTATATATAACTGCAGGACACATCTGTATATGTATGTATATATATATATATATATATATATATATAATTACAGGATACATTTGTATATATACCTGCAGGGCACATTTGTGTATATATAACTGCTGGATACATTTGTGTATATAACTGCTGGACATGTGTATATAACTGCAGGACACATCTGTATATATTATATATAACTGCAGGGCACATCTGTATATATAATATATAACTGCAGAGCACATCTGTATATATAATATATAACTGCAGGACACATCTGTATATATAATATATAACTGCAGGACACATCTGTATATGTATGTATATATATATATATATATATATATATATATATATAATTACAGGATACATTTGTATATATACCTGCAGGGCACATTTGTGTATATATAACTGCTGGATACATTTGTGTATATAACTGCTGGACATGTGTATATAACTGCAGGACACATCTGTATATATTATATATAACTGCAGGGCACATCTGTATATATAATATATAACTGCAGAGCACATCTGTATATATAATATATAACTGCAGGACACATCTGTATATATAATATATAACTGCAGAGCACATCTGTATGTATAATATATAACTGCAGGGCACATCTGTATATATAATATATAACTGCAGGACTCATCTGTATATATAATATATAACTGCAGGACTCATCTGTATATATAATATATAACTGCAGGGCACATCTGTATATATAATATATAACTGCAGGGCACATCTGTATATATAATATATAACTGCAGGACACATCTGTATATATAATATATAACTGCAGGGCACATCTGTATATATAATATATAACTGCAGGACTCATCTGTATATATAATATATAACTGCAGGACACATCTGTATATATAATATATAACTGCAGAGCACATCTGTATATATAATATATAACTGCAGGGCACATCTGTATATATAATATATAACTGCAGGACTCATCTGTATATATAATATATAACTGCAGGACTCATCTGTATATATAATATATAACTGCAGGGCACATCTGTATATATAATATATAACTGCAGGGCACATCTGTATATATAATATATAACTGCAGGGCACATCTGTATATATAATATATAACTGCAGGACACATCTGTATATATATATATATATAACTGCAGGACACATCTGTATATATAATATATAACTGCAGGACACATCTGTATATATAATATATAACTGCAGGACACATATGTATATATAATATATAACTGCAGGACTCATCTGTATATATAATATATAACTGCAGGGCACATCTGTATATACTATATATAACTGCAGGACACATCTGTATATATAATATATAACTGCAGGGCACATCTGTATATATAATATATAACTGCAGGGCACATCTGTATATATAATATATAACTGCAGGACTCATCTGTATATATAATATATAACTGCAGGGCACATCTGTATATATAATATATAACTGCAGGACTCATCTGTATATATAATATATAACTGCAGGGCACATCTGTATATACTATATATAACTGCAGGACACATCTGTATATATAATATATAACTGCAGGGCACATCTGTATATATAATATATAACTGCAGGACTCATCTGTATATATAATATATAACTGCAGGGCACATCTGTATATACTATATATAACTGCAGGACACATCTGTATATATAATATATAACTGCAGGGCACATCTGTATATATAATATATAACTGCAGGACACATCTGTATATATAATATATAACTGCAGGACTCATCTGTATATATAATATATAACTGCAGGGCACATCTGTATATACTATATATAACTGCAGGACACATCTGTATATATAATATATAACTGCAGGGCACATCTGTATATATAATATATAACTGCAGGACACATCTGTATATATAATATATAACTGCAGGGCACATCTGTATATATAATATATAACTGCAGGGCACATCTGTATATATTATATATAACTGCAGGGCACATCTGTATATATTATATATAACTGCAGAACACATCTGTATATATAATATATAACTGCAGGGCACATCTGTATATATAATATATAACTGCAGGGCACATCTGTATATATAATATATAACTGCAGGGCACATCTGTATATATTATATATAACTGCAGGGCAGATCTGTATATATTATATATAACTGCAGAACACATCTGTATATATAATATATAACTGCAGAACACATCTGTATATATAATATATAACTGCAGGACACATCTGTATATATAATATATAACTGCAGGACACATCTGTATATATAATATATAACTGCAGGACTCATCTGTATATATAATATATAACTGCAGGGCACATCTGTATATACTGTATATAACTGCAGGACACATCTGTATATATAATATATAACTGCAGGGCACATCTGTATATATAATATATAACTGCAGGGCACATCTGTATATATTATATATAACTGCAGGGCAGATCTGTATATATTATATATAACTGCAGAACACATCTGTATATATAATATATAACTGCAGAACACATCTGTATATATAATATATAACTGCAGGACACATCTGTATATATAATATATAACTGCAGGACACATCTGTATATATAATATATAACTGCTATACACATTTGTGTATATAACTGCAGGGCACATCTATATATATTATATATAACTGCAGGACACATCTGTATATATAATATATAACTGCTATACACATTTGTGCATATAACTACAGGACAAATCTGTATATATAATATATAACTGCAGGGCACATCTGTATATACTATATATAACTGCAGGACACATCTGTATATATAATATATAACTGCAGAGCACATCTGTATATATAATATATAACTGCAGGGCACATCTGTATATATAATATATAACTGCAGGGCACATCTGTATATATTATATATAACTGCAGGGCAGATCTGTATATAATATAACTGCTGTACACATTTGTGCATATAACTACAGGACACATCTGTATATATATATAACTGCAGGACACATCTGTATATATTATATATAACTGCAGGACACATCTGTATATATAATATATAACTGCTACACACATTTGTGTATATAACTGCAGGACACATCTGTATATATATATATAAAGTTAACCAGTGCATGATACTCATGCATTCTAGTCAAATCAAGATACTTAAGGTCTTAAAAAGGTTCTTGTCATGCATTTGGCCTAGCCCAGGCCTCCTCAGGGGAAGATCGTTACTTCCCGACGCAAGCGCCCTTTTTAATGTGTGTTCATGAGGTAAAATTACCTCACGAAAATGAGTTTGACCCCTCAACTCGTAAATTTAGCCTTTACTACCTCTCCCACGGGGGAAGGGGGGATGATGGAAGTTAACTGACTTGACTATTCTAATTTTTTTGTCAAATAATGTCAGTATACCAAATTTCAGGTCAATTGGATGAGCCCTTTCTGAGAAAATAGTTTTTTACACACACACACACACACACACACTAAAGCACGCCTCTACACATGTGTGTTCATGAGGTAAAATTACCTCACGAAAATGAGTTTGAGCCCTACCAAATTTCAGCCCTTTTTGATTTTTTTCCCCACACACACTAAGAATTTAGTAGGTCAGTGTATAACTCTGCCCAGCAGGTGGCGCTGCAACTTGTTGTTTTTTTTCCACACACACACAGACAGACGCCACTAAGCATTTATATATTAGATAACTGCTGTACATATTTGTGCATATAACTACAGGACACATCTGTATATATATATATATATATATAACTGCAGGACACATCTGTATATATTATATATAACTGCAGGACACATCTGTATATATTATTTATAACTGCAGGACACATTTGAAGTAATAGTTGCTGAACTAGATAGTAATGGAATGAGGTAGTGGGAGAAACTCTATGGTGAACATGAGCAAATAACCAACCGGGATACGCAACATTGTCCTCTGCTCCAGCGATATACACGGCTGGTGGTTTACAGAAACACTGAGAGCAAAAGAGAGTCTCATAACTCTCCCTTTTGGGAAAGAACCAAGCATGGCAGCTGTAATTTGCTGGACATAGTAATGATGCACTGATATGTTTACTTACAGAGACTATATTCGGACAGACAGAGAGTGCATATCTACCTATACGAATGAAGTGATTTCTATATGTGTATATGAGGGTGCAGGCTCCAGGAAGGAGTGTAACACGTGCCTGGGCCAGTCAGGGAGTCGTCCAGGAATTACAGAGGAAGACAAATACACCATCTATCACACACAGACAGATATATGGAAGGAAACGTGCACTTCACATTTCGGGGATGGGGGGGGGGGGTCCCTGGGGCATCCCTGCATAACCCTATTTGTGTAATACAAAGTATAGGTGTTATTTTGTATTTTGCATGCAGGTAATTTCTTGCTGCTGTTGCAGGTAGCACACAAATACTGGTACACTGGGATTTACATGTCTTCCCCCTGTAGTACAACATGCTTTTACCAAGGTGCAAATTTGCTCCTTTTTGGTAAGTCAGGCCGTCACTTACATTTTCCACACCACCACTTGTACATGGCCACTTTGACCACTGATGTAAGCCCATAGAAAATGCATATATAGGTATACAGTGCAGGCACATCACCCTTGTTATCTGCACCTAAAGAACCTGCTCCTCAGTGATTGGTCCAGGAACATTTCACGTAGGTGTACAGTGCTACGGAATATGGTTTTGCCTTTCCTTATTTATAATAATAATAGTAATAATAACAGTAAGACCAATAACATTACAGTCATTACTCCCGAGCACCAATCTTTACTAAAGATAGAGAAAAGGTTCCCCCAGTGGGTATAGCTGGTGTGGAAATATGGTGGGCACTGCAAAGACGTGTCTTCTACCTAGTTATACTAGCAGTAAGTAATACTACTAGACATCCGCTGCCACCGAGCACTGCGGGGGACTCGCTCAGGTTTATATATCCTAGATATGGAGATCCAGAGTGATGGATGATGGATACCGGGGCGGGGTGATGAAAATTATAACTGTTACTACTGATTTTTAATTGTCATAGAATAGTAATAAATGAAAGGTGCTGAAAGACAGGTATATCAGCGGGTTTAAAGTAAATGAGCATATAAAGGAACAGTAAAACATTTTTTGGATTATATATATATATATATATATATATATATATATATATATCTTTTCCCAGAATGCAATGGATGTGAGCATAGCAATAAAATATTAAAGAAGCATTAATGAGATAGAGGGGTAGATTTATCAAACCTTCTTAAAAGAAAAAGTGGAGGTGTTGCCCATAGCAACCAATCAGATTCTAGCCATTATTTATTTAGTTCACTCTAGAATATGATAGAATCTGATTGGTTGCTATGGGCAACACCTCCACTTTTCCTTTTAAGAAGGTTTGATAAATCTACCCCATAGTGTTGCAGGACAAACTAAAGATAAAACAGAGGAATAAAAGGAATGCACTGAAATATGTTAGTTTATAATATTGTTATTGGGCGGTATATGTATGTCCATGTATCATGTATGTCCATGTATCATGTATGTCCAGCTTTCCCCACTAGTTTTGGATCAGGAGCACTGTGATATCTTGCAAATTAATAATAATAATAATAATAATAATAATAATAATAGATCCGCAATAATGGAATAGAGTGAATGAGATAATAGATATTATTGTGAAAAGATGTAAACATGAACATTTGCAGGTAAATAAATGAGGATGATTATATTTTCCTACTACTAATACATAACACACCTTTCTTTGTATATATTCCATCCAAAATATTCTCACTCTGCATGTGTTACTGTTCATTTATATACTCATTTAGATCTCTATCTTTCACCTACTATTTAGGTAATTACTATTCTATGATAATTAAATATCAGTGTTTTTTTTATCGTCCTTCTTGACTAAAGTGTCTTCAGTGCAAATCTTATACAAAACTAAAGTCCATCTTTTTGGCCTTTAGTTTTGAATCACTTTAATTTATCACCTGTATTGTAACGCATTACCTGTACATTGTACCTATCAAACCTCAATGTCCATTAGGCATACATGAGTACAAACTATTAGTGTGGTTTTTCACCTGATGATTATTTTTGCATTTATGATAACTGAAGACTTATTAATATACTGGTGCACAGTATAAGTCTTGATGTGCTCTTTTCTCTTGGAGGTAATGTTGGCATTACAAACATACATTAATAAATATATTTTACATATATGATACACAGTCTGGCTTGGCTCACCTCAGCAGCTGGAGATCTGATGTGTAGTGTCTCTGATCCTCTAGCTTCTCTGGCAGTGTGTGTGTGGCTGGACACCTTATATAGACACACACACACACTGCTACGTCACTTGTTCAATCATCTCTCGCTTCACCAGCCGCTCCGTGCCCGAGTACCACGCCTGGCACAGCTGCCATGTCTGTCTGAATATGTATATATTTGTTTATTTTCTGTATCTTCCTCCTCCCCGTTGTTGCTCGCGACCTTCTAAGCAATTGTTTTATTTCTATTCAACTTTTTAAGTCCACATCCTCATTTGCTCTGATCTGTTAACCCACTCAGAAAAGCTATACCTCCATTCATCTCCCCTGACAGTATTAGTCAATGTGTATTTAGCACAATGAAAATATTCCAGTTTGTAGCAGCTGAAGTCCTTGTGAAGCCAAGTGTTAGTAAATAGATTTATAAATGTTAACGTATGTGTTCCACTGTTTCCTTGTCTCGCTTATGCCTGCGTTTTCTCCAGATGTTATGACAATTCTTTAAGCCACCTTGGAAATGATCCAATCTCCTTCTTTTATTTAACCAAATTCTTTCTTCTTCTATTAATCTTGCCCTATACATCCATGATGTCTGACTCCCTTCACGGCTCTCCTTTCTCACTACATTTACTATAATGAGAGGTGTATTCCTCCAGCTTCTAGAATAATACATTCATCTCAATAGCTCGGTCTCTCCTGGTAACCTATAGAACAGCTAACAATAAGACTCTCCACTTCAAATGTGCAGCTATCAAAGGGGCCTCTGATTAATATTTTTGTGAACAAAAAGTGTTGGAAAGACCAGGTGCGTGGGTGACAGAGAGACTGGACGAGATCTCATCCTGTAGCAAGGGCCAAATTCTGTACCTCTCTGTTCCTATGTTTTTGCTAGGAATATATCAGGTCCTGTTTACAGTATCAGCCAATACCAGTTCTTGTGGGAGATTACTTCAAAGTTTAACTGCTCTTACTGTAAAGAACCCTTTGTCAACGGGAAAGTAATTCTCTTCCATCCGCAAGCGGTGACCTCATGTTCTTTGTGGAGACCTGATCTTGCACAAGTTGTCAGTAAATTTTATTAATGTATTTGTAGTGCTTTTCTATCCTCTCTTTTTCCCTATTCAACTCTGTAACCTAAATAAAACTATCTGCGCTCACACTAGTAGAAAGCTGCCTTACTAGAAATAGGGAACCACACTCCCTATGTGTAAATGCAAAAGAAAACAAAGAAATCCAGTAGTAGCACTAAACACTAAACACAAAGCAATGGATGACAACACTTCCACCAAATAGATGAAATTATTAAGGAATACAGCAAAGTGTAATAAACATATAAAAGTGTACAAAACATGAAATATATATGTTTGTACTTTATCAACCCAGCTCTGTTCTAAATGACTCTTGAGTAGATACATTTAAAAAACAAAACAAAACAAAACAGGTGTATATAGTGACGTTCCGTATGAAAGGGATTGCAAAATGTCAATCCTACGATGTCACACTCAGGTGATATAAATAGAGAGCGGGCCTTTCATAAACGTTACATGATGGATTCTTGTGGATCTTTGTGCATTGTCGATATGAGATGGTTCTCACTGTCTCATGTTACTCCAAAGGAACGATGTATCAAATAATAAACTATCACCTAGTGAAGTATTGCTACAGTTGAGTGAAAAACACCAGCCATATACAATCAATGAAAAGTATTTATATGGAATGGAGGAAACTGTTAAAAATGAAAAACAAATGTAAAATGTACTTCTCCAAAGGTAACCGTAGGACTCGTACAGGAACAATTAGGCAAAAAGGCAAAGCAAAGTTCTCTAGAAGATGTAGATACCCGGGTGATAGAGTCCTTTGATGTAATGTCAACTCGTCCAAACGATATGAAGCCCTCTGTTCACAACCATCCAACGCGTTTCAACCGTTCATCTTACAAAGACACTAAAAAGGTTGAAATGCGTTGGGGATGACGAGATGCAGTAGCGTTGGTTGACAGACAAGATACAGTAGTGCAATCAAAAAATATTGCGTAAAAATATGGAAGGTAGGGGATTTTTAGATTTTTTTTTAAATTTAATTATTAATTATTATTATTATTATTAATGTCTAACAGGCAAGATAGCTCAAACAGCATACCGTAAAAAGCATTGCAAAACAATATGTTGGTGCTTTATTAACAAAGGTTAATAAATAAGTAAATGTGACTAAAGCACCTGGACCAGATGGCTTACATCCATGAGTCCTGAGAGAGCTTAGCTCAGTTATTGCTATATCATTGTTTCTGGGCAGAGAAGAACTTTGTAATCCATTACAACTCTTGTGTCTTTTAGTAGGAAAGTGCAGGGACTCTGAGACTGGCAGCAGGATAACCTGGAGCACAGTACTCAGGGTATGGGGCTCTATAGAGCTAAATAGGAGCAATAATATGCTATGGATATGTGGCAGTATATAGGGCAGCATGAGGGTACATTGTGTCACATAGAAGCTATATGAGAGCATTAAATATCAATAACAGGCCATAAGGGGCATTATATAGATATATTGTACCAGAAAGAGGCTGTATGCAGAATAAACATGTGGGGGCATTTAAAGGCTAGATGGGGCGGTGTGCATGTATATGGTGACATTAGGAGGGTATATGGTGGCATGAATCCAGTATATATTGTATCATTGCACTATGCACCTGCTATACATGTGTATGGGGTCATGAGTTCAATTCCCGACCATGGCCTTATCTGTGTGGAGTTTGTATGTTCTCCCCGTGTTTGCGTGGGTTTCCTCCGGGTGCTCCGGTTTCCTCCCACACTCCAAAAACATAATGGTAGGTTAATTGGCTGCTATCAAAATTGACCCTAATCTCTCTCTCTCTCTCTGTATGTATGTTAGAGAATTTAGACTGTAAGCTCCAATGGGACAGGGACTGATGTGAATGAGTTCTCTGTACAGCGCTGCGGAATCAGTGGCGCTATATAAATAAATGATGATGATGATGATGTTCTGACTCTGCTTACAGGCTGCATGTTGTTAGTATGATTAGTATAAATGGGCTTCTGCAATAACATGAAAAGTGCGATCTCCGCTGTTGCAGAGTAAATTACATACATTGTATTCTGTCAGCTATTGCTCTTTGCAACGAGATTACCAAAATAGTCGCCAAAGACATTTTCTATCAGATAATTATCTGCTTCCCTCAATTACCAACACGGCATTTATACATAACATCTGTACTGGGCTACAGCAGCCAATCACTTCAGCAAGTTAGACAGTGACAGCAGGTCAGAAGGATTGCAGTGTTTAATACTAGTCCTATAGCCCATGTCTTCCTCTTACCTGCTCACAGGCCTCACATTACCAAGCATGAGGACGGGCAGCTGCCAACACCTTCCTGAAGACAAGGAAGGGACACGTGATTCTCTACGTGCCTGTTGATTAATAGAAAGTGCATTGTTTGCATTTTTAGACTACTGTAAAGACACCAGGCCTCATTTATGAAGCATAAATTGGGCAAGCCGCAGTGTAATATCCCTTTTGGTTATGTTGAGTACTTTGATTGGCGTAAGTGCGTCTAGATTTTCACCAATGTGCCTAGGTTTATAGGGCAAGATGGCGCCGTTTGAGCATACCTCCCAACATGTCTGTTCCCGGCCGCAGGACAGGGGGGTAGGTACACCCCCAGAGGGCTGCCTATTGCTGTAAAGCGTGTGCCTCCCTATTACATACCTACCTTCCCCCAACCATGTCCTCAGGCGGGACAGAGCCCTAAAATTGAGACACTCCTGCTGAAATCTGACAGTTGCGGAGGAATTGGGAAAAGTGACGGCATTCCTTACAAATTACAGAGTATTTTGCACCTAGTTTTTCATAGTGGTGCATAAACGAGATTATTGTTGTATCAAATTGTATTAAAACTAATAAAAGGTAAGATTTGCACTTACAAAGCCATAAAGTTTAACAAGCGTATTATAGGTTAACACATTACAGCGGCCCAGCATAGAAGCTCCAATGTATAGGGAATTATCAGTTAATTGATTTATGTCACTAACCCCGTCTGCGGTTAATTTGGAGCTTGGTTATAACACAAAACAGCACAAAAGCTTCATATACAATCCATTATGACAATTACAATTATATTATTCTTCTAACAAAACATTACAAACAAAATTGTCATTAAAACAAATTGGTCTCAGTGTATTGAGAGTATATATGCAATATGTTTCCCCCTTAAAACTGCAACCCTTCCCCTCCTCTGTTGTTTAAGGGGAAATCCAGAATCCCAGGAAGCTGAGTACAGGGCCACATTATGTATCTCACTGAAATGCCGATATATGGCACAGATTACACTTACCATCTTAATATATCCGTACTGTGTTCTGCAATAAATACGGTAAATCATATAAGATGATTGACAATTTATTTTCCCTTTAATATTAAACAACATCCTACTGCATGAGAATCATCCTGCCTATAGCACACATTCTATGTTCCATCCATGCATCATCCTTATTTTTAGTTGTCTTCCTCCAGGAAAGGAAAGAGCTTTTTGTGAGAAATTGCTACACTGGGCCGTTTTACTGTTTCCTCATCGCGCCTGTAGAAGCATCTCTATGCGAAACGCGTTGCAGGGGACAAGAAAATGGTTAACTTAGGATACGCTTTGTAAATGCAATTTTTACTTTTTATTGTTTTTAATACAAGTTGATAGGCTTGATCTGTTGGAGGCTTCTGTTTCCTTCTCAACGCTCCGCCTCATTACAACATTTAAATGACCACTTTGGCCGTGAAGGGTTGGTGGACCCCGATACAGTAGCAGCCAAATCAACTGCACACGGCGCAGGTGAAGGTGACAACAGTACATATATTACTGACCAATATAATACGACTATCATCTTGCACACTATTGGTCACATGTTCTGCAGTGACAGTGTGATGCTTTCTAGTGACATCGTGCAGAGAATGAGGAAGTGTGATGCGGATTCCCCTAAGAGGGTGGTGATGTGAGATACCAGGCTGGAAACACACGTGAGACTGGCAGCAGCATTATGATCCCAGGAGAAATAGGAATCAGGAAATGTTCTCATTATGTAACGCTGGTTGTGCCTGTGTGTACTGTACAGTAATACACCTGCAGATATTCACGTACAAAATGTTATGTTTATAAAATATATGCTGATATAAATAGAACTTTATGAATATGAACTTTGCGTAATTCAAACAAGTACAGAGATTGGATTATATGCATTGTTATTGTATGAAATGCCCACTTCCTTCACTGTAGTTATCAAAGAACAATAACAGGTGTGACTGGATCACTATTAAATAACTTTTGGTAAAAATGTATTTAAAGCAAGTAGCGCAGGGCACTTATTTATGTAATTGCATTTGCACTTATTTTTTTGATATTGTAAGATAGGAAATTGTTATTTCTGAGACCAGGGGAATAAATTTGTCTCTTGTCTAACCTTACTATAGGATATGCCTATTTCTGATGTATATATCTGATACAATGAGCCTGTGTTTACCAAGCCTTTGGTGTATTGTGATTTGGGAAAGTGGCTTGTTGTGAGTCCTTCTGTTGTTCTGTGGAAATGTGTATTCGGCCACTGTCTGAAGTATTCATGCCAGTCAGACCTTTTGACTTGTTAGTGAGTCTCCTGTCTCTGAAATAAGCTCCAGGAAATCACAGCAAGGTTTTTAAGAATTTCATAGCTAAGTATAAATATTAGTGGCTTTGCAATGCATGTAAATCCATGTTTTGGTAAATGGAGTTACATCCTGATTCTAAAAATAGCCTATGTTAGAACTGTATAAAAGATGAGCTGTGTGAGCATGTAATGTATCATTCTTCTGACTTCATCTGACCTGATCACCCTGGTGCTTCAAAGACCTGCTTGAAAACATCTTCAATATTGCTGTATTCCTGTGATCTACAGATTAGACCCAAATCTAATCCGTTCTCCGGCTGTGTCTGAGGTTTGGACCCGAGCTTTTCCAGTACCACCTCTCTGCCTGCTACCCAGCAGCCCTGGTCAGTGTGATAGGCCTGGGGGGGATCCATTCACAGCAACCCGGATACATAGTAAGAGGTCCGGAGTTACCAGCCCAGGTTACACCAGCAACAAGATACGATAGCACCGTCAGTGACCCAGAAGAAACCCGGTACTGGATGCCGGTAAGGAGTCCAGTGGTGGCAGCATTGTAAGCCCCTCCTACTGCGGCAAGAGGGCGCATTTGGGATAACGAAAGGGAACGGTGGCAAAGTAAGCCCAGCCGGTTCCCAGCAACAACAGACAGGGTGGCATAGGCGGTCCATCCTGTCACAACATGTTTTTAGCATTGAATGCCATCCCCTTCCAACTGCCCTTATAAGTAATGCTACCAATGTTGGTATTACGATTTGTTAAACATTGAGCATTGTGTGATGGGCTTCGCGATTTTGCACCATGACAAAACTATGTTGGGGACAGGTCAGGAAATGATTTTTCAAAAGTTGGCAAGTGGGTACAGTAGGGTGCAGCCTTTGAATTGAGTATGTCATGTACTGTATACAGTATGTTCTATTATAATGCAAATAGGATAGCTGGCATTGGGCCGTGGCTGTCAGATGGCTAATGATTGTTTTGTGTATTTCTACTCACATGGTGAAGTGTGTACAGGGGATTAATGAAACAACTTCCGCAGACAATACTCTGTAACAGAGTCCCGTGTGAGACATGTCTCTCTTTCCCAACTGAGTCTTCTTCCTCGTTCCTCCTCGTGCCTCACGTTCCTGAACACGACGGTTGCTGCCAGCACAGAGAACAGGAACACAACAAACACATTGACATTTCGTATGCCATGGGGGCATGTTATTGATTTCTGGTTCTGGATGAACATTTCACTGTCACTAAGTATCTTACAGCAGTGGTGAACTCAGACATTATAGAGGCAACAGCGGACCCACCATTGTATAACAAAGGCAGGAAAAGACTGCTGTAAAATTGACAGAAAGAGAAGATACATCTGCTCCCTATGCTATAAATACCACTGTTTACCTTCACTTTGCAATTTCAAATTTGATAGAATTCCTAAAATTAAGAGACAAACTACTGACAATGCACAATGTAACAATCACTACCAGGTGATAATAGTGGCACACTGATTATATCAGCAAGTCCATAAATTAGTCAAAGGGCTTTATCAACAATGAACTACATTGATACAATATAATTCATTGATAAAATGTATAATTGTAGTCTAACCCCACATGGCTCTCCTCCTCCGGTGTGCTGCGAGACCCCCCTACGTTGTGTAGAGGCCATGTGACGCAGAAGGCATTGCTCCGTTAAGTCTTACTGTGCACCGAAGCAGAGAATAAGTGAAATTGGGAGAAATCGGCTAGAGGCCCAGGACAATGCTTGTCTGGCTGCGGGTACTAGTTGCCCACCATTAGCAGAAAAAATATTTTCAATAGAACAAAGGACCCCTATAAATCTGTATGCAGCAACATTTTAGGAAAATAAGCTAAACATAATCATAGCCATAAATCTGTTCTGGGAAATACAGGAGCCCAATCGCTGTCATAACCTGTAGTAGTTATTCCAGACTGTCTCCATTGTAGGAGCGATAGTGCCATCCCGTGGAAGATAAAGGTTATTGCAAGATTATGAAACAGCTGGAACTAGGACTAAAGCAACATTACATCTTCTACAATCTATCTTAATTATAACTTTTGTGAAATGAAGCAAAGGAGATGTTGCTGAATGCAAATAAAAAGGAAGGTAGAGTCCATCAGGAGTCAAGTCCAGGGAGGTAATGAAACAATGTATAATAATTGGGTGGAAAATAGGTCTGTGCAATGTTGACACAAAAGGGTCCAGGTAATGTGTTTGGCCGTTGGCTTTATGCAGGAAGGATGGCAATGACTGTGATCTGTACAGTGGGGTCTGGTTATATGGATGACATAAGGCAGCTCCATGGAGACACAAACGTACACATCCACAAACAGGAGCACATTACCATATATCTCACACTAGGCAACCACCGGCTCACTTGCTCATACAGTCACAATGAAAGATGTCTTTTAAAGGCCAATATTTATATTTCATAGCAAAATACAATTGTTGTATTGTGGCTAGTGAGGACTGTAAGGTGGCAAGGAACGGAAGAGGTAATGTGGTGGTCTTTGTGCACCATTTTTATGGACCTGTTATCAGATGAAAACATCCGCATCAGTTTAGTGGTTTTATTTATTTTATTTGTCTTTCCTAATGTCAGTGACATAATATGCAAATAAGGGGGAGGAGACAAGAACAACTGTCAGTCTATCTGTAGAAATACATTTTCAGTAGAATGAAAGACAGAATCCTCCCCCCTCCCCCCAAAACAAAAACCAAAATCTTTAACCCTGTCAATACAGCCACATGAAACACTGCTGGACTACAGTCCTGTACATTTCACGTAGGAGGAGTTTTGTGTCGGTGCTATTGTCGATAAATATATAAAACATCAATAACGTTTCCTGTTAATACCTTTGCGGGGAACAGTAATAAATAGTCTAATAAAAAAAATGCAGGTGAAACATTGAAAATACACTAATAATGAATTCAACTGAGCATATTTATCTAACCATCTAGAGATAGGAGGTAGACAATGTCAGTAGATGTATGGGACCCGACTCATCAAGGCACGTATCTGACGAATTTGAGCGTATTATACACAAAATCACCCCAGATCCAGCCCATACGCCAATACACGCAGCTCCGCCTGCTCAGTCATCCAACACAAACTACACTTACTACAGCCTGCGATTTCGGGGAGTGAACGTGGCTGGAAGGGGTGTTTTGCTGTAGCCAATGTACAGTAAGAGCGTTCCAAACTCGAGCGGCAACAGCCATGTCCGAATCATGCTCGGAGCGCCTCACAGTTACGTGTTCTTCTGCCGCATCTCTTGCTCCAGCTACATGGCAAGTCTAAGTGCTGATTACCGGTGGTGACGGCTGTGTATACAGCTAGAACATGTGCTTGGAATCAGGAGCAACTATAACAATGTATTTTATGTTCAGCAGACATTAACAGCATCCTAATAAAAGTAATTCATGTGAGATTTCCCCCCTCCCCCCCATTTATTTTTTGTAACTGATCATTAATGCCTTTATATTAACAGGTGACATTATATTTTTTTTCCATGCGTACTTTTGTGAATTTATAATCCACATAGGCTTTGGTTGTACCCTGCCGCATCTTGTGTCGTAGAGCAGACCTACAATCAGATTCATCAGCGCACGTATCTTGATGAAATTGGTCGTGCACAAAGCCTAAATAAGTGCGATTTACACCAAACGCGGGTTGCGCTCAGAATGTGTGCCTTGATGAGTCAGGCCCATTGTGTGTGAGAGAAGTTATTGCGCCATCTAGTGGGCATCTCCATGGATACAGACAGAGAACTGATCTCTACTGGGCTCTTCCAGGGATGCAGCAAGGTACAAAAGAGTGTCCTCTAGTGGACATGTTCATCACAGCACACAGAGCTAGATGACATCTCCGTAGAGTACAGAGGGGAACAGCAGGAAGATTGGGGGGAGTTGTCACAGGACGAGGTTGAGCACTGCTGACAATCGAGCTTCCTACCAGAAGATTATGTCCTACTGTGTGCCAACTAGGACATATTTATGTTGGAGGATTAGTTGATCATGGAGACGTTCTCCGAAGTTGTTGAGTAACAGTGGCAGACTTGTTTTCTGTAATAGGTGGTTCTAGGTATTTTGGTTATTCCCCAAATAAATCTGTAGAAGCCTCTGGACAGATCATACAAGGTTGGAAAAATCTACTCTCTTCTGCATTCAGTTTCGTCAGGGTCCAACTTAATAAAAAGACCTAGAATAACGAAACAATATATCAACTGTAGCCGAGGAACAAAAGACAAAACAGTATGGAGGAGTAGAGGATAAAATATGGAGGAGGAGGAGGAGAAGTAGAGGATAGAGTGAGGATACAGTATGGAGCAGGAGGAGTAGAGGATACAGTATGGAGGAGGAGAAGTAGAGGATAGAGTGAGGATACAGTATGGAGCAGGAGGAGTAGAGGATACAGTATGGAGGAGGAGGAGTAGAGGATACAGTATGGAGCAGGAGGAGTAGAGGATACAGTATGGAGGAGGAGGAGTAGAGGATACAGTATGGAGGAGGAGGCGTAGAGGATACAGTGAGGATACAGTATGGAGGAGGAGGAGTAGAGGATACAGTATGGAGCAGGAGGAGTAGAGGATACAGTATGGAGGAGGAGGAGTAGAGGATACAGGATGGAGCAGGAGGCGTAGAGGATACAGTGAGGATACAGTATGGAGGAGACGGAGGATACAGTATGGAGGAGGCGGCGTAGAGGATACAGTATGGAGCAGGAGGAGTAGAGGATACAGTATGGAGGAGGAGGAGTAGAGGATACAGTGAGGATACAGTATGGAGGAGGAGTAGAGGATACAGTATGGAGGAGACAGTATGGAGGAGGCGGCGTAGAGGATACAGTATAGAGGAGTAGAGGATACAGTATGGAGGAGGAGTAGAGGATACAGTGAGGATACAGTATGGAGGAGGAGGCGTAGAGGATACAGTATGGAGGAGGAGACGGAGGATACAGTATGGAGGAGGAGGAGTAGAGGATACAGTGTGGAGGAGGAGTAGAGGATACAGTGAGGATACAGTATGGAGCAGGAGGAGTAGAGGATACAGTATGGAGGAGGAGTAGAGGATACAGTATGGAGGAGGAGTAGAGGATACAGTGAGGATACAGTATGGAGGAGGAGACGGAGGATACAGTATGGAGGAGGCGGCGTAGAGGATACAGTATAGAGGAGTAGAGGATACAGTATGGAGGAGGAGACGGAGGATACAGTATGGAGGAGGAGACGGAGGATACAGTATGGAGGAGGAGACGGAGGAGTAGAGGATACAGTATGGAGGAGGAGTAGAGGATACAGTATGGAGGAGGAGACGGAGGAGTAGAGGATACAGTATGGAGGAGGAGTATAGGATACAGTATGGAGGAGGAGACGGAGGATACAGTATGGAGGAGGCGGTGTAGAGGATACAGTATAGAGGAGTAGAGGATACAGTATGGAGGAGGAGGAGTAGAGGATACAGTATGGAGGAGGAGGAGTAGAGGATACAGTATGGAGGAGGAGGAGTAGAGGATACAGTATGGAGGAGGAGGAGTAGAGGATACAGTATGGAGGAGGAGGAGTAGAGGATACAGTATTGAGGAGTAGTAGAGGATACTGGGAGGTGACAATATAGGGTAGTAGAGGATGTTTTCTGGTGACATCATGCATAGAAGAAGGAAGTCTGATGAGGGATCCCTTAGAGAGTGTTGCACTAAGGTATCTGGGGAGGATGGGATCACGTGGGAGAATAATGACAGTGAAAGTCTCAGGAAATGTTCTTCTTATGTAGGGTGCTCATTTAACAAGTTCTTTGCTAATACAACAAGCAGCCACAGATATCCAGGCCCAATACTCTTGGCATAATATGGAAATAAGGTGTTTCTCACCGGTGGCCTCTGTGTGCACTATCAGATCATTGTGACTCCGGATCTGGCAGCGCAAATACACTTTCCGACCTTCTACTTTTTCTAGCTGACTGTCCACGATCACAGTAGAGCCCAAGGGAATCGGACTGTGGAGTGAAATAGGTTATAGTAGAGTCCATACATATTTGTTGTATGTACTGACCAGGGCCGGATTTACCACTAGGCAACCTAGGCAATTGCCTAGGGCCCAGCGGTCCCCAGAGGGCCCTCCCAGGGCCGGTGGTGAGACCAACCTTTAAAAATGGGCCGCTACTTATGGGCTAGTGCTATGTGCTTGCCCCCCCGGGCTAAAGTCTGCCAGCCAGCCCCTGAATAGGGGTATATGTTATGCTAAAAACTATAGTGCTATGGATTTTTTCAGGGAGGGGGCCCCAAACCAGTATCTTGCCTAGGGCCCCATGAGGTCTAAATCTGGCTCTGGTACTGACCATACATTATGTGACAGACCTATGTATTAGCAGATTCACACAGTAAATACAGGGGATAAAAGAGGTGTTGATACATCACATCCCTCAGCCCTCAATCACAGCTAGACATGAACAAGAATCCTGAGATAACTGCCCCTTCATCCATCCATTAGCAGCATCCATCTGTCATCACACAATATCCTAGTTATTGCTTAATTTGAAACAGACATCTCAATCTATCTTGCATTAATTAGTAGACAACAACCACTTATCATACATCCTAAAACATCTGCACTTCAAGATATCGTCCTTTCATCAGGCATCTCATGGTACCTGTGAGGATACCACCCTTAGCTGGGATGGTGGTTACCCTCTGTGGGATTCAACTCACTCGGGTAGATCAGAATATATCCAAAATAAGGCTTTATTACGACAGCACAACACCACAAGACGTTCACAAGATACAGGATAAATGGTAGCATGTATCATCCAGCAGCCTATTGCAGTCACCACTCCAAAATAATAATCTCAGTCTCTTTCAGAGTCTTATCCTCTGCAATATTACAACTACCGATTAGCTAGACAGTCCCGGTGTTGCCCAGCCTGGGTTACTGGCTCACACAGACCCTGTCCCGGTAGGGTTTCCTCCAGTGGCACCACGAGGCCTGGCCCAGAGTCCTTTTAGCTGATGTCTTGTACACCAGGATCCTCCAAGCTAGAATAGCTCTCCTGGCATTCTGCTCTCCTTATATTACTGGCTGTATACACAAGGAGTAGGGTCAGATGTCTCAATCCTCCCCCTTACAGCAGGGGTCTATCAGTGGACACTTTAGCTGTTAGATATACAGGGGGGAATTCAATTCACCCTGAAGTACCACTGCGCTAAAACTTTTACCGTTATTACCGTAATTTTAACCCGGCTTTCTGCTTGCAGCTCAGGGAGCTGCAAGCAAAAAGCTGGCATTAGAACTACCGTAATAATGGTAATTATGCGCACTATTACCACAATAATGTTAACAATGCACAGGCCGCTTCACTTTTAACAGTAATGCGGCCAATTGAATACCCCCCATAGTCTGTTACCTTGATTATACAATGGAATGGCTTGACTCAATTAGCTATTTGGCTGAATACACTAAACAAAGGGTTACAATATAACATCAAGGAATGACACATCACGCTTGCATGAAACAACAAGACATTTGACACATGGTATCTGCAACATTACACAATCTGAGTCTGTGATATATTTTGATACAATAACATTTATATAGATACATATTAATACATTTCCCAATGCGCTCTCAGCCAGAATATTACTGCGTAGGCACATTGCATATCATCATATATAAATAGATGATGATGATGATGATTTCATATCATCTAGAAGTTCTAACCCAATTATCTGTCAGATTATCTGTTGACCTAGCTAATTAACGTGACTGCCAGCTACCTATGTCAAGTCACTCAGCCATTGTTTTGATTACAAACCAGATTTAAGCCACACCTCATAACAATGGACATTTGAGACAAACGGTTATTACATTAGCTAACACAAGCAAAATGACTTCTGCTGTCCTGCTATTTTCACACAATATTCTTTATATTTATAATACATACAATATTGCAGGTAATAGCAAGGGCAAAATGTACCTAATAACATGAAATAATAATACACAGATGCTCTGGTGTATATACTTAGACTGGGCCAAGGATTAAAAAGTACATTAAACCGTGAGAAACAGGTGATGAATAAAAAGTGCTCAGTCCAGTTGCACTCAGTTTCTTGACAGTACCCTACAGTCATTGCTAGATAACCGCAAGTCATCAGACTCTGCTACATGACTTCAGGCTCCACCAGGCACCGGCCAGTCGTCAGGCTCCACCAGATACCGCCCAGTCATCAGGCTCCACCACGCATCTGCCAGTCGTCAGGCTCCACCAGACACCGCCCAGTCGTCAGGCTCCACCAGGCACCGCCCAGTCGTCAGGCAACCCCCAGTCATCAGGCACTCCCCAGACATCAGGCACCACCCAGTCATCAGGCTCCACCAGGCATCGGCCAGTCGTCAGGCTCCACCAGGCACCGCCCAGTCGTCGGGCTCCACCAGGCACCACCCAGTCTTCAAGCTCCACCAGGCACCGCCCAGTCTTTCAGGCACCGCCCACTCATCAGGCACCGCCCAGTCGCCAGGCTCCACCAGGCACCGCCCAGTCATCAGGCTCCACCAGGCACCGCCCAGTCATCAGGCAACCCCCAGTCATCAGGCACTCCCCAGACATCAGGCACCACCCAGTCATCAGGCTCCACCAGGCACTCCCCAGACAACAGGCACCACCCATCATCAGGCTCCGCCAGACACCTCCCAGTCATCAGGCTTCAATCAGTAATCAGGCACTGACCAGTCATCAGGCTCCACCAGGCACCATCCAGTCATCAGGCAACCCCCAGTCATCAGGCAACCCCCAGTCTTCAGGCTCCACCAGGCAGCGCCCAGACATCAGGCACCATCCAGTCATCAGACTCCACCATGCACCACCCAGACATCAGGCAACCCCCAGTCTTCAGGCTCCACCAGGCAGCACCCAGACATCAGGCACCATCCAGTCATCAGACTCCACCATGCACCACCCAGACATCAGGCACCGCCCAGACATCAGGTTCCACCAGGCACAGCCCAGACATCAGGCACCACCCAGTCATCAGGATCCACCAGGCAACGCCCAGTCATCATACATCCTAGGTAATATCCATTCTTCAGGCACCAACTTATTCAGGAGATTTACCAGTCATCAGGCAAAATCGGGCAACACTCAATGTGACCAACAAGTCACAGGGTGCTGGCCTCTTATCTAAATACTTATCTAAATAATTTATTAGAGAAACCCACTTCTTGTAGTTGATGTTCAGATTGGCCGTCATAACATTTCCAAAGTTGTATACGGCTCCTGCCCCGGCTGTGCTGTCAATAATGGTGGCTATGCAGCCTCCGTGGGTGTATCTGGAGAGCACAAAGGACATGAGAGGTGAGGGAAGAACAACAGGTCTGACACCTACTGAACGATGTGTCTGCTGCAAAATAAATATGTAGGTGTTTATAGATCCTGCAACTTACTCATGACAGGCAATATTTACCACACACAAATAAATAATAAACAGTGCTTACCCTGGGGGACCCTCCAGGTAAGGGCCCGGCTGGAATATACAGATCATCCTATTCTCCGCCTTGTTATAAAACATGCTGTATTCAAACCCAACCCCATCCTGGTCTATGTTTCTGGTGAAGAGGCGTTTTTCTCTTTCTGCCGGAGGGTTACCTGGAAAGGGGCGATAGGACCCTCAATGCTTCTCAACCTGACATACACAGTATTCTACCAAAATTTTGCGGGTATAAAATTGCTGGCTCCTAGCTTTTGGCCTTGGCATTTGTCCTGGCTTGGACTTGGCTACTGCCCTAGATTTCACAACCAATGAATCTAAAATACATAGTTGATCTACTTGTAAGGAAAGGCATCATAAAAGCAGCAGCTGAGTAAAAGCCTCATCGCTATGTACAGTTAGGATTATTGAGAAAGAGCAGCTATAAAACGGTGCCCCACTGGTTCATAAACACCTTAGTTCTAAATAAGCTGCTCGGTAAAGGCTAAATTTCCTGGGACACTAATCTCATGTCAGACTGGAAGCTTGATGATGTCACAGGCTGCTCCTCAGACACACACTGAGCATGCTCCTGCCAGTACATGGGACGGTCACTCTCATTAATATTCATAGCTGTCCAGAGGATGGAAAGCTCCACGGTCATGTGGAAGAGGGTGAATATATAAAAAAAACTTATGTTGTGTGTAGCGGCTAATCCCATTCCTGGACTGAAGTATTAGGAAATATCCAAGAGCACGCAGACCAATGATCATCAATACATGGACATCTTCACCACCCAGTATGAAACCCCCTGCTCATTCCACCTCTCAGAGATATAACAAATATCAGCTTCTACCTACCTTCTATGTGATGAACGGTCGCATTATATGAAGGGATCCGTCTCCACGTTCCGTTTTTACAGAGCTCCAGAAACTTGTCGTACAGTTGCTGCGTGTTCCGGCTCCACGTGGCGTTGGGTAAAGAAAAGTCTCGATGTCTGTAGGGAAGACTGTCGTGGGCGACCTGGAATATGCCATACAATGTGCTGTCTTATCACACTGCTCCTTGTAATCTGTGTCCTCCTTGTACAATGTAATCCCGGTATTAAACAGAGAATGACTACTCACCGAGAAGCGGCACTGTGCGGACCGGAGACAGGTGGCACTGCCCCCACGGAGCAGCCTGGCACAGCTCTGCAGCATGGCTCTTCCTGTAAAGACACAATGTAACACTAACACTCCGGTATCAGATATATACAGCACATGACTCACAGTGGGTGAAAGGTACACTGACGTCTGTCAGTTCACACACATCACTAGGGTTCAGCAGGGTTCACATATAATGACATTCAGACATGTACGACATTACGCTCACAGTCTGTTCCAAAAGCAACCAACACTGAAGGTTACAGTAACCTTTGTCAGGAACATCTTTCTTCTATTTACAATGTCCTTTATTTGAACAAATTATTCTATGTGTAGACTATCATTAACATTTTATTTATTAACAGCTATTTATACAGCTGCACACTTTATAAAGCGGTATTATACCATCATTAAACTCACAAAAGACATGGTTGGAAAATTTGGAGCTTAAAACAACTTTTTTTTTGTGATCATTTGTGTTCTGACAGATTCACTAATCTTTTAAATAAGTTTTTTTTTGTATGACAAATTCAGGTTTCACAACATAATAACTCACAGTAAAAGACACAACTGAATGATATACACATGTAAGGTTAACCAGCTGCAGTAGAACTACAAGTCTCAGCATGCCTTGCCATCGGGACTGGCAGGCAGTACATCCTAAAAGTTGTAGTTGTACTTCAGCTGTTACATCAGTCCTCACCTGATTCCTGTGCTCGGCCAGGCAAGGTCCTTGTGTTACTCCAGCAGCCCAGTAATGTGTAATTAACTTTCTGTCTCCGCCGCTGGAGACATTTTCTGTGAGCCAAACTCATAGGCTTCCATGTCTCTTGGGCGTTGTCAAGATGGCGGCCGCTCTTCATTAGTATCTCAGTTCTTTACAGTATTAGTATCTCAGTTCTTTTACAGTTCGGCCTCTTGTTATACAAAGCTAAGACTGTCTTAAGTTGTATGGTGTGAGCTGACGTCACCACCCGGCCTCCTTTACCACGTGACATGTACAGATTCATCCATATTCATATGATTGACTACAATGAGATGAGACATCTACAGATCTCATAGATGGACCCACGTTTAACACAGCTGAAAGCTAAGTGTTAACGCTATTTTGTACAAAGAAATGGAAAATATAAATATGGTAACTATAATAACAATAGAATATGAGTTGAAATGCAATTATTCTGGATTCATTGATATATTGTCCATTGTACAAAGAAGTCATTGTCCCTTTCCTATTTGTGCAAACATCTCATTAAAGGAAAAGTCCACTTAAAGTAACATTTTGCCCAGGTGCAAATGCAAATATATATATTTCTATAACTGAGCAAGATAATGTTCTGTGTACGAAGAGGAAGCATTGTAGATAATGTGGCAACAAATCAACATCCATAGGTTTCTATAAAGTGATAATGACCATTGAGAAATGTGATTTTGCTAAGCTGAGGCCATCTTGTTGTCTTATAGCCATTTTATTCTCTTATAGCTCAAAGACAGCTTAGATACAGCTAGTTTGTAGGAGGTATTCATTGTTTGCAAGAAACTATGCCCTTGGATATGGCTGACAGGAGATAAACCAACCCCCTGTGTGTATGACATTCCCTCATTACCTTGTGTAGTAGTGCTCCTCACAGTGACAACAGTAGGCAGAGCTCAATGATCATGTTTGTGTGTATGACATTTGCTTAATACCTTGTTTAGGGGTGCTCCTTACAGTGAAAGTAGGAGGAGGAGCTTAGTGAGCATGTTAGTGTGTATAACAGTCTCCTCATTACCTTGTGTAGCAGTGCTCCTCACAGTGACAACAGTAGGCAGAGCTCAATTATGTTTGTGTGTATGGCATTCCCTTATTACCTTGTGTAGTAGTGCTCCTCACAGTGACAGTAGGAGGAGGAGCTTAGTGAGCATGTTAGTGTGTATAACAGTCTCCTCATTACCTTGTGTAGCAGTGCTCCTCACAGTGACAACAGTAGGCAGAGCTCAATTATCATGTTTGTGTGTATGACATTCCCTTATTACCTTGTGTAGTAGTGCTCCTCACAGTGACAGTAGGAGGAGGAGCTTAGTGAGGATGTTAGTGTGTATAACAGTCTCCTCATAACCTTGTGTATTGGTGCTCCTCACAGTGACAACAGTAGGCAGAGCTCAATGATCATGGTTGTGTGTAGGACATTCGCTCATTACCTTGTGTAGCGGTGCTCCTCACAGTAGGCAGAGCTCAGTGATCCTGTCTGTGTGCATGACAGTCTCATCCTGGGGCAGCACGGTGGCTCAGTGGTTAGCACCTCTGCCTCACAGCACTGGGGTCATGAGTTAAATTCCCGACCATGGCCTTAGTTGCGTGAAGTTTGTTTGTTTTTCCCGTGTTTGTGTGTGTTAACTCCCACATTCCAAAAACATACTAGTAGGGTAATTGGCTGCTAACATATTGACCCTACTCTTTCTTTGTGTTAGGGAATTTAGACTGTAAGCTCCAATGGGGCAGGGACTGATGTGAATGAGTGCTCTGTACAGCGCTGCGGAATTAGTGGCGTTATATAAAAAGATGATGATGATGATGATGATCCTCATTACTTTGTGTATAAGTGCTACTCACAGTTACAGGAGGAAGAGGAGCCCAGTGATCATGTTTGTGTGTATGACATTTCCTCATTACCTTGTGTAGCGGTGCTCCTCATAGTGACAGTAGGAGGAGGAGCTTAGTGTTTATGTTTGTGTGTATGACATTGCCCACCTCATTACCTTGTGTAGCAGTGCTCCTCACAGTGACACTAGTAGGAGGAGTTTAGTGATTATGTTTGTGTGTATGACATTCCCTCATTTCCTTGTGTAGCAGTGCTTCGCACAGTGAGAGCAGTAGGAGGAGCTCAGTGATTATTTCTGTGTGCATTACATTAACCTCCTCATTACCTTGTGTAGCAGTGCTCCTCACAGTGACAGCAGTAGGAGAAGCTCGGTGATCATGTCTGTGTGTAGGACATTGCCCCCCTCATTACCTTGTGTAGCAGTGCTCCTAGTAGTGACAGTAAGAGGTGCTCACTTGACATGTTTATATGACATTTTCTCCTTCATTACCTTGTGTTGCAGTGCTCCTCACAGTTACTGTATGAAGAAACACTTAGTAATCATCTGTGTATGATATTATTACCAAACAGCAGCAATTACATAATTTTTTCTTTTTGGTTTTCAAATCCATTTGGAAAGTGGGTTTCAGGATAAAGAATCTCATACCTGTATATGTGATATATTATAAAACTAAAAGACGTGTTTTTGGTAAACTATATTTAGGAAATCTAACCTTGACCCCACCTTTCCTAAGGACCTGGTTACATCAACAAGCAATTCCTGCATGAAAGAAGCGTTAGATCGTACCGGATAGGTGATATTAATGTGTTTATCAGTGAAATCTCTGGTGTAGTTTAGGGTTGAGCTGGCTGATTTCCCAAAAGTCCAAAAAACACTCAACAAACAAGAGCTGGGAGATTGCAAAAGCCACTGTAGATAGAGGCTGTAAGGCTGATGTGTGGACAGCAGGGGGAGCTAGAGGGTGACGCATTCATGTACTGTACAGTATTTGACTTGACACACCCTGATAGGGGAAACTGCGTTCATCTGCCAGATTTCTGACAAAATAAAACATACCTATACAGCAAGTGTTTATATTCTGCATTCCTGGCTTTGTTACTAGAGGAATTCATATTAACCCTTATTTCTACCTCCAAGTGCGCTGGGACATTTGGACATGAAGACAGTAGGTATTACATTGCATTCAATTGCATAATGTTTCGTGCAGATTCTTAGAAACTACAATGCTTAGTAATGTCTAGTAAAGATTCAAACCATTCACAAGCTGATCTCTGCTACAAGCAGCCAGTGACTAGAGAATCTATACCAGTGATGGGCAAACTGATACACTTCATGGGCTACCTGCATTTTTTCCCTTTAAAATGTTCTTGTTAAGCTGTGTGCCGAGACTCCCTCCTGGGCTAAAATTTACCAGCCAGGGGCCAAACGGGCAGCCCTCTAATCTTCAAAAGGCCTGCACACTCAGCAATAAGTAATACAATGCATGCGGCGGGGCTGTGTGGCGCTATTTGCACACTGCAGCGCAACATGTGACCTCACCCCCTCCCCCACTTACCAGCTGACCTCAAAAGTTGTCCAGTGTGACCTAGTCACCTGATTGTAGGCATGAACCTGACCACATGGTCCCTCATGATCATGACATATTTATGCACAGGCCTCCCACACACACATAGTAATGCCAAATATAAGCAACTGACTATTACTAATACATTGTGCTGCAGAATAGTGTACAAGCCACAGGAACTAGTGAAGGGTTCTGCACTGCCATCTGCTGGCCAGGAGTGAGATTGCTGCACAGCTATTTAAAATAAAACAAGCATTAGATTATAACACAGAACACTACTTTAAATAGTGCCATTTACTTACTATATATCCTCTAACAATTCCAATAGCTGAACTGATTTACGGTTTCATCCCTGTACGTAAAACACAGCTTCCACACCAAGCCGCTCTCATACAGTTGGCGGTTGCTATTACAATTTAGGAGCCACACAAATATTTATCTAAATGCCAGACCCAAGATAGTGAAATATGTGTAGGAAAGATTGAGAGGGGTGTTATGTCCATAACAGGGGTATTTTCTATCATTCTGCAAGCTGATGACATTGTGATTTTTATGAGTTTTGTGTCTCTAAGTTGTGTTATTTTGGCTGCAGCAACAACAGTGAGTCATTGTGCTGTGGGTGATGCCAGCTGTATATTTGCACTGAGCGGATGTGGACACACCCAGGCTGCTTTATAGCAGAGCCATGGTAGATCTTACACAGTCTGAGCTGGGCAGACCACCCTCCCAGGCAGCTGAATAATGATCTAACGGAGGGACAGAATGTGGGAGGTGTGTGAGCTACGCTTTAAATGTACCTGTCACTGGCCCACAACAATGTCTATGAGAATGCAGCCTAATAATTCAATTTGATAGGCTGAATACGGGTTAAGCCCACAAACAGGCTCCCTAGACTACATGTAGGCAACAGGTACACTGTATACCCCAAAGATTTGTCAATATGGAAGCCCTAAAAATATGTGTCAAAGACAGCTATGAAACAGTGCCCCCCTGTGGCCAAATAATTATGAAGCGTTATGCTTTTGTGGATTTAACAAGCAATAACTTGTAGCAAACCCTCTCTACAATGAATAATACAAAAATACACATTTTCTAAAAGAAGGGACTTTTTGGCAGAGTCTCCTCTTGAACTCAGCACTGTGTATTTCAGCATCGCAGGAATTTCAGGCAGGAGTGTTGCACACACACACACACACAGCATTGTTCCTCCGTCTGTCTATCTGCAGTGCAGAGACCCCACCCAGATCCCGGCTCCATGACTTCATCCCTGTAAGTCCGTGCCAGGACCTGAGTCACAGGACAGAGAGAGTGCAGGCCGCTCGCTCTCCCTCCGCTAATAGGGGACAGAATGACTGCGCTCCTTGTAAACTAAGGGGGAGACCCCACATTAATAGGGGACTATAATCTTGTAAAAAATCATGTGTCAGGCCCTCACTATAAGCCCTTAATGAGCTCCAAGGTGCAGTACTTTGGGAGAAAAGGGAACAGTTTCATTTTTTTTACAGGGGGATGGTACTAAAGGAACAATAGGAAGGCAGGACGGGACTTTTTTTGGCACGTATATTTGTAGCACCAGGCAGAAACTTTTTGGTAACATTGAAACAACTTTTTAGATTATGACTATGGCCTAAAGGAAAGCAGACATGGAAAAAATACCATAATTATTTCCATAGTTACTTTTACAGACTGCAATTCTGCCAAGTAAACCAATGTAGGTGGTGTTACTACAGATCTTAGAGAGATGCAGGGGCAGCAATGGATCTTTATTTTTACTGATTTTTCAGATACTAAATTAGGTCTCCTGTATTTTTATTACCGGGGTAGAATACACCAGGAGGTAAATGTATCAAGCTGAGAGTTTCCGGCGGGTTTGAAGAGTGGAGATGTTGTCATAGCAACCAATCAGATTCTAGCTGTTATTTTGTAGAATGTACTAAATAAATAACTATAATCTGATTGGTTGCTATAGGCAACATCTCCACTTTTCAAACTCGCCGGAAACTCTCAGCTTAATACATTTAACCCCCTGGGCTTCTCAGAGCTATGATGTAAATTGCGTCATCATGCCGCAGCGTGCGGAGTATGGCAACATGATTCGTGCTACAGTGGGCGGGGCCTGATGAAACAAATCCCGTCCCCAGCTGCAGGGAGATCGCCAGGCTCTGTCTCTCGATTTTGGAAGTCTCCTGGACTTTCTGGGAGAGTCAACAAATATTACTTATGTGTTTTATTATTAGTAAATATTAAGAGTGGAGATCCAAGGGACAAGTGGGGAAGAGAGGGGGGGGGGGAGGTGATGATGCATTTTGTATCATCATGGTCACATCCCCTGCTTCTCAATGTCACCATGCAGCGGGGGCGTGACCACGACAACAGGCTTCTCCACATCATCACAGCGCTTCCGCCCTCTTTACAAGGAGATCAGGCAGGATCCTGGGGGAACTTGTTGCCTAGGGGTGACAGTACTGAGCAGCTTTATTTTTACTCTGCAGATTAGAGTTTGGCTAGGACCCGCCCCGTCCCAATTCTGAATCCCTACACACATTTTACATTGTGCAGTTTTCCACTGGGGAACATTTCAAAATATTGTTTTAACATTTTTTAATATATATTAAATCTATTAATATTTTTATAAGTGTATCTAGAAACCCTCACACATGTGCAGATGCATGGGAGACTTGCTGGGGAGTGGTAAGAGTTGGCTGGGGAGCATCATACAAGTGGCCATAGGTGGTTTTCTAAGCAGCGGCTCTGTCACTACTTAATAGGAAGTAGACCTTTTAGTGTATGAGTATAGGGTACTAGGCTGGACAGAGGGATCATGTAAAATAACATATAAGAAGTTATGAAGTTTACATCATAATCTGTCCCTCCCCATTCCTGTCCTCAGTTCAACTATTTGCAAATCTCCTCTGTTCTTTCATTGTCCTCCCATCCTCCCGTCCTCCACACCTCTCTCCTCAGACCCTTACAGTCTACAGATCTATGTACACTGAACTAACCTAGACCCTACCTTACACCATTAGAGCTGTGTTCAGATCTCCCATTGTCACAGTCCATCATAAATCACTTATTACAGACTCCTTAATGGACCTATAATACAAGCACTAAGTACATATTTATACATTATTAAATACAGATCTATGATAAACTGTGCAGTAATATAAACTCTAGAATAATAATAGCAAAGTGTAATAATAATAATAATAGCCCCCTGACCCAATTTGCAGTATCTTATATGTTGGAAGGTAAGCACAAAGATAACAGAAAGCAATAGCTTGTACACAGCTGCACAGCAAATGTAAATGCAGCATGAAAAACCTCATCTTCGGACAAGATATGTAATCTTTTACACACACACACACACATATCTGTGTGTTTTAGGTTTAGTGGCCCTCTATAACAGGGTCTCCCATTGTCCCACCGGATGGTAAGCTCAGGATGTGATATGGTTAGACGGTGTGTTATCCTGGTTAGATAGGGTTAATGTGCAGATGTTGGTGTGTGACCGCAGTTTAAGGAAATCCCTAATTGTGATATGTGTCATTTCCCGCTGGTTAGCAGATGGTGGCAGATCTCTGACCACACCCGCCCTGTCAGTCACCCACATCACCCCAGCAACGCTGCTTATTATCCCAAACACTGGAGAAAAGGGCCTGGCTGCAGCCTGCGCCTCACTGGGGAGAGAGAGAGAGTGAGGGGGTCTTACTCCAAGATAAACAGACCTCTGTCCACACCGCCTTTCTCACCAGCAGAGGAAAGGACCTGCCCTTGTTTTCTCCTTTACATCCATCATTGCTGGATTTGTGTCTTTCCAACAAACCATCACATAATATAGGTGCCAAGTCCTACTCCTATGTCCAAAGCCTGAGAGCCCATGGGGCCCTAGCAGTATACTGATGTGAGTCCTCTTCCCCGATCTATGATTGTCCATAAAACCCCAATAAATACAAGTTTGAGCATAGCACCCAACTGTCCTGATTTAGGCAGGACAGTCCCGATTTGAGGGCTAAGTCCCGCCACCGCGAACGTGACAGCTTTGTCCTGTGGGAGGGTCATTTCAGAGGTGCTCTGCGTGGCACGGTTACCGCAAATGGTGTTTGGAGAGGAGGGGCGTACAGGGCAGCCTATGGCGGGATGTATGGTGAACACTGAGCCTTAGGCAAGAGCCTATGGTTGCCTGATGGATAATACGACTCTGCCAATGTTCATGCAACCTATTCATTGTGTTCTCCTGAGCTCTAATGTGTCCCACAACTTTTTAATTAGGAGGGAGGGGTTTTGTATTGATTATTTCAAACCATAGAGTATTTTACAGAATAAGAAATTAATTATGTCACTTTATTCACGATATTGATCTATCGCCCAGGAAAAGCCACAAGTTGGGTATAGTCGTAGCTATTGCCCCACCATTAGTCGCCCTCCATAGTTATACTGGCCGGCGACTCTGCAGTATCTGGAAGTGATGAGGCCGCTTGTTACTAACACTACACAGCCGGCTGTGCTAAATCTTGTCCAATGTAACCAAATTGTACAGCGTGTGTTCAACTCTAGTCCCCCAATTCAGTCTGCGTTACTGAAGGACTGTCTCCTATCATGGGGGTCGTGTTATTATCTCGCCTGTAAAAGGTGAGACATTATAATACATCAAAACCTAAAATAATGCATGTGGTACATACAAATCCTAAAGCAGAATACAGAATAAATAGTGACGTAATGTCAGCAACTACAGAGGAACAGGACCTGGGCATACTAGCATCACATACCTCCCAACTGTACGCATTTTGGCAGGACATTCCGATTAGCGCGCTAGAAAATGGGTGGAGCTTAACAGAAAAGTGGGTGGATTTTTTTGCGATATCCGCACATTTGTGGGTGGAGTTTGGGATGAACAGGGGAGGGGCTTATTTTGTCCCGCTTTCAGGATTCTATATGTTGGGAGGTATGGTATCAGATAATATGAAGGTTAGCGAGCAGTGGGATGAGGTATTAGTAGCAGGCATAGTGAGGTTATACTGTCACTTTATAGCACACTTGCCCACTCTCCTAGTGAAACAGACAGGATAAGAACCTCCATGACGCGATTCGCAGTAAATTGCATCATTGGCCCCGCCCCATGGCAAAGTTATACTTTGCGTCATGGAGCAGGGTCAAATGACACAATTTGCAGTGCCCTGGCCCCCCTACGTTTTCACACATTAAAAAGTTGGTTAGTTTGCTTTATAAGTCACTGGTAAGACCTCAACTCGAGTACTGTGTACAGGTCTGGGGGCCTTATCTCCCAAAAAATACATAAATACAATACAAGCAATTATAAGAAAGGCTAGTAAAATGTTATATTGGCTGCACAACAAATTGTATGAGGAAAGTTTGGAAGAGCTCAATCGGTCCAACGTAGAGGGATGGTATGATAGAAATGTATAAATAATAGGACACACTGTGAAATTGGAGGGAGGGAGACTGAGAGGTGACATACAGGAGAACTATACAGAAAGGGCGGGCCTCTTCTGGGACATAGGCCTGGTGTTGCAGCATCATCAACTCCCTTACCCAGACAGTGGTGATTGTGCCATAAGCCTTGGATGTCAGATCTTATATTTACACCAAGTGAAAGCAGGAACCACGGGTAAATATTTGTCCCTCTGCTATCATGAAGCTGCTGATGACAAGTTCTAGCTCTACCATGCGGACTTCACACCCGAATAATGGGATTTTCTCAATGATGCCAAGTAGAAAGGTGCAGTCATGACTGTAAAATGGTACTGCTTTAGTAATAGTATTTGAAGCTGGTGTTACTTCATTGGAGACCTGCTACAGTGTTTTGGTCGCTGTACTCAATAGAGAAACAATATCATCATCATCATCTTAATTTATTTATATAGTGCCACTAATTCCGCAGCGCTGTACAGAGAACTGACAATACACCCCTTGTAGATCTCTTCTTTCTGAGTGAAACAAGGGTACTCTCATGATTGAGGGGCGTTTTGTTCAAAAGTTACTACTTGGTAAATACCAGCACATTTTATGACTATTTGACCACTAGGTGGCAGTGTTACATTGGATATTGATATGTAAGTTGGTTGTGTGACTGGTATAGCTGAAAGAAGGGCTTAGTTACTCCTCCTTGTTGTGATGTGGGATTGTTCAGACATGAGGTGCACGTGTACTTACAATAGAATTACATGAATTGTGTGTGTTCTGGGCGAGATTAATGTTTACTCGGTGCCCTGTGTCGTCCGCTCAGTATTTACAGACCCCCCCATCACACAGCGATAGTGACATGAACCTGTCCCATCACATAATCCTGACACACTGCTCAGACTTGGCACAGCGTCCGTGAGAGATCTTGGAGCTGTTCCTAGTGATGCGATGCCAGATGGTAGCAGGGCAGAGGTGGGTATTTAGTGCCAGCTCATTAACTCTTACAGAATCATTATCTCTTGTTATTGGCTGAGTAATCTCTGTTACGCTGGATGTATTGTGCTCTATTGTCACTGTAGGGCAGCTGATGTGTAATGGACAGGTAGATGTGTTCTCTGTGTTCTTATTACAAGGTCTCATATAGAAAGATCTTCAGTGTCACATACAGATCCTGCCAGGTCCCGGTCAGCTTTCACACCAACGCCAACCAAAACCCTGTCTTCTCCAGTCTGTGCCTTCATATAGCATGACATTTACTGGAAGGCCGTGTAACCAGCAACGTGTGTAATCATATGGGATGTCAGTAAGGTCATGTAACCAGCAACGTTTATAGTCATATGAGAGATCAGTAAGGTCATGTAACCAGCAACGTGCGTAGTCATATGAGACGTCGGTAAGGCCGTGTAACCAGCAACGTGTGTAGTCATATGAGACGTCAGTAAGGCCGTGTAACCAGCAACGTGTGTTATCATATGAGAGGTCAGTAAGGCCGTGTAACCAGCAACGTGTGTTATCATATGAGATGTCAGTAAGGCCGTGTAACCAGCAACGTGTGTCGTCATATGAGATGTCAGTAAGGCCGTGTAACCAGCAACGTGTGTCGTCATATGAGATGTCAGTAAGGTCATGTAACCAGCAACGTGTGTCGTCATATGAGATGTCAGTAAGGCCGTGTAACCAGCAACGTGTGTCGTCATATGAGATGTCAGTAAGGCCGTGTAACCAGCAACGTGTGTCGTCATATGAGATGTCAGTAAGGCCGTGTAACCAGCAACGTGTGTCGTCATATGAGATGTCAGTAAGGCCGTGTAACCAGCAACGTGTGTCGTCATATGAGATGTCAGTAAGGCCGTGTAACCAACAACGTGTGTTATCATATGAGATGTCAGTAAGGTCATGTAACCAGCAACGTGTGTCGTCATATGAGATGTCAGTAAGGTCATGTAACCAGCAACGTGTGTCGTCATATGAGATGTCAGTAAGGCCGTGTAACCAGCAACGTGTGTCGTCATATGAGATGTCAGTAAGGCCGTGTAACCAGCAACGTGTGTCGTCATATGAGATGTCAGTAAGGCCGTGTAACCAGCAACGTGTGTCGTCATATGAGATGTCAGTAAGGCCGTGTAACCAGCAACGTGTGTCGTCATATGAGATGTCAGTAAGGTCATGTAACCAGCAACGTGTGTCGTCATATGAGATGTCAGTAAGGCCGTGTAACCAGCAACGTGTGTCGTCATATGAGATGTCAGTAAGGCCGTGTAACCAGCAACGTGTGTTATCATATGAGAGGTCAGTAAGGCCATGTAACCAGCAACGTGCGTCATCATATGAGATGTCAGTAAGGCCGTGTAACCAGCAACGTGTGTTATCATATGAGATGTCGGTAAGGCCGTGTAACCAGCAACGTGTGTCGTCATATGAGAGGTCAGTAAGGCCATGTAACCAGCAACGTGTGTTATCATATGAGAGGTCAGTAAGGCCGTGTAACCAGCAACGTGTGTTATCATATGAGAGGTCAGTAAGGCCGTGTAACCAGCAACGTGTGTTATCATATGAGACGTCGGTAAGGCCGTGTAACCAGCAACGTGCGTCGTCATATGAGATGTCGGTAAGGCCGTGTAACCAGCAACGTGTGTTATCATATGAGAGGTCAGTAAGGCCATGTAACCAGCAACGTGTGTTATCATATGAGAGGTCAGTAAGGCCGTGTAACCAGCAACGTGTGTTATCATATGAGAGGTCAGTAAGGCCGTGTAACCAGCAACGTGTGTTATCATATGAGATGTCAGTAAGGCCGTGTAACCAGCAAACTGTGTTATCATATGAGATGTCAGTAAGGCCGTGTAACCAGCAAACTGTGTTATCATATGAGACGTCAGTAAGGCCGTGTAACCAGCAACGTGCGTCGTCATATGAGACGTCGGTAAGGCCGTGTAACCAGCAACGTGTGTCATCATATGAGAGGTCAGTAAGGCCGTGTAACCAGCAACGTGTGTCATCATATGAGAGGTCAGTAAGGCCATGTAACCAGCAACGTGTGTTATCATATGAGAGGTCAGTAAGGCCATGTAACCAGCAACGTGTGTTATCATATGAGACGTCAGTAAGGCCGTGTAACCAGCAACGTGTGTTATCATATGAGAGGTCAGTAAGGCCGTGTAACCAGCAAACTGTGCCGTCATATGAGACGCCAGTAAGGCCGTGTAACCAGCAACGTGTGTCGTCATATGAGACGTCAGTAAGGCCGTGTAACCAGCAACGTGTGTTATCATATGAGATGTCAGTAAGGCCGTGTAACCAGCAACGTGCGTCGTCAAATGAGACGTCGGTAAGGCCGTGTAACCAGCAACGTGTGAAATCATATGAGAGGTCAGTAAGGCCGTGTAACCAACAACGTGTGTTATCATATGAGAGGTCAGTAAGGCCGTGTAACCAGCAACGTGCGTCGTCAAATGAGACGTCGGTAAGGCCGTGTAACCAGCAACGTGTGAAATCATATGAGAGGTCAGTAAGGCCGTGTAACCAACAACGTGTGTTATCATATGAGAGGTCAGTAAGGCCATGTAACCAGCAACGTGTGTTATCATATGAGACGTCAGTAAGGCCGTGTAACCAGCAACATGTGTTATCATATGAGATGTCAGTAAGGCCGTATAACCAGCAACGTGTGAAATCATATGAGAGGTCAGTAAGGCCGTGTAACCAGCAACGTGTGTCATCATATGAGACGTCAGTAAAGCCGTGTAACCAGCAACGTGTGAAATCATATGAGATGTCAGTAGGGCCGTGTAACCAGCAACGTGTGTTATCATATGAGAGGTCAGTAAGGCCGTGTAACCAGCAACGTGTGTCGTCATATGAGAGGTCAGTAAGGCCGTGTAACCAGCAACGTGTGTCATCATATGAGACGTCAGTAAAGCCGTGTAACCAGCAACGTGTGAAATCATATGAGATGTCAGTAGGGCCGTGTAACCAGCAACGTGTGTTATCATATGAGAGGTCAGTAAGGCCGTGTAACCAGCAACGTGTGTCGTCATATGAGAGGTCAGTAAGGCCGTGTAACCAGCAACGTGTGTCGTCATATGAGACGTCAGTAAGGCCGTGTAACCAGCAACGTGTGTTATCATATGAGAGGTCAGTAAGGCCGTGTAACCAGCAACGTGTGTCGTCATATGAGACGTCAGTAAGGCCGTGTAACCAGCAACGTGTGTTATCATATGAAACGTCAGTAAGGCCGTGTAACCAGCAACGTGTGTCGTCATATGAGATGTCAGTAAGGCCGTGTAACCAGCAACGTGTGTCGTCATATGAGATGTCAGTAAGGCCGTGTAACCAACAACGTGTGTTATCATATGAGATGTCAGTAAGGTCATGTAACCAGCAACGTGTGTCGTCATATGAGATGTCAGTAAGGTCATGTAACCAGCAACGTGTGTCGTCATATGAGATGTCAGTAAGGCCGTGTAACCAGCAACGTGTGTCGTCATATGAGATGTCAGTAAGGCCGTGTAACCAGCAACGTGTGTCGTCATATGAGATGTCAGTAAGGCCGTGTAACCAGCAACGTGTGTCGTCATATGAGATGTCAGTAAGGCCGTGTAACCAGCAACGTGTGTCGTCATATGAGATGTCAGTAAGGTCATGTAACCAGCAACGTGTGTCGTCATATGAGATGTCAGTAAGGCCGTGTAACCAGCAACGTGTGTCGTCATATGAGATGTCAGTAAGGCCGTGTAACCAGCAACGTGTGTTATCATATGAGAGGTCAGTAAGGCCATGTAACCAGCAACGTGCGTCATCATATGAGATGTCAGTAAGGCCGTGTAACCAGCAACGTGTGTTATCATATGAGATGTCGGTAAGGCCGTGTAACCAGCAACGTGTGTCGTCATATGAGAGGTCAGTAAGGCCATGTAACCAGCAACGTGTGTTATCATATGAGAGGTCAGTAAGGCCGTGTAACCAGCAACGTGTGTTATCATATGAGAGGTCAGTAAGGCCGTGTAACCAGCAACGTGTGTTATCATATGAGACGTCGGTAAGGCCGTGTAACCAGCAACGTGCGTCGTCATATGAGATGTCGGTAAGGCCGTGTAACCAGCAACGTGTGTTATCATATGAGAGGTCAGTAAGGCCATGTAACCAGCAACGTGTGTTATCATATGAGAGGTCAGTAAGGCCGTGTAACCAGCAACGTGTGTTATCATATGAGAGGTCAGTAAGGCCGTGTAACCAGCAACGTGTGTTATCATATGAGATGTCAGTAAGGCCGTGTAACCAGCAAACTGTGTTATCATATGAGATGTCAGTAAGGCCGTGTAACCAGCAAACTGTGTTATCATATGAGACGTCAGTAAGGCCGTGTAACCAGCAACGTGCGTCGTCATATGAGACGTCGGTAAGGCCGTGTAACCAGCAACGTGTGTCATCATATGAGAGGTCAGTAAGGCCGTGTAACCAGCAACGTGTGTCATCATATGAGAGGTCAGTAAGGCCATGTAACCAGCAACGTGTGTTATCATATGAGAGGTCAGTAAGGCCATGTAACCAGCAACGTGTGTTATCATATGAGAGGTCAGTAAGGCCGTGTAACCAGCAACGTGTGTTATCATATGAGAGGTCAGTAAGGCCGTGTAACCAGCAAACTGTGCCGTCATATGAGACGCCAGTAAGGCCGTGTAACCAGCAACGTGTGTCGTCATATGAGACGTCAGTAAGGCCGTGTAACCAGCAACGTGTGTTATCATATGAGATGTCAGTAAGGCCGTGTAACCAGCAACGTGCGTCGTCAAATGAGACGTCAGTAAGGCCGTGTAACCAGCAACGTGTGAAATCATATGAGATGTCAGTAGGGCCGTGTAACCAGCAACGTGTGTTATCATATGAGAGGTCAGTAAGGCCGTGTAACCAGCAACGTGTGTCGTCATATGAGAGGTCAGTAAGGCCGTGTAACCAGCAACGTGTGTCGTCATATGAGACGTCAGTAAGGCCGTGTAACCAGCAACGTGTGTTATCATATGAGAGGTCAGTAAGGCCGTGTAACCAGCAACGTGTGTCGTCATATGAGACGTCAGTAAGGCCGTGTAACCAGCAACGTGTGTTATCATATGAAACGTCAGTAAGGCCGTGTAACCAGCAACGTGTGTCGTCATATGAGATGTCAGTAAGGCCGTGTAACCAGCAACGTGTGTCGTCATATGAGATGTCAGTAAGGCCGTGTAACCAACAACGTGTGTTATCATATGAGATGTCAGTAAGGTCATGTAACCAGCAACGTGTGTCGTCATATGAGATGTCAGTAAGGTCATGTAACCAGCAACGTGTGTCGTCATATGAGATGTCAGTAAGGCCGTGTAACCAGCAACGTGTGTCGTCATATGAGATGTCAGTAAGGCCGTGTAACCAGCAACGTGTGTCGTCATATGAGATGTCAGTAAGGTCATGTAACCAGCAACGTGTGTCGTCATATGAGATGTCAGTAAGGCCGTGTAACCAGCAACGTGTGTCGTCATATGAGATGTCAGTAAGGCCGTGTAACCAGCAACGTGTGTTATCATATGAGAGGTCAGTAAGGCCATGTAACCAGCAACGTGCGTCATCATATGAGATGTCAGTAAGGCCGTGTAACCAGCAACGTGTGTTATCATATGAGATGTCGGTAAGGCCGTGTAACCAGCAACGTGTGTCGTCATATGAGAGGTCAGTAAGGCCATGTAACCAGCAACGTGTGTTATCATATGAGAGGTCAGTAAGGCCGTGTAACCAGCAACGTGTGTTATCATATGAGAGGTCAGTAAGGCCGTGTAACCAGCAACGTGTGTTATCATATGAGACGTCGGTAAGGCCGTGTAACCAGCAACGTGCGTCGTCATATGAGATGTCGGTAAGGCCGTGTAACCAGCAACGTGTGTTATCATATGAGAGGTCAGTAAGGCCATGTAACCAGCAACGTGTGTTATCATATGAGAGGTCAGTAAGGCCGTGTAACCAGCAACGTGTGTTATCATATGAGAGGTCAGTAAGGCCGTGTAACCAGCAACGTGTGTTATCATATGAGATGTCAGTAAGGCCGTGTAACCAGCAAACTGTGTTATCATATGAGATGTCAGTAAGGCCGTGTAACCAGCAAACTGTGTTATCATATGAGACGTCAGTAAGGCCGTGTAACCAGCAACGTGCGTCGTCATATGAGACGTCGGTAAGGCCGTGTAACCAGCAACGTGTGTCATCATATGAGAGGTCAGTAAGGCCGTGTAACCAGCAACGTGTGTCATCATATGAGAGGTCAGTAAGGCCATGTAACCAGCAACGTGTGTTATCATATGAGAGGTCAGTAAGGCCATGTAACCAGCAACGTGTGTTATCATATGAGAGGTCAGTAAGGCCGTGTAACCAGCAACGTGTGTTATCATATGAGAGGTCAGTAAGGCCGTGTAACCAGCAAACTGTGCCGTCATATGAGACGCCAGTAAGGCCGTGTAACCAGCAACGTGTGTCGTCATATGAGACGTCAGTAAGGCCGTGTAACCAGCAACGTGTGTTATCATATGAGATGTCAGTAAGGCCGTGTAACCAGCAACGTGCGTCGTCAAATGAGACGTCGGTAAGGCCGTGTAACCAGCAACGTGTGAAATCATATGAGAGGTCAGTAAGGCCGTGTAACCAACAACGTGTGTTATCATATGAGAGGTCAGTAAGGCCGTGTAACCAGCAACGTGCGTCGTCAAATGAGACGTCGGTAAGGCCGTGTAACCAGCAACGTGTGAAATCATATGAGAGGTCAGTAAGGCCGTGTAACCAACAACGTGTGTTATCATATGAGAGGTCAGTAAGGCCATGTAACCAGCAACGTGTGTTATCATATGAGACGTCAGTAAGGCCGTGTAACCAGCAACATGTGTTATCATATGAGATGTCAGTAAGGCCGTGTAACCAGCAACGTGTGAAATCATATGAGAGGTCAGTAAGGCCGTGTAACCAGCAACGTGTGTCATCATATGAGACGTCAGTAAAGCCGTGTAACCAGCAACGTGTGAAATCATATGAGATGTCAGTAGGGCCGTGTAACCAGCAACGTGTGTTATCATATGAGAGGTCAGTAAGGCCGTGTAACCAGCAACGTGTGTCGTCATATGAGAGGTCAGTAAGGCCGTGTAACCAGCAACGTGTGTCATCATATGAGACGTCAGTAAAGCCGTGTAACCAGCAACGTGTGAAATCATATGAGATGTCAGTAGGGCCGTGTAACCAGCAACGTGTGTTATCATATGAGAGGTCAGTAAGGCCGTGTAACCAGCAACGTGTGTCGTCATATGAGAGGTCAGTAAGGCCGTGTAACCAGCAACGTGTGTCGTCATATGAGACGTCAGTAAGGCCGTGTAACCAGCAACGTGTGTTATCATATGAGAGGTCAGTAAGGCCGTGTAACCAGCAACGTGTGTCGTCATATGAGACGTCAGTAAGGCCGTGTAACCAGCAACGTGTGTTATCATATGAAACGTCAGTAAGGCCGTGTAACCAGCAACGTGTGTTATCATATGAGAGGTCAGTAAGGCCATGTAACCAGCAACGTGTGTTATCATATGAGAGGTCAGTAAGGCCATGTAACCAGCAACGTGTGTTATCATATGAGAGGTCAGTAAGGCCATGTAACCAGCAACGTGTGTTATCATATGAGAGGTCAGTAAGGCCATGTAACCAGCAACGTGTGTTATCATATGAGACGTCAGTAAGGCCGTGTAACCAGCAACGTGTGTTATCATATGAGAGGTCAGTAAGGCCGTGTAACCAGCAAACTGTGCCGTCATATGAGACGTCAGTAAGGCCGTGTAACCAGCAACGTGTGTCGTCATATGAGACGTCAGTAAGGCCGTGTAACCAGCAACGTGTGTCGTCATATGAGAGGTCAGTAAGGCCGTGTAACCAGCAACGTGCGTCGTCAAATGAGAGGTCAGTAAGGCCGTGTAACCAGCAACGTGTGAAATCATATGAGAGGTCAGTAAGGCCATGTAACCAACAACGTGTGTTATCATATGAGATGTCGGTAAGGCCATGTAACCAGCAATGTGTGTAATCATATGAGAGGTCAGTAAAGCCGTGTAACCAACAACGTGTGTTATCATATGAGAGGTCAGTAAGGCCATGTAACCAGCAATGTGTGTTATCATATGAGAGGTCAGTAAGGCCGTGTAACCAGCAACGTGTGTCATCATATGAGAGGTCAGTAAGGCCGTGTAACCAACAACGTGTGTTATCATATGAGATGTCAGTAAGGCCATGTAACCAGCAACGTGTGTCGTCATATGAGAGGTCAGTAAGGCCGTGTAACCAACAACGTGTGTTATCATATGAGAGGTCAGTAAGGCCATGTAACCAGCAACGTGTGTCGTCATATGAGATGTCAGTAAGGCCGTGTAACCAGCAACGTGTGTTATCATATGAGATGTCAGTAAGGCCATGTAACCAGCAACGTGTGTCGTCATATGAGAGGTCAGTAAGGCCGTGTAACCAGCAACGTGTGTTATCATATGAGATGTCAGTAAGGCCATGTAACCAGCAACGTGTGTCGTCATATGAGAGGTCAGTAAGGCCGTGTAACCAACAACGTGTGTTATCATATGAGAGGTCAGTAAGGCCATGTAACCAGCAACGTGTGTCGTCATGTGGGAGGTCAGTAAGGCCGTGTAACCAGCAACGTGTGTTATCATATGAGATGTCGGTAAGGCCGTGTAACCAGCAACGTGTGTCGTCATATGAGAGGTCAGTAAGGCCATGTAACCAGCAATGTGTGTCGTCATATGAGAGGTCAGTAAGGCCGTGTAACCAACAACGTGTGTTATCATATGAGAAGTCAGTAAGGCCATGTAACCAGCAACGTGTGTCGTCATATGAGATGTCAGTAAGGCCGTGTAACCAGCAACGTGTGTTATCATATGAGATGTCAGTAAGGCCATGTAACCAGCAACGTGTGTCGTCATATGAGAGGTCAGTAAGGCCGTGTAACCAGCAACGTGTGTTATCATATGAGATGTCCGTAAGGCCGTGTAACCAGCAACGTGTGTTATCATATGAGATGTCAGTAAGGCCATGTAACCAGCAACGTGTGTTATCATATGAGAGGTCAGTAAGGCCGTGTAACCAGCAACGTGTGTTATCATATGAGAGGTCAGTAAGGCCGTGTAACCAGCAACGTGTGTCGTCATATGAGACGTCGGTAAGGCCGTGTAACCAGCAATGTGTGTTATCATATGAGAGGTCAGTAAAGATATAAACCGATCGGATATGTCACCATGTTAAATATTAGTAGGTACAGGTGATTGGTCGGATATCTTATAGGATGAAACGTATCCACCCATAGCGCATATCACTGACAATAAAAGTTAGAGAAGTAGCTGAGCCCCTGGGGGGGTCGCAGTGGACGGGACCTTCATGCTTTTGTGATTGTATACAACCCCTGCCTATAATTGGTTGTCCCTGGCATGTGAAAGCCCGTAAAAGGCAGAAAATACGACTATACATACAAAACCAGGCATTTATTATGGGTTTGGTGTCGGGCAGACTGAATAGAGTGGACAGATTGGGGAACGTGCCCCTACTCAGAGCATTCTGGAGACATTGGCAGATATATTGGCAGATATATGGGTTCCGGGGATTCTCCTGCTTCACTTCTTGCCCTTCATGTTCTTACAATAATAGTCATTACAGGCGATGGTCAGACCAGCGATAAGAGAGAAGTAACTGTGAAAGCTGACCCGTCCGTCACGGCATTGGTCCAGATCCTTCATGATATTATCTACAGCCAGCGGGTCGTTCTGGTTCTGTTGGGGAGACAGGAAGACGGGTTACACATCAGGAAACTGGCACCAGAGGCTAGACCTAGTGCGGGCACGCTGGGAGCTTACGGTGGAACCTTTGTGTGTGTTACCTCCCTTGTTTCTCTCACCTGGAAGCCTTGTTATCTGATTGTGCAATTCCTGGCGATCCCATTCATTGTCTCTCCCCTCCTGCAGGCTACACCCAGGGGAGGGGAGCGATTATACATAATAGGGGGCAAGATGGGGCTCGCAGGAAAGATCAATCCTACTCAGTGTACTAAGCTTCTATAATGCAGCTGTTTATTAGGTAACAGCCTTCACCGCGCTTATATCGTAGTTTGTGGAATTGTCTCCCGAAAGAGATGTTCTAGGTGGATGGTGAGGGTCTGGCTAGCGTAAAATAGTAATAAATGAAACAGCGGAGAATGGGAACCACTGTGAGATGGAACATATAGGAGTTTGTATGCACAGTACGTCTCTCTGCGGCTCACACCCACCTTCAGGAACTCGCTGAACTCTTTGTCCATCAGCTTGTGGAGGTCCTCCTTGGACAGATAGCTCTTGTCACCTGCGTATTTATGAAAGGTGAACATCAAGGTTTCCATGGCTTTCTCCAGCTCGGATGGGCTCATGATTGCGTCTTCTAAGGTGCGTTCTGCAAGAGATGACAAAAAACATCTTATACCCATACCGCAAAATCCAATGAGACGTAGAGCGAACATAATAAGAGGATAAAATGCTCCAACAGCCAGGCCCACAATGACCTCACATAACGTTGGGGCTACATCTTTCACCTCATAGCCCTCCCAATGACATCACATATCGTTGGGGCTTCATCTCTCACCTCATAACCACACCCACCCAATGACATCACATAACGTTGATGCTACATCTCTCACCTCATAACCACACCCACCCAATGACATCACATAATGTTGATGCTACATCTCGCACCTCACAGCCACACCCATTCAATGACATCACATAACGTTGGGGCTACATCTCTCACCTCATAGCCACACCCACCCAATGACATCACATAACGTTGGGGCTAAATCTCTCACCTCATAGTCACACCCACCCAATGACATCACATAACGTTGATGCTACATCTCTCACATCATAGCCACACCCACCCAATGACATCACATAACGTTGATGCTACATCTCTCACATCATAGCCACACCCACCCAATGACATCACATAACGATGCTACATCTCTCACATCATAGCCACACCCACCCAATGACATCACATAATGTTGATGCTACATCTCTCACATCATAGCCACACCCACACAATGACATCACATAACGATGCTACATCTCTCACATCATAGCCACACCCACCCAATGACATCACATAACGATGCTACATCTCTCGCATCATAGCCACACCCACCCAATGACATCACATAATGTTGATGCTACATCGCTCACATCATAGCCACACCCACACAATGACAACACAGCACCCCTTCATTCTGTCAGATTGGGGCATATTACTGTGTAATAAAGAGGTCTGAGAACATGAGAAGCCAGATTATGACATTATTATCAGACGTCTTGACCTTCTCCCCGGAGACCGCTGTGCTGGGAACGGCAGTTAATGCCTTTCTTATCCCATCATTATATATTGTGTGTCTATTCAGAGTGTATAATAGTCATTTACTCCATATATAGAGCAGGAAGATGGTCTGTGAGAACACTTAATGGAGCTCATTAGTGCGCTCTGACGAGAAATGGCTCCTGAAGGTACTGATCGGCCCCTCCTCTGATCCTGTGTCTACATCCAGATAATCACCATCATGTATAACTAATGTGACTCACTCCTGGTACTCTGAAACATACCGCGCTACTCGCTATCCACTGCAAAGTTAATAGTTAACCTTTGATTGCAAGCTCTTATGTTCAAGGCCCATAAATCCTCTTCTCTCTGGTCATACTGAATAGTATAATCCAGTTCCCCTTATTGTACAATGCTGAAGCTGTAACTGATCAGATAATACTGAAATTGGATATTCAGCATTATCGATTCTGCCTGAGTTCTACCAGTTCATTAACAAGAGCTAGAGATACCAGGGTCGGCCATATTGTTCTATTCATTAATAATTTACTCCTCCTTAGGCTAATGTCAAACATTGCTACAAAACATTCCATTGTTATATGTGAGTGTGCACAGGATCTATGTAGATTATGGGAGGGGAATGCTTCAAAACACTAGCCCTATTTACAGAACTAAATACAATAAAGATTCTATCACTAATGTCCATGACCTGAATGTAGTAAATGTGAATGAATCGGGTTAGCAAAGCTGCCAATGTTTTCAGGGGCGTTTTTATTTGTTGATCAGTTGTATCTAAGTATGTGATCTACAACATCCATTACAATATGTTTATATGACTTGGTTATAATGCATCTTAAATATTCACATTAACCTCTAAAGCTCAAAGGATACAAATAGATATGGAGAATAGCATCCGATGCACACACTTGCCTACTCTCCCCGGACGTCCGAGAGACTTCCAAACTTCGGGGAGAGTAGGCCCGCCTGATCTCTCCTCATATATAGGGCAGGACCTGGTGCCACGAGGCAAGTATGAATATATAGAATGAGAAGAATTGCACTGTGTGATATGTCAGTATTGAAAAATGGGGATTATTTTCAGGGACAACATTTTTTAGGTCCTTAAAACCTTGGACTGTTGGGATGGGGTCTTACTGCCCTTGGTACAGGGTGTATGGGGATATCTATATATGCTGGGCTGTCTATTGCAGTGTAAACACACATTAATGATACATTGTCTCTCTATACAGTGACCCTAGGAGCTGACTATCCGCTCTCACCTACAGAGGGTGGGGTCCTGACCCTTTGTTTCAGGACACAATTAGAAACTGAACTAATATTGCATCTAATGTAAAGTAGTTTACCCTGCAGCCCATCTCCTGTGTCTGTCCCTGTGCTACAGATGTGGGTGTCTGGTCGTTCTACTCTCTCCAGCCCCTTGTGTGATTTAGCACCATGGATAGAGTAGCACTTATAGGGGAGTGGGGATGGTGACTTAAATGTCATTTGTGGAAGGATATTTTTGTTTTTCAGAACTGGAACTATATAAAGGATGGACATAAACCTAATATGACCCATAGTATGGTGTCTGCTGATTATAACATGGAATATATAACATTCCTATACTAACACAAGAGGACGTTAACTTGCAGCAATAACACATAAGGGAGGGTTCAGAGGTCAGTAGTCCCAACACATGTCACAACATTCCATAGATGGAATTCCAACACTTCAACTGATTAACCTCACACATCCCATGTCTGAGAGATGCTTCCTGTACATGTCACCTGTCACCTGCAGTCATATTATGTCCTCAAGCAGCATTCACTGAGGGAGACACTGGGGCTCACTTAGAGTGGGCCATCGGCCCGTTTTTGGAGAGAAAAAATTATGTGTGTGGGAACAAATGTGTCCATAGTTAGACTTGTAGCTCTTTACATCTGGAGAGGTGCACGGTAAGGAGACGTTTAGATTGAAGTTAACACATGAAAGATGTTGTTGTACATGTAGATATTTCAGAAGTTGGTAGACCTCGTTTCATGTTATTCTCGTGTGTAAGGATCCTAATTATTGTAATACAGCGATAAGAAATATTTTCTATCAGCGACAGCAAATCTATGATTGCCGATATTTACTTAGATGACATACTGAGGTGCCCGGCGATACTGGCTGGCAGTGGTACCCTTACCGCTTTGCCATCAGAATAAATGTTATGCAGCCATGGATGGGGAGCCTGTTTGCCAGTCCTTGATAGTTAGAGAGAACATAGAGATAGCAGTGCCAGTCTACAATACACACACCTTCACAGCCCCCCTGATTACTGGTCAGGATGGGCTGGGTGTGGTCTCTGGCTCTCCTTAATCAGTGGGATTCATCCAAGGCATCTCAGGAATTCAGCATAACCAGCAATATCTCATCCATGACTCTGGAACTGGTCATAGGGACACAACCTGGGCGTACACAAATGTATGAAAACACCTAGAACCTCTCCTATTGGTCACCTCGTCTGTGGCTAGGTCCAAACCGGAGCTGCCAGTGCACCCATAAAATGTCCATGTGGCCTTCAACGCGTGGACAACACATAGTTCTTACTCTGGTGACCTGTACATTTATCATAGAAGAAGACACACCCCACTCATCACTTCCATGATACATAAGGGAATTAACCCCGGGACCTCATACCGCCCTCCTGGTGGTGGGCCAGAGGGGCGAGGACTGGGCAAATACTTAGAACAATCAGTACCATCAATAATTCCCTCCAACATGAGCAATCAACGTCTATGAATTATTTACAATGCAGACTCTGTGCTGGGGGGGTTACAAGAAGGATGATTTGTAAATCATTTTGGTTATTGCCTTTTAAAATGATACCAACGGCTCCCAGAATAACAGCCAGTGAGAAGTACAGACCTCCAGCCCGCATCTTATCCATCATGCAGATCTAAGCAATGTATTATCTCTGATATCAGCAAGACCACTTTCATGGTAAATGTTAACATTAGCCATACATCTGGCTTCAGCCACAATCGATTTCAACCAGAAGTGTCTCTAATAGAGGAACGTGCTCAGGTGTAGGGCAGGGACATTGTCTGTCTGTGCAGTGTTAGGTGTATAATGTAGTACACAGCTCTGTGTGTGCTGTGAGTGTGAATTAAGACTTTGTGAGTGTCAACAAGCCGGTCATCCTGGGTGTGGCTGCAGCTTCCCTGCTGTTACATGGACTCTCGACCCAAAGCTAGCAGTCCGTTATATACACTGACACTGACTGTCAGAGCCAGACCTCTGCATAACGCCCATTACACATTGTGTATATAGATAGATAGATAGATAGATAGTAACTATCCAATGCTACCAGTCTAGAGCAAGCAGGGATAAAGAAAGAGAAAATATCTGATTGGCTGACTTGTGCCACATACATAATGACCCTACACTTCTGTCTGCAGGCACTGCAGGGGTTAAGTGGTGATTGAAGGGTACAGTGTGGGCAGTGTACAGGGTGTGTCTATCTGCATAGCACATACAGTCATACTTATATACCAAGCCTCCTGGTTACACTGTATTAACCCCATCATGACTAGTATCAATGCAGTGGTAATGTTATATGTGCACTCATTCATTCATTCATTGACAATCAACTCAGCAGCCTATTAGGAACATTTTAAAGGAAAGAAAAAAAAATGCAGGTAGCCCAATGACACACCTAAGGTAGCCCACTATGGGACCGGTCCGGGGCCCAGCCTGCTCCAGGGCACCAGTCACAGCACACGGGATGTACACTCATTCATTCACTGACACCAGTTACAGTGCATGGGGTGTGTACACCCTGCCAATCCTAACAATCCGTACACTGCTTGGGGCATATATATATAAAGAGTTACAGTGAGGAGGGATGGTAGGGACACAGGGTTATAAAGTAACAGCCTGGCAGCATGTTATACTATATTATATCCGTCTATACTTCCTGATCTGTGATGTCCTATCTACTCTGCACAGTCTCAGCGGATTACTCCGTTTTATGGAACACAGGCGTTAGTTAATGGACAATAATAGTCAGTTACACCCCTGCACATGGAAATCACAATTCAGGCATTATTAGATTGTGAGCTCTTTGGGATAATAAGATAACAATAGGCTGTGTGTAAAGTTCCTCACTCACCTTGTGGCAGAGAGAGAGAGAGAGAGTCAGCTGCAGGCGTTGGGTCCTCCTCAGTAAGTGAGGTGTACACTGTATGTACTGATCACACCCCTGTGCGGTAGGGCCAGCCCCTGTCCTGTAATCTGAGGCTTCACTGAGTCACTTCCAGATTCCTGCCAGCCCCCCCCCCCCCCCCCCCCCCCCCCCCTCTCACTATCTTGGCTCTTTCTTTTCTTTCCCAGTTCAGGAATGTCTCAGCTATTCCACTCCCTCCTACTCCCAAAGTGTGTTTGATGCAGGACAGGGGGGCTACCAGAAAGGGTGAGAATATATCTCGCTCCAGGGGTTCCTAACCTTTCTAGGGTGGGTCTCTAATATCTAAGTAAGAATCTGTTAAACATATTTTACTATCATCCTGCATAAGTGCCCAGTTTTCTATTCATTAGATGTATGAACAATAATAGACAACCAAGGAAGGGCTGGCAGATTTTAGCCCAGGGGGCGAGATTCGGCTCAGCAGATTATCATCATCATCATCAACATTTATTTATATAGCACCAGCAAATTCCGTAGCGCTTTATTAGGAACATTTTAAAGGGAAGAAAAAATGCAGGTAGCTCAGTGACCCACCTAAGGTAGCCCCTGAAGACGACGCTAAGATATGTTATTTAAATACATAACCATGGGTGGCTGAGTTGGACTCATGGGTCCAAAGAAAAGCTTATAAAAGATGTATGTAAAAATCATGTATTCACGCCTATATGAGCATCAGCCAATCAGAAGCAGCTAGCTTCTCAGGCACCCGATACGGCTCCTGACTGGGGTATCTGCGGCTCTGCCTCAATCACAGTTACTGCACTTGGACTGTGTTTATACCACTAGAGTGTGTACTTCTTGTCACCGGGTCACCCATTATAGCACTGTAAGCTTCTTCTCATATTATACCAATAGATTGTAAGCTCTGTGGGACACTACAAGCACTTAAGGACTAAGATTGTAACCTTGTTGCAGAGCAGCATGAGAAGTACATTTCTGTAAGTCTTTAATTATGCAGCTAGATTGCAAGCTCCTTGGGGCAGGATTTCTATTATACCACTAGATTGCTGCATAAGGATCCTGAGCCATTGGTGAAACTACTGTGGGGCAGGGTGTATAGCCCCCAGCTAAGTGACTCTGCGTTGTATAATAGCCACCAGGAATTACCAGAATGACAGACAGGCCTTGTTTAGCTAAAGCTAATTTGTCTTTCTGTGTCTGGCCAATCGTATCATTATGTGGTTGCACTGAACAATCGGATTGATTGCAGGGCGTGTTTCTGGGTTTACAACCAAGTAACCAAATACATTACATTGCTAGTGCAGTATTGGCTACACGTTAGCATAAAACTGTCTGGAACTGACCATTGGCTGAGTGGTTTTAGGGAAGGGTGAATGTAAAGTTTCAATTTCCCTTGGAGCTTTTTAAGGTCTGCATTTGGTCAAACCTAAGTATCTGGCTCCCCCTCATGGTCACTTGGATGTAATGCAGTAATTTTTTATTGGGGGTGAAAGGCTACTAAAGATCTAATAACCATCTCCCTGACATATTCAATCTCCCAAGTGTTCCAGTAGTGGATGTGCTAATAAAGACAGCATGTTACATTAATTAAACTCATAGTTACATATACATTCTGTGTCTTTTTTTAGGCCACATATGTCTAAATGCATTTATACTCCCTCTCCTTCCTCTGTGTCCTGGGACCCCTCGTTAGCAGAGAAAATACCATTTAAAATGTAAAATGACCAGAGAGTGACATATAGGACCTTTGAGAATGGATTCACTTTGAATTGTGCAACTTTCTTTAAAATATAGCAGCTGGACTCCTCCCCTCTGAGAGATGGGAACTGCACGAAGTCTGGGGCGGGTGTGATTTATTGACATACCCTCTAGGAGACCTGTTGTAAAGTGCAGGGGGAGTGCACTATCCCTGCCCTACGCCCCACCCCCGCGCTGCTCATTGTGATCCGCGGCATAATACAGCAGAGGGCGGGGCCCGATGTAGCGATTCGCTGTGAATCACGACATTAAACCCTACCCTCAACCACTCACTAGGGATGTGGGCAGGTGCTAGAAATGTGGGAGTTTCCCAGACATTCCGGGAGAGTAGAACTATTCTTAATGATGCAAAATATATCAAAATAACTAGCGCTCACCTCTCTATATTGCCTAACAAATCATTGAAAGGGGAAGAAACTACAGATTAAAATCAATAGATACCATAGAAGTCAAGAAAAATTGATAAAATTGGAGTGCAGCTAAACAGGAAAATAGGTCCTAAAATCCAATAAAACATATAATTAATTACAATAAAGTCCTAAGTGCATACCTATGTATATGGAAAACCAAATTATTAAACTGATGTAATTTCCATGTGGAATTCCAAACATCTTTATTTAGCACACAGAAAAATGTCCACATTTTAAATATAATTCAAAATTCACAATTTCTGTTTTTCTTTTGAAGTACTACCTGATTGAGCCTAATTTATGTCATTAATTCATTTTGAGAATAAGGGGACATCTCAACTGTTGTTATCACATGTGGCATCTGAGTGTGTGTTTTATTACGCTGGTCGGGGTGCACCTAGGAATGTGCTTCTCCGTCAAAGTGCAACAGGGAGGCACAGACGCATCTAGAAATGTGTCTTCTCCATAGACTTCTTCCCTGAATATATCAATCTGTGGAGCAGATTCAATAAAGAGTGAAAATCTTGTGTGAGATTCCTAAATCAAAGGTTTCTGGTTAAAATCTCAGCTCAAAGAGCTCAGAGCATAACTGTACCGGTATAGCACACAGTATCACCTCGCTCGAGGGACTTCGCTCTTATTTCAGTCTGCCCCTATAAGTTTGGTCTTGGGGGATTCCAGATGACTACAATCCCCTCAGGGTCTTCGCCTATGCTCCCCCACATTACACAGCCTTCCGTGGGTTCGTATACAGTTAAGCTGAGTACACACTACAGAATATTACTGCAGATGCGATTTCTGTAACGATTTCACCAATGACTGAAAGGTCCCAGTGAGCATGCCGATCCATGCGTACACACCTACATGATTTACCGTCAGATCTGTGCTCTTCATCTGTCATAGTCATCGGCTGAAAAGATTGTGACTCTGCAAATTCTATCTATGGACACTGCTGGTCGTGAGTGCGTGCACACTTCCACATTTGCCGCACATTGTTTAATCATTGAACAAGATTTTTAGTCAGTTTATAAAATCAGATCAAACGATACAATGTGCTTTGGAACAGTAATCATTCATCGTTGGTGCATACACACTAAGGGGCATATTCAATTGTCCCAAAGTTCGAGCGCTCAAAAAATATTACCGTTAAATACGGTAATCTCTTGCTGGATTTCGGCTCGCAGCTCCCCGAGCTGCGAGCTGAAATCCAGCGAGTAAATTACCGTATTAACGTTTTTTCCACGCAGGATTACCGTTATTACGGTAATCCTGCACGGAAAAACCACAGACAATTGAATATGCCCGTAAGGGTCTAATCACCATATATTGTTTTATGTCCCCCAAGTTATTTTCTCTATCAGAGTTTAAATACATCTCACTGGTCTATAGATTCTATACGTCAAACAAAGCAACTCTAGGTAATCACTTTTATACTTTGAAAACAATAAAGTACAAGGAACAATTGTTACCCTGATAGTTTTGCAGTTAACCTGTTATCCCTCTGCCTTGGGTGTAGAACCTCAGCCTGGATCCAACCAGACCAGGTGACTTAATCCTTCATTACACATTAGATGTTGTAAAGGTCATTTCAGAGGTTAGATTTGGTATGTTGAGAAACCAGCTTCTTTTCAGTACTAAAATAACAGAATAATACCCACAGCATGAAATGTGATCCTGATCCTCTAATGCTCAGATTAGGACAGAAGCTGCTGAGCTCTAGATAACTGGCTAGAAAGTAGTGTCCAGAGGCTGGCTGGGTATGCTGGGAATTGTAGTTCAATAGTGCCTGAGCTGGCTATAAACATTTGAGGCACATTACAAAGTGTAGTTTAGTTGTGTCTGTATGAGAGAAGTGGTACAGAGTTCTCACTTCTGATCACAGACGTGTTATTTAAAGCTGCACTGCCACCTACTTATACCGCTTTCATACTGCCGCCCCGGCAATATCCCGGGTTTTTCAAGCCGGGTTTTTGCCGGGGCTCGGAGCGTCCCAGCTCAGAAACACCATTCATACTGCACCTCGGACCCGGGAATTTCCCGGGTTGACCCCATTCATACTGCACAAGTCTGTGCCCTGGCAATTTGTGGGAGTCATCACCAGAGCAGTTTTCATTGGCTAAAAAATGGTGATGTCATTGAAAGGTGACTGGTTTTTTGACGCATAAAGATGATGCAAAAGTGGGTGGTGATTGTTTACCACATTACTTTTCATCATGGCCGACGACTCACTTTTGTGTAGCCCAGAGTTCATGTTCCTAAACTCCTTCTTGAATCTTCCACGGGCTCCCACCGATGACATCATCCTCCAGAGACAGGCAGACAGCCAATCAGCTTGTTTTCTGTGCAACCCGGGTTGCACCATTCATAGTGCAGGCAACCCAGGTCCAACCCAGGAATTAACCCTCGATAAATCCCAGGTTGAAGACCCGGGTTTTTAGACCCGGGATTTATGACTTGTACCATTCATACTGCACCAAGACCCGGGTCGTTTGAGCTCGCCCCGGCAAAAACCCGGGATTTTGGTGCAGTATGAATGGGGTATTAATAGATTTTATTAACGAGCCCCACTCACTAGTTGGAGCCCCGGGGGTAACTAAATTCAGACATTTGCCCCCTGGATAAAGCACTGTATCAGCCCCGAGACTCTGTGGCAATAGGGGGAGGGGAATGTGTTCTGTAGGTGGTAGTGCAGCTTTATCTCACCATATCAGGAGGATGTTGTCACGAGTCGCGGTGGTGCCTCAAGTCGCTGCGACTCACTGTGCCCACAGGATGCATCCTTGCCGTCTCCATGACAACCGGGACACCTCTTCCTGTTTACACCTAGGCAATGGTCGGGCTGCCGTAACTTGTAGCGCCGCGTCCCGGCATTACGGAAAGCTGGGCGCGTGCGCAACTATTAGATTATTAATTAATTAACCAGCCCCATAGGCTGATTTACCCCAGGCTGGTATCCTTGTTCCTATTGGCCAGTCTCTGTATATAACGCAGGGAGGGCTTAGCCTCCCTGCCGGTTATAGTTCTCAGTTTCTGTGTGCTAGCCTGCTCCTGTGCTCTGAACCTGTTTTGCTGTTGGATTCCTCGTGTATGACCCTTGGCCCTGTTTATTGGATTTGATTCTTGCCTGTTGCCCTGACCTTTGCTTTGTTTCTGGACCCTCCTCATTTGCTGCCAGCCCTGACTTTTTACCTGATTCTGACCACAGTACCTGTTCCGGACCTAAGACCTTTTCCTGTTTCTGACCATGCTTGATTCACTATATCCCGCTACTGTGCTACAGTACGTTCATAAACCTGTACTACTCTGAGTATAAGACCTGGGGGCATCCGAGTACCTGTGAGCAGAACGAGCTCTACGGGAAAGGCGGCTGCTATAGGTGAAGACCTCTCAGTCTGGTTCTACTGGTTTATGATAAGTCCGCTAGCTGTAACAGACGTTTAGTTGTTGTGGGCCCCAACCACCCAAAAATGTCTCAATTATCATCTGTATTATATATTTTGACATGGACATTTGGAGAAATAGTCATGCTGAGATGAAGGAGTTTACTTACTATCTGGCAGAGATAGACTAGTTTTCTATCTCTGCTTATTGCCGTGATAGCAAAACTTCTCATCGCTGCAACGTACCATTACATTTTGTCCGGGGCAGCCGGTAGTCAGCTCCTTGACAATACTGACTGCCAGCGACAAGACCACTCTTACAGCTTCAGCTGCCAGGCTGCTTCGCTTTGCGCAGTGGAACTGGGAGCCTTGACTTGGGCCCTCCTTCCTCTTCCTACCCCCCCCCCCCCCCCCCCCCCTTGTCACCTTCGGCTCACCTTGCCATCCTTGTAATTGCCCTTTATATTATGACTTAATTTTTCGTTGCCCACTCTATTCGGCTCTACTGGTGTCCTGTAGATTTTTGCTAACGTTTCTCTGTTTACCTGACCTATGTCTATCTTGTTTGTACAACTGAAATGAACAGCGGTGCAGAACTTTGTGACACCCTACATGTAAAAGCAAATAATAAACATCTGCCATTGGTCAGAATCTGTGAATCCACAATAGCTTATTTCTGAGTGTTCTCCTTCTATACACCAACATGTGCTACCCATCTGCCATCTAGTGGTGAAATAAAATTATACTTCAGTGTGCACAGGGTTACTCTCCCTGGTAAGAGTAGGGACTTGACAAAAAATTCAGGGAGGTTTATGATTTGACATGTTTGGTTTCAATCAACTTTTACACTGAAAAGGGGCGTGTAGCGAAAGATTTTATAAGTGGAAAAATTTTTTTAAAAAAAAGTTTAAAATGGATTTGTTTTTCTCTTCAAAATTTGCCAAGAATTAAACTACTGGGCAAAAATTGTGTGATGAATTGAACTGTGGGAATTCACTAATTTCTACTTGCACACTTACAGACCAAGACATGAACATTGACTTTTCACCATTTTCTGCAACAAACGACTCTTAAATACAAGCCTAGTTGGCGATTCACTGCTTCCCAACAGCTTTTATCAGGATCCATGGTAATAGTAAAGATGGCGTCATACTATCAAACAAACTAATGTAATATGAAGGAATATAATTAAAAATGTCCAATCAAGGATCAGTTTATAGTATTATTATTATCGTTTATTTGTAAGGCGCCACAAGGTTTCCGCAGCGCCGTACATGGTACAAACAGTAGACTATACAGGGTAAGACAGTACAGAACAATAAACACAAAGTACCAGTACTTCAGAAACTCCAGGCAGGCAGATACAGTAGAGACGGAGCGGAAGAACAGGTATGGAGACAGGAGGGAAGATGGGCCCTGCTCATACAAGCTTACATCCTAAGGGAGGGTAAACAGAATCAGGTACATAAGGGAGCCAGTGAAGCAACGGGGAGAGAGAAAGGGGGCAGGGGAGAACCAGAAGAGGTGAGAGGTTACGTGGATGATTGGTAGGCCTTAAGGAACAGGTGAGTTTTAAGAGCCCGCTTGAAGGAGCACAGAATGGGTGAGAGACGAATGGAGCGAGGGAGGTCGTTCCAGTGAAGGGGGGCAGCACGGGAGAAGTCTTGGATTCTAGAGTGGGAAGAGGTGATCAGAGTGGAGGAGAGGCGGCGATCATTGGCTGAGCGCAGGGAGCGGGCGGGAGTGTGAATGGAGAGGAGGTTAGAGATGTAAGGGGCAGTAGACAGAGAGAGCCTTGTAAGTGGCGGTGAGGAGTTTGAAAAGGATTCTGTAGGGGAAGGGGAGCCAGTGTAAGGAAAGACAGAGAGGGGAGGCAGAGGAGGAGCGGCGTGAGAGGAAGATGAGTCTCGCAGCCGCATTGAGTATAGAGCGGAGGGGGGCAAGGCGGGAGCAGGGGAGGCCAGTAAGGAGGAGGTTGCAGTAGTCGAGACGGGAGATGATGAGAGCATGGATGAAAGTTTTGGTGGCATCTTGAGAGAGGAAGGGATGGATGCGGGCAATGTTACGGAGTTGGAAGCGACAGGCTTGGGCAAGGGATTGAATGTGGGGGGCAAAAGAGAGAGAGGAGTCGAGAGTGACACCTAGGCAGCGGAGCTGGGTGACAGAGGAGATAGTGGAGTTGTTAACAACGATAGAGAGGTCATGGTGGGAAGGGAGCCTGGGTGGGGGAAAGACAATGAGTTCGGTTTTGGAGATGTTAATTTTAAGAAAGCGAGAGGACATCCAGGATGAGATGGCTGAGAGGCAGTCAGTTACACGAGAGAGGAGGGAGGAGGAAAGATCAGGAGAAGAGATGTAGAGTTGAATATCATCAGCATATAGGCGATACTGAAGACCGAAAGAGGAGATAAGAGCCCCAAGGGAGGAAGTATAGAGCGAAAAGAGTAAAGGGCCAAGAACAGAGCCCTGAGGGACTCCAACAGGGAGAGGGGAGGGGGTGGAGGAAGAACCAGACGTGGATACGGAGAAGGAGCGATTAGCAAGGTATGAGGTGAACCAGGCATGGACAGAGCCAGAGAGGCCGAGTGAGAAAAGAGTTTGCAGTAGGAGGGGGTGGTCGAAGGCCGCGGAGAGGTCAAGGAGGCTGAGTATGGAGTAGTAACCCTTGGATTTGGCTGATAGGAGATCATCGGTAACTTTAGCCAGGGCCGTTTCAGTGGAGTGGAGGGGGCGGTAGCCGGATTGGAGAGGGTCAAGGAGGGAGTTGTCAGAGAGGTGTCTGGTGAGGTGGCTGCAGACAATCTGCTCAAGTAATTTGGAGGCATATGGGAGAAGATAGATAGGGCGGTAGTTAGCAAGAGAGGTGGGGTCGAGATTGGGTTTCTTAAGGATAGGGGAGATAAGAGCGTGTTTGAATGAGGATGGGACAACGCCAGAGGAGAGTGATAGGTTGAAGAGGTGTGATAGGTAGGAGCAGGCAGTAGGAGAGAGAGCGAAGGAGGTGGGAGGGGATGGGATCAAGAGGACAGGTAGAGGGTGGAGAGGAAAGAATAAGGGAGCGAACTTCTTCACCTGATGTGGGGATGAAGGAGGACCACAGCTGGTTGATGGCGGGAGGTGAAGCGGTGGGAGTGGGGGGAGAGGGGTGGGAGGAGGAGATGTTGCGTATGTAGTATGTATAAGTGTGCACATATTGGACCATGATTGGACATTTTTAATTATATTCCTTCATATTACATTAGTTTGTTTGATAGTATGATGCCATCTTTACTATTACCATTTATTTGGAGGTGCATAACACTATTAGATTGGCAGCCTAATAATTATCTTTGGGACATATTTAATAGTTGACTACTCCACTTACTGATGTTTATCGAGAACCTTGTAGTAAAAAAACTAATGATCTGTCTAATACTGAAGACACATCACGTCCTGAGAAGGAACAGCCACAGAGGATAGAGGAAGTGTTCTGGGCCTGTAGGGGGTATTCACAGGTCAGCAGCTCCAGCTGAACCACAATGAGACAGAACCACAGAGGCCTGGAGTGTATGAGTACAAGGAGTTGTAGAACTTCCTGCCGTTGGGTATTGTGGTTCCTGGGTGGGGCACCATTCACCAGGCATTGACAGAAGCAGCCAGAGAGGTCAGCCCGGTGGATGTGGTTCTACAGAGATAGAGGTCAGGAGAACATAGGGAACCACAAGTCAGCCAGGACTCATGGGCCTCACCACACCTGAGCTGGTAACATGGAGCCCGTTAATACATTGACAGCTCAAAACCATAAACTTAAAAAAAAAATAAAAAAAATCAAAGACTACTTTTCGCCTACAAATAGGAGGCCAAAGACTACCATGGTGGAATGATGGACCCTGGACTTGCAATTCTCTACTTGTATGTGTTGCAAATACTTTCAGTGCTGGATAACATTTTGATAGAAAAATTTACAAAAACAGATAGCAATCAGTATTTTTTTATGAAATGGTTAAAGATTTGAGGCCTGCAATACTGGGTTGTGTGAAATGAGGAAGGATAGAGCAGCGCTCCGCAGCAAAGCCAAAAGAAGTGCTGTTGGGGAGGGTTCAGCGAGTAAGTGATGCTGGACACCTGGACTAATGATGAGAAGGGAGATAGTCAGCACTGCAATAATATAGGTGCTCAGAGAGAAGGGGGTCACCACTATAACTACTCATGGCCACCAGTATGACTATGACAGAATAGACCAGGAGAGATGACCCATGTCCTCAGAGTGAATGAGGGATATAGAGCGGTCTGCATGGTACAGGCATCCGGCTAAACATCACTCAGAGAAGTCAGCCCGGTCAGGGAATGAAGCCAACTCTCCCAGCTGCATCCGAGGCCCTGGGGAGGACGTCACCTTGCACATTTAAATACAAGACTGTGTGTCACACACATGCACACCTTTGTCACTTATTTAATCAGGATCAGTCACTGACCACCGGAATAAGCACAAAAGTGTTTGGTCCCTTATTATTTTATTACAAGAAAAATGGTCACAATTCACATCTGGAATCCATGGAATGTCTGCAAGGTACAGTATGTGCACCCAGTGGTCTCAGGGCTTCTTCAGACGGCTCATCAGAGCGTCATTGCACGCCGTCATGATCCCACCAGTCAGGTTCATGAACTCCTGGAAATTCAGTTCCTTGTCCTGTTTCCCATCAACTGCTCCGTCCACAGATTCCATCAGCTTGCGGACAACGTTCGGGTCCTTCTGATTCTAGAGGGGGAAAATGAAAAATAATCAGCGATACATTGGCACTTCAATACTGTAAAGCACAACGGAAGTAGATGGAAACTATAGAATCATTACTTATACTTTACTGCACCCAAGAGTACTCGGATCTCAATCAACTACAGTTTCTATAACATTCAGCAACACGAGGAAGCATTTTCCCCCACCCCCACCAGTCCTCCTGTCTGTACAATATAGTATTTATTCCTAGATCTTATCCTTTGTATACGAGCACTGTACATTACAGAAAACAAATATTGTGTTAGGAACTTACCTGGTTCCCGTTCCGCTGCCCTGTCAGCGGGAGCTGACAGCGGTGTCCGATCTCTTCAGCGCTTCTTCTGTGAGCGCTGCCGCACTTCCGGGTTCTCTCTGCTGCGATCACGTGACTCCTGGGCGGGGAATTCAAATTCCTATATCTCCCCTGCTCTGACACGCTGCCTGTGTCAGAGCAATGTGTTTCCTGTTCCTGGCTACAGTTCCTGTGTCCTGACTCCTGTGAACCTGCTCCCTGTTAACCCCTCTATTCCTCCTACTCCTGTGTACCTACCTGGCTGTGACCTGACTATTCTTTGGCTTCTCCCTGGCACTACGCAACTGGACTACCTTCTGTGTACCGACTCGGCTGTGTTACCAACTATTCTCTGGATCTCCCTCTGGCACCGCATACCTGATACCTTCTGTGTACCGACTCGGCTGTGTTACCCACTATTCTCTGGATCTCCCTCTGGCACCGCATCCCTGATACCTTCTGTGTACCGACTCGGCTGTGTTACCTACTATTCTCTGGACCCTGCCACGCACCCATTGCCTCCGTGCATCTACCGGTTACTGTTCCAGACCTACAACGCCTGGAATTAACGGTTAGTGCCTGTACTTGCACCGCATTGTCTATTTTCCTGTTTGCCTGCCATCACTTAGAACTTTCTCCCTTACGTCGGTAGGCTAATCTGGGGGCCGCGACCTGCGGTTCTTCGGCAGCTAAGTCCACACTACCTTGCGGTGGTTCTTGGTGAAGACCGGAAGGCCGTTAGACTCCGCGCCCTAGGTAAGCCTGTGCTAATACTGACTAAGGCATCAAAATCGTAACAGTTTGCTCTGACCCCCCTTATCTAACTGATGGAAGCGACAGGGAATCCCACTGCGAGAGTACTACTGGATAACTTAGCGGCTCAGGTTGAGGAACAGGGGAAAAATCAAGAACAGTTATTACAGATTCTGCAGACTCTGTCTAACAGGTTGGATACGCTCCAAGCAGCTCAGGTGGCAGCTCCTAATCCTCCACCTGCTCCGGTCCTACAACCTGCCCCCGCTCCAAGCAGTTCAGCTGTATCTGCTCCCACAACCTCTCAACTCCGCATACCGAACCCACCCAAGTTCAATGGGGATCCCAAGGAATGCCGAGGCTTCTTGAACCAGTGTGCTATTCAATTCGAACTTTTGCCCGGAAACTTTCCTACACAGAAAACTAAAGTCGCTTATATTATTTCCTTATTGTCTGGTCAAGCGCTTGCCTGGGCTTCTCCTCTCTGGGAACATGATGACCCCATTCTCCATAATTCTGCCACTTTCCTGGAAACCTTCAGACGCATCTTTGATGAACCCGGACGAGTCTCCAGTGCAGCTTCTGGACTCCTCCGTCTGCGCCAGGGTACCCTTACTCAGGGCCAGTATGCCCTGCAATTTCGCACTATGGCGGCCGAACTTCGTTGGAACAATGAAGCTTTAGTGGCCACATTTTGGCAAGGCTTGTCCGATCGTATTAAGGACGAGCTAGCAGCCCGAGAGTTACCCACTACCCTGGATGCTTTGATCTCTCTCTGTAACCAGATTGATATACGTTTCCGTGAACGCACTCAGGAGAGAGAGAGTTCCCGTCGATCTACTTTTACGTTTAGCCCCTCGCTTCCAAAGTCCTATTACACCAGAGGAAGAGTCTATGCAGTTGGGAAGAGCACGTTTATCCCAGGAGGAAAGAGAGAGGCGGTTCAAGAATCGGTTATGCCTTTATTGCGGGGAACCCGGTCATGTCCTGAGTCAATGTGGGAAGCGCCCGGGAAACGATCGGACCTAACTGATGACGGAGAGACTAAGTTAGGTATGAATATTCTCTCTCCTATGGATTCTAGTTTTTCTATCCAAGTTCTTCTGCAATATACTGATAAAAAATTGTCTCTTCCAGCACTTATCGACTCCGGTGCAGCGGGGAACTTTTTACGAGCTGATATTGTAGAGCGCTTATCATTGCCTAGGCAACCCTTAGATCCACCTATTGCCATTACAGCTATAGATGGCAGTCGTATCATTGGAGGATCCATTATGAACAGAACTGTCAACATGTCTCTACGCATTGGAGCCCTACACACTGAGGAAATCTCCTTCTTAGTGATTCCAAAGGCTATCAACCCGTTGATCTTAGGCTTACCGTGGCTCAGACTTCACTCCCCCACCTTAGATTGGCGGAAACCGGAAGTTCTTGCATGGGGTTCAGAGTGTCATTCCCGGTGTCTTCCCAGGATTCATAGACCCGCTATGGGCTGTCTTCCAACACCCTCCGGTATTCCTCCTCAATATCATTCGTTTTCTGACGTCTTTTGTGAAAAGGAGGCTTCCAAGTTACCCCCTCATAGACCTTGGGATTGCTCCATTGAATTGTTGCCGGATAAGATACCACCTAGAGGACGGGTATTTCCATTATCTCTACCCGAATCAGAGGCCATGTCCCTATATATTAAGGAGAATTTAAACAGGGGTTTTATCCGGAAATCCTCGTCACCAGCAGGAGCAGGTTTCTTTTTCGTAAAAAAGAAGGACGGCGGTTTGCGTCCTTGCATAGATTACCGTGGCCTCAACGCCATAACGAAAAAGAATAGGTACCCCTTACCATTGATCTCTGAACTCTTTGATAGGATCAAGGGAGCTTAAATTTTTTCTAAACTGGATTTGAAAGGGGCCTACAACCTTATCCGTATTAAACAAGGGGATGAATGGAAGACGGCGTTCAATACGCACGATGGGCATTTTGAGTATCTTGTCATGCCATTTGGACTTTGTAACGCTCCTGCGGTTTTTCAAAATTTCATTAACGACGTTTTTCAGGACTTCCTGTATCAATTTGTTGTCATCTACCTAGACGATATTCTTATTTTTTCACCTGATATTATTACTCATCGCCATCATGTCTCCTTGATTCTTCAACGCCTTCGGTCACATCATCTGTACTGTAATGTGGACAAGTGTGTCTTTGAAAAAACGCATCTTCCTTTTCTTGGTCACGTGGTTTCTGGCTCCGGATTACGTATGGACCCTGAGAAATTAAAGGCGATTTCTGATTGGCCCCAACCGGTTGGTCTTAAGGCCATCCAGCGTTTTATTGGGTTCTCTAATTATTACCGCCACTTTATCAAAGGGTTTTCGTCTGTTATTGCACCCATCACTTCCCTGACCAAGAAGTCTGCCAACACTAAGACCTGGCCACCAGAGGCGGTAGAGGCCTTCAGGTATCTTAAAGAAGCCTTCATATCGGCACCTATTCTTCAACAGCCAGATTCCTCCTTCCCCTTTTTTTCGAAGTTGACGCATCCTCCACTGGAGTGGGAGCTATTTTGTCTCAGAAGAATTCTACTGGAAAGTTTTCTCCCTGTGGCTTCTTTTCTCGCAAATTCTCACCCACCGAAAAAAACTACGGCATTGGAGACAGAGAACTACTTGCTATCAAATTGGCCTTGGAGGCTTGGAGACATCATTTGGAGGGAGCCAGATTTCCTGTTACTATTTTTACGGATCACAAGAACCTGCTTTATTTACAAACTGCATCCTGCCTCAATCCCCGTCAGGCCAGATGGTCTTTATTTTTTTCAGGATTCAATATGATCATTACCTTCAGACCAGGGTCCAAGAACAAGAAGGCTGATGCTCTCTCTCGTTCCTTTGATTCTATGGATACCGAAGAAGAGAGTGTTAGGTCTATTCTAGATCCAGAATGTATTTTGGCTACTACTCCTACTCGGTTGATCATTCCTCACGGGAAGACTTTGGTTCCTCCACATCTCTAAACTAAACTCCTTAAATGGGCTCATGCCTCCCGTTTTTCTGGTCATGCCGGTATAAAGAAGACCTTGGAATTCATCTCCCGTAGTTATTGGTGGCCGGCTATCCGTTCGGACGTTCGACAGTTTGTGACGGCGTGTTCTACTTGTGCTCAAAATAAAGTTCCTCGTCAAGCTCCATACGGTCTGCTGCAGCCTCTGCCTATTCCGGATCGACCTTGGAGTCATCTCTCCATGGATTTTATCACAGATTTACCCTCCTCCAGAGGGTTCTCAGTAGTGTGGGTGGTCCCGAGCCGCTCATTTTGTGGCATTAAAAGGTCTTCCTTCTGCTCCTATTCTGGCTCAACTCTTCATCAAAGAAATTTTCCGCCTACATGGCTGTCCAGATATTATCGTGTCTGATCGTGGAACTCAGTTCGTGGCAAGATTTTGGAGGGCCTTTTCTCGTCTTTGTGGAATTAAGTTAAATTTCTCTTCTGCATATCATCCGCAAAGTAATGGTCTCACTGAAAGGACGAATCAAGAATTGGAGAAATTCCTCAGATGTTTCATTTCAGCTAAACATGATGATTGGGTTGATTTATTACCTTGGGCAGAATTCGCCCACAATAATAATTCACACGACTCTACCTCCACTTCTCCCTTTTTTGCTCTTCAGGGATTTCATCCTAAAGTTCCACCCTTCAAAGACTTAACCGCTTCTGGGGTTCCTGCAGTGGATTCCCTTCTATCGGACTTCTCGTCTAGGTGGGATCTTATCAAACGCAAATTACTTCACACCTCTGCCATCAGTAAAGAAGCATTTGACAAAAGAAGAAGACCGTCTCCACTACTTACTCCTGGTGACAAAGTGTGGTTGTCTACAAGGAATCTTCGCTTGTTAGTTCCTTCTAGGAAATTCGCTCCCCGATTTATCGGTCCCTTCGAGATCATTGAGGTCATTAATCCGGTGGCCTTTAGATTAAAATTACCCCCTACCTTGAGGATTCCCAATGTTTTCCATATTTCCCTTCTCAAACCACTTGTTGTTAACAAATTCTCCTCTTCAAGAAGACCTCCTGCTGCTATTTCTGCACCAGATCAGGAATTTGAGGTGAAGGAGATTCTAGATTCTCGGATTTCCAGAGGTTCCTTGCAGTTCCTGGTTGACTGGAAAGTGTACGGTCCTGAAGAGCGTTCTTGGATTCCTGCACAAGACCTTCATGCTCCGAGTTTGTTGAAGAAATTCCATACCAAGTTCCCTCTAAAGCCTTATAGGTTGTCCGGAGGCCACCCCTGAAGGGGGGGGGGGTACTGTTAGGAACTTACCTGGTTCCCGTTCCGCTGCGCTGTCAGCGGGAGCTGACAGCGGTGTCCGATCTCTTCAGCGCTTCTTCTGTGAGCGCTGCCGCACTTCCGGGTTCTCTCTGCTGCGATCACGTGACTCCTGGGCGGGGAATTCAAATTCCTATATCTCCCCTGCTCTGACACGCTGCCTGTGTCAGAGCAATGTGTTTCCTGTTCCTGGCTACAGTTCCTGTGTCCTGACTCCTGTGAACCTGCTCCCTGTTAACCCCTCTATTCCTCCTACTCCTGTGTACCTACCTGGCTGTGACCTGACTATTCTTTGGCTTCTCCCTGGCACTACGCAACTGGACTACCTTCTGTGTACCGACTCGGCTGTGTTACCAACTATTCTCTGGATCTCCCTCTGGCACCGCATACCTGATACCTTCTGTGTACCGACTCGGCTGTGTTACCAACTATTCTCTGGATCTCCCTCTGGCACCGCATACCTGATACCTTCTGTGTACCGACTCGGCTGTGTTACCAACTATTCTCTGGATCTCCCTCTGGCACCGCATCCCTGATACCTTCTGTGTACCGACTCGGCTGTGTTACCTACTATTCTCTGGACCCTGCCACGCACCCATTGCCTCCGTGCATCTACCGGTTACTGTTCCAGACCTACAACGCCTGGAATTAACGGTTAGTGCCTGTACTTGCACCGCATTGTCTATTTTCCTGCCATCACTTAGAACTTTCTCCCTTACGTCGGTAGGCTAATCTGGGGGCCGCGACCTGCGGTTCTTCGGCAGCTAAGTCCACACTACCTTGCGGTGGTTCTTGGTGAAGACCGGAAGGCCGTTAGACTCCGCGCCCTAGGTAAGCCTGTGCTAATACTGACTAAGGCATCAAAATCGTAACATATTGGCACTTCAATGACTACAGTAAAGTAGCAACTACTACTTACAACCACTCAAATGTTTGGCTAAATTACACTGTACATAAAAACACAAAGCAAATGAAAGTTGGATGTATGACATTTGTTTCATAGCGGCATTTCATCCCAGAGCCTTCATGAGTGAGTGACAGGCAGCGGCTACTCATAACAGCAGAAGCATAACATTTAAAATGACAAGATGCCGATCAAAAAGGCGGGGACAATTGTGACCAGGTTGTGGGAACAACTGGGACTAGCCAATCAGACTGAAGGGGGTGCATGACCATGCTAAATTACCCCCTCCCTAAAAAAAAAAGTCTAAGTTCGCCCCTGGTGACAGGAACCTCACATCATACTAAGTGATGGAGACCCTGCTCCTTCCACCATCTATAACAGAACCTGTGGCTTCCTGCTGCCTCCATTCCCCTCCTCACATCATGTCACTGCCCCTGTCACATGCAGCCCTGTCCTCACTAACACAAATCACACGAGTTGACAGGTCACTCCCTCCCACATGACCAGCACACACTTCCTGAAGTGATCTGTGCTGCTGTGAACATTCAGATCCAATTGTCTACATTGTGTTCTATTACCCACTTCCAAACAAGCTGATTGCAGTGCAGAAGATAAAGATTGTTTCATCTCCACCCTTCTCCAATACACCTTAAACAAACTTTTTGAAAAGCGCAACAAGGCAACTTACATTTTTTGAAGATAATAAAATGGACTATTGTGAAGTACACAGACCCCCCACCACCACCATGAGAACTTACAGCTGTAAAAGATTTTAGCTCTGCGTTCATGAAAGCTTCAAACTCTGAGTAATTCATCTGATTCTTGTCTCCTTTTTTGCCGGCATAGTGCTGGAAGATCCGAATGATGCTTTCCATGGCTGTCTCCATCTGTGTGGGAGGAGTAGCAGGGACTGGGTTCTGTGGGAAGGGGAGAGAAGACATCCAATATTTAATGTTTAGCAGTATGTAAACCCAGACTCACTGCGAGGACAGGAACTATACTACGTAGCTATAGTATCTAGAATAATATGTTCTCCAATTCATGGTTACAAATTCCTTTAAGAACTAGCAGAGCATATGGAGGGTTAATACCGTAGTGTCTTCCACTTCCTGAAGAAGCTGAAGTCTGTTACATTTATTATCCATTTTTATCACAATTCGGATTTTTTTGCAGGAATAAACCCTGTTGGATTTTTCATCATCGGTGATAGATTACCACCGCATTAGCCTTTTGCACACAATTTTTTTGCATTCAATTTCTTCTGTTGGGTGGAAGCCAAAGTGCGCTAGCATCTGGCAAGTTGGCCCATTGCTTATTATAGTAAAGTGTCACAGCGTACGTTGCTACCAAGAGGTTAGAAGACTACTGGCTCACCACTATGCCCCCAGCCATTATCTCTTTTCTGCATTGCATCCAATGTGACCTGCACGGCTGACACCCTAATTTCCAGCACCCCCCTTTTGGTCTATACAAGGGAACAAGGGTGGGAGATTTACGTGCACAGCTGACTGTCAAACAGTGCAGCAAAACATGGGGCAAGCTGAAGGTAGAGTGTTTGTGTAATAAAAATAAAAAATGACTGGCCCTTTAAATGCAGTTAAATGGTAGTTTGAGGAGAGTAAGTACTGGTTTACTCTATGTACTCTATGAAAACAGGGAGTCCAAATGTGTGTATGCTGGTCGGTGATATATCCATTATACAACAAACTAGACATATGAAATGAATTACATAGGCTGCATGCCTATAGTTATTTCTGAGCAGCCTTTGTATATCATGTGTATAGATTTATACTGTTGATCGGAGAATGGAAGAATATACAATGACAATGTAACAGACTATTACTGGCACTTTAAGTCCAGGCTAGGGGTGTCAGGAAAAGCCTGTGTTGTACCGATCTGTGCTTTCAGATCACTTCTCATATACAGCCAGGCTGTTGATGTCTGGACAGTTTCTCATGACACATCTGGTCTGGTAGAGTTAAGAAACCGATATGACTCATTTTAAAAACACAAATATCTCCAAGCAACAGGCTTGTTTGTGCCAAACACAATAGAATGCGCTATATACAAAGAGTCTGAGCATAGAGACCACAAGTTCCAATGAAGACAATACCTTTTTTGCTGGGGGGCACTTTGACAAAGCATCATGACAAGCCACCATAATGCCACCGATGAGGTTGAAGAACTCTTGGAAGTCCAACTCGTTGTCCTTCTTCCCATCCACCCCTCCATCCACAGAGCACATAATCTTCTTCAGGATGGTCGGGTCCTTCTGGTTCTGAAGGATCAAGAACGGGAGAGATGAGATATGTGAGGAGGAGGAAAGCATAGTGAAAATTTAGAAATGGCCATCGAAGGACACAATGACTTAATATCAAGACAGTGGACTAGGAAATCACTTGTTCTACTATTGAGCAAGTGATCTGTATTGAAAATAAAGAGCATTATAGCTTCTACACATCGTAGGTGATGTATTTCTGCCCACACATTGGCGTTGAGGACAAATTGCCACATTACAATGGAGGCCCATCAGTGCAATTGATTCACACAGACGTTAAGATTATCTGTCCAACTTGCCGCTGTGGCCAGACCAGCTGCCCCACACAACAACATCGCTCACACACAATGAAGACTGGAGGAAGACCATAGAAATTGATATGTGTTGCTTGTGACCCAGTGGTGAAACAGTCGACCTCATGTACTTTGGACCATTTACCATGAGATAAGGATCCTGGGACCTCATCCAAAGAATTCAATCTCTCTACATGCTGTGTAAACCATGGACATCTGGTAGAAAGGATTGTCCAACCCCGGGAGGGGACTCTGGAGCTTTTTATATTAAATATTGGATGTTAAGAAGGCAATGCACCAGAAGCTGGTTCTTCTCTAACAGTTCTTACAATGAATGATATTTGGGAGTCCATTGAATGAAACATTCAACAACTGGAATTAAAGAAACTGATACATTTCTCGAGGTTGCATTGAGAAGCAGAGTGAAAGATGGAGATCTACTAAGTAACCACGATGGGCTGCTGGTCATTGGTTGGACCTGTGGTATACTCTACTCTGTGTTCTTGGACTCTTCACCATATCAGTCACATGTTAAGGGCGTATTCATTTTTATTTAAAATTTGCTACACTGTGTTTATATTCTCTTATAGTTTTGGTATACACCGGTTGAGTGGATGTGCTGGAAAGACATACACCCAAGAATTTCGTCACCACATATATAATCGTTATTGTTTGGGTCTTGGTTTATGGTGGGGCACAAGTCATTTAGAGCGCTTGTGATGGTTCCATTTCTTTTTATATCATCATAAAACCGATTGTTGGGCCAACAAGCACTTACTTTGGTGAAAGACCCCAGCTCAGTGTTCATGAAGTTCTCAAACTCTTTGAAGTTCATGGAGGCCTGGTTGCCCTCTTTGCCAGCGTACCTCTGGAATATGGTGATAATCTTCTCCATGGAACGTTCCATCTCTGTTGGGGGAGCCTGATTCTTTTGTGCCTAAAAATACATCAAGATTTAGGAGAATACACATGGAATCTAAGTCTTAATCAGCATTATTCAAGACCTGCAAAATCAGAGAACGTTTCATTTAGAGCAGAGACGTGAAACGTTAACCTACAAAATAAATCCCTTAAAGTCACCACAAGGGGCATCCGTTTTGTTGTATATATTATTAGCATACCAGCTGTCTTTAGAGGGGAGAATGAATCCCACCCAAACACGGGGAGAACATACAAACCCCACACAGATAGTATCCTGCTCAGAATCTAACCTTATTAATGGATCTCCTGGAGATCTCTACTGTCAGTCCCTATTGGCCATCAGTACTTTAAAGAATCAAACATTAGATACTTGTAGTTATACAAGTAGCAGCATACTACCACTAGTTTACAAGGCCATTAACAAAGCCTCCCCACCATACATCTATTCTCTAGTCTCAATATCTCCCCAATCTTACCCTCTGCTCAAGGTCTGCTCCTATTCCAGATTACAAGCCGACATTTATTCTCCTTCTGTATTCAAAATCCCTCTGATTGGATCACATAGCCCCACTAAGCACTTCTTCCATAAGCAATGAGTAGAATTTATCCTCACGTATCAAACTCCTATTTCCCTATAGATTGTAAGCTTCCTAGCAACGCCCTCTTACGACTTTGTCTATTAATACCCACTCATGTATTGTTACCGTGTATGTCCCCAATTGGGAAGTGCTACCCAGTATGCTGGCACCATATAATTAAGTGTCAATAATAACTTCATGTACCATAGCTGATTATTCCTCCCTTGATGGTGTACTTCCAAACCCCCAATTTTTGGGTAGTTGTGGTGCAAAACACTGTGGATCAGTAGAGGTGGGTGGGGAATAATCTTGTGCATATTGTATATATGCAGTATTAGAGTTGCTAGCACACTGGTTGGTTGCCCTAGAGATTTCCCATGAATCACTGGTGGAATGTCAGACACGTAAACACACGCCCAGTCTTAGCACAGACGGGGCAGGTGAAGCCCTGGGGTGCAAAGTTTTCCTACATAAACCATCACAATATAACTTCCTTCATGACTGGACAATGAGTAATCACCAGCATGCGGGTGATGGTTAACAATGGAAACAGCACTTATTTGGAGAGTGTGTCACACTTGGGGGACAAATTCCCAAATCCTAGACATGCAGAAGCCTGTTCAATCACTGCACTACCGACTGGCAGATATGTCCTCTCTCAGGAGGTGGGGTGAATCACTTAGCATGTTCATGTGAGCATACATATAGCTCAGACTAATCCCAACAGGAAAACCAGTCTAAGACGCCATGCAAGAGGCAACTAGACACAACATATTGTATGGCATCAATTCTACAGTCTCAGCTTATACAGATTTATTTATTTATTTTAGGGAGGGGGGGGGGGGGGTGGATTACAGGCCTGTAAAATACAAACTTAAAGCAATGTCAACAATGATAAAAACAGTCAGAACAATGCATGATAAGTGCAAGATGTAACCAACCTGTAAGATTTATTTTTAATTGCTCTAAATCAGTGGCTTGGGGTGGGGGATGGACTTTCACAGAAAAAAATGGTAGTGTGCAGTGAGAAACTTTCAAGTGATATTCTGAGTAAACAAAGTTGTACAAGAAAAAGTACAACTCAGCCTCTTCTACAACATTCATGTATCTACGTTTTGCAGGATGAGTGTCAGGCAGTTTAGGGTCACTATATATTTTATTATTTTAGCAGGTTTTAAACACAGGTAAACTTACCACAGACACAAACCTGTAGACATGGAGACCAGAGACTGAGGGAATTTATTCCTTATCCACTGTGACAGATAAATAAACCCCCACAACTCCCCCACACAGGTTTACGGATTGTTCTTATAGAATAAGCCACAGGAAGTGTGTGACGCACCCAGTTAGATATCTTTCTTTACAAAAAGGAACTTTTATGAGTTACAGGCTTTGGTTTTTAACCTCATCCCAACCAGAGGGGTGAATGCTTTGGTATTAAAAGTGGATATTATCCACTTTCTAGCATTGAGCGTCAGGTAGCAACTCGCTGGGTGGCGTCTTTATAGCGCATTGTTGGAGAAATATGCAGGCAGTAAATTAGATTAAAGGACCCAGAAACATTCCTGGTCTACTGTATCACCAAGTATACCCCAAAGGGGGCAGACAACCTATGGAACTACAGGTACAAGAAAATATATCTAGAATCTCCTATTGCAACGTGACACACACATAAAGCACATTAGATTCTGCCACGTTAGAGGAACACATTGAGTACTATCTAGTTAACACCTTCCTGACTGCAAATATGAAACATTTTTCACACCAAAGTTTAATAGACATTTGTGCACGTTAAGTAGAAAGTTAGTGAACTTACCATGGTGAGGGAGATCTGCAGAGAAACCAGCTGCTGTCTAAGGGAGAGAGAAAGAGCTCTAAACAGTCAGGGCAGGAAAAACTTTTAGGAGGAGAGAGCCGCACCCATAGGCCACTGGCCAACACCCTCCCCAATTGCTGCATTCCTCTCAGCCATGGAGCCTGATCAGTGATGAGTAATTAGAAAGGGGGGTTAGTAGGTACAGACTGAGGCTGCGTACAGTAGACCTCTCTGTGTCTGGGGATCCCAAAAATGGTTTGTTGTATTTGTAAAGTCATCTAAACATTGCAGAACTGGGTATAGGTAAAATAACCAGATCATGTGCTATAATCGTATTGCAGAATGGATCTTTAATATGTGTCCAGCTTCGCACTAACTGGGCACCCTGTATTCCAGTGATAGGCTATACGCTACTCTTAATCTCAGTAATAAGTTAGAACAATACATTTAATGAAAGAAAGAGACACCTGTCTGTAACCCTTAACAACCAATCAGATTTGGTCATTTTTCTAATTTAGTTAAAATGACAGATAACATCTGATTGGTTGCTATGGGTTACAGTAACAGCACAGTGGAAGTGACAGCTGTTTAAATATGCAGAAATGTACGAGGGGCTAAGTGTTGGTGACGGCCCCGTAGCTGAGTAGCTTCAGCTGGATTCTGTAGAGAAGCCAGTGTAGGGATTTGCAGAATGGTGCAGTGAATGTGGAGCTGCGAAGATCAGTCTCTCTGGATGAAGTGTAGCGCCTGCGGGGAACAGGACAGACGCAACCCTAAAAGAACTTACCCTGTAAACGATGGTCACCTCCAGTCTGCCTCCGATATCCCAGCTGCGACCCGTTTCCAGCAGATCCGCAGCCGCAACCCTTGTCACCTCCAACCACGTCCCTCTAGGAAAGTGACAGAGATTACGGCCGTGCCTACCAGGTAAGGGCTGTCCGAGAATACGGCAAAGAACGAGGACACGGTCAGTCCAAGCTCACTTGCTGCCTCCTCGCTTTGCTCTTGCCAAGGCGCGGGGGACTACAGGCACTTGAGACCAGGACTATTCCCGCCTCAAGTACCTCGCACACCTGCCAGTGAGGGCCTAACCGAAAGGGGGAATCGAGCGTGATACTCACCGGGACACTCCCACTTACGATCCGGTTTTCCTGCACCTTCCCGACACCTGCGGATGACAAGGAACACACAGCCTCCCTCTGCACTCTCAGTGAGACTAAGATAGGCACCCACAAATGCTAAGCTGTCTACAACAGCGACCCGACCCTAACAACACTCTAATGGTCGGCAACGCAACTAAACTATACAGCTACAACTAACTAGTTGTGGTGCACTAACGGAACTGCTTACTAACCACTACGGGGAACACCAGCCGGTGTTCACGGACTAAACCGGAGGGCGGTTCCTAACCCCCTCACCCAGGTCGTACCAAGAAGCTGCCTTCTTGCTATGGGGTCACCCACGGATCCTAAGGACCGGCTGCACCAGGCCCGACTGAGGCTCACTGGAACAGCCCACTAACCGTACAGACTGCCGCCCGGAACAGCCTATCGAACTGAACCGCCCGACTGCCTGCACCCGGGTATCGAACACGTGTCCCACTCCGGAACCGCCAGGGAACCTGTACGGAACTGAGGACTGGGACACTCAACCTGAACCACGGGACGCCCCTGGAACTGCGTTGAGCTGTGCTGCACTGCCACTGACTCACTCAGTCACCCCCTCTGGAAACCAGTGCGACCCCAGGGACCTAAGAGACGGGAAAACTACGTGTGTTCTTCCCTGACTATGTGTACGCTGGTAACTACACTTGTCCCCACAGCACGGGTTATTACAGGAAAACACAGGGAACAAGAGCCTACCTTTAATAGGGGCCTGACGTCTTGCCCCTGGACACAATTATGTAGCACACCCCAAAATACCGTAATACAAACAATACTCGCCGCACAGACAGAATAAATGAAGTATACAGTACTTTGCACGCTACTCACCAGAGCACACCGCTGCTAGCCAACCAGCCGGTTGCTACAGCACCACAGGAGCCTCCGCTCTACTGTACCTCCTAACTCCGTGTGCTCACCTCACACAGGACCGCGCCTACTCTCACAAGGCTCCCACGCCTCTACCACACACCACCAGGGCCTTATACCCTACACACCATGGGCCTCTTGCCCAGTTGCCTACAGAGCCTTGTGCTCTGACTATGGGCCTCAGCCCCCTCTCTAACTCAGGGCTCTGAGCCCAATAACTAGGGCCTTGTGCCCTGCTACTAGGGGCTCTAGCCCCTGCCTACTTAGGCCCTGTGGCCTTCCTAGCTAACTGAGGGCCTTGTGCCCATAAAAACCTATGGGCAATCAGCCCCCTAACCAGGCCCTGTGACCTCTCCTATGGCCTCTAGGCCACTACCTAACTAAGGGCCTTGTGCCCTTTCACCGGGGCCCTAACGCCCCCTGCCGCTAACTAACTAACAGGGCCTTGTGCCCTTTATAGACTTGTGGCCTACTGGCCCATTACTTTCTCGGGGCCTAGTGCCCTGGTCCCTGGGCCTTGTGCCCCTAATTTACTGCTCCCACGGGCCTTGTGCCCGACCATAGCCACGGGTCTAGTGCCCGACTTAACGTTGAGTGTACTTACATGCTCTGCACAGGATACTCAACTTGCCACGCCGTCTTCTGTCTTTTCTAGACCCAGGGTCTTCCAGACCCTCCAGCCGGCGGCGCCTCTTTTCCCGTTTGGCGCGGGTCTTCTGGCTGCTCCTGAGGCGGGGGCGCTCTCAGCCCTTACAAGGGCTCCCCGCCGACGATCTCCGCTCCGCCAGCTTCTTTTCTTCTTGAACTCCGGACGTCCCACAACGTCCTTCTCTCTCCGCCGCCGACTCTCTTCTGGCAAAATGGCGCCACCCGGCGACTTATATAGTCGCCGGCGTGACGTCATCAGCCGGCGCGATCGCTGATTGGCTCGCATCGGCGCCAATCTTTTAAACGGCCGGGCACAAGCCGCGATTGGCTCGCGTATCTGGCCGCTGATTGGCCAGCGGGGAAAGATGAGCCCTGATTGGAACCTGCAAGGAAGAAGCCACACTCACCGCCGCTGGATCGCTGGATCGGTAAGTATCTTCTTTCTTCTTTTTTCACCCTCTTGCTGGGCACAGGACGCAGGAACATCTTCAGCCCCTCCAGGGGCTCAGCCATGCCGGGCGTCTTCGCCCTCTTCCCGGGCACCAGCTCCCGAGCACCTGGGGGCTTCTTTACAGAAGCACTGAGGGGTGACTAGAAGGCCAGATAATGAGCGAATGGGTAAGAGTTGGGAAGTTGGAGACATGGGATAAAAGAGAAGAGGGATAGATTTGGGTGTCGTCTGCATAGAGGCAGAGGTGGTAGCAGAGGCCGAAAGGAGTGTATTAGGTCACCGATAAAAGAGAGAAAAGCTGAAGGCCTGGAGTGACCCCAACAGATAGAGGGAGTGTAAGGAGGGATGTTCCAGAAGTAGAGACAATGATGAAGCATTTACAACGGTAGGAGGTGAACCAGGTGAGAACAGGGCCCTAAAGGCCAAGGGAGTGAATGGTGAGCAGGAGAAGAGGGAGGTGACCTTCAGCGATATAATGATCACAGTGCGAAAGTTTCTCACCCAGGGCGCTGCATTGTGATAAGTGCACACATTTTATAGCACTTCACCTATTCGTAGTTCCCAAACCTGTTAGCAGTACAGGCATCTAAGAACCCCTGATTGAACTTGCTCAAAGATTGCCGATCTTGTTTGAGTCTGTCTCTTGTGTTAAAAATAGTGAGAAAAGTTGTTTTTATATTTTTATGTCATATGAACTGTGAGCACTACTGTGTTCATAAATTGCTGGTCACGTTTTCGAGGTTTGCATTACCCATGAAATGGTTTAAATTTTTTTATAAATCTAAGTTAAAACAATTAAACCGGCTTGATTGTCAAACCTGGTTGAATCACTTTCCAAATCGTTCTTTAGCTGGGTCAAACATTACATTTTGAACAGGAAAAGCTGTCATGGGAGTATCTGTGTATTATCATCAGCTATATATATAGCGCAGCTAATTCCGCAGTGCTGTACAGAGAACTCACTCACATCAGCCCCTGCCCCTGCCCCATTGGAGCTTACAGTCTAAATTCCGTAACACACACAAACGAGGGTCAATTTAATAGCAGCCAATTAACCTACCAGTATGTTTTTGGAGTGTGAGAGGAAACCAGAGCACCCGGAGGAAACCCACACAAACACGGGAAGAACATACAAACTCCACACAGATAAGGCCATGGTCAGGAATAGAACTCATGACCCCAGTGCTGTGAGGCAGAAGTGCTAACCACTGAGCTACCATGCTGCCCCAAAGGAAGTTTTTTTATTTTCCCAAAGGAAGATTTTTACAAAACACCAGGGGGTATATTTACTAAACTGTTTGAGAAAGTGGAGATGTTGCCTTTAGCAACCAATCAGGTTCTAGTTATCATTTATTTAGTCTATTCTACAAAATGACAGCTATAATCTGATTGGTTGCTATAGACAACATCTCCACTTATTCAAACCCGCAGTTTAGTAAATATACCCCAAGGATGTTATTTAGAGGTAGGAGCATGATCAAAATTGCTCATTTGTGTGCTGTAAATGAGGTTAATATTGTTTAAAAAAAAAAGACTGATTACAGCAACAAATGAAGAAAACTGTTACAACAATGAATATGCGTTAGTGCAGAATCGTGACGTTACGACTGCATTCTTTCAGTGTCCAGACCAGTTTCCTATGTTACTGTTTGGTGATATCGCTGAGCCCTTGCGGCTTACCACACCCACCTCACTATGCAAAACTATGTCAGTGTTTGATCAACACCGAACTCTCTCTCTCTCTCTCCCTCTCTCTCTCCCTCTCTCTCTCCCTCTCTCTCCCTCTCACTCCCTCTCTCTCTCCCTCTCTGATATCCCGAGGAGAAGCTCACCCAGAGTGGGAGGACCGGTTCTCTGGACAGACAGAGTTGCAGACACTGTACTGAGCACACTTTACTAAAGGGCCATAAATGTCAAAATAGAAGCTGAGTCTATACATCTAGTAACATTGACAAATGCACAGTATAACAGGGGTAATATATTGTACTACAGGAAGTCAGTGCAACTTTTTTGCAAAATGAGAGTAAAAGTCATCTACATGTGAAATAACTGGGGGAGGGGATGGAATACTTTGTAGCCTAAACTCAGTTTTTTTGCACTTTTTATTGCAGTCTAGGGGGCGCTAGTTTGCAAAACTTTAATACCCTCAAACTTATGATCCGCCCAAACGAGGTTGAAAAGGGATGTGACCACGGTAAGCGGCCTAGCTGCGCGCTCTATAGAAAGTGAGGCACCAATAAGTGAGGCAATGACCTAAATGGGGTTTAGGTGATTTTATTTGCTATTCAACATTAGTTTATTGTTCAGTGCAGGTCTTTTAGAAATGAATAGAGCTATCGCCATGCACCCCAGAACATAAATATTACAGCATACACTATATAGTATAGCTGATAAAAAAAAAAAATATATATATATATATTTTTATTTTTTTTACAAAATAAGGTTTTATTTTTTTTTTTTTGTAAAAGCAGTGGAGCTGGAAGCTCAGACCAGGATTTAAGTTACAGTCATGTAATATGTCTTCAGGAATGCTCAGCAGAGCAGAACGGAGTACCTATAATAACAGCCTGAATTCTTTGTGTCTGGAGACATTCCCTAGAGAATCCGGCCCATGGTGACATGATAGCGTCACGCAGTTGCTGCATATTTGTCAGCTGCGCAATCATGCTGCCAATCTCTTGTTCCACCACATCTCAAAGGTGATCTATTGCACCTTTGAGATTGCCCATCCTCCCCGAATTTCCAGGATACTCCCAAATAAGGGGTACCTCTCCCAGGAGAGCAGGCTATCCTCCACCACCCTACCCACTTTCTAGTGAAACGCTCCCGCACCCGTGACACAAATGACGCAGTTGCGTCATTTTGTTGTGGGGGTAGGGACAAATTATGCCATTCGCTGCGCTGATGTCCCCTCTGCATTAGCCACCTGACCTCATTGCCTGAGGTAACTGCTTTTTTGGATTGAGATCTGGTGACTGTGAAGATCATTGGAGTACACTGAACTTATTGTTATGTTTGTGGAACTAGCTTGAGATAATGTGTGCTTTGTGACATGGCGTGTTATCCTGCTGGAAATAGCCATTAGATTGTTCGATGGGTACGCTGTGGTCAGCAACCATACTCAGGTAGGCTGTGGCATTTAAACAATGCTCAATTAGTATTAAGTGGCCTACTGTGTGTCATTATACTTTCCCTATACTATTACACTACCAGCAGCCTGCACAGTTATCACAAGGCAGGAAGGATCTTGTTGTTTACTCCAAATACTGACCCTATTATCTGCATGTTCCAGCAGAAGTCGAGATTCGTCGGACCAGGTGACACTTTCCAGTCTTCATCTGTCCAGTTTTGGTGAGCATGTGTCCACTGTGGAACCCGTTGTGGTCTTCTGCTGCTGTGGCCCATCCACTTCAAGGTCCGACGCGCTGTGCGTTCAGAGGCGCTCTTCTGCATGCCACCGTTGTAACGCACAGTTACCCTAAACCACCGTTGGGAAACGAGAATCTGGGGAGGGATCCCCAATGGTGCTGTGAATGTATAGTGTAGGGCAGATCGCCCGGCATTGCACATTGAGAAATAATAATGTGAGGATGAACACAGTGAGGAACTTGAATGCTAAATGGAGTTTACTGCCACCCAGTTTACTAGAGAGAAGTGGCTGGCATAGAAAAGGAAATGAGAGTAGTCGCACTAGTGTGTCCTGACTCGGAAGGGGAGAACAGGGATGTGCAAGTTATTATAGGGACAAATGTCCATGTGTTTAATGCACTAAAATCCAGGCCTGGTATCCGCAGCCGCGGCGGCTCACTGCCGGTTATAGCGTTGTTTTCAGTATTGCTGCCTGCTTCTGTGCTGTGTTGGTGTTCCCGTGTATGACCTCTGCCCGTTCCTGGATTCTGATTATATGCCTGTGACCCTGACCGTCTGCCTGTACCCGGACTCTGTACCCAGACTCTAAATCTTTGCTTGTGACCCTGACCTTCTGCCTGTACCCGGTCTCAGAACCCTTGCCTTACCTGTGGCCCTTATCCAGCTAGCACCTGTCATCTCCACCTGTGCTCTGCCCACTCCGCAGATCTCTGGGCGGTCCCTACTCCGTGTAATACCTCCTGTACCTGTGCACTGCTGTGTGAACATAAACTTGTACTACACTGAGTGTTTGTCCTGGGGGCATCCGAGTACCTGTGAGCATATCCAGCCTCTACGGGAAAGGCGGCTGCTATAGGTGAAGAACTCTACTGCTATGTATGCTGCACTGGTTGCCGTAACACCTGGAAAAAGGAGGGAGTTTCCGAGCCGATGTTGAGGTGCAGTGTGAAAAATATGAATGGTGGTACGACCCTCCTCTTAGGGAAGTTGAAGTTGTCGTTCCTGATCCGAGACCTGTTCAGCACCCCAAGTATACTGAGGGCTTTGGGGAAGCCAATGGACGAGACAATGTGAAGAATGGAAAGAATGGGTCCAGAAGCTGAAATGCCAAGTTACCGGGGCCACTGGAAGAAAGCGATGTTGTGGGTAAAATCGAACACCCAGGAGGGGTGTCAGAGGGAGACCGAGAACAACTCTTAGCCCCTAATCAACTCAGGCAAAACACCAGGGCCCCAACGACGCTAACATATGACCAATTAGGAAGAGCCACTGAAGTGCCCTGTGTAGTACTCCTATATTGGTCTTACCCATGGCCATACTTTGGGCATCCTACTCTTAGCATTGTCCCAGGTCAGAGTCAGTGGGGATGTGTTAATATATAGAATGTGTTACCTCGTATTACTTTTCAGAGTGTGGAACAGGCTCATCAACTGGTCAGTGGGTGCCAGTCCTACTGGGGGAGAGTATAGCACTGGTGACCCAAGATGGCCGCACATGCACTTTAGATACCTCCACTGCCGCCAGAGAACAGCATCTCCCAGCATGCAGTGGGGAACAGGAGCTGGTGAAGAAGCAGTTAGAGATTCTAGGAGTGCAGCAGTTGGTGGAGGAGGAGAGGAAACAGTACTGAGCAAGGGCTACGGCGGCGACGAGAGAGGCCAGCGCTGTATAGACAGAGAAGAGAACCATAACAGGAGACATTATAAGCTGGACTGCTGTCGGAGGTCTGAACAGGTCTGAACAGAGGAGCAAAGAGAGAGAGGAAGTCTGACAAGTACCAATGTTTCTTATATTGTTCATGTGATTAGACTGAGCCATGTTATCTGTCAGGTAGGGAACAGGTGGGGAGGCCTGAAGAATATTGTATTATGCCCTTTTGCTAGACTGAGATATAATAATAAGGGGGAAGTGCAGGGACAGTCAGATAGGGGAAAGAGACTGAGTTTAAACTGGGAGAAACTGCACTAATTGTGGCATGGTGAGGAGCCAGCTATTATTAAAGTGACTTTATGCTTACACCTAAGAGGAATAAAGAGCACAGCGGGGTTATATATTGTGTTTTGCATTTGTATGGAATTGGGATAACAACAGACAAGAAAGCATGTTCTGTCAAATTGCCTGGAAGAAAGTAACAGTTCATTGGAGGAGAGTCATATTGCAAAGTGCTGCTGTATATAGACTGCTTACCCATATACCTGTGCTTAACATCCAAATGTACTTGTATGCTATGTGTTTACCACGTTAAAGCAGCTGTGATAGAGTTTAGTGTATATTGTTAGTGATAGTTATCGTTGTTAGAGAGATATTGAAAGATAGTTATTGGTGTGATAATATTTCCTTTGTGTGTTCCTGTGGTCCAGTGTAGGGGGGCAGAGGGTTCCCTGGTCTCTCTCTGGTGTTGGTGACTGGAGGACACTGCCCCACGAAGAGCCTACAGTACTTAGACTAAGGGGAAGGCACTGAGCGTAACTGAATACAAGGGAAAGAATCCATTCGCAGACAGAGCACACAAAGACTAGTACGCACACCCTAGCCGAGGAAAGGGGGTGTTACATTAACAAGGGGATTTCTCCCACAGAACTGATGCTCACTGGATGTTTTTTGTTTTGCTCACTATTCTCTGTAACCTCTAGAGACAGTTGTGCTGGGTGTAAGTCATTATGTGAGTGCACATGCACAGTACCACTTCTGTTATTCAGTGTACTGGGTGTAAGTCAATATTATGTGTGGACAGCTATACAGTACCACTTATTTTATCCTGTATGTTGGGTGTAATTTAATGCTCTATGTGGCAAGTTCTACTTTACAAATTATCTTATTTTGTATACTAAGGGTAAGACATTATTATGTGTATGTAGCTGCACAGTACCACTTCTCGTCTTCTATATTCTGGTTATAATTTATTTATCTGTGGGGGCAGCTGCACAGTACCACTTCTCTTATTCTGCATGCTGGGTGTAATTTGTTATACTGGACACACAGCTGCACAGTACCACTTCTCTTATCCTCAAACTGTCTACACAGAGTATCAGTTTATACTACTCTACATGCAGGGTTGTATGGATAACTGCACAGTATCACTTATTATGTGCAGTGAGTGTAATTTATTTACATGTGTGTGCAGATGCACAGTCCCACTTCTCTAATCTGTGCGGTGTAATTTGTTATTCTATGAGGATCGTGGTTTTTAATGCTATTTTATGATTTTCTGTGCTTAGCTTTGGTAAAGTAAATAATTTTTTATATAAATACAGCCTTTGATGTTTAATATTTCTGCCATAACTAAACTCATTGATTACAGAATTGATACTTATTAGATCTGTACAGTATATAACTGAATGGACCCAGTGTTGCTTTACTTTATATTTTGAGAATATGGTGTTAAACTGTATAGTTGTTTCATCACAATCAGGACGTGAGCTCACAAAGTACAGTAGGAAGACAGGCCTCTGACCAACGTCTGTAACGTGTTATTGTACTGAGATGATAATACATGTTTATAGCAGTAGAGGGCACTACTACGTCATAGATCTGCCTATCCTATCATTGTAATACAAAATGCACAGTTACAATGTTACTGTATTGCAAACACATTACCGATGGTACATTGACTGCTGGTCTAATGCTAGCCACAAGTTACAATCAGATCATTCAGGTATTTTCTTTTTATAAAGAATTAACATGGATTTGATGTCAATGAAATGGCTAAATCGATCAATGATCCGATTTTTTTCACTGGGAAAATTTTTGTCCAAAATTATTTTGTTGAACTGATTGAAGTGCATTGTAACCGTGTGATGAAATCGTGGCCATCCTGTGCCTGCCCTACAATGCCAATATACTGCAAATATCAGAGATCTGATTGGTAGGTTCTGGACAAATGACAGTGTTTGTAGAGTGCTGCAGGATGCCTTGCTTTGTACCAGAGATTGCCGGCTGTGTGATTTTACAAAGATATTTTTCGTGGGCACCTTCTGTAATTCTATTTTGCACCCATTGCTTACAATGTTCGCACCCGGTGGTTCTGTGTAGTAAATGTCCATGTCTCCACATAACTTGAAATCCTGCCACCCACCAGGCTTGCTGGAGACTGGATCCCATAGTCATTGTAGTTGCTACACTTCTAAAGTAACATAGAAAATCAATTACTGTTCTCATATTCTCTATATTCTGTAGCAAGTATTGTCTACTTCAACATATAGATTGTCTATCCAGATTCTGATTGCCCTGCAAACCATTAACCAGGGGATGTTCCAGCTTTTATTGTAGTACCTGCAGAAACATTCCTTAATTTTTCTATCCATAAGATTGTAAAGTGAGCCTCCATCTTTTAATGGTATAGCAGTTTTTGTGGATAAGTAAGTTACTGCAACACCAGGTACTAAATTCCTTATATTAGTCTCATCTTCCTGAAAGGGGTAGATTTATCAAACCTTCTAAAAAGGAAAGGTGGAGATATTGTTGAGAGTAACCAATCGGCTTCTATGTATCATTTATCTAGTACATTCTAGTACATTCCTGGCAATATTGGTGGCACATCCTAGAAGATATATGACCGGATAGATCAGTAGGAAATTATTATTATTATAACCACCACTGGGGCCCCCTGGGATACCCGAGCCCAGGTATCCCTCCCTTCCCTCCCTTCCTCTAATGACAAGGGGCAATAAAAGATAGAAGGGGAAATGACGGTGTTGATGAAATATATGATAAGTACCACTGAGAGATATGAAAGGGCGCAATGAGAGAGTATAATGACGATGTCAATGAGAAATATGAAGGGCAGCAATGAGGTATAAGAGGGTTCATTAGAAAAGAACTCCGCTCAGTGGGCAAAGAACGCTGACGTTCCTTTCCTCTCCGAGTAGGCATGTGCCGAGTGGCGCGCATAAGAGAGTCCCAGTATGTTAAGTAAGAAGAGCGTTTCCCTTCCTAGGATCATTGGGGTCCACTTCAAGATTTTCTATGGAGACCACAAATTTTTAGTTACCCCTGACTCATGTCAATGCCATATGTAAGCTAATCCTAGCAGCCCCTACATATATGACAGGATGGACTGCCTATGTCATCCTGTCTGTTGTTGCTGAGAACCGGCTGGGCTTACTTTGCCATTGTTGCTTTTGTTATCCCAAACGCGCCCTCTCACCGCAGTAGGAGGGGCTTACAAATGCTGCCACCACTGGACTTTACCGGCATCCAGTACCGGGTTTCTTCTTGGTAACTGACGCTGCTAGTGTACCCCGTTACTGGTGTACCTGGGCTGGTACCCCTGACCTCTTCCTATGGATCAGGGAAGCTGTGGATGGATCCTCCCTGGCCTATCACACTGGCCAGAGCTGCTGTGTAGCGGATGCTGGGTCCAAACCTCAGAAACATCCGGGAATGGATTAGATTTTGGGTCTAATCTGTAGGTCACAGGATTTTCAGCATGGGAGATGTTTTCAAGCAGGTCTTTGAAGCAAGTGATGTTTATTTGCAGTCACACTGATTGAAGGTACCAGTGCTCAGTCAGGTGGAATCAAGAACAATTTTCAATACAAGACAGGGCTTTTTATACAGATTTGGACACAGCCTCACAGGCTATTTTTATAATCAGGATGCAATTTGTTTACCCAAATATGGATTTACATGCAATGCAAAGCTAACAATATTTATGCTTATCTGTGTTATCCTAAGACTTTGCTGTGATTTACTGGTTCTTGTTTCAGACACAGAGAAACTCTAACAGCAGTCTAATTAAACCTTCCTTTGCCTTCAGGTGCTAGATCCTCACACATCAAAAGGTCTAGTTAACATAGGTCCTTTCTTCCAACAGTTGCAGGAAACACATTTCCTCCAATGAAAATAATTCCCCAAGAAAAGTTGCAGAACCCCAAACAAGGCATTTCCTTACACCAAGATACACAAAAGACTTCCTAAATAAAGGCTTATTGTATCAGATATATGCATCAGAAATAATGCACTTTCTCCTCTAGCAAGGTTAAAACAGAAAAAAACTAATTTTCTCCCCTGGTCTCAGAAATAAAGATTTCCCTTACCAAAATATACACAATATCAAAAATAAGTGCATTTGCAATTGTATAAATAAACGCTCTGCGCTATTTCCTTTAAATAAATTTATACCATAAGTCACTTATAAGTGATCCAGTCACAATATCCAAATATGTAAACCACTTCCCTGTTTCAGGGATACGTTTCCATCAATATAAATGAAGTAGTATTACAATGTATGACGTTCTCCTCATCTCCTGTCTTTTCTTTATAATATCAGGTCTGTATAGGCCTTCATTTGTATTGGGCCTCCCTGCACTCTCCCTTTTGGTTTAATATCATAAGGTATTCCCAGTCCCAAAACCTTATTTACTTCTGGTCCAGCATTCACGTTATCTGGCCGGGTTCCTTGAGGTCTTTTGCATGGTGAATACTGACCCACTCGCTCCTTAGCGTCTGTTGGCAGACGCTAAGGATCGACACTGACAACACAAAACCTGTCTGAAAAGTTTTAGGGTGAAGACATATTAGGACTCTACTTGCTCCTTTTGTTTTGGACCTTGAACCAATTTTTAAAAAACTTTCCACATTCTCTCTTATGCGAAATAATGAAAGGAATAATATATATATATTTTCAATATTCCATCTTTCCATCGCCGTTGCCCACTCTAACAGCCACTAAATATGAGTGACATTGTGATTCATTGTTTACCGGAGGACTTATAATTTTATTCAGCATTATATTGTGTACAATTTATGGTGATTATCAAGTACATTATTATGTCAGGATTACAGCAAGCTATAGTATTGTGTTTGTATTATTAAAGTGTATTTTAATTTAGTCCTACTCTGTTGGTATTGTACTACTTTATTGCATTTGCAGAGTGGGGAACCCACACATTTCCTATACAGCAGCAAATCTGATCCAATTCTTTAATTATTTAAAATAGTTTGATATGTTTTATATTATTTGTTGTTGTTATTAGACCCACAGTGCGCCATAAGGTTCTTTTCTGGTTTCTAATACTTTGAATTATCCTTTAAATTTTCTCCCGTCAGATGGCAACTTGTTCACCCCAACTCATGGGGTCTAACACAAGGTCTAACTCAGCGTCTTTGAGCATAGCTATAAATTAGTCTCCTATGATGGGGAGCGGTCAGATGAGAGCCCACCACCTAATCTTTAACCTAACACGTCTGAATCTGAAGTTACCTCATGCTTTGACCTAACATTAGCCCAAACCCTAATCCAAGCCTTAGTATGATTAATAAACCTAGCTCAAGTTCTGAAAGCCATGCAGAGTGCTCAAATAACTCTTCCTTGAAAAATCCCCAAAAAATAAATAGATTCTTACACTGGAAAGTTTGTAGAAGGAACACATATATATTTTGTTTGTCATGTAGTGCTTTCTTCATAAAACTAATTACATTCCATGTTTTGGGTACAGTTAAAATCCCAATTCATCTATTTCAAAGGGACATGGTGACGTACTAATACAATATTTGCTTTAGAACAAATATTTCTGATAGATAGAAAGAACAGACCTCAATGTGTTTTTCACATACAAATTGTATAAATTCAAAATTTAAAACAACACATTCAGCCATTTAGAATGAAAGTTTATTGCTTTCCCTTGATTCTAAAGGGGAACAGGCTAATTCATTATTAGGACAATCATTATAAAGAAGAAAGACATTTTATATAGACAACTTCTCATAGTAGGAGGCAGAACAAAATAAACTTTCAAATTGAAAACACCTTCATTTCATGTTTATTAATAATAATAATAGTATCCATAGGGTGACCATAAACCAGATGGTGTATTACATCCATATGGGTAAAATGGCAGAGCCTGGGAAGATGACTGAGGGGGTACTTGTTGAGGTGCAGCCTGGGAAGGTGGCACTTGTTGAGACAGAGCCTGGGGAGTTGATAGAGATGCCACCTGTTGAGGTACAGTCTGGGAACTTGATTGAGTTGTCACTTGTTGATAGACAGCTTGCGGAGCTGGCTGGGGTGCTACTTGCAGAGGCACATACTGGGAAGTTGATTGAGATGTTATTTGTTGAGGCAGCGTCTGGGAAGTTGACTGTGGTACCACTTGTTGAGGGACAGCCTGGGAACTTGTCTGAGATATAATTTGTTGAGAGAAAGCTTGGCGGGTTGACTGAGGTGCTACTTGTGTTGAAACCTGGGAGGTTGACTGAGGTGCCACTACCGGAAAAGACAGCTGAACCGCTGATACTTGACTTTGTGTTGGTGGTTGAGTTGGAACCAGTACCTGAGCTACTACTTGACTTTGAGCTGGCACTTGAGCTAATGGAAATGCAGCTTGAGATATAACTTGTTGGCCATGAATTGGTAGTTGAACAGGCACTTGTGTTTGAGCTGGTTGTTGAAAAGGTGCTTGAGTTGCTGGTACATGACTTTGAGATGTCGATACAGCTTGCACCAGTTGTTGACTCTGAGCTGCTTGTTGAGATGAAGCCTGAGCTGGAACCTGGCTTTGAACTGCTATTTGAACTGGCATTTGAGCTGGTGGTTGAGTTAGTACTTGACTTTGAACTAGAACTTGCTGAACTTGGGCAGGCACCACTTGCTGTCCCTGAGCTGTTAGTTGACCTGGCATTTGCTGACCTTGAGCTGGCACCACTTGTTGACCCTGAACTGTTAGTTGAGCTGGCATTTGAACTGGACCCTGAGGTGGAACTTGGCTTTGCACTGCTGTTTGAGCTGACACTTGAGCTGGAGCTTGAGTTGCTGTTTGTTGTCTTTGAGTTGGTAGTTGAGTGGGCAGTTGCTGAACTTGACTTGGCACCACTTGTTGATCCTGAGCTGGTTGTTGAGCTGGCATTTGACTTGGAGCCTGAGCTGGAATTTGGCTTTGCACTACTGATTGAGCTGGCACTTGAGCTAGTGGTTGGACTTGACCTTGACCTGGTGTTTGAATAAGCAGTTGCTGAACTTGAGGTGGAAACACTGTTTGCATGGGTACCCAAGGACTTAATCCATATGGTATAAATGGGAATACATTTTGTTGGGACTGAGTTGGTACTTGGACAGGTATTTGAGCTGGCACTTGCTGACCCTGAGCTGGTTGTTGAGCTGGCACTTGACTTGGAACCTGAGCTGGAACTTGGCTTTGCATTACTGATTGAGCTGGCACTTGAGCTACTGGTTGAACTTGACCTTGAGATTGAACTTGAGCTGGTGTTTGTTGGCTTTGAGCTGTTAATTGAGCAGGTAGTTGCTGAAATTGAGGTGGAAACACTTGCTGACCTTGAGCTATTTGTGTTGGCATTTGGCTTGGAGCCTGCACTGGCCACTGGCTTTGAACTTGACCTTGATATGGTGTTTGTTGAGCTGGCACTTGCTGAACTTGTGTAAGGATCACTTGTTGACCCTGAGCTGGTTGTTGAGCTGACACTTGACCTGGAGTCTGAGCTGGAACTTGACTTTGCACTACTGATTGAGCTGGCACTAGAGCTACTGGTTGAACTTGACCTTGAAATGGAATTTGAGCTGGTGTTTGTTGGCCTTCAATTGGTAGTTGTGGTGACACTTGCAGTCCTTGAGGTGGAAACACTTGTTGACCCTGAGCTGTTTGTTGAGCTGGTACTTGAACTGGAGTCTGAGCTGATATTTGTTGACCCTGAGCTGGTGGTTGACCAGGCATTTGCTGAATTTGAGGTGGTAACACTGTTTGCATGGGTACCCAAGGACTTAATCCATAAGGTATAGATGGGAACACATTTTGTTGTGACTGAGTCAGTACTTGGACAGGTGTTTGAGCTGGCACTTGAGCTGGTGTTTGTTGAGCTGGAACTTGCTGAACTTGAGCAGGCACCGCTTGTTGTCCCTGAGCTGGTTGTTGAGCTGGTATTTGGCCTGCAGACTGTTGTGAAACTTGGCTCTGCACTACTGTTTGAGCTGGCACTTGAGCTGGTGTTTGCTGGCCTTGAGCTGGTAGTTGAGGTAGCACTTGTTGACCTTGAGTTAGCAACACTTGTTGACCCTGAGCTGGTGCTTGAACTTGAGCCTGAGCTGGAACTTGGCTTTGCCCTACTGATTGAGATGACAGTTGAGCTAGTGGTTGAGCTTGACCTCGAGCTGGAACTTGAGCTAGTGTTTGCTGTCCTTGAGCTGATGGTTGAGCAGGCACTTGCTGAACTTGAGGTGGCAACACAGTTTGCATGGATACCCAAGGATTTAATCCATATTGTATATATGGGAGCACATTTTGTTGTGACTGAGCTGATACTTGGACAGCTGTTTGAGCTGGCACTTGCTGAACTTGGGCAGGCACCACTTGTTGTCCCAGAATTGGTTGTTGAGCTGGCATTTGACTTGGAGGTTGTACTGGAACTTGGCTTTGCACTGCTGTTTGAGCTGGCATTTGTGGTAGTGGTTTACCTTGATTTGGAACTTGAGTTGTAAGTTGAGCAGGTAGTTGCTGAAATTGAGGTGGCAACACTTGCTGACCATGAGCTGGTGTTTGAATTGACACTTGACTTGAAGCCTGTGTTGGCCATTGACTTTGAATTTGACCTTGATATGACACTTGAGCTGGTGTTTGTTGAGCTGGAACTTGCTGAACTTGAGTAGGGATCACTTGTTGACCCTGAGCTGGTTGTTGAACTGGCATTTGACTTGGAGGTTGTACTGGAACTTGACTTTGCACTACTGATTGAGCTGGCATTTGAGCTACTGGTTGAACTTGACCTGGAAATGGAACTTGAGATGGTGTTTTTTGTCCTTGGGCTGGTAGTTGAGGTGGCACTTGCATAGCTTGATTTGGAAACACTTGTTGACCCTGAGCTAGTTGTTGAGCTGGTACTTGACCTGGAGCCTGAGCTGGAACTTGGCTTTGCAGTACTGATTGAGCTGGCACTTGAGCTACTGGTTGAACTTGACCTTGAGATGAAACTTGAACTGTTGTTTGTTGACCTGAAGCTGGAAGTTGAACAGGCACTTGCTGAACTTGAGGTGGAAACACTGTTTGCATGGGTACCCAAGGACTTAATCCATAAGGTATATATGGGAACACATTTTGTTGTGACTGAGTTGGTACTTGGACAAGTATTTGAGCTGGTGTTTGTTGAGCTGGAACTTGCTGAACTTGAGCAGGCATCACTTGTTGTCCCTGAGTTGGTTGTTGAACTGGCACTTGACTTGGGGCCTGAGCTGGAATTTGGCTTTGCACTACTGTTTGAGCTGATACTTGAGCTAGTTGTTGAACTTGACCTTGAAATGGAACTTGAGATGGTGTTTGTTGTCCTTGGGCTGGTAGTTGAGGTGGCACTTGCATAGCTTGATTTGGAAACACTTGTTGACCCTGAGCTAGTTGTTGAGCTGGTACTTGACCTGGAGCCTGAGCTGGAACTTGGCTTTGCAGTAAAGATTGAGCTGGCACTTGTGCTACTGGTTGAACTTGACCTGGAAATGGAACTTGAGATGGTGTTTGTTGACCTTGGGCTGGTAGTTGAGGTGGCACTTGCATAGCTTGATTTAGAAACACTTGTTGACCCTGAGCTAGTTGTTGAGCTGGTACTTGACCTGGAGCCTGAGCTGGAACTTGGCTTTGCAGTACTGATTGAGCTGGCACTTGAGCTACTGGTTGAATTTGACCTTGAGATGAAACTTGAACTGTTGTTTGTTGACCTGAAGCTGGAAGTTGAACAGGCACTTGCTGAACTTGAGGTGGAAACACTGTTTGCATGGGTACCCAAGGACTTAATCCATAAGGTATATATGGGAACACATTTTGTTGTGACTGAGTTGGTGCTTGGACAAGTATTTGAGCTGGCACTTGAGCTGGTGTTTGTTGAGCTGGAACTTGCTGAACTTGAGCAGGCATCACTTGTTGTCCCTGAGTTGGTTGTTGAACTGGCACTTGACTTGGGGCCTGAGCTGGAATTTGGCTTTGCACTACTGTTTGAGCTGATACTTGAGCTAGTGGTTGAACTTGACCTTGAAATGGAACTTGAGATGGTGTTTGTTGTCCTTGGGCTGGTAGTTGAGGTGGCACTTGCATAGCTTGATTTGGAAACACTTGTTGACCCTGAGCTAGTTGTTGAGCTGGTACTTGACCTGGAGCCTGAGCTGGAACTTGGCTTTGCAGTAATGATTGAGCTGGCACTTGTGCTACTGGTTGAACTTGACCTGGAAATGGAACTTGAGATGGTGTTTGTTGTCCTTGGGCTGGTAGTTGAGGTGGCACTTGCATAGCTTGATTTGGAAACACTTGTTGACCCTGAGCTAGTTGTTGAGCTGGTACTTGACCTGGAGCCTGAGCTGGAACTTGGCTTTGCAGTACTGATTGAGCTGGCACTTGAGCTACTGGTTGAACTTGACCTTGAGATGAAACTTGAACTGTTGTTTGTTGACCTGAAGCTGGCAGTTGAACAGGCACTTGCTGAACTTGAGGTGGAAACACTGTTTGCATGGGTACCCAAGGACTTAATCCATAAGGTATATATGGGAACACATTTTGTTGTGACTGAGTTGGTACTTGGACAAGTATTTGAGCTGGCACTTGAGCTGGTGTTTGTTGAGCTGGAACTTGCTGAACTTGAGCAGGCATCACTTGTTGTCCCTGAGTTGGTTGTTGAACTAGCACTTGACTTGGAGCCTGAGCTGGAATTTGGCTTTGCACTACTGTTTGAGCTGATACTTGAGCTAGTGGTTGAACTTGACCTTGAAATGGAACTTGAGATGGTGTTTGTTGTCCTTGGGCTGGTAGTTGAGGTGGCACTTGCATAGCTTGATTTGGAAACACTTGTTGACCCTGAGCTAGTTGTTGAGCTGGTACTTGACCTGGAGCCTGAGCTGGAACTTGGCTTTGCAGTAATGATTGAGCTGGCACTTGTGCTACTGGTTGAACTTGACCTGGAAATGGAACTTGAGATGGTGTTTGTTGTCCTTGGGCTGGTAGTTGAGGTGGCACTTGCATAGTTTGATTTGGAAACACTTGTTGACCCTGAGCTAGTTGTTGAGCTGGTACTTGAACTGGAACTTGGTTTTGCAGTACTGATTGATTTGGCACTTGAGCTAGTGGTTGAACTTGACCTTGAGACGGAACTTGAGCTGATGTTTGTGGACCTTTAGTTGGTGGTTGAGCAGGCACTTGCTGAACTTGAGGTGGAAACACTGTTTGCATGGGTACCCAAGGACTTAATCCATATGGTATATATGGGAACACATTTTGCTGTGACTGAGCTGGTATTTGGACATCTGTTTGTGCTGGCACTTGCTGAACTTGGACAGGCACCACTTGTTGCCCCTGAGTTGGCTGTTGAGCTGGCATTTGGCCTGGAATCTGTGCTGGAACTTGAATTGACACTGCTGTTTGAGCTGGCCCTTGAGGCAGTGTTTGAACTTGGCCTTGAAGTGGAACATATGCTGGTGTTTGTTGACCTTGAGCTGGTAATTGAGTGGTCAGTTGCTGAACTTGAATTGGCACCACTTGTTGACCCTGAGCTAGTTGTTGAGCTTGCACTTGACTTGGAGTTTGAGCTGGAACTTGGCTTTGCACTACTGATTGAGCTGGCATTGGAACTAGTGTTTGTACTTGACCTTGATATGGAACTTGAGCTGGTAGCTGAGAAGGCACTTGCTGAGTGGGGACATAATTTTGGACCTGTGGAGCTATATGAGGTAACTGCTGAGTAGATACAGTAGTGGGTGTCTGATTTAGGATCTGTGGAATTACTGCCTGAGGTACAGCCTGAGTGTGTACCTGAGAAAGTACCTGGGATGTTGTCGGTGAGGGTACTTGAGTTTGGGCAGCTTCAGTAACTGGTTGCAGAGACACCCAAGGACATACCCCATATGGTATATATGGGAGCACATTTTGTTGTGAGTAAGTTGGTACTGGTGTTTGAGCTGGCACTTGCTGAGTTTGGGGTGGCAACACTTGTTGACCCTGAGTTGGTTGTTGAGCTTGTAGTTGACCTGAAGCCTGAGCTGGAACCTGGCCTTGCACTGCTGTTTGAGCTGGCACTTGAGCTATTACTTGAACTTGACCTTGATGTGGAACTTGAGTTGGTATGTGCTGGCCTTGAGCTGTTAGTTGAGCTGGCACTTGCTGAACTTGAGCTGGAACCACTTGCTGAACCTGAGCTGGTTGTTGAGCTGCCACTTGACCTGGAGCCTGTACTGGAACTTGGCTTTGCACTGATGTTTGACCTGGCACTTGAGTTATCGGTTGAACTTGACTTTGATTTGGCACTTGAGTTGGTGTTTGTTGACCTTGAGCAGGTAGTAGAGCTGGCACTTGTTGAACTTGAGGTGGCACCACTTGTTGACCCTGAGATGGTTGTTGAGCTAGCACTTGACCTGGAGCCTGAGCTGGAACTTGGCTTTGCACTGCTGTTTGCACTGACACTTGAGCTAGTGGTTGAACTTGACTTTGATTAGGAACTTGGGTTGGTGTTTGTTGACCTTGAGTTGGTAGTTGAGCTGGCACTTGCTGAACTTGAGGTGGCACCAATTGTTGACCGTGAGATGGTTGTTGAGCTAGCACTTGACCTGGAGCCTGAGTTATAAATTGGCTTTGCACTACTATTTGAGCCGGCACTTGAGCTTGTGATTGAACTTGAGCTTGAAATGGAACTTGAGCGGGTGTTTCTTGGCCTTGAGCTGGTAGTTGAGGTAGCACTTGTAGACCTTGAGGTGGAAACACTTGTTGACCCTGAGCTGGTTGTTGAGCTAGCACTTGACCTGGAGCCTGAGCTGGAACTTGGCTTTGCACTACAGATTGAGCCGGCACTTGAGCTAGTGTTTGAATTTGACCTTGAGATGGAACTTGAGCTGGTGTTTGCTGACCTTGAGCTGATGGTTGAGCTGGCATTTGCTGAACTTGAGGTGGCATTACTGATTGCATGGGTACCCAAGGACTTAATCCATATGGCATATATGGGAACACATTTTGTTGAGTTTGTGCTTGGACAGGTGTTTGAGCTGGCAGTTGCTGAACTTGAACAGGCACCACTTGTTGAGCTGGCACCTGTTGAACTAACACAATCTGTTGACCCTGAGCTGGTGATAAAGTTAAAACTTGTTGACTTTGAGTGAATGTTTGTGTAGGCACTTGTTGGGATAAAGCCGGAAGTTGTTGGCCTGTGATTGGCAATTGATTTTGATTTGGCACTTCAGTCAGTGTTTGAGCTGGAACTGCAACTGACTGTGGGAGTGGGGGTATGTACAGGTTAGAAACATAACTTTGCTGGTTTGTCTGATTAGATGTTGCTGGTGCTTGAGTTGGGACTTGGTTGATAGGCTCTTGTGTGTAAAATCCAGCAGCTTGTTGCTGACTTACAGCACTTTGTTGTTGGATATAATACTGTTGAGCGCTCTTTCCTTTAAGCATATGTTTGTAATATGCCTTAGCAACAACACAAACCAGATTGATGTATTCTTTAAAGCTAATTTCACCATCGCGATTTCTGTCCACAGCTTTCATTACTAAGTCGATGGTTTCCGCATCTCCCGTATTCTGTGATATAGATGAAAATTAATGATTTGTACATTAAAGTTTTATTTTATTTTCATTTTATACTTTTTATCTTAAATGGACACAGATAACAAATCCAAAATGTACAAAACAGTAATCGCTAAATATGCAAGGTGTTCATATTATTGGAAACCCCCAAAATATCAGGGAGCTTAGGAGTCTGTTGTTATTGTCCCAAAACAGGGACATGTTTTTTAGTTTTGCAAGTAAAGAAGTGATGTTAGGAATTGAAAAGCTTTGAGTCTCTACTTGGTGAATGAGGATTGGGATTTCACTTTAGGTAGCTGTAAGAAGGAATGAAGCAGAATTCCTTTTCAAAAAAACAGCAGGCCATTTTTCATTCAGATTCACAACTTGTAATTATAGACACTCCCTATATCTATCTGCTTACCATAAGTTGGTTTTCAAGGTAACCTGTATTTAGAAGCTAATCAGCCCTTCTAGTCAGCTTCCTCCAATTCAGCTCTCACTTTAATCAGACCCTGCCGTGTAGCCAATTGTTATATCACTCAGAACTTTTCAATTACGCTAAAACATAGTTAACCATTAGCGTTGCTAAGAAGCAGATTGCAGTGCTGTATTTCCACCTGAAGGTATCAGAAACATTAAAATACTGGAGATCAAATAAGATGAACAAGGACATAACTTTGTTCCCTGTCACTGTACATGGATTTAGGATAAAATTGTGTTCTGTTATTGTTAGATTCAAGCTTTAGACAATGATATAAATCAAATATTTATATAATCGCATTTCTAATACTCACTTTAATGGCCTCAGACAGTTCCACCTGTATGAGCTGCTCCATTTCTGCTGGTTTAAGAGTTTGTTGGAGATCTGGCCACTGGGAATATTTCTCATAGATCTCCAGAATACTGTGGATGGCTTGCATGAGGCCAGACATTTTTGATGTTGTTCTTTAAACCTGTAATGACATGAAGAACATAAAAACACAGCGTGTACGATGGGTTTATAGCCTTCCTTATTGTCTAAAATATATCATCTTTATTGCCTCCTATCCCTGTGTGATGAAATCAGTGAAAATGGCTTCAGTATGGGCATTCAGTATTACTCTGATGATGGCAATAGCTGTAGTGTTCAGTGATTCAGCTACAGGTCACTCCCTTTAGATTTAAATGTAGATTACTATAGTAGTTTACACTTGATATGATGAATGAAATAAGTACACTTACCAAGCAATCAGAGTCTAAGATGAAGCAGTAATTAAGGAAAGAAGTACTGGAGCAGTTAAGAAATGATTGGCTCAAACAATGTGCTAAGTGAAGGAACATAGTCATGAAAATGGAATTGGGGCACTAAGTAAAAAATGGACAGGAGCAATTATGGATGGAGATGAAGTAGCAGTCATGGAAAAAGGTCCAGGAACAGTCATTAAAGGAGGTGTAGCAGCATTTACAGAAGAAGGAGCAGTTAGAGAATGAGATACAGGAGCAGTTACAGAAGGAGATACAGGAGCAGTTACAGAAGGAGATACAGGAGCAGTTACAGAAGAAGATACAGGAGCAGTTACAGAAGGAGATACAGGAGCAGTTACAGAAGGAGATACAGGAGCAGTTACAGAAGGAGATGAAGGAGCAGTTACAGAAGGAGATACAGGAGCAGTTACAGAAGGAGATACAGGAACAGTTACAGAAAGAGATGCAGGAGCAGTTACAGAAGGAGATACAGGAGCAGTTACAGAAGGAGATACAGGAGCAGTTACAGAATGAGATACAGGAGCAGTTACAAAAGGAGATGCAGGAGCAGTTACAGAAGGAGATGCAGGAGCAGTTACAGAAGGAGATACAGGAGCAGTTGCAGAAGGAGATACAGGAGCAGTTACAGAAGGAGGTGCAGGAGCAGTTACAGAAGGAGATGCAGGAGCAGTTACAGAAGGAGATGCAGGAGCAGTTACAGAAGGAGATACAGGAGCAGTTACAGAAGGAGATACAGGAGCAGTTACAGAAGGAGGTACAGGAGCAGTTACAGAAGGAGATGCAGGAGCAGTTACAGAAGGAGATGCAGGAGCAGTTACAGAAGGAGATGCAGGAGCAGTTACAGAAGGAGATGCAGGAGCAGTTACAGAAGGAGATGCAGGAGCAGTTACAGAAGGAGATGCAGGAGCAGTTACAGAAGGAGATGCAGGAGCAGTTACAGAAGGAGATGCAGGAGCAGTTACAGAAGGAGATGCAGGAGAAGTTACAGAAGGAGATACAGGAGCAGTTACAGAAGGAGATACAGGAGCAGTTACAGAAGGAGATGCAGGAGCAGTTACAGAAGGAGATGCAGGAGAAGTTACAGAAGAAGGTGCAGGAGCAGTTACAGAAGGAGATGCAGGAGCAGTTACAGAAGGAGATGCAGGAGCAGTTACAGAAGGAGATACAGGAGCAGTTACAGAAGGAGATGCAGGAGCAGTTACAGAAGGAGATACAGGAGCAGTTGCAGAAGGAGATGCAGGAGCAGTTACAGAAGGAGATACAGGAGCAGTTACAGAAGGAGATACAGGAGCAGTTACAGAAGGAGATGCAGGAGCAGTTACAGAAGGAGGTGCAGGAGCAGTTACAGAAGGAGGTGCAGGAGCAGTTACAGAAGGAGATACAGGAGCAGTTACAGAAGGAGATACAGGAGCAGTTACAGAATGAGATACAGGAACAGTTACAGAAAGAGATGCAGGAGCAGTTACAGAAGGAGATGCAGGAGCAGTTACAGAAGGAGATACAGGAGCAGTTACAGAAGGAGATACAGGAGCAGTTACAGAAGGAGATGCAGGAGCAGTTACAGAAGGAGATACAGGAGCAGTTACAGAAGGAGATACTGGAGCAGTTACAGAAGGAGGTGCAGGAGCAGTTACAGAAGGAGATGCAGGAGCAGTTACAGAAGGAGGTGCAGGAGCAGTTACAGAAGGAGATGCAGGAGCAGTTACAGAAGGAGATGCAGGAGCAGTTACAGAAGGAGATGCAGGAGCAGTTACAGAAGGAGGTGCAGGAGCAGTTACAGAAGGAGGTGCAGGAGCAGTTACAGAAGGAGATGCAGGAGCAGTTACAGAAGGAGATGCAGGAGCAGTTACAGAAGGAGATACAGGAGCAGTTACAGAAGGAGATGCAGGAGCAGTTACAGAAGGAGATACAGGAGCAGTTGCAGAAGGAGATGCAGGAGCAGTTACAGAAGGAGGTGCAGGAGCAGTTACAGAAGGAGATACAGGAGCAGTTACAGAAGGAGATACAGGAGCAGTTACAGAAAGAGATACAGAAACAGTTACAGAAAGAGATGCAGGAGCAGTTACAGAAGGAGATACAGGAGCAGTTACAGAAGGAGGTGCAGGAGCAGTTACAGAAGGAGATGCAGGAGCAGTTACAGAAGGAGGTGCAGGAGCAGTTACAGAAGGAGGTGCAGGAGCAGTTACAGAAGGAGATGCAGGAGCAGTTACAGAAGGAGATGCAGGAGCAGTTACAGAAGGAGATACAGGAGCAGTTACAGAAGGAGATGCAGGAGCAGTTACAGAAGGAGATACAGGAGCAGTTACAGAAGGAGATGCAGGAGCAGTTACAGAAGGAGATACAGGAGCAGTTGCAGAAGGAGATGCAGGAGCAGTTACAGAAGGAGATGCAGGAGCAGTTACAGAAGGAGGTGCAGGAGCAGTTACAAAAGGAGATACAGGAGCAGTTACAGAAGGAGATGCAGGAGCAGTTACAGAAGGAGATGCAGGAGCAGTTACAGAAGGAGATGCAGGAGCAGTTACAGAAGGAGATGCAGGAGCAGTTACAGAAGGAGATGCAGGAGCACAATGACAACGACAGACAATATATTGTATTAATGTCTTGAGAAGTGATGACCATACATTTTACAGCCCACAACAACAAACACCACTGTGCTGATGAATGAAATACAGTGAAGGTTGGTACTATCCACCCCAGAGTACATGGATAAAGCCTGACATGTCCGTGTCACTGTGGATGCTGGATCATCCGTGTTCACTGTAACTATCCATTCTTGCACCTTCCTTCATCCAGATGTTTCAGATCACTTGTTCCTATCTGTAATCATTATCTAGTTCTATCATACGTCAATGTGCTATCTCAGTGCACTTGTCCAGATTGACACATTCCTCTTTATGTCTTTTCTATTAGTTTCTACAAAGTACTGAAGCACAGACAGTAAAAAAAACAGACATTAAGAAGAAGTGAAATTATTGGTTGAGATCAGGCTTTACCCCTGATTGCATACAATTGTCAGGTGCATAGCTGCAGGTAGAGGAGATGACATTAGGGGGCACCCAGGCAATGTATGACATAAAGTAAGGGGTGCACAGGTATACCATGGGTCTAGTTATAAAACTGGAAAAGACTTAGCATGGAACGATCTGTGGATTAAGCAGCCCCAGCATGTACGACATCCGTCTCCCATAAGCAGTAAGGACACAGACAGAGGAGAGGTCCACTTACCTGTGTGTGGATCGACGTAGAGCAGAGAGCAGTGTACCATACAGTACAGATTCCAGGCACCTGCCTCTATTTATACTGCTTTGCTGGTCTAATTCATGTACGCTGACACACTCACACGATGATGTAACCATTAGTGTACAGCACTGATTATACCCTCAGGTAGCTGCTTAAGTGACACCAGTAATCTTCCCCACTAGACCAGGCCCCATAAAAATGATGCTTAAGCTGCAATCCATTCTCACTGAGTTTACTCACAGGCTCCTTCTTCTCTTACGGTGAATTATACAAACACAGTCACCCCCAACTTGTGACTCTTGCGGAACTACAAGCCCCAGCATGCTTTGCCAGTAGACAGCCTGCCGATAACTGACAGGGTATGCTGGGATGCTTAGGTGGGGGTGACATTAATGTTGGAGACAATTGATGTTTCAGTAAAAAAGCTCAATAATTGTTCTCTCTTCACCCTTTTCATCTTCCTTCTTCACCTTCTCCCCGTTTCCCCCTCTTCCTACTTACTCTCAACCCCCTCCCCCCCTTTTGTGATACTGTTCTATTGCTTTTTTCTATTATTATATTTCATAACCTGTCATAATTTTTCCTATGCCTGCTTGAGGACATATTCTTGTGAGTTTATTTTTGTGCAGATGGTGTCTTTATCTTGTGTTTTATGGGCGTTATACAGTAGAAATTGGCAGAAAGTAACCTTTAACATTGTGTTTCCTTTTTTAATGAGAAGAAATGATAGGTCTACTCTACCTACTGCCAGCTGTAACTATCTAATATGCCAGCTAGTTTTCATAGGTTGCAGAAGGAGATACAGGAGCAGTTACAGAAGGAGGTGCAGGAGCAGTTACAGAAGGAGATGCAGGAGCAGTTACAGAAGGAGATGCAGGAGCAGTTACAGAAGGAGATACAGGAGCAGTTACAGAAGGAGATACAGGAGCAGTTACAGAAGGAGGTACAGGAGCAGTTACAGAAGGAGATGCAGGAGCAGTTACAGAAGGAGATGCAGGAGCAGTTACAGAAGGAGATGCAGGAGCAGTTACAGAAGGAGATGCAGGAGCAGTTACAGAAGGAGATGCAGGAGCAGTTACAGAAGGAGATACAGGAGCAGTTACAGAAGGAGATGCAGGAGCAGTTACAGAAGGAGATGCAGGAGCAGTTACAGAAGGAGATGCAGGAGCAGTTACAGAAGGAGATGCAGGAGAAGTTACAGAAGGAGATACAGGAGCAGTTACAGAAGGAGATACAGGAGCAGTTACAGAAGGAGATGCAGGAGCAGTTACAGAAGAAGGTGCAGGAGCAGTTACAGAAGGAGATGCAGGAGCAGTTACAGAAGGAGATACAGGAGCAGTTACAGAAGGAGATACAGGAGCAGTTACAGAAGGAGATACAGGAGCAGTTACAGAAGGAGATGCAGGAGCAGTTACAGAAGGAGGTGCAGGAGCAGTTACAGAAGGAGGTGCAGGAGCAGTTACAGAAGGAGATACAGGAGCAGTTACAGAAGGAGATACAGGAGCAGTTACAGAATGAGATACAGGAACAGTTACAGAAAGAGATGCAGGAGCAGTTACAGAAGGAGATGCAGGAGCAGTTACAGAAGGAGATACAGGAGCAGTTACAGAAGGAGATACAGGAGCAGTTACAGAAGGAGATGCAGGAGCAGTTACAGAAGGAGATACAGGAGCAGTTACAGAAGGAGATACTGGAGCAGTTACAGAAGGAGGTGCAGGAGCAGTTACAGAAGGAGATGCAGGAGCAGTTACAGAAGGAGGTGCAGGAGCAGTTACAGAAGGAGATGCAGGAGCAGTTACAGAAGGAGATGCAGGAGCAGTTACAGAAGGAGATGCAGGAGCAGTTACAGAAGGAGGTGCAGGAGCAGTTACAGAAGGAGGTGCAGGAGCAGTTACAGAAGGAGATGCAGGAGCAGTTACAGAAGGAGATGCAGGAGCAGTTACAGAAGGAGATACAGGAGCAGTTACAGAAGGAGATGCAGGAGCAGTTACAGAAGGAGATACAGGAGCAGTTGCAGAAGGAGATGCAGGAGCAGTTACAGAAGGAGGTGCAGGAGCAGTTACAGAAGGAGATACAGGAGCAGTTACAGAAGGAGATACAGGAGCAGTTACAGAAAGAGATACAGAAACAGTTACAGAAAGAGATGCAGGAGCAGTTACAGAAGGAGATGCAGGAGCAGTTACAGAAGGAGGTGCAGGAGCAGTTACAGAAGGAGATGCAGGAGCAGTTACAGAAGGAGGTGCAGGAGCAGTTACAGAAGGAGGTGCAGGAGCAGTTACAGAAGGAGATGCAGGAGCAGTTACAGAAGGAGATGCAGGAGCAGTTACAGAAGGAGATACAGGAGCAGTTACAGAAGGAGATGCAGGAGCAGTTACAGAAGGAGATACAGGAGCAGTTACAGAAGGAGATGCAGGAGCAGTTACAGAAGGAGATACAGGAGCAGTTGCAGAAGGAGATGCAGGAGCAGTTACAGAAGGAGATGCAGGAGCAGTTACAGAAGGAGGTGCAGGAGCAGTTACAAAAGGAGATACAGGAGCAGTTACAGAAGGAGATGCAGGAGCAGTTACAGAAGGAGATGCAGGAGCAGTTACAGAAGGAGATGCAGGAGCAGTTACAGAAGGAGATGCAGGAGCAGTTACAGAAGGAGATGCAGGAGCACAATGACAACGACAGACAATATATTGTATTAATGTCTTGAGAAGTGATGACCATACATTTTACAGCCCACAACAACAAACACCACTGTGCTGATGAATGAAATACAGTGAAGGTTGGTACTATCCACCCCAGAGTACATGGATAAAGCCTGACATGTTCGTGTCACTGTGGATGCTGGATCATCCGTGTTCACTGTAACTATCCATTCTTGCACCTTCCTTCATCCAGATGTTTCAGATCACTTGTTCCTATCTGTAATCATTATCTAGTTCTATCATACGTCAATGTGCTATCTCAGTGCACTTGTCCAGATTGACACATTCCTCTTTATGTCTTTTCTATTAGTTTCTACAAAGTACTGAAGCACAGACAGTAAAAAAAACAGACATTAAGAAGAAGTGAAATTATTGGTTGAGATCAGGCTTTACCCCTGATTGCATACAATTGTCAGGTGCATAGCTGCAGGTAGAGGAGATGACATTAGGGGGCACCCAGGCAATGTATGACATAAAGTAAGGGGTGCACAGGTATACCATGGGTCTAGTTATAAAACTGGAAAAGACTTAGCATGGAACGATCTGTGGATTAAGCAGCCCCAGCATGTACGACATCCGTCTCCCATAAGCAGTAAGGACACAGACAGAGGAGAGGTCCACTTACCTGTGTGTGGATCGACGTAGAGCAGAGAGCAGTGTACCATACAGTACAGATTCCAGGCACCTGCCTCTATTTATACTGCTTTGCTGGTCTAATTCATGTACGCTGACACACTCACACGATGATGTAACCATTAGTGTACAGCACTGATTATACCCTCAGGTAGCTGCTTAAGTGACACCAGTAATCTTCCCCACTAGACCAGGCCCCATAAAAATGATGCTTAAGCTGCAATCCATTCTCACTGAGTTTACTCACAGGCTCCTTCTTCTCTTACGGTGAATTATACAAACACAGTCACCCCCAACTTGTGACTCTTGCGGAACTACAAGCCCCAGCATGCTTTGCCAGTAGACAGCCTGCCGATAACTGACAGGGTATGCTGGGATGCTTAGGTGGGGGTGACATTAATGTTGGAGACAATTGATGTTTCAGCAAAAAAGCTCAATAATTGTTCTCTCTTCACCCTTTTCATCTTCCTTCTTCACCTTCTCCCCGTTTCCCCCTCTTCCTACTTACTCTCAACCCCCTCCCCCCCTTTTGTGATACTGTTCTATTGCTTTTTTCTATTATTATATTTCATAACCTGTCATAATTTTTCCTATGCCTGCTTGAGGACATATTCTTGTGAGTTTATTTTTGTGCAGATGGTGTCTTTATCTTGTGTTTTATGGGCGTTATACAGTAGAAATTGGCAGAAAGTAACCTTTAACATTGTGTTTCCTTTTTTAATGAGAAGAAATGATAGGTCTACTCTACCTACTGCCAGCTGTAACTATCTAATATGCCAGCTAGTTTTCATAGGTTATGATGGAGCTGATATAGGTCTCCCTCCCCCCCCCCCCCCCAAACCAAACCTTCTCCTCTGCCATAGTAGTCCCTGGTGACATTACTATGCGGAACTTGTAGAAACATGGCGTATTCACTAAATCATGTACATGATGTCTCCACATTCCCGCCGTTTCTATATCTGCACAACGGCAGAGAAACATAAGTGGTGGATTCCACTATAATGATACATTTTGACTGTGCACAATAAGATATAATATATATATATACATATAGATATATACTTGACTGGATTGAGATCTGGGGAATTTGGAGGCCAAATCAAGATCTTTAACTCTTTTTCTTATTCCGCAAACCATTCCTGGACAATTTATGCAGTGAGACAGGGTGAGTTATCCTGCCATAAGAGGCCACTGCCATCAGGGGATAACGTTGCCTTGAAGGGTTGTACTTGGTCTGCAACAATGTTTGCCAGGACCCAAGGTTTCCCAGCAGAACATTGGCCAGAGCATCAAATTATCTCCGCCGGCTTGCCTCCTTCCCACAGTGGCGTCTCTAGTTCAGATAAACGACGGACGCGCACCCGTCCATTCACATGATGTAACAGAATATGTAATAGTTTAGACCAGACCACCTTCTTCCATTGCTCAGTGGTCCAGTTTTGGCTCTCACCTACCCATTGTAGGCGCTTTCGTCTGGGGACAGGGGTCAGCATGGGCATTCTGACTGGTCTGCGGGCTAGCCTTCGCTCCCCAGGCGCATCAATAAGCCTTGGGTGCTCATGACCCTGTCATCGGTTCACCGGTTGTCCTTCCTCGGACCACTTTTGGTAGGTACTAGCCACTGCATACCGGGAACACCCCACAAGAGCTGCCGTTTTGGAGATGCTCTGACCCAGCCGTCTAGCCATCACAATTTGGCCCTTATCAGAGTCGCTCAGATCCTCACATTGCCCATTTTTCGTGCTTCCAACACATCAACTTCAACGTCTGACTGTTCACTTGCTGCCTAATATATCCCACCCCTTGAGAGGTGCCATTATAGCCAGATAGGTTTAGTGTTGTGGCTGATCCCTGTACATACTATAGATTTATATGAATATGTAAATAAATTATGTCACTGATAAGTAAGTAAAATGAACAGTAAAGACTAAACCCAGGTCTCCCGTTTACCAATGTCAATATCCTGTGCATGCCCATCTACTTTGTGACCTGTTAGTGTACCTGGGATGGCACAATAAGAATTCTGTCCTCAATACTAACCCTGAGCAATTATAGGGTAATTGTCACATTGTAAATTTGGAATATGACAAAGGATGAAATGCAGTTGGAATTCTGGCCACACACTCCACTTATCCCAAACCGTTCATTAAATAAATAAGTATAATCGGGAGACGATAGCTACAAAAGGTCAGCAGAGGGTAGAAATTAGCAGCAGTATACTTAACGATTTTACTATTAAAATAATAAAACAGTCCCAATCAGCAGCTGCTTTCTGTGTACACACTAATCACATTTTACACGTTTTACCTCTGTGCTCTTCATCTGTCATAACCATCAGCTGAAAAGATGGTGACTCTGCACACTCCATAGAGATCTATGGACAATGCCGGTCCTGAGTGCACACACACTGCAGGATTGTAACGACATTGTTCCATCGTTGAACAAGATGTTTAGTTCAGTTTAAAAACCAAATGAAATGATACGATGTGCCTTGGAACGATAATCGTTCTTTGTTACACTAATGCAATATCTGGCCGAATGGTCTTTTATCTATTCCTTCTGTGTTGCAGAGGTACTGGGTGTATGAAATACCCCTAATCCCTTTTACCATTGATTTTATGAAACACCTCCATAACATTATATTGAATATTAGTATTGATTCAACCATGATGTCTCAACCCTCCTTCTGTATAATGATCATTGCGTATCAGGTGTGTGATATCAGTGTGACCTGTGTATAGGCATTTACAGCGTTGCATATATTACTTTATTTCCCAGTAGATTTCCAGACATTTCTTTTTGTCATTTTGCATTGTTAATCCCGCACTGTACAGAAATGCGGACAATAAACATTTCTTCTATTTCTCCCTCATTATAATGCAACTTATATTAAGCCTTATAAATGAAGAGCAGCGTTATAACGCTTCCCTCTTGATAATGCACAATATATTATTATTATTATTATTTATATAGCGGCAATCGTATTACTCTATACTATGCTCAGTATTATGCTGCTTTTGCTTTTATTAATACCTATTACTTGTGTTCTAAGTTAAAAAGACCGTTTATATCAGTTCTTATTTATCTAAACTGTATATTGTGCAACCACAATGTCTGTGGGATTGTTTGTAAGTGTTCTAAAGGGAGGAAATATCAAGGTTTAATAAAGATGCAAAATGTTATCATTCGTTTATGAGCAGACTTCTTGTATTTTTGGATGTTTTTGGTGGTTTCCAACATTTTGCGAGATTTCGGGATGAATTCATCTTAACCCGATCGCCATCTACTTATCTGTGTTCTGTGATGATCCATGGATAAATGGTCAGCTGCGTGTATTCTCACTAACAACCTCTGGTTTCAGCCAGTTTTTCCTATTTAAACTGACCTAACCCAAATAATGACACTTGATGTGGTCCTGAAGGGACAAATGGAACAATGGCAGCTGGCATCCTAGTTGTCAGACTTAGGACTTTTGCTGTAAGGGTAAACCCATTGCTAGTACTGATACACTATTACAGATTGGCAGGGTAGACTGTATCCCCTGTCTACCAGGGGAAACATAATCAAACAGACCTAGCCAGACGATTGCAGAGGTAGGATACAGGAGACTGGTTTCATTATGTGACAGTGGTATATATTAATTATTAATATGTAAATTAGCACAAGGCACTCTCTGAATACGGAAACGTTTCAAAATTCCCAGCTTGTCCCATTTCACCAAGCACACAATTCCTCTTCTGCTTTTGCCACTTATTTTCTGATTGCTGTAATCCAGGCTGCATTAAATAATATTAGGGGGGGGAAAAGAGACATTTAACTTTCATTTATTTCATTCAGCCCAGGTTACAGCAAATAGAAAATTGTGTGCTGTGGTACATTTCACCAAAAGGGAAATGCTAATTAGACTAACTAGAAAAATAGGGACAATTTACATGTTTGAAGAAAGGCCATACTTGTAGCCTGATTTATTTACCAGTTAGCCCCTCCGTGGGGGCCCGTGTATTGGTACCAATAACAAAATGATATCAGATGTGAAGAGTTTTAATCAAGCTTCTGATGAATTAATATTCAAAGTGGATTCCATTTACCAGTAATTCCTTCCCAGCAGTCTAAATGTTAACAGGCTCAGCACTACCTGAATGACACCAGAGGAGGGACGCCATAAAATAAAGGAGCAATTACAGAAATTACCGGCTGTCACTCTGTAAAGTTCCTAATTATTAAAGAATGTTCAAATTCCTACTGCGCAGTTAACCCTTCTCCCGTCTGACGGGTCCGTATATGAGAGGAGGGGGCTCTTTAACTGGTCCCAACCTCATGCAGTCATATTTATTTGCCTGATTAATTACGCTTCTCGCTAATGTGCAGGTTGTACGGTGTCCTCACCCAAATTACTACAGACAAGGTATTTCTCTGAGTCCCTTAATTATATGGAAAGTGCACTTGTAAGTGAATTTAGGTTAAAGGATCAGAGGGAGGGACATAGTAAGAATAGAAGAGAATTATATTGTCCTGTTGTGTGAGGTCTGTAAAAGTAAAGACTGTACAGGTAAATAAAACCAGGCCCAGGCAAACTGCTGACTTCTAATATTTTGATTGTAAGCTCTATTTACCTTTTTCCTCAAGATCCTGGTACAATCACCACTGTAGTATTCCTCGAAATGATTCAAAACCTTCATTTTGAAGTTGTCTGAACTAAAATATAACAAATCTGTTGAACTACTATTGAGAATTCCGTTTTTTATTTTTTTTTTAAATAAGTTTTTATTGAGGTTTTTAGCAACAAACACAGGTTACATATATGTAATTTTCAACAGTATTCTCTTTGGATGGCGAGTGATAAAGAGATTATAACATCATAACAACATAGCACTAAGCCAAAGATGGCTAAATGTGTCAGAGAGTGTGAACATTCCCATCCACGGAAGGTGGGTATAGCTGACCTGACATATAAAACATAGAGACAGACAGGGGGGGGGGGGGGGGATATAACAAAGAAACATAAGGAAAGAATGGGGGATGGCATGATGCAAGTCATCATAATAATAAAAGGCCTACAGCATATACAGAGGAGATATAGAACATAGCCTTATCCAACCATTACAGACGGCTGGTTCACCCCTGTAACCTAAAGATACATGTGACGGATGTACCCAAAGCCGCAAACTCTGGCGAATCTATAAAGTCCAACCAAGGTCTCCATATAGTATAATATGTTACAAAAGAGTCCCTATCTGACAAATATAATTCTTCCATGGACCTGTAATATTCTAATCTCCTGATCCAATCCCGAACATTTGGTGGCGTGGTTGTTTTCCATCTCACAGGTATGACTGCCTTGGCGGCTGATATCACAAATTTTAACAGAGATTTTTTAAAGCAGGAAATTGGCATATCTACTTTATTGAGGAGCCAGTACACCGGGGTATCGGGAATAGCCTGGCCAAGCATCTTCCGTGTGATGTCTATAACCTGCGACCAAAAGGGTTGTAGTACGGGGCAATCCCACCAGATATGTAATAAAGATCCTGGTCCTGAACTACATCTCCAGCAGGCACTAGACAGTCCGCGAAACATTTTTGCAAGATGTTCCGGGCATCTGTACCACCTGGTAAGAACCTTAAAGTGGGTCTCTAATATTGAGACGTTAGGTGAGCAAGCATGGATTGCCTGGAAAATTTTCGACCAATCAGTCTCTCGTAGTTCTATTCCTAGATCCCTTTCCCATTCCGAGAGGAATTTCAGGGGAGATCTAAAGCGAAACTCGATTAAGAGTTTGTAGATAGTCGATAAGGAGTGTGGGTTGTGGTGAGGTTTGCTACAAATGGATTTAAAGACTGTCAGATTCCTATTAATATCATGTTTTGAGAGACTAAAAGAGAGAAAATGTTTAAGCTGGAGATATCGTCAGATCTCTATATTCGGTAGTTTCCACTTAGATTGAATCTCTACAAATGAGAGGACCCCAGTAGCTCCCACCAACTGGCCGACACAATGGATTCCTGCTCGTAACCACAGGTTAAACGCTAATGGAGTAGTTCCAGGGGGGAACTTAGGGTTATTGAACAATGGTGTTAGTGGGGATATTAAAGGAGAATTCCATTTTTATAAACATGTGAAAACATGTTCTATTGTTACATATATAAATTGTCACAATTGAAAGATTTCAAACCTGTTATTGAATACTAAGCTCAACTTGTGACATCAAGAAACATAGAAGCGGCTTTCTATACTATGAGAGGATATAAGATAGTTGACATTATATAGACACGTGTCATTATTAAGAAACTTTATTTATATAACACCAACATATCATTTTACTGAGTGTTTAATCACATTTATTATTGTAATTATTGTTTGTTATATCATCCATGGAAAGTTTAGTTATCTTCAAATAACAGTCTCTGACATAGCACAGTATTTATCATCACTCTGGACTGGAGTATTGGGCTGTAAAACCATGAATATCTCTAATTATTCGGTTACGTGTGTGTGTGTGGAGGGGGTCATTAGGAGTCTGAATGATATGAAAATAAATAATGGGAGTTAAAAGATTTCCAGTGAAAAACGAGACTTTATCAGGAAAACCAACAGCCTTGGCGGCTTGACATTGAGAACACTCTCTCCAAACCCCTCTCCGCCTATAACTCCATCACTTGGAAGATATAGAGCCTTTATTTTATCATTGCCAAATCAATATACAACTTGTTTAATAAGTGATATGTCCCATTCATGCCCAATCTCTATAACCACGGGTTCCATTTCGATTAAACTTTCTCTGAAAAGCCGTTATCTATAAAGGTTAATAAATAAATACTTCTAATACTACATGAATATTAATGTATGTTCCTGAACGTAAATATTCCTGAACCTAAATATTATTGTATTTTCTTGTTTGGTGAGGAAATATGTGCAGTATGTGCAAGAATGCAGGTTCTGTTGTCAATAAGTTCCTCCCGTGTTAGTGTGTTTGTAATGCCGATGAAGTATGTATGAGGCAGATGTTTGTACACAAGTGATTCACACTTAAGCCTATTGTGTTCTTTTGTATTACACTTTTTTTCCGTTTTTGGCCACATAATGTGCTTTAAAGAAAATTATACCCTATTTATAGGCCTGTTTATTAAACAAGCGATCATAGTTCAGTGTGTGGTGGAAACTGAGCCCAGGATAAAGATGTCAGATTGTGCTCTGGTGCCTACTTTTTTTTTTAGACTGTTTTATTAACTTTATTGAGATCACATCAATTTGGCATTTTATTGTAGGAAAATGAAATATATTTGGTGGATACAATATATATCACATCCAGTCTAGGACCACGGCCTTCATTTATTTAAACAATTTTGTTTTATTTCCTAAAATCCATTTTGTCATTAATGTCTTGAATTAATCGTGAGAATGAGGACACATCAGGGCAACTGTTGTGTGTTTGTAAGCTTTTGTTACATTAGTTTTCGTAGGTAAAATGAAACCCCCCCCCCACTTCAGTACTGAACTAGGCACCTCATGCACCTAATCCACACTTAGCAAGGAACAATCCTGGCAGACACTGCATGACCTCAGAAAGAGAATTTAACTGCACAAACTTTATTTACTGACCTAAACTTCCTAATTCCCTTACAAGTATCGGTGCTGTGCTCAGATAGTCACCCGCCACCTCAGGATGGTTTTAACTGGGGATCATTAATAAAAAATAAAGCATTTTTCCCTTTTTTATAAAATTAAATAAAAATAACCTTATTATTCTTTTTTTTATTGGACATGGAACTGGAAACTGCAGCTCCAGCTGTGTGTGTTCGTGGGTGGGAAGCATTAGAAGTATACACAGAGTAAACGTTGACATCTATGTTTAGTAGCTGTCATACAACATGAAAGATGTGAGTGAGTTGTCAGTAACTGCAGGATGAAACACGGCATCTCCGGCCACCCAGCGCCGCGCCGTATGAAGTCTCTATAATTGTGTCTATAATGGATGTTGTTTGATATAGTGAGGTCCGTTGGGTTGGTCACAGCATCGATTGGACCTTTGAAGTCCTTTGTGAACCCTCTCACCTATCGCCTTACTTAAGTGTTTAATGAATATCCATTACATTTGTCAGGAGGGATAGTTGGTGGGGCAGGACCGGCCCTGGCCATTATTGCTCTGTGATCGCACACGGTTTAGGGGACCATTAAGTTGCTATTGGGTGAGCCCATAACAGAACACACTTTATGGGTCAAAACGAGAGATACACAAGAATTTCAAAACTGTTGTGGAATATCCGCCTCATTCTGCATTTGGCTGCAGAATTTACCACTTTTAGCCAGGGAAAGTAATGTATATATGTATTTATGTATGTATAAATGTATGTCTCTATGTGTGAGTTAGGTAGAGAGGTGCGAGTGTGTAGGATGTTTGTGTAATGTCTCTATGAGGCAGAGAGGGAAGGGTGCTGTGCATATGTGATGTTTGGGGGCAGTGGTGCTATATGTATGTTTGGGGGTAGTAAAATGTTATGTATGCATGAGGTAAAGAGGATGGGGTGCTGTGTGTATTTGTGATGTATGGGGGCAATGGTGCTATGTGTATGTGAGGTTTGGTGGTAGTAATGTTATGTATGTGTGGGGTAGAGAGGATGGGGTGCTGTGTGTATTTGTGATGTTTGGGGGCAGTGGTGCTATCTCTATGTGTGAGGTTTGGTGGTAGTAATGTTATGTATGTGTGGGGTAGAGAGGATGGGGTGCTGTGTGTATTTGTGTTGTATGGGGGCAATGGTGCTATGTGTATGTGTGAGGTTTGGTGGTAGTAATGTTATGTATATATGAGGTAGAGAGGATGGGGTGCTGTGTGTATTTGTGATATTTCGGGCATTGGTGCTATATGTATGTGTGAGGTTTGGTGGTAGTAATGTTATGTATATATGAGGTAGAGAGGATGGGGTGCTGTGTGTATTTGTGTTGTATGGGGGCAATGGTGCTATGTGTATGTGTGAGGTTTGGTGGTAGTAATGTTATGTATATATGAGGTAGAGAGGATGGGGTGCTGTGTGTATTTGTGATGTTTGGGGGCAGTGGTGCTATCTCTATGTGTGAGGTTTGGGGGTAGTAATGTTATGTATATATGAGGTAGAGAGGATGGGGTGCTGTGTGTATTTGTGTTGTATGGGGGCAATGGTGCTATGTGTATGTGTGAGGTTTGGTGGTAGTAATGTTATGTATATATGAGGTAGAGAGGATGGGGTGCTGTGTGTATTTGTGATGTTTGAGGGCAGTGGTGCTATCTCTATGTGTGAGGTTTGGGGGTAGTAATGTTATGTATATATGAGATAGAGAGGATGGGGTGCTGTGTGTATTTGTCATGTTTGGAGGCATTGGTGCTATGTGTATGTGTGAGGTTTGGGGGTAGTAATGTTATGTATATATGAGGTAGAGAGGATGGGGTGCTGTGTGTATTTGTGATGTTTGGAGGCATTGGTGCTATGTGTATCTGTGAGGTTTGGGGGTAGTAATGTTATGTATATATGAGGTAGAGAGGATGGGGTGCTGTGTGTATTTGTGATGTTTGGAGGCAGTGGTGCTATGTGTATGTGTGAGGTTTGGGGGTAGTAATGTAATGTGTGTATGAGGTAGAGAGGATGGGGTGCTGTGTGTATTTGTGATGTTTGGGGGCAGTGGTGCTATGTGTATGTGTGAGGTTTGGGGGTAGTAATGTAATGTGTGTATGAGGTAGAGAGGATGGGGTGCTGTGTGTATTTGTGATGTTTGGGGGCAATGGTGCTATGTGTATGTGTGAGGTTTGGGGGTAGTAATGTAATGTGTGTATGAGGTAGAGAGGATGGGGTGCTGTGTGTATTTGTGATGTTTGGGGGCAGTGGTGCTATCTCTATGTGTGAGGTTTGGGGGTAGTAATATTATGTGTGTTTATTTAAGACTGTTAACCAACATCTCTTATGGCCGCTATTCACAGTGATAAGAGATACAGTAAATTAATGGAGCTTTTTATTATTTTTCTCATGCTGTCCCGGCGAGGGCGGCTGATCGCAGCGGTGACAGAGTATACTGCATACTTGCCAACTCTCCCGGAATATCCAGGGACTCCCGTAATACCTAGTGAAGTGGGCAGAATTAGAGTCAAAATGACGCAATTCTCAGGGAATCGCAGCATTTTGGCCCCACCCCCCACAGAAAAATGATGCGTTTGCATCATTATGTCGTGTGGGTAGGGCCAAAATGATGCGATTCGCTGAGCCCTGCCCCGGCACACCCACCTCCCACCTGCATTTCCCGGATGCCAACTTCCTGTAGTTGGCAAGTATGGTATACTGCCAGTCTATTCACAGAGCAGTTGCAGCAAGGAAGGGGGGGAGTGTGCAGCCTACCGTGGAGGGATCAGAAGATCCTTCTATCGCTGGGACTACTGCTGTGTGTAGGTAGTGGGTGGGCTGTACAGATTGCAAGCTATTGTCCTCGCTTATCACTCATGTTCTGATTAAGAGACTGACTACAGCATTACGCTGTGTAAATTAAAATATACTAATACGCGCTTATAAAATTCTACGTTTTGTCTCCTTTTAGTGTATAAAACAAACAGTATTTTAGATTTAGTTCTACTGTAATAAATTCATATACAACCTAAGATCAGTATTACTCGCTGCATTAAGGACTTGAACTAGGAAACTAAGTATTATGAGGGGACTGCACATATAGCCTGTAAAATGAGACTAAACCAGGATTTATCCCTTGACGTCCTCTATAATCTTTGTGAAAATACACCACGCTCTATAAAATATAATCCTGTCTTATATGGGAGCATTAAGAAGTAGGGAGGTTATACGATCACCCAACTTGGAAAAACAAACTCACCAACAAGAGGGATAAACAAACAACACAATGATATTATGACAAATAAAATATGTATTGTAGTGTGTTTGTGTCTATACCTAAGTCTATATATAAGTTATATAGGTATATATGCAGTATTGCAGTGGATGAATGCATTGGAATCCTCTGATTTAGGTGGTAATAAATATATTTATACCTCAAATAGCTTTATTTTGTTACTGTATAGTATAATACTCGATGATGGGTTTTATCTCAAATCTGTGAAGGTTTATTAAGACTGACAATCCGCAACGATTAGTTTGTGGATAGTGACACACGACACTAATAGCATGGATGTAATAGTTAATTTGAATGAATATTACATATTATAGCACCTTGTCGTAATGACGACTCAACGACGATGTCATCAGACCTTGCCACGTTTCTCAGTCCATGGACACATGTTGCTGGACTTCTGTCTTTGTGGCGTCCATTAATTCCTTGTAATGAGCGACCAAAAGTCATATTTATTCTGTGTTATACCTGGAAAATAAATTATCCTTTTCCTCCAGATCCGCTCTCTCAATTGTAACTGAAATTTAGCTTGAATTGCCATGTTCGACTCGTTGCAGTGTGTGAAATATCCATAATTGGACTATTACTGTGACTTAGTGGTTAGCACTTCTGCCTCAGCACTGGGGTTATGAGTTTAATTTCCGACCATGGCTTGATCTGTGAGGATGTTCTACCCGTGTTTGCGTGGGTTTTCTCCGGGTGCTCCGGTTTCCTCCCACACTCCAAAAACATACTGGAAGGTTAATTAGCTGCTATTAAATTGACCCTAGTCTCTCTCAGTCTGTGTGTGTATATTAGGGAATTTAGACTGTAAGCTCCAATGGGGCAGGGACTGATGTGAGTGAGTTCTCTGTACAGCGCTGCAGAATTAGGGGCGCTATATAAATAAATGGTCATGATATTATTGCCTGTTTTTCACATGCTTTGTGTATACCTTCCAACTGTCCTGATTTAGGCAGGACAGTCTCGTTGCTGCCTTCCTAAATGTTGGGAGGTATGCTTTATGCTACATGCTGTGGACATGTTAGCTCTTAGTTTGAAAGGGGCAGTTTTACACCTTGGTAAAGTCATGTAAATCCATAGAGCAAATTTAAAATGTGCAGACAGATTTAAGGAAGGGGGTGACTCCTACCGCAACTCTAGGTCACAGTGGAAAAAAAAACAACTGTCCAATATTTGTGTGCTATGTACCAGAAGCAGGGAGTATTTTGTCCTTATGCTCCCTTTGCATCGCAACATGGTTTGTCCAGATACAAATTTGGACCAATATGTTGTGTGTTTGAAGTATAACAGGAAGTGGGAAACGAGTATGCAGGAAGGAAGGAAGTGGAGGAGAAAAGGTATTAAGTGTAAACTAATATGAAGGAAGGAAGCCGAGGGGAAAAAAAGAAATAGAAATGATTAGGGAGGAAAGAAGCAGAGGAGAAAAGGAAGGAAGTGGAAGCGGGTATTTAGGAGCGAAGGAATCAGAGGAGAAAAGGAAGGAAGTGGAAACGAGTATTTAGGAGCAAAGGAATCAGAGGAAAAAAGGAAGGAAGTGGAAACGAGTATTTAGGAGCAAAGGAAGCAGCGAAGAAAAAGAAGGAAGTGGAAATGAGTACTTAGGAAGCAAGGAAGCAGAGGAAGAAAGTGGAAACGAATATTTAGGAGCAAAGGAATCAGAGGAGAAAAGGAAGGAAGTGGAAACGAGTATTTAGGAGCAAAGGAATCAGAGGAGAAAAGGAAGGAAGTGGAAACGAGTACTTAGGAGCAAAGGAATCAGAGGAGAAAAAGAAGGAAGTGGAAACGAGTATTTAGGAGCAAAGGAATCAGAGGAGAAAAGGAAGGAAGTGGAAACGAGTACTTAGGAGCAAAGAAATCAGAGGAGAAAAAGAAGGAAGTGGAAACGAGTATTTAGGAGCTAAGGAATCAGAGGAGAAAAGGAAGGAAGTTGAAACAAGTATATATAAGCAAAGGAAGCAGAGGAGAAAAGGAAGGAAGTGAAAATGAGTACTTAGGAAGCTAGGAAGTAGAGGAAGAAAGTGGAAACGAATATTTAGGAGCAAAGGAATCAGAGGAGAAAAGGAAGGAAGTGGAAACGAGTATTTAGGAGCAAAGGAATCAGAGGAGAAAAGGAAGGAAGTGAAAATGAGTATTTAGGAAGGATGGAAGCAGAGGAGGAAATGAAGGAAAACAAGCATGTGGGAAGGAAGAGAAGGAGAAAAGGAAGGAAATAGAAAATTAGTATGTGGGAAGGAAGAGGAGGAGAAAAGGAAGGAGGAAGAAAATGAATAGGAAGGAAAAAAGCAGAGGAGCAAATTAAGGAAGTGGAAACGAATGTGCAGGAACGAAGGAAAAGGAGCAGAAAAAGAAGGACGTGGAAAACGATTATGTGGGAAAGAAGGAAGAGGAGGAGAAAAAGAAGGACGTGGAAAACGATTATGTGGGAAAGAAGGAAGAGGAGGAGAAAAAGAAAGAAGTGGAAACAAATATGTAGGAAGGAAAGAAGCAGAGAAGCAAATTAAGGAAGTGAAAATGAGTGTGTAGGAACGAAGGAAGAGGAGCAGAAAAAGAAGGAAGTAGAAAATGAGTTTTAGGAAGGAAGAGGAGGAGAAAAGGAAGGAAGTGGAAACGAGTATGTGGGAAGGAGGGAAGAGGAGGAGAACAGGAAGGAAGTGGAAACGAGTATGTGGGAAGGAGGGAAGAGGAGGAGAACAGGAAGGAAGTGGAAACGAGTATGTGGGAAGGAGGGAAGAGGAGGAGAACAGGAAGGAAGTGGAAACGAGTATGTGGGAAGGAGGGAAGAGGAGGAGAACAGGAAGGAAGTGGAAACGAGTATGTGGGAAGGAGGGAAGAGGAGGAGAACAGGAAGGAAGTGGAAACGAGTATGTGGGAAGGAGGGAAGAGGAGGAGAACAGGAAGGAAGTGGAAACGAGTATGTGGGAAGGAGGGAAGAGGAGGAGAACAGGAAGGAAGTGGAAACGAGTATGCAGGAAATGGATGGGAAAGAAGCAGATTAAATTGGAAGATTTGCAACTCCAGTAAGAAGTAAATGTTTACCTTTACTTTATACTGCTATTTATTTATATTGACCATTAGACACAGCAATATACATTCATCTGTGCATCACTTCAGCTCATAAGAAACAGAAATTCAGCACGTAGCCGTGGATTCCTGACAATTAACGTTTATTAGAGCAATTATTTTTCATGCCTTATTCTGACAAGTCATTGATGTGGTTAGTTGATTAATGTATTAGCACTAATTGTATTTCCAGTTTAGTAACAGTGTTTGCTGGTGAACATTATGTGATGCAGAGTAATACAAACAAGTATTGCTACTGTTGTATGTCTGACACTTATTGTTCCAGTTTGGATTTACCTCTATATACAGATCTGAGTTTCCATCCCTGTAAATACATAATTTCGGCTTATTCAAATGAAAGAAACTTGTGGAAGAAATTTGTGAATGTCCGACTGATGGAGATCATCTGTAATAATACAATGCTCAGTGATGCTATTATTTTAAATTCAGATCAGGGGGTAAATGTACCAAACGGAGAGATTTCCGGCGGGTTTCAAAAACCAATCAGATTCTAGTTATCATTTATTTAGTACATTCTACAAAATTATAGCTAGAATCTGATTGGTTGCTATAGGCAACATCTCCACTTTTAAAACCCGCCGGAAAACTCTCAGTTTGATACATTTACCCCCAGGGCTCTATTTATTTAATTTACCATTAAGATATCACCAAGGCATAAGAGATATAAAATGATAAATTATTTTAATTAAAATTATGTGAAAAAATAAAAATCGTTTTAAAATAGTCTCAATTGAATAAATGCTTTATTTAAATAATAAAGCATTTTTTTTATTCATGTTATGTGTCACAAATCAGGGTCTTTGTCCTGGTTATACCACTCGGTGGTACCATATCACCGTACATCTCCCTCCTGGTCGAATGCAGCATTCTATCCTGGGACAAGTGTGACTTCTGTCGGCAGTACTGGAGGCTGCCATCTTGGGTGAGACATTTGCTAAACATCCTGCTGAACACCTTGGGCTAGATTTACTAAGCTGCAGGTTTGAAAAAGCGGGGATGTTGCCTATAGCAACCAATCAGATTCTAGCTGTCATTTTGTAGAAAGTACTAAATAAATGAAAGCTAGAATCTGATTGGTTGCTATAGGCAACATCCCCACTTTTTCAAACCTGCAGCTTAGTAAATCTAGCCCCTGATCTCATCCACCAATTGGCTTCCTCTGCAGACTATAAGAGTATCCTCCTACACTCAGCAAATTGCCAGTGCAACACTTTCCTAGTTCCCAGTTCCTGATCGCCACAGTTACTGTCTGTTTGCTGCATCATGCTGCCTACTGTATACAGATCTCAACCCTTCACGTGAATTCAGCTTCATCTTGGTTGCTGCTTCAATCCTCCTACTGTATACAGATCTCCACCATTTATCCTCTAAGGGTATTCAGCCACATCCTGCTGCTGTGTTATTTACCTCTCTGTGTGAGTTCAGCTTTGTCTTGCTGGCTGTTATATGAACTGCAAACCAATAACCCTCTGTATGAATTCATCTGCTTCATCTGGTTGCTGTTATATGAACTGCAAACCATTAACCCTCTGTGTGAATTCAGCTGCTTCATCTAGTTGCTGTTATATGAACTGCAAACCATTGACCCTTGTGTGAATTCAGCTTCATCCTGTTGCTGTTATCTGAACTGCAAACCATTAACCCTTGTGTGAATTCAGCTTCATTCTGCCTGCTGAAATAAATACTTTGGTTATTTATTCCTCGTGTGGATTAACCTTCATTCTACCTGCTTGTGTACAGATTCCAGCTGTTATCTTCTGTGTGGTTCTCCCTCCTAACATCCTGTACACAGGATTAGAGCAAGCTCTATGAGCAAGGCATTCACCCGGCCTCCCAGTTTCCACTACAATCCTACCACAGCAAGTCCCAGTGGTCCTGAGACGGATCCCAGAAACCCTATTGCTGTGACATTACGCTGTTATTGCCACCTGCAGCTCCTCTTTTATCCACATGGGGCACTGTGTCTGTGACATCAGTTTTTTTTGTCAGTAACAATTTGCTATAACTTAGGGTCCCATAATCTTGCAAATAACTAAACAGGTGATCTGAAGTTTGCTCAGCTCCTGAAAAAAAAACCTTTTAACTGTTTTTGGGTTCATCGAGAATTATAATGTTAGGAAAAAACTGTATTAGATGTTGTAAGTGTCTTTGTCCCATAATCACCTTATCTCCTTTAGAAGATCATTTGTCAATCTTACTTGTGTGTGATGATCCCTCTCACAATAATATGACAGTATACAGTGATGTGTAACCCGCATATTACCTTTAATTTCAAAGCAAATTTGGCACTTACATCAATCATCCCAAAATGCCACATATGTATTCTAAAACTTTCCTATTTTACACTCAGACCTCATCACATGCCCCCCGTGCCACTCCGACCTCCCCACATACTCTTCACATACCACTCAGACCAACCCACATGCCCCCCGTGCCACTCCGACCTCCCCACATACTCTTCACATACAAATCAGACCAACCCACATGCCCCCCGTGCCACTCCGACCTCCCCACATACTCTTCACATACCACTCAGACCAACCCAAATGCCCCCCGTGCCACTCCGACCTCCCCACATACTCTTCACATACAAATCAGACCAACCCACATGCCCCCCGTGCCACTCCGACCTCCCCACATACTCTTCACATACAAATCAGACCAACCCACATGCCCCCCGTGCCACTCCGACCTCCCCACATACTCTTCACATACCACTCAGACCAACCCACGTGCCACTCCGACCTCCCCACATACTCTTCACATACCACTCAGACCAACCCACATGCCCCCCGTGCCACTCCGACCTCCCCACATACTCTTCACATACCACTCAGACCAACCCACATGCCCCCCGTGCCACTCCGACCTCCCCACATACTCTTCACATACCACTCAGACCAACCCACATGCCCCCCGTGCCACTCCGACCTCCCCACATACTCTTCACATACCACTCAGACCAACCCACATGCCCCCCGTGCCACTCCGACCTCCCCACATACTCTTCACATACCACTCAGACCAACCCACATGCCCCCCGTGCCACTCCGACCTCCCCACATACTCTTCACATACCACTCAGACCAACCCACATGCCCCCCGTGCCACTCCGACCTCCCCACATACTCTTCACATACCACGCAGACCAACCCACATGCCCCCCGTGCCACTCTGACCTCCCCACATACTCTTCACATACCACTCAGACCAACCCACATGCCCCCGTGCCACTCCGACCTCCCCACATACTCTTCACATACCACTCAGACCAACCCACATGCCCCCCGTGCCACTCCGACCTCCCCACATACTCTTCACATACCACGCAGACCAACCCACATGCCCCCCGTGCCACTCCGAACTCCCCACATACTCTTCACATTCCACTCAGACCAACCCACATGCTCTTCTCATACCACGCAGACCAACCCACCTACTCTTCAAATACCGCTCAGACCAAACCACATGCCAATCAGACTTCCCCACAAGACACTCAAACCTCCCAACATGCCTCTCATGCCCTCACATGCCAGTCAGACCTCTCTACATGCCCCTCAGGGTTCCCCACATTTTCCAGGCATACCACCCCACATGCCCTTCGGACCACCCAATATACCCCTGAGATGTCTTCACATGCCCCTCACACCTCCCCACACTTGCCTGCACAGCCGTAGCCCACAGAGGAAGGAAGGAGAGGATATGGTTGAGAATGCATTAACTCCTCCCCCTCCTCTGATTGGGTGTGTTGCGTGATATCCCTACAATATGCAGATGAGAAGACATGACGAGGGCGCCCGCTGCTCCCATTCAGTCTGTACTGAGGATTACTGCAAAACACTTTGTCTAATATATGTATTTCCCTGTAATAAAAGACACATGCTCTCCTGGACAATCCTTATTGGGAGATTTCTTGGACTCCTAGAAGTGTAAGATGTGTTCCCAGGGAGAACACTCACTAACCTGCAAAATGGGCGGCAGATGTGCCGCGATGACTCAAATCTCGCCTTAATATGCCTTTCCCCATCCTCTTAATGGTTGGCATGGGGTCTTCAAGTTATACCCATCTCTTCTTTTTATACCTTCCTCTTCTGAAGGTAAGTATGTACTAGACTCTGTAAAACAGATAGCTTTCAAGGTTAGAATGCCTTTAATAATGTTAATCATCTGTTGCTGTTAATATATGTATTCGGCCTATTTATCAATTCAGTGAGAATGAGGTCCTGCCAGCAGTCGCGGCGGCCGCGGGCACCGCCGCAACTCTTACCTTCCTCTTGCAGGCGTCCCGGCCGTCGCTATGGCGACCGGGACGTCACTTCCGGAAACCACCCGACGCCAGCAGTAGTAGCGCTGCGTCCCGGCAGCTGGGGACAGCCGGGCGCATGCGCAGGAGCACTCACAAGCCTGTGGGCTAATTAGTTGTGGCTATCAGAACCTGCTCATGTGATATCAGAGCTAAGCTCTGATTGGCTGTTACTGGTATTTAAGGCAGTGAGGTCTGCAGCCTCATTGCCGGTTATAGCGTTCTGTCCTCAGTCCTGCTGCCTGCTTGTGCTATCAATTTTTGGTTCCTGCTACCTTGGATTTGACTACCCATGTTTTGACCCCTGCTTGTTATTGGACCTGTGACCCTTCTCTTCTGACCTTGACCTTTTGCCTGGAATTCGGATTTTGCTTCTCTGCCTGTGCGTTTGACCCTTCGCTTGCCCTTGGATATTGCATCTGTGCCTGTGACCTTTTGACCTAGGATTCTTCTTATACTACTGTCCACCAATCACTCCACTCCTGGGAACTCCTTTAAGTCAGTATACGTCACTCGACCCTCGGTCGGCCCGCAGCCCAGTCTGTCCCCACCACTAGGGGCTCCAGCGAACACCTGGCCTTCAGAGTAGTTCCTGAGTTTCACTGTGCTGACTTGGGAGTTCCTAACAGGTCCCCAGAAAGAGTCGCTATCAGCAGCAGGCTGTGACAACAGTGGCGTAGAGTCACAGGGTTCAAAAAAGAAAACAGCCCTGTACTGAAACCACAAGGGCTCCTCCCAACACCATTGTGCTGTGGGTGTTGGGGTAATACCTTGTAAAAGATAGTTATTAGCATTTTATTGCTGGTGCACTACTAGTTCCAGAATGCCATGGCAGCCCTAAACTGTTTGGGCATGCTGGAGCTTGTAGAACTGCAAATTCCAGCATGCCCTGGCCTCTAGGGCCCACTGGAACCTGTAATGCACCCGGGGCCGCCATCAGAAATCATGGGGCCCAGTACGGTGAACAAATGTTACTGAGAGTGAAGATGAGACGGGGGAAGGGGACTGTCACACCTGCGCCTGTCGCCAACTTTGTCCTTCCTACTCGCTTATTCTCAAGTGTCTGCCCAAGGATGCATCATTGGGCCTGAGACATCTCCGAGTGCAAAGACACTTATTACAGCCTATGATTTAGGGGAGTGAGCGGGGCGGGAAATGGGCGGATTCACGTAGGCAATATACAGTAAGGGGGTTCCTGCGTGGCCACGTCCAAGTTAAACTCGGGCACACTCAGAAGTACGCTGGTTTTCTGCCGTATCTCTTGCTCCAATTGGGAGGCTAGTTCCAAATACTAATGATGATGGCTGAGTATGCATGCTAAAACGTGAGCATCAGGAGGAAGTGTAACATGTATTTTATGTACAGTAGCCATTAAGGACAGCTAATAAATGTTTCTCAATAAAAAAAAAAATATATAAAAAACCCAATTGTTTAAAAAGTTCCATGTATAATCATAAATGACTCTATTTGGTATCATTAAGTGCTTAATATTTTCTGTGCGACATTTTATATTCCACATCCGTATTGTACGTATCCTGCAGTGTCTGGTCTAGTACAGCGGAGTGAACCTACACCCATAGTCATCACCGCATGTATCTTGAGATCCCTGGGAGTGTGCAGAACCGATTTAAACCAAACGCACAATGCGCTCAATATGCGTGCCTTAATAGCCCACTGTGTTCAGCCTTTATCTTCAGAATACATCAAGATTAAAACCTTACCACATTTTTCTATTATGTTTTCTTTTTACTTTGGAGAACAAATATTCTCTTATATTTTAAAATGAATTTCAGTTTATGCCTCCCCCTGACACAAGTTTGCACCTCCTATAAAACCTCACGCCCTAAGCTGCAGCCTAATCAGCCTATTCCATAATGAAGTCCTGGGTGCACCCACGTAGGGGCCCCGATGCAAAAACAAAACGGTTTGCCGTGCACATCGGCTGTGCTGCGTAACTTCACTGTTGCTGCCATTTGACAGATTGAACAGTCCAGAATTTGTTTCCGTGGTTACAGATCAGATATTGCTAAAGGAGGTAATTTACCCGCAACAACAGTGTGTTTTGGAGTTACTAACTGTTGATTTCATGTAAAAGTCGAGCATTTGAAGCATTAGGAGTTATTCCAGTAAGTAACCCATTATCCTGGAATGGTTTCAATTAGGTAACACCAATTTTGAGCAGAGTTGTCCTTTAAGAATCAGTGAGTCTTTCTAGTTGTTGTCTCTGTGTGAGCTGCTTCTAAACAGTAATCATCTAATATGCCAGTTAGGTCATTATGGTGCACACTGTATATTTTACAATGAAACCTATTTTTATCTGCAATATTATGGGTTTCTCTAGTAGATTTCGAAACATCATGTTTCAGTTAGGTGAGTTTTCATGGTGTCCCTGCACTCTCCTGTCATCAAGTATTTAAGCACCACCCTCTGATTACAGCTTCCAAAATTATTCTTATACATTACACTGTGGGGATTATAATTATGTATTAGTGTGTACTGTAGTCAAGAGATGAGGTCTGCTGTATGTACATTATGTGTATTAATGACAGTGCTCCGCAGCGCCACCTGCTGGTGAAAGGTTAATTAGCTGTACATATAAATTGTCTTTGTGAGATGGGATTGTGAGTTCTGTCTAGTCACCGTCCATGTATTCAGAAGGCGTTATTTAAGAAGAGTAAAACAACCGAGGCTCATCCGAAATCATCTTTGGAAATGCTGTGCGCCTCGATTTACGCCACAGTGTAGTAGTTTACAGTGCAAAACGGCAGCGTTTGAGGAGCGGTGTAGCGTGGGTGGAACATGTGCTATCAGTGTCCCTGCATTATACTGGTATCCCTACATTACATGTCCAGCACCATTGTCTCTCCACCATACCAGTGTCCATTTTACCACTTCCACTTGCCCCCACTTGCTGGCTCTGCCCTCTCCTGTGGAGCACTTTAATACAGGGGGAGGGGCTGTCATAGCAATGCTCTTGCTCCGGGCACCATGGCTTCGCACTACACCCCTTTCAACAGTGGCAAGAGTTTGGATGTGACATCTACAATTTTGCACAGTGTGCTTTTACAGGTTGCTCCACCTTTCTGCACACCTAGGTGCACTACTAATTTGTGAAGAGCAGACTTTCTACTTGTTGTGTGCAGCGTGATCTACCTAGGTGCGTGAGATCACACCGTGCATGCCGAGAACCGGAGCATACGCCAGAGGACGCAGCTTCATCTTCAAGCGCAAATGGCTCTTACTGCAATCTATGATATTAGGAGCGAGACCGGCGGGGTACTGGGGGTATGCCCGTGGTCAATGTACAGTAAGGGCGTGCCAAGCGCCAGCACACGCAGTATCGTCCGATTCAAGCTTTGGGATTTTCAAAGGTACGTGATTGTCAGTCGTATCACTTGCTTCAGCTACAGGTCAGGTGTAAGTGCTGAGTGACAGCGATGACGGCTGTGTATGCAGCTAGAACATGTGTTTGTAATCAGGAGCAACTGTAACAATGTATTTTATGTACAGTCGACATTCATAGCATCCTAATAAATATATTTTATGTACAGTCGACATTCATAGCATCCTAATAAATATATTTTATGTACAGTCGACATTCATAACATCCTAATAAATATATTTTATGTACAGTCGACATTCATAACATCCTAATAAATATATTTTATGTACAGTCGACATTCATAGCATCCTAATAAATATATTTTATGTACTGTCGACATTCATAGCATCCTAATAAATATATTTTATGTACAGTCGACATTCATAGCATCCTAATAAATATATTTTATGTACAGTCGACATTCATAGCATCCTAATAAATATATTTTATGTACAGTCGACATTCATAGCATCCTAATAAATATATTTTATTGGAAAACTTTAAATAAAACATTTTTTTTTATTTTTTTTTTAATGTTTTCTCATTAATGACTATATTATTAACAGGTGACATTAATTGAATAGTTTATCTTCTGCGCGTTCTTTTGTGACTTGATATTCCATATATGTATTGGACGTACCCTGCAGTGTCTGTTAGAGCGGAGCGGACCTAGACCCGTATTCATCACCAGTTGTATCTTAACATCCGCTCATCATGTCTAAGCACTGTCTACCTATCACTCACCCTCTTATTAACCTGTCACTTTACGTTTTAATGAATACATTTATTAATACTCCAACTGCAGCGAGCAGTGAAATTACAGGGCTTAGATGATAATCGTTGCTTACTGTATGTGCTGCCATTCACTATTCTTGTGAGAATGATTTTAAACTGAGTTGGGGTCCTTTGCCAAAATCCTTCCCCATCATATTAAATTCACAACACTCACCCTCCTGCCCTTATTTTAGCAGTTCCCCACTCACCACAAGGGGGCACTGCTCACCAACAGCACATTCGCACCTGCTCAATGTTTGCAAACACACGTTACACCATATTGTTTCTTGATTCTTTATTAATTTCCAAATAATAGAATTCATATATTGAACTTGCTCAATAAGCAGAAACTCTAAATATATATCATAGAATGGCATCTGCAGAATCATCATAGGTTAGAGATACCTGACATCTTCTTATTATCCCATCACTGAGGTCATATATTTACTTAGAAGCAGCACTATAGATTGTAAGTTCCTTAGACCATCTCTTTTCCGCTTCCCGCTGTACAGAACATGGTGATGAAAAATGTTACAATAACATGAATCAGGAAATAACTGAACTTTTTTTTTTTTTTTACAATGTAGCAAAATTCTTATAATGTGTTGATCTACCACATAATCTCCCATCTGGGATTAGATAGATGAGCAGATCCTTCCACTTATGGGTTCTTCTTTTGAGAGGAAAAGTGAGACTGGTACTGATAGTACTTGGTTTGTTGGTACTGCTGGGAAGGCTGTTGGGTATCTGGTGTGGGCTTAACGTCCTGCTGGATTTGGGAATATGAAGGTGGCTGTGATGTGGCTCCTGCCAGACCTAGGGTTGGTGGAGGTATGTACATTGCCTGTTGATAGAACCTTTGTGGTTCTTGTTCAGACTCAGCTTGTGGAGTTTGGGCACTTGTCCTTTCTAACGGTGATGATTGTGAGATGGTGATTTCTGCCTTTGGCATGTGGTCTTTACCCTGTTGGTACTGAGGGGATGGTGAGATGGGGGTCACTTGTGGTGGTTGGACTTGTGTGGTGGTGGTTGCTGGTATTGATGTTTGGTCTTTACCCTGTTGGTACTGTGGGGATGGTAGGATGGGGGTCACTTGTGGTGGTTGGACTTGTGTGGTGGTGGTTGCTGGTTTTGATGTTTGGTCTTTACCCTGTTGGTACTGAGGGGATGGTGAGATGGGGGTCACTTGTGGTGGTTTGACTTGTGTGGTGGTGGTTTCTGGTTTTGATGTTTGGTCTTTACCCTGTTGGCACTGTGGGGATGGTAGGATGGGGGTCACTTGTGGTGGTTGGACTTGTGTGGTGGTGGTTGCTGGTTTAGATATTTGGTCTTTACCCTGTTGGTACTGTGGGGATGGTAGGATGGGGGTCACTTGTGGTGGTTGGACTTGTGTGGTGGTGGTTGCTGGTTTTGATATTTGATCTTTACCCTGTTGGTACTGTGGGGATGGTAGGATGGGGGTCACTTGTGGTGGTTGGACTTGTGTGGTGGTGGTTGCTGGTTTTGATATTTGGTCTTTACCCTGTTGGTACTGTGGGGATGGTAGGATGGGGGTCACTTGTGGTGGTTGGACTTGTGTGGTGGTGGTTGCTGGTTTTGATATTTGGTCTTTACCCTGTTGGTACTGTGGGGATGGTAGGATGGGGGTCACTTGTGTTGGTTGGACTTGTGTGGTGGTGGTTTCTGGTTTTGATACCTGGTCTTTACCCTTTTGGCACGGTGGGGATGGTAGGATGGGGGTCACTTGTGGTTGTTGTACTTGTGTGGTGGTGGTTTCTGGTTTTGATACCTGGTCTTTACCCTGTTGGTATTGTGGGGAAGGTGAGGTAGGGATTTCTGGCTTTGATGTTTGGCCTCTGCCCTGTTGGTTCTGTGGGGATTGTGTGGTGGCTAATTCTGATGTTTGGTTTCTATTTTGCTGGTAATTTGGGGGTGGTGAAGTTGCCTTACCTGATTTTGGTTCAACTGGTTCTAACCTAGGTGGGACAGTTTCCACAACTTTACTTTTCTCACCCTCTTTTTGTGTTGTGTAACCTTTGTTGTCCACTCCACTTTGTACAGCACTGCCACCTGCCTGATCATGGCTGCCAGATTGATCTTGGGTTTTCTCATTATATTTAGGGTACAATGGCTGCTGGTAGTATTTGGGAGGGGCATCTGGTATCAGGGATGTATTTGGTTTAGCTGTATCCACACCTTTCTGTGGTTGGTCTTGCTTTTGACATGAGTCTTCTGATTCATACACGACCTTGTAGTATGCTTTTAGAACTTTACAGAACAGGTCGCAGAATTCATTGAAGTCCACCTCTCCGTCTTTATTTTCATCAAGAATTTCAATTAAAGTTGAGATTGTCTTTGGATCTTTTGGGTTCTGAAACAGAAATAAATGAGTTTTGTACGTTTTAGAGAGGAGCGTTGTCATAGTTGATATTGTGAAACGCGTGAAATAAAGGGTTTTTATGTCACCTAACCTGTTATGCCTATAGATGTTTACTAAGCATCCTTATGTATGTCATTTTTAACAAATACCACCATGGTGGCATTTATGGGGGTGCAAAAGTCGTGTGGACCTTTGGGGATACGTCATAATTACAATGAAACGCATTTCGCCCCTTACAGTTGCAGATCTGCAGAAATGCTAATTTCTATGTACACTTCAACCACTGTAATAAAGAAGTCAAAGGCACAAAAGTGACATATAATAAAGCCAGCCCGGATGTCCCATCAGCCTTAGGATACCCAATGGATTATCAGGTGGACCTGCGAAACTTGGGACATACTTATTTCCGAAGGCACTTCCAGGCTTGATATGCGCTAGGTAGACAAAGAGCCGAACTTGTGCAAAAATGAATATCAGCCTATGTGATATTCTGGGCATATTATTGCATATTAACAATTGCCTTTACTATATGAAAAATAACTCTGTTATATTAAGATGTATTTTTTATAAAGCAAGACCCTTTATAAAGTAGGAACAAATATGTTTTTTGGAGATTTTTTTCTTGAAAACTGCTGAAATAAAAAACTAAATATATCAAATATATGTGATAATGCACTCCACTCCCTATCGTCAATTATAAGGACAGCAGGAGCCACTGAGGAGTTCTAAGACCATACAAAAGGCTCAAGGTCATAGTCTGGCTGCTTTTATACAGTTCATAAAATTTCACTGTGACTTTTAATATCCATTATAACTTACAGTACAGAGTGCGTTATTCCATATAGTACACACGGTGGACACATCTATCAGCATAAATTCTGTGTTGCATACAATAAATCTTTCAGGATTCTCCCTTAAGTGACCCTTTAACATTTACAATTATTTATTTTTGTTGTTTGCACCATAAGCATCCAAAAATATAATTGTAACATTGAAATAAATTTTATATTATTATTTTAAGTTATTGCAAAGTAGTAATAAACGTACTTGTGCCATAAAGTTTGTCAGTTTTACAGTAGCTGAACCATAAGAAACTAAATATGTATGTTAAAATTGTGTACACAACTTTTTTAGATTTTGAAAATGACCCGAGGTTCTTACACTCACTACATCTTTTCTTAAGTGTAGAGATTTTTAATATAAAAACTATAGTAGCTGCTAAGTACTTTTTAAACTGCTAACATGCCTTCGCAATCTGTCTCCTCCCTTGTATTTTCATATGGTACCACTGGCATTAGGTGAGACGCAGCTGACAGCAGACTGAATTGAACAGCGTAACACATAGATATGTAAAAGAAAGCAAGTTAACTACTGTATGCAACTGTGGCAAATAGCTAACGTCATCAAGTATTTTGAGGGATGACATTGATATACAAAATGTTAACTGATTGTCTCCAGCTCGTTTTACGAACTCCTGGCGTATCCTACCTTGATGACGTCGGCAAACTCGTTTTGAATCAGGAGGTTCAGCTCTTCCGTGTTCAGCTTGTTACGGCTACAGTCTTTCTCAGAGTATTTTTGGAAAATCTCAACGATGATCTCGATGGCCCCGATGAGTTTTGGCATTGTTGCAAATCGTTTGGTCACCCTGTCAGCAGAAAACCAACGGCGTTATGGTCGTTTCATCGTTAACCATGGGGGATACATAGCGTTAAACACACGTTCCCACTTATGTAATACATCCTCATAATCCTCACAACAAGAAAAAGAACAGATCATCGCTAACTGTGTAATAATCGATAAGTGTAAAAGAAACAAATACATTTTTTCCTAATGCATTTTACAGCAAATATATTTTAATGATATAGAGTGAGGGTACTCCAGTTGCTGAGAGTGACACCATTCATCTCTAAGGCATGCTTGAGCATCCTAACCTGCCAGTAATTATATATAATTAAGATTAGAAGTTTGATAAGTAAGATATAATGGATAACTAAGAAATGGAAACGCTTGGTCGATCGGCCCTTTAACACTATGACGGGCTGTTTCACAAGGTCAGAGAGTAAAGGATACAAAATGTTTTCTAAAACTGTATAATCAGATATATTTTGGTCTCCAAACATTGTATGCTTTTTATATAGGAGTCATCAGTATCCTCTCATTAATAGGAATATTGCAACCTAGTTTGCAGAAACTTCATTTCAAATAAAATGCTGAATTTTAGCAGACAGACCTTCATTTACACACACACACCAGGTACCTCGCCCCTTATATTTATTAATATTCATACGTAGAGAGAGCAGTCTGACTTACCTCTACTAGACGTTGACAATGCACAGAGGAGATGTGAAATAACAGCTATAAGCCAATATTTATAGGGATAGGGTGACCTAGTTTTTTTGGAAGAAACATTTGTGTCACCATCCCAGACCAGTCTGACTTGCCTCCTCAATTATGGCGGATCTGCCCAGAATAAGACTGCAAGATACACCCTGATTGTCATACTGAACACACCCTAACATTCGGGGCTCCCAAGAATCCCTGGCTCATCCTACTACACTGTCGTTACTGGGCTGTGCGACATCTCACAGACCCCACATCAGTCCACTGTGTCATTCCTAAGAGCCGTAAAATACTGGTGAATAGGGGACATTAAGTAACACAGCAACAGCAGTCATTGCATTGTATATGAATCAACGCACAGACATTTAAATTGACAACTTTTAATCAACCTACTCATCTAGTTTTGTTTTTTAATTTGACATAATAAAGCTCATCTGCCACAAATTATTCTGCCAGTTTGTTCATGACTTAAATGACATACTTTGAATTTCAGAGATTTAAGTTACCTCTCTCATCAAAAAACATCCTGGGCCCCTCCCTTATGTCAAAGTATGATATTCAACTAATATAATCCTTGCATTTCTAATAAAATATGTAGTTATTTTTTACCTATTAAGAGCCCTGAAAGAGAAGTTCTAGAACATAGTTCCAAACTCTCCAGCACTGAGTATACTGAAGAGCTCTTTCCTGTGCAGGAAACTTAGCTTATATTCAGTGCTGGTGGTAACGTGCTCATAAGCATCCAATGCTCATTTTAACGAGCTTTTCATTAGCTAAAGCTTGTAAGACCCAGCTAGGGGTTTATTCACTCACTGCCGTGACACATTTTTACAAGTAAGACTATGGGATAAAAACAATTTTAGAATGTATCAAATATAATTATATCGTAACTGGAAATTAATTGTACAACACCTCGCTGGTGGTTTTATGTAACCTTGGCGAATTTGCTCTTAAATTTTATTTGATGGAAGAATTTAATCTTACGGAGAGGTGACTGATACGTCATGAAGAGAAGACTAACTTATATCTAATCCCAGTTATAGAATGAGATGGACGGGCGGTTACTGTTGTGATAATAGTAAGGGACTGATGAGAAATTAAATATAACATATTATAGACTTTACTGACAGATAGGGAGAATAGACCAATGATACACCTTGGGGTAGATTTACTAAAAAGGAAAAATTGGAGTTGTCGCCCATAGCAACCAATCAGATTCTACTTATGATTTATCTAGTACATTCTTGGAAATGATAGTTAGAATCTGATTGGTTGCTATAGGCAACACACCCACTTTTCCTTTTTAGAAGATTTTAGTAAATCTACCTCCTAGTTTTTTTTCCCCTCACCAATTTGAATGTATAGGAGATAATATTTCATGTATTCCCCTCCCCTTAGATTGTACGCTCCTCTGAGCAGGGCCATCTCTCCTCCTGTTTCCACCACTTCAAACTCTGCTCTCCAGCTACTTAGCCCTCCTCCTCAAAGGTCCTCCACCCCACGTCCACTTTCGCTCCCTCCTCCCCCCTGGGGGTCTCCCTGTCTTCCGCGCCCCCCTTCTTGGGCCCCGTCGTTTTCGGATCCTCCCTCCCCCTTCCCCGCCCTCTCTAGCTGTGCATTGAGCGTACTGAGTTGCTGTGTTTACTGTACTGTGCTGTCTCCCATTGTATTGTGATTTTGTTTGTCTCTGTACGGCGCTGCGGATGCCTTGTAGCACCTTATAAATAAATATTAATATTATTAATAATAATGTATGGCACAGACATGGCAACTTAATTTTGTTTTTACAGTGTGAATAAACACCATAGTGTAATCTGCAAGACAAAGGAGTTTCATCCTGGTCACAGACAGACCAATCCCACCGCAGAGCCCAAAAGTCACAGCTGGATCTTGTGGTCTTGACTAAATGCAGTCAAATTATAACTGCACAGATCTCTTGACCACAATAACCCACATGCTTTGAGCCCCCAACTCATAGCTTTGATCCCCCCTGCAGGGTAATCACAGCTGAGTGTATGGGAAACGGTGTTGGGTGAATGCAGGTATTAGCTATAGATCCCCAACTGTTAGACCCGTCTGCCATTACTTGCTCGATCACCGCATTTTCCATCAGGCCTCTTCCTTTTAAGTGGCCAAAAGTCAGGACTGTTGACTGTATGGTAAACAGCCGCACATCAACATGGATTCTGTAAAAGATGACAACGCGTTTCTGAACAATTTAGTGCACTTGCAGTAGGCAGCATAGATTTTAAGGTAATTCCTACTGAATTATTCCTTAGTTCTGTAAAATTCACTGAAGACCAAGTACTGACTGCGCCATGATCCTCTATTTCTAACCAACAGAAACAGGGATAGTACTGGAGAGATTCTCATCCACATCACAATGCTGTACACTAGGGAATATTACGCTGCTGATCACAAGACACTCACCACTGCCGGAGTCTTAATATAGAATTGTGAAGCATCTGAGAAACCTTCCAGAATAGAGGGTGGGTCTGGGATACGTTCCACAGACAGAGAGTAGAAGGGCGGAGGACACAACAATTACTGTATGGGACTCATGACAGAGCTAGGCAGAGCATTGCTAATAAATGTACTATGTTAAGTGAGACACAGTCTCTGACACGTTTACAGGTATGGCTCTATTAGTATTTAGGAAAAAATGGGGCCTTGTGGCCAAAATAATTATAATAATTTAACAAAATATATGAATAAAGAATAATTATGTAGCTACTATCTCTGTACAGAGGACTATATTTAGAATAATCCTATATTTAGACCAACCCTGTGGTTAGCACTTCTACCTTACAGCACTGGGGTAATGAGTTCAATTCCCGAACATGGCCTTATCTGTGAGGAGTTTGCATGTTCTCCCCGTGCTTGCGTGGGTTTCCTCCGGGTGCTCCGGTTTCCTCCCACACTCCAAAAACATACTGGTAGGTTAATTAGCTGCTAACAAAATTGACCCTAGTCTGTGTGTGTGTGTGTGTCTATATTAGGGCATTTAGACTGTAAGCTCCAATGGGGCAGAGACTGATGTGAGTGAGTTCTCTGTACAGCGCTGCGGAATTAGTGGCGCTATATAAATAAATGGTAATAATAATAATAACCCTGGACAACATTAGGCATTATTAGTTAGCAAAATATATGCCTGTATATAGTGTAGGCACGTGCCTAAAAATAGGTCTATGTTCGTTTTTCCTCTTTTGGATTCTCCCTCCTATAGTCCACCATATAAACAAGTGGTGGGTGCGGACAGCGTGGACCATATCTCCCACCATAATTCAGACTTGTCCTCTGATTCGCACAGATCATGCCCATTTGCTTAAAGGCTACACCCAATTTCAATAGACCAATGTCAATGTCTATTTTGTCTGTTGAAAAAACCTCACAAAGCTAGGGGCAGCCTAAACTCTAAATACTGTTCTCTCAATAAGAGGCTGAAACAATGAACAGGTTATTGGGGAGTCTTTGTGGACACCCTGGCTTTTATCATGTTTTGGTGCAATAGATTCTGCATTTGTCGGAATTGCAAGAGGGCCTCATATGCATTCATTGGAAAGGCTCTATTAAACTAGGACCAGATATGTTAGGGGTGAACATTAGGACTCCTCCACATACTCTCATACATGCTTTACAGCAAATTCAGGACAACAATGCAAGGAATATGCATGAATCTGGAAAAAAATTGACCGATAGTCGTCCCCTGAGACCTAGCTTGGAAACACAACATCTGAAAATAGTTATAAACTGAAACATGAGATTTTCTGTTAATATATTTAAGTAGTGAACCCTCTCTCACAAGACATAAACTCTCAAACTCCCTCCAACACTCATTACAGGTCTCCCAAGAACCAGACCAGTAATCCTAGAATCTCCTGGGCTTTAAAGTAACCACAAACCTGCACCACCCAACACTGCTTCTCACACCATATGCTGCTCATGTGCCAGTGACTATCCCACCGCTGACTCCATTTTTGAGAAGCCATTTGCCCAAGAAACCACAGATTTCCTGTTCTTCTGCCAGCAAACAGAATTTGTCCATTGAGTTAAAGCATCAGTTCCCATTCTCAGACGCTAGCTGACGGGAAGTCTGAAGCCATGTTCCACCTCTTTCAAGAGCAGTAACCTAAGATGGGCCAAAGCTTCCTCAATGTCGGTCATGCCGTCAAACAATATTGCACAACAACATTTAGATCCCGTCACTGTGACAAACTATGATCTGAAACCACTCCTCCCCTTCCACCTATATATAGAACCACTATGAATTTACATCCACCCCATAATTACCTACTTCTTGAACCTTAATGTACATTTATCCAATAAACTTTTACCTACCCACTTATTCCTTGCTCAGTCATGCTCCCCTGAGCTGTATCAGGGTCTACTCTATCAGTAATTATTTTCTAGGTCCTAATACTCAGTTTACTAACTTGGCCCCGGGCAGTATTTAACTTTCAAACTGCTTCCTATAAAAATGCGTATTCAGATTTTTTATTCCTGGAAACCGGATTTGGAACTTTAAAATAAATTAGCGGCCAAATTCTTATGGACCATGTTCAACAACTACTTACCAGGTGCACATTGAGACAGACAATTTAGATTCAGAACTATCTAGAGGCTTCCTTTACCTAATAAACTGAAACAAGAATACACAGAAAGCGTGAATATTAATGAATCACTTGGACACTGCAAGACCCCATTCTCAGAAGATCTCAGTACTGAATGGGAATCAAGACTCAGCAGATTATCCAACTCAGAGTAAAGGGTAGACTATGCTACCACCGTCAATAAAGTATAGACAAGCAATTGAATGACAGCAGGAGGAGTTCATACCATAGGGGAGTGGACATCACATCTGACTTGACCTAAATATGATTGCACAGATGGGTGTGATCAGAGCAATAGATTATGCTTCATAATATCAGTAATAATAATTACTGAATTCATTATGGCAGCAGATCACAACATGCCCAATTCATGACAATGCATCCAGTTTGTAATTATGATAACTGCTCTGATTTCCTAATGGGGTTTCCACCTATATTGTATATTGTCAATGACCTCCGAACAAAACGTATCACATTTCTAAACTTCAGACTTCCACTCTACTCCATCTGCCCCAAAATAAGAGTGAAATTAAACAGTTCTCAAAGATAAGAAGGAATCATAGACTCAAAGATAAGAAGGAATCATAGACTCAAAGATAAGAAGGAATCATAGACTCAAAGATAAGAAGGAATCATAGAATGTGAGATAAGAAAATCTCCCACAATTTGGTTCTTCTTTCAACATTTAGATTCAAAAATCTTTTCTGAATGCTTAAAAAATATTTATACAGACATTTTAAGGAACTTAAAGGTAGGTTATAAATTGCCTTTGTTAATACAATTGTTTTTTCCCACTTGCTTGGGAATTTTTTGTTCAAACACAACACTTCAATGCTCAATTTTGTTTCAAAACAACATTCTAGAGGATAATTTCGTTCAGATTTCTGAAACTTCTTTTACCGTAACATTTGCAAACTGATTCAACGACTAAAAAACCCAGACACCTGGCCACACACTCTCTGATATTGTGAGTGGTATGGGACAGTTGACTTGATATCACAAACTGACTACGATGGCCAGTAACAAAACTATGGAAATTGATCGATTTTCTAATTGGTAAATGTGGTCATCTTCTGACTGCGGTGACAAGCCCCCGGTCATGTCGGAAGGGATCCGCCACTTGGCCTCAACTCTCAATAGCTAGAGCTCATCAATTCTTGCTAGTCACATGTGTGGCCAATTTGAACAGTCCAAAGGAGAGGTGTAATAAGTGTGTGGCAACCAAAATCCCAGTTTAAGAGTTGTCTGATGGGCCTGTTGACCAGATATAGTCCACAGACTGTTAGTAACTGCACCTCTATGGCTTTCAAAGAAGACCCTCCAGCTGGTGAATGATAAACATCAATAAATGAACATTTGTGCTAATCACAAAGCACATACTCAATATATATATATATATATAGTTTAATTCATGGCTGTGTATCTCCATAGAGTTTCTTTACTGCTGGGTGGTGGCAGCTAAACCAGTTTGTTGAAGATCTGACCAAACTGGTTTGACACAATCTCAGCCCTGATTCCTTCATCCTTGAATTATAGCATGGTTATCTCATGGGAGAGTCGGTGTATTGGGCTCTAATAACAAGAAACTTCTCTTACACCGGTTATTTCCTACACAATGGATAGACTTTCTCTGCGTTTTCCTGCTGTTGAAATTTCACTAGTGATCTATATCTGACATCCGTTCAAGTATTGTCTTTGTGTCTATAGATTAGTTCAAATGGCTGCAAGACGCATCTGAGATATGTCAGTTCTGTTCAGTGGTCTGATCGTTCGAATATCGGACAAATGAGATTGAATGTCGCCTACGCACACACATGGGGGCGGCCATTTTGTGAGCTGAACTAAAGTTTATGTTTCAGCTTACTGATTCTAAAGGAGCCACTCACTGAGGAAACAGTAGGTCATTGGTTCCTAGAACAGTGGTTCCCAAACTTTTTGAGTTTGCGGCACCCTTAGAGTCTCCATATTCTTTTCAAGGCACCCCTCCAAAATAATTACAGAGCAGTACCGTTTTATAAGTATTTGGGTCAAAATAACGTAATAAGTGTTTAGGTCAGGACAGAAATACTTAGTAAGTTGTTTGCAAAAATAATACATATAAATCCAAGGGAAAAGAATATTTTTATATATTTTTTTCAATTATATTTCTGTCAAAGAATAATTTACAGCTACTATTCAGAGGAGTAAGATCAAACAAAATAAAACAACATGTACAAAAATCATCACACTGTGCTACCTGACGATCACACTGTGCCCCTTCATCCACACACTGTCTGCCCCTCTTCATCCACACACTGTCTGCCCCTCTTCATCCACACACACTGTCTGCCCCTCTTCATCCACACTCACTGTCTGCCCCTCTTCATCCACACTCACTGTCTGCCCCTCTTCATCCACACTCACTGTCTGCCCCTCTTCATCCACACTCACTGTCTGCCCCTCTTCATCCACACACTGTCTGCCCCTCTTCATCCACACACTGTCTGCCCCTCTTCATCCACACACTGTCTGCCCCTCTTCATCCACACTCACTGTCTGCTCCTCTTCATCCACACACTGCTGCCCCTCTTCATCCACACACTGTCTGCCCCTCTTCATCCACACACTGCTGCCCCTCTTCATCCACACTCACTGTCTGCTCCTCTTCATCCACACTCACTGTCTGCCCCTCTTCATCCACACTCACTGTCTGCCCCTCTTCATCCACACACTGCTGCCCCTCTTCATCCACACACACTGTCTGCTCCTCTTCATCCACACTCACTGTCTGCTCCTCTTCATCCACACTCACTGTCTGCCCCTCTTCATCCACACTCACTGTCTGCCCCTCTTCATCCACACACTGCTGCCCCTCTTCATCCACACTCACTGTCTGCCCCTCTTCATCCACACTCACTGTCTGCCCCTCTTCATCCACACACTGCTGCCCCTCTTCATCCACACTCACTGTCTGCCCCTCTTCATCCACACACTGCTGCCCCTCTTCATCCACACTCACTGTCTGCCCCTCTTCATCCTCACTCTGTCCTCTCCTTCATTCTTTTGCCCCTCCATTGCTGTTTCCTATCACCATTCCCCTCCGTTTCTTTACTTACCATACTTGTCCTTCTTTCTTATATTTCTTCTGTCTTCTCTTCTGTCTTCTTACCAATCTGGCAGCGCCTGGGACCCAGCATCCTCCTCTCTCCTGCCGCGTCTCATTGATACTTCTCCTTCCTTTAGTTAAAATATTGATTTTCACAAGAGACATTCTGACCGGGATGTGTCAAATTTGGGCTTTTAATGGGGTTTGAAATCGCCGGACATTAGGTGCAGGTTTTTTTTTTAACAAATAAAGGGGATAAGCAGTGATTTGTTTGAAAGCTCATTCGGTGTCCTGGAGATTTCACATTTGTGATTTTGGTTGCACTTTGTAAAAAAAAAAGCAAGCTTTTTTAATTGGGTATTGTGGAAAAAGTCATTTGTTCACGCGAGGTGTATTTCATCTCACATGAAACTTGATAAATAGAGGATGAGTTTGAGTTTAAAGCAAAAAATTCCCATTTGCTTATGCAAAAATATGCGTCTGCACACTAAGATGTCCATGTCTGTATTTTGGGATACACCCTACGATATGTGCATCATTAATACCCAAGAATCATTGTCATCACCTCGAGAACTGAAGCTTTCTTGTGTAGATGCGGAATTTATACTTGGAATGTATTTTAAAGATCTGGAACTCAAAATAAGACGCATCTCAAAGGGGTGAGTTTAATGTGTCCCCCTTACTGTACTACATTTGCACATGAATGCCCCTGAAAGTTATACACACCCCTCTTGAGATGCATCTTATTTTGGGGTACACATATTTATGTATCGGTAAACCCCTCAGAAACACCTATAACCGATTTGCTCAACCACATTTTATTTTGGATAGAAAAAGCATTCATCTTCTTAATCTATTGATGTTATTCGTCCTTATCATTAAATTACATTGCAGAACACATACCTTGCGGTCTCCTTACTAATGAGTTTCAGGGTTGCTTTTTTAATGTTTAAAAAACCTAATTACATTTTAAAACGCATTGAAAATCACATTATAATTTGCTCTTTTTTAACTCAAAATTTTATACAGTCAGAGTAGGACCTACAGGCAATTAGGTACCCTGGGATGTAGGCTTTAAATGTTTTGATCAAAATATGAACCAATACCTCATATTAAGAACAAGCGCTGACGACAATTGTCTTTTTGTTTTGTATACATATAGGGCATTTATATAGCCATGCAGCTGGTACCATGTATAATAAGGGATTATCTGAACATAGTCTTATATCTTCTCTGATTTTGGTTCAAAATATTGCCTTATGTTGTCTTTAGTAGCTGTCCATCAGGCCTATTTAAAACCTTTATGAGTGTTACTTACAAGCCAGCCCTTACTAGATGTAAGCCCCTATACCTTGGAGGTGAGTGCATCTAATTTTTGCTGCATTTTAATGGTGTTTGAAGCATATAGGTCAGTGTAGGACCTGCATACAGTGAGGTACCCTTGATGCTGGGATGCAGGCTTAAAGGTTTTGATCAAAATATGAACCACCTCATGTTTTCATTTTGCTAGATACACACAGATATGCAGTGTGTTAAGGACAAGCGCTGACAACAACTGTCTTTTTGTTTTTCAAAGCTTAATCTATGCTGGCCTACAATATATCTTGATTAATATGTATATTTAAATTATTTTTACAGCAGTTTTATTGCATCATGTCCCCTTTGCACAGTGTCTGTTTGGGAAACTTTTTTAACTCACATACCAAACACTCATTTAAAAGGACATGTCATATATATGTTATACAAAGAAAAGAAGCAATAAAGTGTTATCTAGTAAGTTTTTAATGCTGAGTTTGCAGCGTAGAAAATCCTCTTTCCAAGTACAATGCATTTACACTACAGCCCTCTGTCAAGTCTTTAATGGCACGTTAGATGCATTTATTGTCCTTTGGGTGTTGCTGGACTAATACAGATGCTCCTATAACAATATTTTTGGCTTTCATTTACAAGCTGCATTGTCTGTTGTGAATGTCATGTAGTGGAATTGTGCTAGTGGGTGTGAGACGTCTATGTGTGGGTCATGTTGTGAGCATCAAAGGCTCTACTGCCACCTTGTGGTGGAGATAAAGCTGGTGTCTCACCTGCGTATTAGAAGCAGCGTCATTCTGCTGCGTACAAAACACACAAATATTTTAGGAGCATTTCTGAGTGTTTATTTTTCCAATAGACTTTTACAGCTTGCGAGTGTTTTTTATTTATCTCAATGGGACTGGATATCGGCAGAGAGGAGGTCCAAGTGCAGGGGGCATGGTAATGCCATTTGTATCACCATAGCCTCATCCGTTTCGGGCGGGGGGGGGGCAATTCTACAATTTACGGCATGTGGGGGAGGGGGCCCCTGATGATGGGATTTGCAGCCTGGGAGTCGCCCTACTCTTCCGATAGTCCAAGAGAACTCCAGCAAAATTCAGGATCATACCGGACATTCCGGGAGAGTAGGGAAGTGTGCCATTGGGATTGGGAAGTATATCTGGAATTATTGGCAACTGTACACCACTTCTCTATGTTCGATTCTCAGTATTTGTTATTATTCTGTAAATGTGGACAACCACACAGTACAGATTCTCTCTGTTCTTACACTGTATGCAGTAGCGGAACCACAGAGCAACCCATGCAGAAAATGCAAATGGAACTTTAATGCACCGGCCCCCGAGGAGGATCAGAGGAGCGGAGCCAAACTTTACTGGCACCTGCCTAAATTTTGCTGTGGGGCTCAGTGATTGATTGTTACTCCCTTGTCTGTATGTACGGACAACTGCACTATACCACTTCTTTTATTTTGTATAGGTTATTGTCACTTTTTAGATAGAAAAATACACAGTACCACTTCCCACATTCTGTATGCTGGACATTATCCTAAGGTCCTGTTCTCATGCAGCATGCAGTCAGCACTTGTTTTACACTGAAGAATGGATGTAATTATCAGCATACACTTTCCAAACCCTGGATATTAAGTAACATATTTCAAGTACTAGCAGACAGGACTAGGACAAGTGTCAGGACAACTAAAGCTTCCCAATAATGATTCGCCAATCTAGTTGTTTAAGATCAAATTGTCTCAAAAAAGCTGATCAAGATCTATTCAGGATTTAACTGCACTAACTGGGGCACATGTGATCTGCTATTTGCCCAAGTGGTCAATGTCAATTCATCTTCGAGCGCCAAGGACACTTGCGACAGCCCTACGATTTCATGCGCAAAAGGGGGAAAGGGTGTATTGACGTAGGGAATGTACAGGATGGGCGAGACAGGGTCAAGCACACGCACATTTGTCCAAAGTCAAGCTCTGGGCACCTTTCAGCTCTCAGGTACTTGATTTTTAGTCGTATCCGTTGCACCAGCTACAGGTCGGGTGTAAGTGCTGATTGCCAATGATGATGGCTGTATGTGCCTGCCAGAAACGTTTTATAATTAGGAGCAACGGTAACAAGTCATTTTATATACAATACACATTTGAACATCTCCATAAATGTTATTGTCTTTTTCTTAATGATTATATTATTAACAGGTGACAATAACTGATTACTTTAATACATCAAGATTAAAACCTTGCTACAATTTTCTTTTATGTTTCCTTTTTACTTTGGAGAACAACTATTCTCTACTATTTTAAAATTAATTTCAATTTATACATCTCTCTGTCACAATTGTGTGACCCTCCTCCCAAGAAAGCCTATCTCCCTAGGCTGTAGCCTAGTCAGCCTATTGCTTTTATTGTGTGGGTAATCTAGTGTATGAGGCTGGGCTGGGGGCAAGGGGGCATCTACCCCCTTGGGCCGGTCCCATAGTGGCTTCACTGGGCCACCTGTATTTTTTTTGTTCCTTAATAGGCTGCTGAGCAGAGTCTCGCACCGAGGAGTAAAATTTGCCAGACATCCCCCGCCCTAGAGTGTGTGTTGGCGGGGGGGGGGGCATATTTGATGCCGATGTTGTGATAATATAGTATATGATGCCTGGTAAACATATTTGGGATGCCCTAATCAAGAAATGTTATCCAAAATATGCTGACGTTCATATACTAAAACCAATGTTGCCCCACTTATAACCACCAGGTGGCGATGCAGAGCCTTTCCATTCAAACCGCATATTATTATACAATGTAGTATGTAGCCTAGGACAGGATTTGTATATATTATCCTTGCCTGTGTTTTGTATGTGTGCTATCCATATATAAACAATAAGGTGTGGCGTTTCCCAGAAAGCAAGCCTGGAATAGCGTATCTGGGAATAGGCCTGATAGCTGCCAAGACATTACAAGGCAACATTTTGAAACTAAATTAGAGAAGAAATAAGCCAGTGCTCATTTATTCCCATATTATATTGCAATATAATATGGCAATATAATATAATATAAATGCCCTATATAAATACAGAACAAAAACAGTTGCTGTCAGTGCTAGGGTGTAGTTAATTAAATGAAAACATGAGGTGTTGGTTCATATTTTGGTCAAAACATTTAAGCCTGCATCCCACCGTCAAGGGTATCTTATTGTATGCAGGTCACACTGACCTATATGCTTCAAACATAGTTAAGTCGTTCAACTACACATGTATCCACCGAGTACTTGGGTCAGGCCAGACGAAGTGATAAGATAGCTTTTGCCAGTATCGTCCTGGCATCGGTGTATCACCCAGCGGGTCATTAATAATTAATTATAAGCCTGATAAGCGCCAATAGAAAATCTGCCACATCCCCAGATCTTGATAAATAGACTTAAACATCATTGTATTTCTCAGCCCAGTTGTCAAAAACTTGTCCTCTTGCAGTTTTAATTTTAATGGGATCCTTCTACAATTTACTAAGAATGTTTTGTCAGGAAAGAATTACCAGTCTGTTCACTCGTGTGAATGAAATATATACAACTTTCTTCTTTTCAAACGTTTCCATCACCGATCAGCACATATCCAATTATTGGGCACAGAGAGGCAAGGAGAGAGTAGCTAAGAGGGAACTACATCACACAAGAGGTAAAACGTGATACAATGAATGTCTGAGTAACATCAACATAAGAATTCAGAGCAATGGAAGAGAGACCTGAAAACGTAAATATAATCACCACCAAAGCTCCGTGTAGCCGCCTCGATATCACTGTTCTGTAAATATGACATTATTGCTACACTGAATGGTTGTATAGCAAAGTTAAATATTGATGACTTGATGTTCTGGGCTGAAACGCCACCTGCTGGCTAAAGTCGAGATTTATATTAACCCTCACTCTCTCTCACTATCCCCAAATGCACAATAAAAGTAAATTCTGTCCCCAATTGTAAATTCTGTCCCCAAGTGTGGAGAATGACCTAGACAAGTTTCCATTAAAATACAATATTGGTTATTTTTATATATATATATATATATATATATATATTATTTACATATAAGGTGAGCACAAAGACTTTATCTTAGCCATGTAACAGAAACTATTCACATATTAATATTGCAATTTTTATCTAACATTACTTGAAACCAGGAGAATAAATTAAATTCACCATATGCATGCAATATAATGGCAGGTTGGTAAAAAAAAACAACGCAGCCATTTTTACTTTTAAATGGCGCACGTGCCAGTGGTAGGTTCAAGGACATACTGGTGGGACAGCCCTCAAAATTGGGACTGTCCTGCCTAAATCGGGAAAGTAGGGAGATATTCACCAGACCATGAACTAGAGAAGTCCCCTGCAGGAGGGCAGGCGAGTGAGAGCACATCACAGGTCACCTCCAGCCAGGGGCAGAACACAGCATGGCTGTGTCCCATAACACTTTGGGGAGTACCCAGGTATTTCAGTCCACTACTCTAATGGCAGAACTACCGTCACTGCAAGGGGTGCGGCCACTATTGTGCCAAGAGGTGAGGGGACTTGGCAGTGCATGGGCATGCATGGGGCCTCTGGAGTAGTGGACTGAAATACCTGGGTCCTCCCCAAAATGTTATATATCAAATGTGATATACTCTGTGCTGCTGGGCACCCTGCTCCTTCCACTATATAACTCTCAGTCTGTGGCTTCCTGCTGCCTCCATTCCACTCCTCACATCATGTCACTGCCCCTGTCACATGCAGCCCTGCCCTCACTAACACATCAGTCATCTCCTGATATACTCTGTGCTGCTGGAGGACCCTGCTCCTTCCACTATATAACTCTCAGTCTGTGGCTTCCTGCTGCCTCCATTCCACTCCTCACATCATGTCACTGCCCCTGTCACATGCAGCCCTGCCCTCACTAACACATCAGTCATCTCCTGATATACTCTGTGCTGCTGGAGGACCCTGATCCTTCCACTATATAACTCTCAGTCTGTGGCTTCCTGCTGCCTCCATTCCTCTCCTCACATCATGTCACTACCCCTGTCACATGCAGCCCTGTCCTCACTAACACATCACTCATCTCCTGATATACTCTGTGCTGCTGGGAACCCTGCTCCTTCCACTATATAACTCTCAGTCTGTGGCTTCCTGCTGCCTCCATTCCACTCCTCACATCATGTCACTGCCCCTGTCACATGCAGACCTGTCCTCACTAACACATCACTCATCTCCTGATATACTCTGTGCTGCTGTGAGACCCTGCTCCTTCCACTATATAACTCTCAGTCTGTGGCTTCCTGCTGCCTCCATTCCCCTCCTCATATCATGTCACAACCCCTGTCACATGCAGCCCTGTCCTCACTAACACATCACTCATCTCCTGATATACTCTGTGCTGCTGGGGACCCTGCTCCTTCCACTATATAACTCTCAGTCTGTGGCTTCCTGCTGCCTCCATTCCCCTCCTCACATCATGTCACTGCCCCTGTCACATGCAGCCCTGTCCTCACTAACACATCAGTCATCTCCTGATATAATCTGTGCTGCTGGGGGACCCTGCTCCTTCCACTATATAACTCTCAGTCTGTGGCTTCCTGCTGCCTCCATTCCCCTCCTCACATCATGTCACTGCCCCTGTCACATGCAGCCCTGTCCTCACTAACACATCAGTCATCTCCTGATATACTATGTGCTGCTGGGCGACCCTCCTCCTTCCACTATATAACTCTCAGTCTGTGGCTTCCTGCTGCCTCCATTCCCCTCCTCACATTATGTCACTGCCCCAGTCACATGCAGCCCTGCCCTCACTAACACATCAGTCATCTCCTGATATACTCTGTGCTGCTGGAGGACCCTGCTCCTTCCAGTATATAACTCTCAGTCTGTGGCTTCCTGCTGCCTCCATTCCTCTCCTCACATCATGTCACTACCCCTATCACATGCAGCCCTGTCCTCACTAACACATCACTCATCTCCTGATATACTCTGTGCTACTGGGGGACCCTGCTCCTTCCACTATATAACTCTCAGTCTGTGGCTTCCTGCTGCCTCCATTCCCCTCCTCACATCATGTCACTGCCCCTGTCACATGCAGCCCTGTCCTCACTAACACATCACTCATCTCCTGATATACTATGTGCTGCTGTGAGACCCTGCTCCTTCCACTATATAACTCTCAGTCTGTGGCTTCCTGCTGCCTCCATTCCCCTCCTCACATCATGTCACTGCCCCTGTCACATGCAGTACTTAAGATAGTCTGCGCTGCTGTGAACATCCTGATGATATGATTGGCTATCCATTCTATCGATCACCACTTCAAATCTATATGCTCAAATGTGCAGTAGATGCATATAATGGATTTAGTGTAATTATATTTAATAACGTTATATTATCATTGCAGTATTGATATATACTTTAACAATAATTCCAAGCGCACAACATAACAGATATGAAAATGTAAAGTATAAAATCAAAGCCGTGTTAGGGAAGATGAATAAAACTCCATTTTTTAATAGCCAATAATCTAATTCATTTTCACTTTCATTCTCCCTTAAGAAACCCCGCTGGGTGCAACGCGTAGGAGTCATTGAATACAAATAACACACCAATATTTGTAAAGATCCTACTTCCATCGATGCCAGATTTTAAAACGTTGAATGCGTTGAGACTACTGAAGACTCCGGTTGCAAGGAGCAGGTCATATGATCTTATGACCAGCAGCAGCTGACACCTCTTTCTTGGACAAATTCACTGCTCGGATCACTAAAACAGTCGTAGATCCCGAGCAGAGGACTGAGCTATTTTTTACTTTTCCTGCCCATCATATTCCATGATTAGAGGGAATCGTAAAAGTGAGTAATGATCCATCACATATGGATGTCTGGATACCGCATACTGGATAACATAATTGACTGTTATATACCAAGTACACTAAGGACAGTGGGCTTAGTTCATTAAGGAAAGTAAGGCAAAAAAATGAGTACGTTTTCTCATGGACAAACCATGTTACAATGCTAGGGGTGCAAATTAGTTTATTATTTTGCACATAAGATAAATACTGGCTGTTTGCTCATGTAGCACACAAATACTTGAAAGCTTTATTTTTACACTGAAGTGTAAAGTTGATCTAGGACATGCCCTACCTCAACTATAAATCTGCTATCATATTTTAAACATACTTGCCAACATTTAAAATGGTTCTTCCGGGAGCTGCCAGGGAGAGGTGGGCGTGTAGGGGGCGAGGTCCCGAAAATCGCGTCATTTTAGCCCCGCCCCCGTAACGTAATGACGCAAATCGCGTCATTTTACAGCGGGGGCGGGGCCAAACGCCGCGATTCCCGGTGAATCGCGGCGTTTGAACCGAATTCTGCCCACTTCACTAGGAAGTGGACAGATCAGGGAGATTGCCACACTCTCCCGGGAGTCCGGGAGACTCACGTGAAATGCGGGAGTCTCCCGGACGTTTCGGGAGAGTTGGCAAGTATGATTTTAAATTTACCTCCCCTTCCAACAGAACATGGTTTTGCCAAGATACAAAAGTTACTAATTTTTTTGCTGTACTTTCCTTAATGAATCAGTCACAGTATTTCTCCTGCATAAGAAAGATACATTGCTGTGGAATAAAACCCAGGTACCTGGTTAAGGACTATATATATATATATATATATATATATATATATATATATATTAGGGATGTGCACCGGCGACTTTTGAGGTCTCGTGTTTTGTGTTTTGGATCCGGATTTTCATTATTTTTGGGGTTCAGATTTGTCTCGCAAAACACTTGACGAAAGGTCTCGGTTCAGGTTTAACGTTTTGGATTCTGATTTTTTTTGAAAAAAACATAAAAAGTTTAAAAATCAAGTTTTTGGGCTTATTTTCACTCCTACGCTATTATTAACCTCAATAACGTTCAATAACAAGCATTTCCACTAATTTACAGTGTATTCTGAACACCTCAAAATATAGTTATTAGTCCAAAACGTTGCAACGAGGTATCTTTCTGGACTGCGTAGAGGAGTGGGTCACCACAATATATATAATAAGAAAACCATCAACTTGTATGATTCGCACCAATAAATGTACCTGGACTGCGTAGAGGAGTGGGTCACCACAATATATATTAAAAACCCTGAACTTGTATGATTCGCACCAATAAATGTACCTGGACTGCGTAGAGGAGTGGGTCACCACAATATATATTAAAAACCCTGAACTTGTATGATTCGCACCAATAAATGTACCTGGACTGCGTAGAGGAGTGGGTCACCACAATATATCTTAAAAACCCTGAACTTTTATGAATCGCACCAATAAATGTACCTGGACTGCGTAGAGGAGTGGGTCACCACAATATATATTAAAAACCCTGAACTTTTATGAATTGCACCAATAAATGTACCTGGACTGCGTAGAGGAGTGGGCACTGGGCACCACAATAAAAAATATATAGAAAACCTTCAACAGGTCAGAATTACACCCAAAAATAGTATCTGGACTGCGTAGAGTAGTGGGCACTGGGCACCACAATAAAAAATATATAGAAAACCTTCAACAGGTCAGAATTACACCCAAAAATAGTATCTGGACTGCATAGAGGACTGGCCACTGGCCACCACAATATAATATATAGAAAACCTTCAACAGGTCAGAATTACACCCAAAAATAGTATCTGGACTGCGTAGAGTAGTGGGCACTGGGCACCACAATAAAAAATATATAGAAAACCTTCAACAGGTCTGCATTTGTCACTCACCGGACTGTGAGTGCTTCTTCCCGGACATTTAGGAACCGTGGCCGTCCTCCATCCTGAGGGACTGCGCATGCGCAGCCCTTTCTAAACCTTCAGTGTATGTTCCTTTAACTTAATTGGCAGATCAGGCAACACTCCCTATATTAAGCACCTGTGGTCAACACCACGTTGCCTGATCTTGGAGTCTCATTCCCCATGAGCCTCTGAAGGTGTTCCTGTGTTTCCTCGTGTATTCAGCGCTGCTGATTCCTGTGGTTTCCAAACCACTTCTACCTCTGTGGTTTCCAAACCACTTCTACTACTGTGGTTCCCATACCACTTCTACCATCCTGTGTATCATCGTGACTGTTAGCTGATTCCTATCCGCTGCCTCCGTGCACTACAGTCTTCAAGCCACTTCAACTCTACCATATATCATTGTGACTGTTAGCTGATTCCTATCCGCTGCCTCCGTGCACTACAGTCTGCATTCCACATCCACGCACCTGTGCATCATCGTGACTGTTAGCTGATTCCTATCCGCTGCCTCGGTGCACTACAGTCTTCAACCTGCAACTCGTCTGTGTTTCATCGTGACTGTTTGGCTGATTCCTATCCGCTGCCTCTGTGCGCTTCAGTCTTCAGCTCATCTCAACTCTCCCGTGTTTCCTCGAGACTGCTGCTACTATTGCTATCCACTACTCTCCGTGATCAACAGTTCCAGCTCTACTCTGCTCTCCCGGGTTCCCATCGTTACTGCACCTGCTGGTTGCTATTGGCTACCTCCGTGTGTCCGCAGAGCCCCGCTGCTGCTACTCTCAGCTCTACTCGTCCATCTACTGCTGATCCGCTCTCCACGCTTTCCTGTGTTCCCGCTGGTCTCTACCCGCCTGTCAGCATTGGATTCGTGTCTCACCATTTACCCCTCTGCTAGACCATCACCATTCTCCAGGCTCCTCCAGGAGTCCAGTTCCACGCTCTACTGATTCCTGTGTATTTGTTTCCCTGCTGGTCTACTTACCTGTGCGCTGCACCTACTAGACCACCGCTTCACCCATCCAGGGACTTCGCATCCTGCCGGCCTCCTGCCGCTCAGGTATCTCTGCACTCCTGTCTGACTGCCTGCTTCTGAACCACAGTATGCATACTTCTCATTGACTGTGCTGGTGTATTGCATATCTTGCTGGACTGTGTTGGTTCTCCTCTGGAGTTTGCTATCCGCTGAGTCTATTGCCATCATTGACTGTGTTATCTTGTGCCGGATTACTTCAAGAGACTTTCTATAATTGCAGTGCTGTTCAGTCATTTATATATATATTGTGCATATTACTGTGGATCGAGTTTAAGGTGCCCGTGTATATCCTGTGTTGCAGTCTCTTCCCGTGCACCTCCTCACATATATATTCAGTGGTACAACTTGCTAGAGGCAGACCACTGATCCCTGTTTCCTGTATCTCCTGTTCCAGTATCCTCTCACATAGCAGTGGTACAACTTGCTATCGCAGACCACTGACTCCCCGGATACCTCCACTTGGATTCCATTCCTTCACTCAGACAGCGGTACAACTTGCTATCCGCAGACCGCTGACTCTCATCACCTCCTCGTTTCTGTTGGACATTCCCCCTCACTATAGCAGTGGTACAACTTGCTACCGCAGACCACTGACTACCTTCACGTGTCCTTTGTCCATACAGTTCCTCGTGTATTATTACCTCCATATTACCAGTGCTGCTAGTCATAGACTTTCCTGAGCATCTCATCATCTGCTATTTCCTGTTCCGTGATCACCCTGCTACCAGAGTACCATATTACCACCTATACTGCTCTGGTAAGCCCATCACCTGGTGATCCCTGGGTAAAGACTCCTAGTGCCTGTGACAGTAAGATCAGGCCATGACAGACCCAGATACGGAACCTACCGCCAAAGAGATGCTGCAGCATCTGGTCAGCCGTGTGGAGCAACAGGATGCTCGCCAACAGCTGTTACTTCAATGTTACCAATCGTTAACCTCCCAAGGAACATCTGGACAGACTGTTACAGCTAATATTGAAGCTCCTGTGCTTTCCTCCGTTTCCCCAGTGCCATCCCAGGTGTCTACAGCTCCCACGCTTCACCTGCCTACTCCGTCAAAGTACGACAGAGACCCCAAAACTTGTAGGGGTTTCCTTAACCAATGTTCAGTCCATTTTGAGCTCCAACCTCAAAATTTTTCTACCCATCGTTCCAGAGTGGCCTATCTTATCTCATTGTTTTCTGGACAAGCCCTGGCTTGGGCCTCCCCTCTGTGGGAAAGAAACGATCCAATACTACAAGATAGTGCCAAATTCATTTCCACGTTCCGAAGTGTGTTCGATGAACCAGGTCGTGTGACCTCCGCTGCTTCCAGCATTCTTCGTTTACGACAAGGTTCTCATACAGTAGGCCAGTACGTCATTCAATTTAGGATCTTAGCCTCTGAACTTCAGTGGAACACTGAAGCATTAATTGCCGCCTTCTGGCAGGGGCTCTCCGATAAAATTAAAGATGCACTGACTACCCAAGAGCTTCCTTCGTCACTAGAAGATTTGATCTCTCTTTGCCATCGTGTAGATATGAGATTTCGTGAAAGAGAGTCTGAGAAAACAACTTCTGTTAAAGCACCTCTTCGTTCAACCCCTCAATTTCGTCCAGCTTCACCCTCTGTGATTCCCATGGAGATAGGACGTTTCAAATTATCTTCAGAAGAGAGGAAACGAAGAGTAAAGAATAGACTCTGTATCTATTGTGCTGATTCCACACATATGCTCAGCTCTTGCCCTAAGAAATCGGGAAATGCCAGGCCCTAACTAGTTCTGGAGAGGTGAAGTTAGGGTCCCTGGAGTCCTCTCCATCTTCTATGAAATCTAAAGTCTGCGCTTTTGATGTTACGATTTCCTTTGCTACCAAATCCTTTGAGTCACAGGCATTGATTGATTCCGGAGCAGCAGGAAATTTCATTTCTAAATCATTAGTCAATCAATGGTCTCTACCAGTGATTACTTTAAAAACACCCATTACTGTGACGGCTATAGATGGATCACGTCTCATCAATGGTCTCATCACCCAGAGTACGTCTCCAGTAACACTTCAGATTGGTGTACTGCACCATGAAGAAATTTCGTTTTTAATTCTTCCAGTTACGACAAGTCCGATTGTTTTAGGCCTTCCATGGCTTCAGTGTCACTCTCCCCAGATTGACTGGCGCACTCCTCAAGTTACGTCTTGGGGGTCTGAATGTCACCATCGTTGCCTTTCCCAAGTTATTCCTCTTAAAGTACAGCAATCTTCCATCTCATCTTCCTCACCGGGACTCCCTCCTCAGTATGCTTCATTTGCCGATGTGTTTGATAAAGCTCAGTCTGAACGTCTTCCTCCTCATCGTTCTTGGGATTGTCCGATCGACCTTCTACCTGGCAAGACTCCTCCCAGGGGTCGAGTCTATCCACTCTCGTTACCTGAAACTCAAGCCACATCTGAGTACATACAGGAGAATCTCCAGCGTGGGTTTATTCGACCTTCCACCTCTCCCGCTGGAGCTGGGTTCTTCTTCGTCAAAAAGAAGGATGGATCACTACGCCCTTGCATAGATTTTCGTGGACTCAACGCCATTACTATCAAGAATCGGTATCCCATTCCGCTGATCACTGAGCTATTCGATCGCATCAAGGGAGCTCGGATCTTCGTGGTGCCTACAATTTAATTAGAATCCGTTCCGGTGACGAATGGAAGACAGCGTTCAACACCAGAGACGGGCATTACGAGTATCTAGTAATGCCTTTCGGGCTGTGTAATGCCCCCGCTGTTTTCCAAGGCTTCATCAATGAGATCTTTCGGGACTTATTATATGTATGTGTCGTTGTCTACCTGGACGACATATTGATCTTTTCACAGGACCTGCCTTCTCATCACCAACATGTGGCAGAGGTCCTCTCCAGACTACGGAAAAATTCATTGTTCTGTAAATTAGAAAAATGTTCATTCGAGTTGCCCCAGATTCCATTCTTGGGGTATATAGTTTCCGGAGTTGGCCTGAAGATGGATCCAGACAAGGTGAATGCTGTATTACATTGGCCCCAGCCAACTACTCTTCGTGCTATCCAGCGTTTTTTAGGTTTTGCCAATTACTATAGACGCTTCATTCAAGACTTTTCATCCATTGCATCTCCTATTGTGGCCCTGACTCGGAAAGGGGCTAATACTAAGCAATGGTCATCTGAGGCTCTCCAAGCCTTTCAAATTCTCAAAGAGTCCTTCTCTTCTGCTCCCATTCTTCGACAGCCTGATGTGACACTCCCCTTCTTCCTAGAAGTAGATGCCTCTAATGTGGGCTTAGGAGCCATTCTCTCCCAACGCTCGGAGCAACAAAAATTCCATCCTTGTGCCTTCTACTCTCGGGGTCTTCTGCCCGCAGAGAAAAATTATACAATCGGGGACAAGGAGTTGCTGGCCATCAAAGCTGCATTAGAGGAATGGAGATACTTGTTGGAAGGAGCTCGCCATCCGGTGACGATCTTCACGGATCATAAAAACTTGTCATATCTACAATCTGCCCAATGCTTGAACCCTCGTCAAGCAAGATGGTCTCTTTTCTTTTCCCGTTTTGAATTAATTATAACCTTCAAACCAGCCGCTAAGAACAAAAAAGCTGACGCTCTATCTCGAGCTTTTGTGACGTCCTCTGATGTAGAAGAGGTTCCCAACCATGCTATTCTAGACCCCAAATGTATCTCACTGGCTGCTTCATCCACCAAAATGCTACCATTTGGGAAGACCCTCGTGCCTCCTACTCTGAGGAGGAAAATCCTTTCGTGGTTCCATGCCTCTCGTTTTTCTGGACACGCCGGTGAACACAAGACCTTTGAGATTCTCTCTCGAAGTTACTGGTGGCCTTCAATGAGGAGAGACGTCAAAGAGTTTATTGCTTCCTGCGATTTATGTTCTCAGTTCAAATCCTCCCGCAGAACTCCAGCAGGGTTGCTGCGACCACTACCCATTCCGTCCAAGCCTTGGACCCATATTAGTATGGATTTCGTTACTGATTTGCCACCAAGTAAGAATCATAATACTATTTGGGTGGTGGTAGACAGATTTTCGAAGATGGCTCATTTCGTCCCTCTGTCTGGTTTGCCTTCCTCGTCTACTCTGGCTGAACATTTCATTAAAGAAATCTTCCGTATCCATGGATGTCCGTCTGAGATTGTGTCAGATAGAGGAGTACAATTTGTTTCCAGATTCTGGCGGGCCCTTTGTAAAACCTTGGGCATACGATTAGCACTCTCATCTTCTTACCATCCGCAATCTAACGGACAAACTGAACGAGTCAATCAAGATCTTGAGACTTTTATAAGGATGTTCTCATCAGCCAATCAAGACAACTGGGTAGAATTGCTTCCTTGGGCTGAATTCGCCCATAACAACATGTACCATGAGTCATCATCCAAAACTCCATTCTTTGTGGTCTACGGTCACCATCCGTCTTTTCCGGAATTTCCTGCCCTCCCGCCCACCCAAGTTCCTGCTGTGGAGACTGCTTGTCAGACCTTCAAAAATATCTGGTCTCAGGTCAAAACCTGTTTAAAGAAGACATCTAACAAATATAAGTCTTTCGCAGATAAGAAGAGGCGGGCTATTCCACCACTAAAAATTGGAGATCGTGTCTCGTTATCTACCAAAAATATTCGTTTGAAGGTTCCATCTATGAAATTCGCCCCTCGTTTTATTGGTCCATATAGGATCATTCAAGTAATCAATCCAGTATGTGTTAAACTTCTACTCCCTAAAAATCTTCGGATTTCCAATGCCTTCCATGTATCCTTGCTCAAACCTCTCATCATCAACCGTTTCTCGACTCCTCCCTCAGCCAGTTCAAGTTCATCAGGAGGAGGATTTCGAGATTACTGAGGTATTGGATGCAAAAATTTCGCGAGGAGTTCTCCGTTTCCTCGTTCATTGGAAGGGCTTTGGTCCTGAAGAGCGCTCATGGATCAAAGCTGAAGATCTTAATGCTCCTGCCCTTCTGAAGAAGTTTTATTCCAAAAATCCGGACAAGCCCGGTTCCAGGCGTTCTGTGCCCACCTTTAAAAGGGGGGGTACTGTCACTCACCGGACTGTGAGTGCTTCTTCCCGGACATTTAGGAACCGTGGCCGTCCTCCATCCTAAGGGGCTGCGCATGCGCAGCCCTTTCTAAACCTTCAGTGTATGTTCCTTTAACTTAATTGGCAGATCAGGCAACACTCCCTATATTAAGCACCTGTGGTCAACACCACGTTGCCTGATCTTGGAGTCTCATTCCCCATGAGCCTCTGAAGGTGTTCCTGTGTTTCCTCGTGTATTCAGCGCTGCTGATTCCTGTGGTTTCCAAACCACTTCTACCTCTGTGGTTTCCAAACCACTTCTACTACTGTGGTTCCCATACCACTTCTACCATCCTGTGTATCATCGTGACTGTTAGCTGATTCCTATCCGCTGCCTCCGTGCACTACAGTCTTCAAGCCACTTCAACTCTACCATATATCATTGTGACTGTTAGCTGATTCCTATCCGCTGCCTCCGTGCACTACAGTCTGCATTCCACATCCACGCACCTGTGCATCATCATGACTGTTAGCTGATTCCTATCCGCTGCCTCCGTGCACTACAGTCTGCATTCCACATCCACGCACCTGTGCATCATCGTGACTGTTTGGCTGATTCCTATCCGCTGCCTCTGTGCGCTTCAGTCTTCAGCTCATCTCAACTCTCCCGTGTTTCCTCGAGACTGCTGCTACTATTGCTATCCGCTACTCTCCGTGATCAACAGTTCCAGCTCTACTCTGCTCTCCCGGGTTCCCATCGTTACTGCACCTGCTGGTTGCTATTGGCTACCTCCGTGTGTCCGCAGAGCCCCGCTGCTGCTACTCTCAGCTCTACTCGTCCATCTACTGCTGATCCGCTCTCCACGCTTTCCTGTGTTCCCGCTGGTCTCTACCCGCCTGTCAGCATTGGATTTGTGTCTCACCATTTACCCCTCTGCTAGACCATCACCATTCTCCAGGCTCCTCCAGGAGTCCAGTTCCACGCTCTACTGATTCCTGTGTATTTGTTTCCCTGCTGGTCTACTCACCTGTGCGCTGCACCTACTAGACCACCGCTTCACCCATCCAGGGACTTCGCATCCTGCCGGCCTCCTGCCGCTCAGGTATCTCTGCACTCCTGTCTGACTGCCTGCTTCTGAACCACGGTATGCATACTTCTCATTGACTGTGCTGGTGTATTGCATATCTTGCTGGACTGTGTTGGTTCTCCTCTGGAGTTTGCTATCCGCTGAGTCTATTGCCATCATTGACTGTGTTATCTTGTGCCGGATTACTTCAAGAGACTTTCTATAATTGCAGTGCTGTTCAGTCATTTATATATATATTGTGCATATTACTGTGGATCGAGTTTAAGGTGCCCGTGTATATCCTGTGTTGCAGTCTCTCCCCGTGCACCTCCTCACATATATATTCAGTGGTACAACTTGCTAGAGGCAGACCACTGATCCCTGTTTCCTGTATCACCTGTTCCAGTATCCTCTCACATAGCAGTGGTACAACTTGCTATCGCAGACCACTGACTCCCCGGATACCTCCACTTGGATTCCATTCCTTCACTCAGACAGCGGTACAACTTGCTATCCGCAGACCGCTGACTCTCATCACCTCCTCGTTTCTGTTGGACATTCCCCCTCACTATAGCAGTGGTACAACTTGCTACCGCAGACCACTGACTACCTTCACGTGTCCTTTGTCCATACAGTTCCTCGTGTATTATTACCTCCATATTACCAGTGCTGCTAGTCATAGACTTTCCTGAGCATCTCATCATCTGCTATTTCCTGTTCCGTGATCACCCTGCTACCAGAGTACCATATTACCACCTATACTGCTCTGGTAAGCCCATCACCTGGTGATCCCTGGGTAAAGACTCCTAGTGCCCGTGACAGCATTACACCCAAAAATAGTATCTGGACTGCGTAGAGTAGTGGGCACTGGGCACCACAATAAAAAATATATAGAAAACCTTCAACAGGTCAGAATTACACCCAAAAATAGTATCTGGACTGCATAGAGGACTGGCCACTGGCCACCACAATATAATATATAGAAAACCTTCAACAGGTCAGAATTACACCCAAAAATAGTATCTGGACTGCATAGAGGACTGGCCACTGGCCACCACAATATAATATATAGAAAACCTTCAACAGGTCAGAATTACACCCAAAAATAGTATCTGGACTGCATAGAGGACTGGCCACTGGCCACCACAATATAATATATAGAAAATCTTCAACAGGTCAGAATTACACCCAAAAATAGTATCTGAACTGCGTAGAGTAGTGGGCACTGGGCACCACAATAAAAAATATATAGAAAACCTTCAACAGGTCTGCATTACACCCAAAAATAGTATCTGGACTGCGTAGAGTAGTGGGCACTGGGCACCACAGTAAAAAATATATAGAAAACCTTCAACAGGTCAGAATTACACCCAAAAATAGTATCTGGACTGCATAGAGGACTGGCCACTGGCCACCACAATATAATATATAGAAAACCTTCAACAGGTCAGAATTACACCCAAAAATAGTATCTGGACTGCATAGAGGACTGGCCACTGGCCACCATAATATAATATATAGAAAACCTTCAACAGGTCAGAATTACACCCAAAAATAGTATCTGGACTGCATAGAGGACTGGCCACTGGCCACCACAATATAATATATAGAAAACCTTCAACAGGTCAGAATTACACCCAAAAATAGTATCTGGACTGCATAGAGGACTGGCCACTGGCCACCACAATATAATATATAGAAAACCTTCAACAGGTCAGCATTACACCCAAAAATAGTATCTGGACTGCATAGAGGACTGGCCACTATCCACCACAATATAATATATAGAAAACCTTCAACAGCTCAGACTTACACCCAAAAATAGTATCTGGACTGCGTAGAGTAGTGGGCACTGGGCACCACAATAAAAAATATATAGAAAACCTTCAACAGGTCTGCATTACACCCAAAAATAGTATCTAGACTGCGTAGAGTAGTGGGCACTGGGCACCACAATAAAATATATAAAAAACCTTCAACAGGTCTGCATTACACTGCACATACGGCTGCTCCTCCATCCTCTCCATCATATACATTTTGGAGTTTCAGCGTGTGAAAACCTCTTGTTTTTGATGTCAGTGCATTTTGAATATTTTTCAATTTGCCCCACACCACTGAATGTACTTTATCTATGATACGCATCTATCTATCTTGACTGCGTAGTGTGGTGGCCCCGGTACACAATTTGGTACCGAGGCCACAATATAATTAAAAAACCCTCCACGGGTCAGAATTCCACCAAAAAAGGGTATGGACTGAGTAGTGTGGTGGCCCCGGTACACAATTTGGTACCGAGGCCACAATATAATTAAAAAATTGGGCATCAACTGTCACCGTTGTTTAATATCTGATAAACCTAAATATGGACTGCACAGTGGAGTGGCCCCTGTAGTAAATTTGGTGCCGGGGCCACAATACCTCCTCCAACTTCCAAGTGTAGTGTTTATAAAGACAGACAGCGTCGAAGTGTTATTAGTTGACTTTCTTAACCCTAAAATTGTCCCTGTTGCAAATATTCGTGCAATGGACAGTTACTTTTTTATTGAAAGACTCAAGCTTTCAAGTGTAGTGTTTATAAAATATAAACAACAATACAGTAGTTTTAGAACACGTCAATACCTCTTGTTTTAAATTATGACAGGGCATTTTACTTTTGGTTTAATTTCTTGAATTTGTTTAAATTTGGTTTTACTTTTTGAACATGGCAAACGACTGTTGATTGGTCATATAATGCAAAAACAAAAGTTCCAAGATGGAATTGTCCTTGGGCCCTCACACCCACCCTTATGTTGTTGAAATAGGACATGCACACTTTAACAAACCAATCATTTCAGCGACAGGGCCTACCAAACAACTGTGGCTGAAATGATTGGTTTGTTTGGGCCCCCACACCAATAAAACAATTCATCTCTCCCTGTACAAACTAAACAGGCTCTACTGAGGAAAGATGTCGTCCTCATCCTCAACCTCTGATTCCTCTCCCCCTACAGTGTGTACTTCCTCCTCCTCACACATTATCAATTCGTCCCCGCTGGACTCCACAACCACAGTCCCTCTGTACTGTCTGGAGGGCAGTGCTGTACTTGATTGAGGAATTGATTATTCATTTTTATAAACATCATTTTTTCAACGTTGTGAGGAAGCAACCTCCTTCGCCACTCACTGACCAGGTTCCCCGCTGCACTAAAAACTCTTTCCAAGTACACACTGGAGGGGGGACAACTCAGTTAAAAAATAGAGCCAGTTTGTACAGGGGCTTCCAAACTGCCTTTTGGAGTTCTACCACGTCACTACCTCTAGTTAATTTAGATTGCAAGGCTTGTAAATATAAATACTTTGAAGATAAAAAAAGCAGGCTGCACAGACTGTGGAGCTAGAAAGTGAAATTAAATGGACCACGTTACTTTGGTGGCTATCTATGCCCCCCCCCGCCCTACACTTGTAGTTGAATATAAATAAAGCAGCCTGCATAGACTGTAGAACTAGAAATTCAAATATACAAAGAAATGGACAAAGGCAGTTTGGTATCTGTCTGCATCAGATCCCCTCTCCACTAGGAGTAAAACAGAAAACTTTTCAGCCGTTATATAATCTAGAATATAAATAGAAATTGAGAAGGGCAATTTGGTATCTGTCTGCATCATAATCATCAACATCCTCCTCAGCGCCAGCTACATCAATATCCTCCTCCCAGTGTACAACATTCACACCTTCATTAGGCAAATCTGTAACTGGACTGTGGGTGATCCTTCCAGCATATGCAGAGGGCGTGCTGCAAATGCTGGATGGAGTCACCTCTTCCCGTACAGTGATGGGAAGGTCAGGGTTCACAACCAACAACACCCTTGGACTCGTCTTGGGGATTTGTGATGTCATCTGTTTAGAAGGCAGAGTTCTTTGCTGTTTTGTTGTTGTTGCTGACAGCATAACTCTCTTAAATTTTTTGTAGGGGAGGGGGGAGGAGGGCTTAGATCCTTGGGTGAAGCTGGACCACTAGTCATGAACATGGGCCAGGGCCTAAGCCGTTCCTTGCCACTACGTGTCGTAAATGGCATATTGCCAACTTTACGTTTCTCCTCAGATGATTTTAAGTTTCTCTTTTTGCTATTTTTTGAGAACTTGGGCTTTTTAGATTTTACATGCCCTGTACTAGGAGATTGGGCATCGGGCTTGCCAGACGACGTTGATGGCATTTCATCGTCTATGTCATGACTAGTGGCAGCAGCTTCAGCATTAGGAGGAAGTGGGTCTTGATCTTTCCCTACTTTATCCTCCAAATTTTGGTTTTCCATTATATGTAGCACAAGAGAGCGTACCCCTAAGCCACACACACTCGGCAAAGCCTTTAAAAATTATATGGGGCACAGGAGAGTAGCACTGGACTTATACTGCTGAATCAGTGAACTTTGTAATAGCAGTACCACTGGACTTATACACTGCTGAATCAGTGAACCTTGTAATAGCAGTACCACTGGACTTTTACTGCTGAATGTGTGAACTTGGTAATATTGCAGTACCAATGGGCTTATATACTGCTGGATTGGCTTTGCAAATTTGGTTATAATTATTTTTTTTAAAAAAATTTTATTTTAATTTTTTTTATAACTTTTTTTTTATTTTTTAAAAACTTGGGAATAATGGGGAAATAACTATGCCCTTAGAAGCACACAGCGCAGGACCCAGCAGCACTACTGAACTCAGCAGGACAGAGCACAGGACACAGCACCACTGGACTGATACTGCAGAATGTGTGAACTTTGTAATATTGCAGAACCACTGGACTTTTACTGCTGAATGTGTGAACTTGGTAATATTGCAGTACCAATGGGCTTATACTGCAGGATTGGTTGTGCAAATTTTGTTGTAATTAAAAAAAAATGTAATTATTTTTTTGTATTTTTTTTAAATAACTTTTTCTTATTTTTTTTAAACACTTTGGAATATTGGGGAAATAACTATGCCCTTAGAAGCACAGAGTACAGGACACAGCACCACTGGACTGAGCACAGCACAGCACAGCACAGAACTTAACTGAACAGCACAGAACTTAACTGAACAGCACGAGATATAGCAGGACAGAGGACCACCTAACACACCCTCCCTCTACCCTGATCAATGCCCGAGTGAAGATGGCGGCGACTAGCGGGGAATTTATAGGATCCGAGTATCGCTAGATCCGACAACGGGATTATGAGTCAGAGCCTCAGTTTCAGATTTGAATTTGGCGCCAATACCCGGATCTGTCTCGGATCCGACTCGGATCGGCAACGTTCGGGTGGGCTCGGATTTCATAAATCCGAGTGCGCTCATCTCTAATATATATATTGGTTTATATGCTTATATTGCATTTTTACTGTGGATCCGCAAAGATATAAGTGTTTTTATTTGGTTTTAACCAGTGAACCTGAGCACACAATTATTTGTGGTTCTTAATTTAAGCTAAATTAATTGTGCTTGTTAAGTTTAGATTATTGGCTATTAAATGCAGAGTTTTATTCATCTTCCCTAACACGACTCTGATTTTATACTTTTCATTTTCATATCTGTTATGTTGTGCGCTTGGAATTATTGTTAAAGTATATTAGTTGAAGAGGTTGGGATTTCCTGTTTAGCAGCACCATACCAGATTAGTACACCATTAGGTGACAGCGCAGTGCTAGTAATTTCCTCTGAGAGACTGCAATATTGATATATGGATGGTTCTGATAAATTATGACAAAGTATTTGTAGTTTCTTTATAAGTATATATATTAGACAGGCAAAGTGGAGAAAATCCCTGTAATTAAAGTCAAACAATAGTAACGTAGGTTTGACCTGAGGATAAACCACATGACACAAATGGATTTTATTTACTGTCAGTATTTTATGTTTCCCCATTAAGCACACAATAACAGGCTCACCAGTCATGAGTTAATTAAGTTTTATTACGCTGGAATTTCAACACCAAATAGCATGTACATTATATATCAGAGTTATGCCATTATAATATTCCTACTGTCCCCGCATGACATGCAAGTTAATATATTCATATAATGTTAATTATATGTTAATATGAATGCAAAGATTGAATACTATATTTATACATAGCAGTTAGTGATTATTCTATTTCTGCAATTCAAGGAAAGCTATATTTGTGTTACCTTCATAATTCTGTAATTACAGTTTGCAATGTCTTTTACTATGGGAAAAATGCAAAATGTTTGATTACTGTTACTACTTAATGACACCACATTTTTCTTCTAGCACAATAGGGACAACAAAAGCACATAAACTGTATAATTTTGTATTACAGTTATATTATACTTATAATAGATCGGTACTGCATAACTGTCAATGTTTCCAAGTGTACCAATTAAGATACAATATTTAATTATTATTCATTCATGAACGAATATATTTTATTTAATGATTGTTTTTCATTATGTATTTGCTTATTATTTAAAGTTACATTTCTACATAAACGGCCATAAATGTACGGCCATCCAATCTAGTATTGGCCAACCAGAACATGATTGAGCTTCGGGACTGGGAAAATCATATAATAGTTGTCCTTTAAGGTCAAACCTGAAAAAGATTTTAAGCAGTAGTTAAGAATAATAAAATAAACATATTTATAACATTTAGTTATAAAAAATTTGAATTTTCATGTATTTCTGAAGAGCTCTTGCTTTACTGTAATTTGACATGGCCACTTACTCAAAATAATTTGAATATTTCCCAGATATTTAATCTGTATCCCCAAGCTAATGGTCTAATTGGGAAAAAGTTAGCGACTATGTTGGATTCCGATCACAGCAAGACAAGAATGTGTGCTAAGAAAATAACATAGGAGAATTGATAGTTATAAAAACAGCTTAATTAACTTTCAATTCCCTATAAGGCCTCTTACTAAAACATGAAAATCGACAACCAGATTTTGATTACTGCCACGGCCATTTGAAGGTCTTATGTGGAGATGTTTTCTTCTCCTCCTTTTGGGTGGAACTTGCTTGGGCCGAGGGCGTAGTTCCAGACGATGAAGGTTGTGACTGTTGGTGTTTATCAGCGATATCCTGTGATTTTGGTGAAGGTTGCTGAGACTGTTCAGACTGTCCTGACTCAGCTATGGAATGCTGGTCAATATTGCGGTTCCTTATCATTTTTGGAGATTGCTGAGAAAGGGCATATAATGGACTCTCAGACCAGGACAGCTCTCTTTTTTGTACTTCAATTTCACGAACCCCGAGAGTGGTTGTCGAACCCATAGCTCCAGAAAGCTGATGTTCATGCACCGACCAGGATGATTGCTGAGTAATATGCTGTACACCAGAAGAGATTTGATAATAGCTTGAGGATGCACTTACATCATGCCATTGTTCTCTGTGTTGCTGTGGCTTTTGAAACATGTGTGCGCATTGGTCATCTTTTAAATCTCGTTCTTTTTGGAGTAGATTGGTGCCCCATATATGATGAGTTGGCAGATCATGTGAATAATATTGTTGGGTAGGGTAATGTTTCTGTGTTGGGTCTTGTTTCTGTGTTGGGTCTTGTTTAGATGTTAGATCTTGTTTCAGTGTTGGGTCTTGTTTTTCTGTTGGGTCTTGTTTCTGTGTTGGTTCTTGTTTTTGTGTTGGGTCCTGTTTTTGTGTTGGGTCCTGTTTCTCTGTTGGGTCCTGTTTCTGTGTGGGGTCTTGTTTCTGTCTAGGGTCTTGCTTCTGTGTAGGGTCTTGCTTCTGTGTAGGGTCTGGTTTCTGTGTTGGATCCTGTTTCTGTTTTGGGTCTTGTTTACATGTTAGATCTTGTTTCTGTGTAGGGTCTTGCTTCTGTGTTGGATCTTGTTTCTGTGTTGGGTCTTGCTTCTGTGTTGGATCTTGTTTCTGTGTTGGGTCTTGTTTTTGTGTAGGGTCTTTTTTCTGTGTAGGGTCATGTTTCTGTGTTGGGTCCTGTTTCTGTGTAGGGTCTTGTTTCTGTGCTGGGTCCTGTTTCTGTGTTGGGTCTTGTTTCTGTGTAGGGTCTTGCTTCTGTGTAGGGTCTTGTTTCTGTGTTGGATCTTGTTTCTGTGTAGGGTCTTGTTTTTGTGTTGGGTCTTGTTTCTGTGTTGGGACTTGTTTTTGTGTAGGGTCTTGTTTCTGTGTAGGGTCTTCTTTCTGTGTTGGGTCCTGTTTCTGTGTAGGGTCTTGTTTCTGTGCTGGGTCCTGTTTCTGTGTTGGGTCTTGTTTCTGTGTAGGGTCTTGTTTCTGTGTAGGGTCTTGCTTTTGTGTAGGATCTTGTTTATGTGCTGGATCTTGTTTCTGTGTTGGGTCTTGTTTTTGTGTAGGGTCTTGTTTCTGTGTTGGGTCCTGTTTCTGTGTAGGGTCTTGTTTCTGTGTAGGGTCTTGCTTCTGTGTAGGGTTTTGTTTCTGTGTTGGGTCTTGTTTACATGTTAGATCTTGTTTCTGTATAGGGTCTTGCTTCTGTGTTGGATCTTGTTTCTGTGTTGGGTCTTGTTTCTGTGTTGGGTCTTGTTTACATGTTAGATCTTGTTTCTGTATAGGGTCTTGCTTCTGTGTAGGGTCCTGTTTCTGTGTAGGGTCTTGTTTCTGTGCTGGGTCCTGTTTCTGTTTTGGGTCTTGTTTACATGTTAAATCTTGTTTTTGTGTTGGGTCTTGTTTCTGTGTTGGGTCTTGTTTACATGTTAGATCTTGTTTCTGTGTAGGGTCTTGCTTCTGTGTTGAATCTTGTTTCTGTGTTGGGTCTTGTTTTTCTGTAGGGTCTTTTTTCTGTGTAGGGTCTTTTTTCTGTGTAGGGTCTTGTTTCTGTGTAGGGTCCTGTTTCTGTGTAGGGTCTTGTTTCTGTGCTGGGTCCTGTTTCTGTTTTGGGTCTTGTTTACATGTTAAATCTTGTTTTTGTGTTGGGTCTTGTTTCTGTGTTGGGTCTTGTTTACATGTTAGATCTTGTTTCTGTGTAGGGTCTTGCTTCTGTGTTGGATCTTGTTTCTGTGTTGGGTCTTGTTTTTGTGTTGGGTCTTGTTTCTGTGTTGGGTCTTGTTTCTGTGTTGGGTCCTGTTTCTGTGTAGGGTCTTGTTTCTGTGCTGGGTCCTGTTTTTGTGTTGGTTCTTGTTTCTGTGCTGGGTCCTGTTTCTGTGTAGGGTCTTGTTTCTGTGTAGGGTCTTGCTTCTGTGTAGGTTCTTGTTTCTGTGTAGGGTCTTGCTTCTGTGTAGGGTCTTGTTTTTGTGTTGGGTCTTGTTTCTGTGTTGGGTCTTGTTTCTGTGTAGGGTCTTGTTTCTGTGTAGGGTCTTGCTTCTGTGTAGGTTCTTGTTTCTGTGTAGGGTCTTGCTTCTGTGTAGGGTCTTGTTTTTGTGTTGGGTCTTGTTTCTGTGTTGGGTCTTGTTTCTGTGTAGGGTCTTGTTTCTGTGTTGGGTCTTGTTTACATGTTAGATCTTGTTTCTGTGTAGGGTCTTGCTTCTGTGTTGGATCTTGTTTCTGTGTTGGGTCTTGTTTTTGTGTTGGGTCTTGTTTCTGTGTAGGGTCTTGTTTCTGTGCTGGGTCCTGTTTCTGTGTTGGGTCTTGTTTCTGTGCTGGGTCCTGTTTCTGTGTAGGGTCTTGTTTCTGTGTAGGGTTTTGCTTCTGTGTAGGTTCTTGTTTCTGCGTAGGGTCTTGCTTCTGTGTAGGGTCTTGTTTTTGTGTTGGGTCTTGTTTCTGTGTAGGGTCTTGTTTCTGTGTTGGGTCTTGTTTCTGTGTAGGATCATGCTTCTGTGTTGGATCTTGTTTCTGTGTTGGGTATTGTTTACATGTTAGATCTTGTTTCTGTGTAGGGTCTTGCTTCTGTGTTGGATCTTGTTTCTGTGTTGGGTCTTGTTTTTGTGTTGGGTCTTGTTTCTGTGTTGGGTCTTGTTTCTGTGTTGGGTCCTGTTTCTGTGTAGGGTCTTGTTTCTGTGCTGGGTCCTGTTTCTGTGTTGGGTCTTGTTTCTGTTTAGGGTCTTGCTTCTGTGTAAGGTCTTGTTTCTGTGTAGGGTCTTGCTTCTGTGTTGGATCTTGTTTCTGTGTTGGATCTTGTTTTTGTGTTGGGTCTTGTTTCTGTGTTGGGTCTTGTTTTTGTGTAGGGTCTTTTTTCTGTGTAGGATCTTGTTTCTGTGTAGGGTCTTGTTTCTGTGTAGGGTCTTGTTTCTGTGCTGGGTCCTGTTTCTGTGTAGGGTCTTGCTTCTGTGTAGGGTCTTGTTTCTGTGTTGGATCTTGTTTCTGTGTTGGGTCTTGTTTTTGTGTTGGGTCTTGTTTCTGTGTTGGGTCTTCGTTTTGTGTTGGGTCCTGTTTCTGTGTAGGGTCTTGTTTCTGTGTAGGGTCTTGCTTCTGTTTAGGGTCTTGTTTTTGTGTAGGGTCTTGCTTCTGTGTAGGGTCTTGCTTCTGTGTTGGGTCTTGTTTACATGTTAGATCTTGTTTCTGTAAAGGGTCTTGCTTCTGTGTTGGATCTTGTTTTTGTGTTGGTTCTTGTTTTTGTGTTGGGTCTTGTTTTTGTGTTGGGTCTTGTTTCTGTGTAGGGTCTTGTTTTTGTGTAGGGTCTTTTTTCTGTGTAGGGTCTTGTTTCTGTGTAGGATCCTGTTTCTGTGTTGGGTCTTGTTTCTGTGCTGGGTCCTGTTTCTGTGTTGGGTCTTGTTTCTGTGTTGGATCTTGTTTCTGTGTTGGGTCTTGTTTTTGTGTTGGGTCTTGTTTCTGTGTAGGGTCCTGTTTCTGTGTTGGGTCTTGTTTCTGTATAGGGTCTTGTTTCTGTGTAGGGTCTTGTTTCTGTGTTGGGTCCTGTTTCTGTTTTGGGTCTTGTTTACATGTTAAATCTTGTTTCTGTGTTGGGTCTTGTTTTTGTGTAGGGTCTTTTTTCTGTGTAGGATCTTGTTTCTGTGTAGGGTCTTGTTTCTGTGTAGGGTCTTGTTTCTGTGCTGGGTCCTGTTTCTGTGTAGGGTCTTGATTCTGTGTAGGGTCTTGTTTCTGTGTTGGATCTTGTTTCTGTGTTGGGTCCTGTTTCTGTGTAGGGTCTTGTTTCTGTGTAGGGTCTTGCTTCTGTTTAGGGTCTTGTTTTTGTGTAGGGTCTTGCTTCTGTGTAGGGTCTTGCTTCTGTGTTGGGTCTTGTTTACATGTTAGATCTTGTTTCTGTAAAGGGTCTTGCTTCTGTGTTGGATCTTGTTTTTGTGTTGGTTCTTGTTTTTGTGTTGGGTCTTGTTTTTGTGTTGGGTCTTGTTTCTGTGTAGGGTCTTGTTTTTGTGTAGGGTCTTTTTTCTGTGTAGGGTCTTGTTTCTGTGTAGGATCCTGTTTCTGTGTTGGGTCTTGTTTCTGTGCTGGGTCCTTTTTCTGTGTTGGGTCTTGTTTCTGTGTTGGATCTTGTTTCTGTGTTGGGTCTTGTTTTTGTGTTGGGTCTTGTTTCTGTGTAGGGTCCTGTTTCTGTGTTGGGTCTTGTTTCTGTATAGGGTCTTGTTTCTGTGTAGGGTCTTGTTTCTGTGTTGGGTCCTGTTTCTGTTTTGGGTCTTGTTTACATGTTAAATCTTGTTTTTGTGTTGGGTCTTGCTTCTGTGTTGGGTCTTGTTTACATGATAGATCTTGTTTCTGTGTAGGGTCTTGCTTCTGTGTTGGATCTTGTTTCTGTGTTTGGTCTTGTTTTTGTGTTGGGTCTTGTTTCTGTGTTGGGTCTTGTTTACATGTTAGATCTTGTTTCTGTGTAGGGTCTTGCTTCTGTGTTGGATCTTGTTTCTGTGTTGGGTCTTGTTTTTGTGTAGGGTCTTGTTTTTGTGTAGGGTCTTGTTTCTGTGTTGGGTCCTGTTTCTGTGTTGGGTCTTGTTTCTGTGTAGGGTCTTGTTTCTGTAAAGGGTCTTGCTTTTGTGTTGGATCTTGTTTTTGTGCTGGGTCTTGTTTCTGTGTTGGTTCTTGTTTTTGTGCTGGGTCAAGTTTCTGTGTTGGGTCCTGTTTCTGTGTAGGGTCTTGTTTCTGTGTAGGGTCTTGTTTCTGTATAGGGTCTTTCTTCTGTGTAGGGTCTTGTTTCTGTGTAGGGTCTTGTTTCTGTGTAGGGTCTTGTTTCTGTGTTGGGTCCTGTTTCTGTGTAGGGTCTTGTTTACATGTTAAATCTTGTTTTTGTGTTGGGTCTTGTTTCTGTGTTTGGTCTTGTTTACATGTTAGATCTTGTTTCTGTAAAGGGTCTTGTTTCTGTGTTGGATCTTGTTTCTGTGTTGGATCTTGTTTCTGTGTTGGGTCTTGTTTTTGTGTTGGGTCTTGTTTCTGTGTTGGGTCTTGTTTACATGTTAGATCTTGTTTCTGTGTGGGGTCTTGCTTTTGTGTTGGATCTTGTTTCTGTGTTGGGTCTTGTTTTTGTGTTGGATCTTGTTTCTGTGTTGGGTCTAGTGTTTGTGTAGGGTCTTTTTTCTGTTTAGGGTCTTGTTTCTGTGTAGGGTCCTGTTTCTGTGTAGGGTCTTGTTTCTGTGCTGGGTCCTGTTTCTGTGTTGGGTCTTGTTTCTGTGTTGGGTCTTGTTTCTCTGTAGGGTCTTGCTTCTGTGTAGGGTCTTGCTTTTGTGTTGGATCTTGTTTCTGTGTAGGGTCTTGTTTCTGTGTTTGGTCTTGTTTTTGTGTAGTGTCTTGTTTCTGTTTTGGGTCTTGTTTACATGTTAGATCTTGTTTCTGTGTAGGTTCTTGCTTCTGTGTAGGGTCTTGTTTCTGTGTAGGGTCTTCTTTCTGCATAGGGTTTTGCTTCTGTGTAGGGTTTTGTTTCTCTGTAGGGTCTTGCTTCTGTGTAGGGTCTTGCTTCTGTGTAGGGTCTTGTTTCTGTGTTGGGTCTTGTTTCTCTTTTGGGTCTTGTTTTTGTGTAGGGTCTTGTTTCTGTGTTGGGTATTGTTTCTGTGTTGGGTCTTGTTTCTGTGTAGGGTCTTGTTTCTGTGTTGGGTCTTGTTTTTGTGTAGGGTCTTTTTTCTGTGTAGGGTCTTGTTTCTGTGTTGGGTCCTGTTTCTGTGTTGGGTCCTGTTTCTGTGTAGGGTCTTGTTTCTGTGCTGGGTCCTGTTTCTGTGTAGGGTCTTGCTTCTGTGTAGGGTCTTGTTTTTGTGCAGGGTCTTTTTTCTGTGTACGGTCTTGTTTCTGTGTAGGGTCCTGTTGCTGTGTAGGGTCTTGTTTCTGTGCTGGGTCCTGTTTCTGTGTCTGGTCTTGTTTCTGTGTATGGTCTTGTTTCTGTATAGGGTCTTGCTTTTGTGTAGGATCTTGTTTTTGTGCTGGGTCTTGTTTCTGTGTTGGGTCTTGTTTTTGTGCTGGGTCTTGTTTCTGTGTTGGGTCCTGTTTCTGTGTAGGGTCTTGTTTCTGTATAGGGTCTTTCTTCTGTGTAGGGTCTTGTTTCTGTGTAGGGTCTTGTTTCTGTGAAGGGTCTTGTTTCTGTGTAGGGTCTTGTTTCTGTGTTGGGTCCTGTTTCTGTTTATGGTCTTGTTTACATGTTAAATCTTGTTTTTGTGTTGGGTCTTGTTTACATGTTAGATCTTGTTTCTGTGAAGGGTCTTGTTTCTGTGTTGGATCTTGTTTCTGTGTTGGATCTTGTTTCTGTGTTGGATCTTGTTTTTGTGTTGGGTCTTGTTTCTGTGTTGGGTCTTGTTTACATGTTAGATCTTGTTTCTGTGTGGGGTCTTGCTTTTGTGTTGGATCTTGTTTCTGTGTTGGGTCTTGTTTTTGTGTTGGATCTTGTTTCTGTGTTGGGTCTTGTTTTTGTGTAGGGTCTTTTTTCTGTGTAGGGTCTTGTTTCTGTGTAGGGTCCTGTTTCTGTGTAGGGTCCTGTTTCTGTGTAGGGTCTTGTTTCTGTGCTGGGTCCTGTTTCTGTGTTGGGTCTTGTTTCTGTGTTGAGTCTTGTTTCTGTGTAGGGTCTTGCTTCTGTGTAGGGTCTTTCTTCTGTGTAGGGTCTTGTTTCTGTGTAGGGTCTTGTTTCTGTGAAGGGTCTTGTTTCTGTGTAGGGTCTTGTTTCTGTGTATGGTCCTGTTTCTGTGTAGGGTCTTGTTTCTCTGCTGGGTCTAGTGTCTGTGTAGGGTCTTTTTTCTGTTTAGGGTCTTGTTTCTGTGTAGGGTCATGTTTCTGTGTAGGGTCTTGTTTCTGTGCTGGGTCCTGTTTCTGTGTTGGGTCTTGTTTCTGTGTTGAGTCTTGTTTCTGTGTAGGGTCTTGCTTCTGTGTAGGGTCTTGCTTTTGTGTTGGATCTTGTTTCTGTGTTGGGTCTTGTTTCTGTTTTGGGTCTTGTTTTTGTGTAGTGTCTTGTTTCTGTGTTGGGTCTTGTTTACATGTTAGATCTTGTTTCTGTGTAGGGTCTTGCTTCTGTGTAGGGTCTTGCTTCTGTGTAGGGTCTTGTTTCTGTGTAGGGTCTTGTTTCTCTTTTGGGTCTTGTTTTTGTGTAGGGTCTTGTTTCTGTGTTGGGTCTTGTTTCTGTGTAGGGTCTTGTTTCTGTGTTGGGTATTGTTTCTGTGTTGGGTCTTGTTTCTGTGTAGGGTCTTGTTTCTGTGTTGGGTCCTGTTTCTGTGTTGGGTCCTGTTTCTGTGTAGGGTCTTGTTTCTGTGCTGGGTCCTGTTTCTGTGTAGGGTCTTGTTTCTGTGTAGGGTCTTGCTTCTGTGTAGGGTCTTGCTTCTGTGTATGGTCTTGTTTTTGTGTAGGGTCTTTTTTCTGTGTACGGTCTTGTTTCTGTGTTGGGTCCTGTTGCTGTGTAGGGTCTTGTTTCTGTGCTGGGTCCTGTTTCTGTGTTGGGTCTTGTTTCTGTGTATGGTCTTGTTTCTGTATAGGGTCTTGCTTTTGTGTAGGATCTTGTTTTTTTGCTGGGTCTTGTTTCTGTGTTGGGCCTTGTTTTTGTGCTGGGTCTTGTTTCTGTGTTGGGTCCTGTTTCTGTGTAGGGTCTTGTTTCTGTATAGGGTCTTTCTTCTGTGTAGGGTCTTGTTTCTGTGTAGGGTCTTGTTTCTGTGTAGGGTCTTGTTTCTGTGAAGGGTCTTGTTTCTGTGTAGGGTCTTGTTTCTGTGTAGGGTCCTGTTTCTGTGTAGGGTCTTGTTTCTCTGCTGGGTCCTGTTTCTGTGTTGGGTCTTGTTTCTGTGTTGAGTCTTGTTTCTGTGTACGGTCTTGCTTCTGTGTAGGGTCTTGCTTTTGTGTTGGATCTTGTTTCTGTGTTGGGTCTTGTTTCTGTGTTGGGTCTTGTTTTTGTGTAGTGTCTTGTTTCTGTGTTGGATCTTGTTTACATGTTAGATCTTGTTTCTGTGTAGGATCTTGCTTCTGTGTAGGGTCTTGTTTCTGTGTAGGGTCTTGTTTCTGTGTAGGGTTTTGCTTCTGTGTAGGGTCTTGTTTCTGTGTTGGGTCTAGTGTTTGTGTAGGGTCTTTTTTCTGTTTAGGGTCTTGTTTCTGTGTAGGGTCCTGTTTCTGTGTAGGGTCTTGTTTCTGTGCTGGGTCCTGTTTCTGTGTTGGGTCTTGTTTCTGTGTTGGGTCTTGTTTCTCTGTAGGGTCTTGCTTCTGTGTAGGGTCTTGCTTTTGTGTTGGATCTTGTTTCTGTGTAGGGTCTTGTTTCTGTGTTTGATCTTGTTTTTGTGTAGTGTCTTGTTTCTGTTTTGGGTCTTGTTTACATGTTAGATCTTGTTTCTGTGTAGGTTCTTGCTTCTGTGTAGGGTCTTGTTTCTGTGTAGGGTCTTCTTTCTGCATAGGGTTTTGCTTCTGTGTAGGGTTTTGTTTCTCTGTAGGGTCTTGCTTCTGTGTAGGGTCTTGCTTCTGTGTAGGGTCTTGTTTCTGTGTTGGATCTTGTTTCTGTGTTGGGTCTTGTTTCTCTTTTGGGTCTTGTTTTTGTGTAGGGTCTTGTTTCTGTGTTGGGTATTGTTTCTGTGTTGGGTCTTGTTTCTGTGTAGGGTCTTGTTTCTGTGTTGGGTCTTGTTTTTGTGTAGGGTCTTTTTTCTGTGTAGGGTCTTGTTTCTGTGTTGGGTCCTGTTTCTGTGTTGGGTCCTGTTTCTGTGTAGGGTCTTGTTTCTGTGTTGGGTCCTGTTTCTGTGTAGGGTCTTGTTTCTGTGTAGGGTCTTGCTTCTGTGTAGGGTCTTGCTTCTGTGTAGGGTCTTGTTTTTGTGTAGGGTCTTTTTTCTGTGTACGGTCTTGTTTCTGTGTTGGGTCCTGTTGCTGTGTAGGGTCTTGTTTCTGTGCTGGGTCCTGTTTCTGTGTTGGGTCTTGTTTCTGTGTATGGTCTTGTTTCTGTATAGGGTCTTGCTTTTGTGTAGGATCTTGTTTTTGTGCTGGGTCTTGTTTCTGTGTTGGGTCTTGTTTTTGTGCTGGGTCTTGTTTCTGTGTTGGGTCCTGTTTCTGTGTAGGGTCTTGTTTCTGTATAGGGTCTTTCTTCTGTGTAGGGTCTTGTTTCTGTGTAGGGTCTTGTTTCTGTGAAGGGTCTTGTTTCTGTGTAATGTCTTGTTTCTGTGTTGGGTCCTGTTTCTGTTTAGGGTCTTGTTTACATGTTAAATCTTGTTTTTGTGTTGGGTCTTGTTTACATGTTAGATCTTGTTTCTGTGAAGGGTCTTGTTTCTGTGTTGGATCTTGTTTCTGTGTTGGGTCTTGTTTTTGTGTTGGGTCTTGTTTCTGTGTTGGGTCTTGTTTACATGTTAGATCTTGTTTCTGTGTGGGGTCTTGCTTTTGTGTTGGATCTTGTTTCTGTGTTGGGTCTTGTTTTTGTGTTGGATCTTGTTTCTGTGTTGGGTCTTGTTTTTGTGTAGGGTCTTTTTTCTGTGTAGGGTCTTGTTTCTGTGTAGGGTCCTGTTTCTGTGTAGGGTCTTGTTTCTGTGCTGGGTCCTGTTTCTGTGTTGGGTCTTGTTTCTGTGTTGAGTCTTGTTTCTGTGTAGGGTCTTGCTTCTGTGTAGGGTCTTGCTTTTGTGTTGGATCTTGTTTCTGTGTTGGGTCTTGTTTCTGTGTTGGGTCTTGTTTTTGTGTAGTGTCTTGTTTCTGTGTTGGGTCTTGTTTACATGTTAGATCTTGTTTCTGTGTAGGTTCTTGCTTCTGTTTAGGGTCTTGTTTCTGTGTAGGGTCTTGCTTCTGTGTAGGGTCTTGCTTCTGTGTAGGGTCTTGTTTCTGTGTTGGGTCCTGTTTCTGTGCTGGATCCTGTTTCTGTGTAGGGTCTTGTTTCTGTGTAGGGTCTTGCTTCTGTGTAGGGTCTTGCTTCTGTGTAGGGTCTTGTTTTTGTGTAGGGTCTTTTTTCTGTGTAGGGTCTTGTTTCTGTGTTGGGTCCTGTTTCTGTGTTGGGTCCTGTTTCTGTGTAGGGTCTTGTTTCTGTATAGGGTCTTTCTTCTGTGTAGGGTCTTGTTTCTGTGTAGGGTCTTGTTTCTGTGTAGGGTCTTGTTTCTGTGAAGGGTCTTGTTTCTGTGTAGGGTCTTGTTTCTGTGTAGGGTCCTGTTTCTGTGTAGGGTCTTGTTTCTCTGCTGGGTCCTGTTTCTGTGTTGGGTCTTGTTTCTGTGTTGAGTCTTGTTTCTGTGTACGGTCTTGCTTCTGTGTAGGGTCTTGCTTTTGTGTTGGATCTTGTTTCTGTGTTGGGTCTTGTTTCTGTGTTGGGTCTTGTTTTTGTGTAGGGTCTTGTTTCTGTGTTGGGTCTTGTTTCTGTGTAGGGTCTTGTTTCTGTGTTGGGTATTGTTTCTGTGTTGGGTCTTGTTTCTGTGTAGGGTCTTGTTTCTGTGTTGGGTCCTGTTTCTGTGTAGGGTCTTGTTTCTGTGCTGGGTCCTGTTTCTGTGTAGGGTCTTGCTTCTGTGTAGGGTCTTGCTTTTGTGTTGGATCTTGTTTCTGTGTTGGGTCTTGTTTCTGTGTTGGGTCTTGTTTACATGTTAGATCTTGTTTCTGTGTAGGATCTTGCTTCTGTGTAGGGTCTTGTTTCTGTGTAGGGTCTTGTTTCTGTGTAGGGTTTTGCTTCTGTGTAGGGTCTTGTTTCTGTGTTGGATCTTGTTTCTGTGTTGGGTCTTGTTTCTCTTTTGGGTCTTGTTTTTGTGTAGGTTCTTGTTTCTGTGTTGGGTATTGTTTCTGTGTTGGGTCCTGTTTCTGTGTTGGGTCCTGTTTCTGTGTAGGGTCTTGTTTCTGTGTTGGGTCCTGTTTCTGTGTTGGGTCCTGTTTCTGTGTAGGGTCTTGTTTCTGTGCTGGGTCCTGTTTCTGTGTAGGGTCTTGTTTCTGTGTAGGGTCTTGCTTCTGTGTAGGGTCTTGCTTCTGTGTAGGGTCTTGCTTCTGTGTAGGGTCTTGTTTTTGTGTTGGGTCTTGTTTCTGTGTAGGGTCTTGTTTCTGTATTGGGTCTTGTTTCTGTGTAGGGTCTTGTTTCTGTGTCGGGTCTTGTTTCTGTGTTGTGTCTTGTTTACATGTTAGATCTTGTTTCTGTGTAGGATCTTGCTTCTGTGTTGGATCTTGTTTCTGGGTTGGGTCTTGTTTTTGTGTTGGGTCTTTTTTCTGTGTTGGGTCTTGTTTCTGTGTTGGGTCTTGTTTCTGTGTTGGGTCTTGTTTCTGTGTTGTGTCCTGTTTCTGTGTAGGGTCTTGTTTCTGTGCTGGGTCCTGTTTCTGTGTTGGGTCTTGTTTCTGTGTAGGATCTTGCTTCTGTGTTGGGTCTTGTTTTTGTGTAGGGTCTTGTTTCTGTGTAGGGTCTTGTTTCTGTTTTGGGTCTTGTTTCTGTTTTGGGTCTTGTTTCTGTGTAGGGTCTTGTTTCTGCGTTGGGTCCTGTTTCTGTTTTGGGTCTTGTTTACATGTTAAATCTTTTTTTTGTGTTGGGTCTTGTTTCTGTGTTGGGTCTTGTTTCTGTGTAGGATCTTGCTTCTGTGTTGGGTCTTGTTTTTGTGAAGGGTCTTGTTTCTGTGTAGGGTCTTGTTTCTGTGTAGGGTCTTGTTTCTGTTTTGGGTCTTGTTTCTGTGTAGGGTCTTGTTTCTGTGTTGGGTCTTGTTTCTGTGTTGGGTCTTGTTTCTGTGTTGGGTCCTGTTTCTGTGTAGGGTCTTGTTTACATGCTAGATCTTGTTTCTGTGTAGTGTCTTGTTTCTGTGTAGGGTCTTGCTTCTGTGTAGGGTCTTGCTTCTGTGTTGGATCTTGTTTCTGTGTAGGGTCTTGTTTCTGTGTAGGGTCTTGTTTTTGTGCTGGGTCCTGTGTCTGTGTTGGGTCTTGTTTCTGTGTAGAGTCTTGTTTCTGTGTAGGGTCTTGCTTTTGTGTAGGATCTTGTTTTTGTGCTGGGTCTTGTTTCTGTGTTGGTTCTTGTTTTTGTGTAGGGTCTTGTTTCTGTGTTGGGTCCTGTTTCTGTGTAGGGTCTTGTTTCTGTATAGGGTCTTGCTTCTGTGTAGGGTCTTGTTTCTGTGTTGGGTCTTGTTTCTGTGTAGGGTCTTGTTTCTGTGTTGGGTCTTGTTTCTGTGTAGGGTCTTGTTTACATGTTAAATCTTGTTTTTGTGTTGGGTCTTGTTTCTGTGTTGGGTCTTGTTTACATGTTAGATTTTGTTTCTGTGTAGGGTCTTGCTTCTGTGTTGGATCTTGTTTCTGTTTTGGGTCTTGTTTTTGTGTTGGGTCTTGTTTCTGTGTTGGGTCTTGTTTACATGTTAGATCATGTTTCTGTGTAGGGTCTTGCTTCTGTGTTGGATCTTGTTTCTGTGTTGGGTCTTGTTTTTGTGTTGGGTCTTGTTTCTGTGTAGGGTCTTGTTTTTGTGTAGGGTCTTTTTTCTGTGTAGGGTCTTGTTTCTGTGCTGGGTCCTGTTTCTGTGTTGGGTCTTGTTTCTCTGTAGGGTCTTGCTTCTGTGTAGGGTCTTGCTTCTGTGTAGGGTCTTGTTTCTGTGTTGGGTCTTGTTTCTGTGTTGGGTCTTGTTTTTGTGTAGGGTCTTGTTTCTGTGTTGGGTCCTGTTTCTGTTTTGGGTCTTGTTTACATGTTAGATCTTGTTTCTGTGTTGGGTATTGTTTCTGTGTTGGGTCTTGTTTCTGTGTAGGGTCTTGTTTCTGTGTAGGGTCTTGTTTAAATGTTAGATCTTGTTTCTGTGTTGGGTCTTGTTTCTGTGTTGGGTCCTGTTTCTGTGTTGGATCCTGTTTCTGTTTAGGGTCTTGTTTCTGTGTTCGGTCTTGTTTCTGTGTGGTGTCTTGTTTCTGTGTTAGGTCTTGTTTTCGTGTAGGGTCTTGTTTCTGTGTTGGGTCCTTTTTCTGTGTTGGGTCTTGTTTCTCTGTAGGGTCTTGTTTCAGTGTTGGGTCTTGTTTCTGTGTTGGGTCTTGTTTCTGTGTTGGGTCTTGTTTCTCTGTAGGGTCTTGTTTCTGAGTAGGTTCCTGTTTCTGTGTTGGGTCTTGTTTCTGTGTTCGGTCTTGTTTCTGTGTTGGGTCTTGTCTCTGTTTTGGGTCTTCTTTACATGTTAGATCTGGTTTCTGTGTTCGGTCTTGTTTTTGTGTAGTGTCTTCTTTCTGTTTTGGGTCCTGTTTCTGTGTTGGGTCTTGTTTCTGTGTTGGGTCTTGTTTCTGTGTTGGATCTTGTTTCTTTGTTGGGTCTTGTTTCTGTTCTCTGTCCTGTTTCTGTGTTGGATCTTGTTTCTCTGTTGGGTCTAGTTTCTGTGTTTGATCTTGTTTCTGTGTTGGGTCCTGTTTCTGTTCTCTGTCCTGTTTCTGTGTTGGATCTTGTTTCTCTGTTGGGTCTTGTTTCTGTGTTCGGTCTTGTTTCTGTGTCGGGTCTTTCTGTGTTGAATCTTGTTTCTGTGTTGGGTCTTGTTTCTGTGCTCTGTCCTGTTTCTGTGTAGGATCTTGTTTCTGTGTCTGATCTTCTTTCAGTGCTGGGTCTTGTTTCTCTTTTGGGTCTTGTTTAGATGTTAGATCTTGTTTCTTTGTAGCATCTTGTTTCTGTGCTGGGTCCTGTTTCTGTTCTCGGTCCTGTTTCTGTGCTGGGTCTTGTTTCTGTTCTCGGTCCTGTTTCTGTGCTGGGTCTTGTTTCTGTGTAGGGTCTTGTTTCTGTTTTGGTTCTTGTTTCTGTGTAGGGTCTTGTTTCTGTGTTGACTCTTGTTTACATGTTAGATCTTGTTTCCTTGTTGGATCTTGTTTCTGTGCTGGGTCTTGTTTCTTTGCTGTGTCTTGTTTCTGTATAGGGTCTTGTTTCATTTTAGGATCTTGTTTCTGTGTCGGGTCTTGTTTCTGTTTTGGGTCTTGTTTCTGTGTAGGATCTTGTTTCTGTGTAGGGTCTTGTTTCTGTGCTGGGTCTTGTTTCTGTGCTGGGTCTTGTTTCTGTGCTGGGTCTTGTTTCTGTGTTGGGTCTTGTTTACATGTTAGGTCTTGCTTCTGTTTTGGGTCTTGTTTCTGTGTTGGGTCCTGTTTAAGGGTAGTGTCTAGTTTCCGGTTTGGGTCTTGTTTAACAGTTTGTTCTTGTTTCTGTGTCGGGTCTTTTTTCTGGACAGTGTCTTGTTTCTGTGTTGGATCTTGTTTCTCAATTGGATTTTGTTTCTGTGTGTGGACCTTCTTCTGTGCACATATTTGGCAACCTTTCTGTGTTTTCAGTGCAGCAAAATAAGCAACAGCAACTTTTGACACTAGTTCCAGAAACTCTTTAAAGTCCACTTCCCCGTCATTGTTTGTATCCAGGGCATGCAGTATAACTTCAATTGTGTGTGGATCACCAGAATCCTGAATGTGAACAGAAAAGTAGAAGAAATAATCACCCGTCATATTTTTTTCTTTATGAGACACAAATAAGAAGTTTTCATTAAACAAAATTAATAATTATTTTAACCGATTATGGAAATGGAAAAATTTTTAGGTAATAAAAGTGACTAAAACCATTCTGAGATTGACAGTTCACACAACTGCTCCGTACAGCCGAAGTTCGATATCGGTGGAGCTTATGTTATGTTATGCCATGTGGCCCTCGAAGCCTGAGTACTAAAGCTTATCACACATGCCCATTGTTTTTCTTTGCAAAAAAGGAATAATATTGATATATCTAGTTAGTGAGCACTGTACACCTGCAATAAAGGCTATTACCCCTGGGGATGTAAATTCTCTTTTGATGTTCTTGCCACTCCAGAGTTTCGGGGTATCACCGCTAGATAGCAGATCTGCAACTACAAGTTTCACTGCTCCCCACATTCTATTAGTGCTGATCAGAGAGAATGACACGTAGTACTAATGAGTTAGTGATTTTTTAGGTAGATTTTTAGGTTTGTATTTGAAATAGGTGCTCTGCCGGTCTAGGCTGACCACTCCCTTTTCTCATTCTAGTGTCTCTGTCCACGCCCTTGGACAGCAATTGAGTTAGTGTCAGTAACCAGTCGTGCTGTCAGATTCCCTTATTTCACTGTGGGTAAATGGAGATCTTAACTTTCTAAAATCCTGTAAAATCTAAAAAGAAAATTTCTAAAGTAGTTTTTTGTCCAAATCAATATTCTCCGTACCTGCCTTTTACACCAACCTCTTACCAGGCTACAATATCCAAGGTTGAAGGAGCTCTGGCTTCTATCACATTGGGTGAAGCTGTTTGGTTAATACATTCTTCCCCATATTCATACTTTTACAGGCAAGTGGCTTGAAAAATGTAGAAATCAAAGCATTGTAATTTGGGCGATGTGGGAGTCACCAAAGTTGGCCATGATGACCCCGAGGAGCATTTTATTCTCCATGGCTGGGAGATGCCTGAGAGGAATGGGCTACATGTGTAATTGTAAATGGTTTTAGTAGCTCTTATATAAGGCTAAGTGTATTGTACTTTTATGGGTCCTTTAAAGTAATTTGGTGGCAGTCCCTTTGTCCTCTCTCTAAAAATACAAGAGGTGCAGTTATGTCTTTTACACAGACATGATTAAAGATGATTGAAAATTTTGCTGAGGTTCGAAATTTGATCGAATTTTACCAGTTTAAGCGCCCCGAACAATCGATTGTTATCAATTGTTTTACTGATTCTAAAATGTGTGAAATTACAGAGACCTTCCAGAGCAATTTGTTAATCTGGTATGAGAAAAGAAGCTGGTTCAAGACATGATCACCAAACCATCCCTTCTATAGGCATTATGTGGAGTTCTGCTACACAAGGCATTGATGAGAATACACACAGACATGATCACCTCCTACTACAGTCACTGTGAGGAGCTCTACTACACAAGGCATTGATGAAAATGTTATACATTCAGACATGATCACCTCCTACTACAGTCACTGTGAGGAGCTCTACTACACAAGGCATTGATGAAAATGTTATACATTCAGACATGATCGCCTCCTACTACAGTCACTGTGAGGAGCTCTACTACACAAGGCATTGATGAAAATGTTATACACACAGACATGATCACCTCCTACTACAGTCACTGTGAGGAGCTCTACTACACAAGGCATTGATGAAAATGTTATACATTCAGACATGATCACCTCCTACTACAGTCACTGTGAGGAGCTCTACTGCACAAGGCATTGATGAGAATGTTATACATTCAGACATGATCACCTCCTACTACAGTCACTGTGAGGAGCTCTACTACACAAGGTATTGATGAAAATGTTATACATTCAGACATGATCACCTCCTACTACAGTCACTGTGAGGAGCTCTACTACACAAGGCATTGATGAGAATGTTATACACACAGACATGATCACCTCCTACTACAGTCACTGTGAGGAGCTCTACTACACAAGGCATTGATGAAAATGTTATACATTCAGACATGATCACCTCCTACTACAGTCACTGTGAGGAGCTCTACTGCACAAGTTAATGAGGAGGAGAATGTTATAAACACAGACATGATCACCTCCTACTACAGTCACTGTGAGGAGCTCTACTACACAAGGCATTGATGAGAATGTTATACACACAGACATGATCACCTCCTACTACAGTCACTGTGAGGAGCTCAACTACACAAGTTAATGAGGAGGAGAATGGCATACACACAAGCCACATCACTGTCTACTACAGTCACCTTGAGGATTTTTGCTACAGAAAGTATTGAGGAAAATGTAAAACACACAGACATGAACAATTCATATTTCAGTCACTGTGAGGAGTTGTGCTACACAATGTTGGTAAAATGCTGGGAACAATGTGTTATAATGATATATTATGGTGATTTTAAGTAGTGTAAATATATAAAAATGTTATACAAAAAAACCCAAGCATTCTGGATAATAGATCTTATATCAGTATTCATTTCTAAGTATATTCTGGTTGTAGTGAAAGTGTCTCAGAGCTCTGTGTCTAAAAACAACCGGAGCAGGATTGTAATTGTAATAATTCCTTTCTCACAGTCATCATTATCAACACTACTCTTGCCTTGACTTTTGTACAATTACAGATATTTATTCCTTTGTTCAGTAGGTTGAACAGTTACACCCCATAGAAGTTACACCCTCCTCAGCCTGGAAACACCCGATTGTTTCTAGCAGAAAAAAGAAATATTTCTCATCTGTTACCCTATGTAATAAGTTTATGGAGCTGTTTCTCAGGTGACAATATCTCCACACCGCAAATGTATTTCCAGGTTATTTTGCATCAATAACAATTTTGCATATTTGCAAACTTTGTGTGGTCCAAATTCTTCTGTGCCACCCAAGGTTACTGCTGTTTAATTACCAGGTGATATGTAAATATGAAAACCTAGCCCTGTATTTATGAGTACACAAAATAATTGCACACTCTGTATTACGACTGGTGTCACAATATAAATATATATACATTTTGTATAATTACCTTCTGATGCTACCTTTATTTATTAATGCAAGTTTCTGTCCCTGTGTATAGAGTCAACTATCCTCTACCTTGAGTGTTATTAGCAGGGGCGCTGAAGAGGGGGGGGGATACAAAAAAAATGGCCTCCTCTGCAGGGAAATTCATTATTTTTTTAAATTACTTTTTTTTTTTATTATTACTTTTATTTGTGACAAAAAAGGGGGTGGAGGGATGTAAAGGGGGTGGGATGGAGCTAGTGGGCAACTGCTCCCAGTCCCCAGACATCACACACCGTCCCAGCAGCCTGCAGAACAAGCCGAGGGGAGACTAGGAGCTTCCTCCTCACTCTGCAGGACTTTTCCACTGACATGTCAGTAGTACCAGCACAGCTTAGGTAAGTATGCTGGTCTGGGGGACTTATGATGTGTCTGGGGGGGGGGGTTATTATGTGTCTGGCGGGGTGGCGTGATGTGTCTGGGGGGTTATGATGTATTTGGGGGGTGGCGTGATGTGTCTGGCGGGGGTTATGATGTATCTGGGGGGTGATATGATGTATCTGGGGGGTTATGATGTATCTGGGGGGTGGCGTGATGTGTCTGGGGGGGTTATGATGTGTCTGGGGGGTTATGATGTATCTGGGGGGTGGCGTGATGTGTCTGGGGGGGTTATGATGTGTCTGGGGGGTTATGATGTATGTGGGGGGTGGCATGATGTGTCTGGGGGGGTTATGATGTGTCTGGGGGGTTATGATGTATGTGGGGGGTGGCATGATGTGTCTGGGGGGGTTATGATGTGTCTGGGGGGTTATGATGTATGTGGGGGGTGGCATGATGTGTCTGGGGGGGTTATGTAGTGTCTGGCGGGGGTTATGATGTATCTGGGGGGGTGATGAGATGTGTCTGGGGGGATTATGATGTGTCTGGGGGGTGATATGATGTATCTGGGGGGTTATGATGTATCTGGGGGGTGGCGTGATGTGTCTGGGGGGTGATATGATGTGTCTGGGGGGTTATGATGTATCTGGGGGGTGGCGTGATGTGTCTGGGGGGGTTATGATGTGTCTGGGGGGTTATGATGTATCTGGGGGGTGATGTGATGTGTCTAGGGGGATTATGATGTGTCTGGGGGGTTATGATGTATGTGGGGGGTGGCATGATGTGTCTGGGGGGGTTATGTAGTGTCTGGCGGGGGTTCTGGTGTATCTGGGGGGTGATGTGATGTGTTTGGGGTGTTATGATGTATCTGGGGGGGTGATGAGATGTGTCTGGGGGGATTATGATGTGTCTGGCGGGGGTTATGATGTATCTGGGGGGTGATGTGATGTGTTTGGGGGGTTATGATGTATCTGGGGGAGTTATGATGTATCTGGGTGGTGATGAGATGTGTCTGGGGGGATTATGATGTGTCTGGGGGGTTATGATGTAACTGGGGATGTGGTGTGATGTGTCTGGGGGAGATATGATGTGCCTGGGGGGGTTATGTCGTTTCTGGGGGGAGGGAGGGTTATGTCGTTTCTGGGGGGGTTTATGATGTGCCTGGGGGGTGGCATGATGTGGCTGGGTAGAGAGTGATAAATGTAATGTTTTATTATAATGTATATATTGTATACTGCACGCTAAAAATTAAGAGGTGCTCAAAAACCCTGAAACATATATATATATATATATATATATATATATAAAGAGAGAGAGAGAGAGAGATAGAGATACATATATTTTAGAATTTCTTGTATTCTGAGACATAGGGTGAGAAGTAATTAGACGTGAGTTGTCTCAGGAAGGACCACAAGACACCTCGCGGTGGAGATTCCTACTGTAATTGCAGCAATGTGCGCAGCGCAATGTCCACGTACCACATCGCTGGCAATTGAATCTCTCCCATATTGTTACTTTATGAATAAATTATTTTGGGGTTTAAAATGTTATGTAATTTTCTCTCATCATTATTGAATTTATATATTTAAGGGTTTTTGAGTGCAGAGCCCCTAGAGGTAGACATTTCTCTTATACAGTTACATTTGTGTTTCATTATCTGACCATTTCCAAACATATAGATATCTGTGATTATTTTTATCATACATATTTTGCTTGTTATAAAATTATATACTGCGTGACCTGTGCTGTGTACGGTGTTCACTAATTATTTTCCATATTTCATATACATTTTCCAAACAGGTCCCAACATTCCAGGATCCACATAAGAATCCTGTACCAGGCTGTGAAATCTGCAATAACAGGTGAGGACAACACAACCAGAAATAAACAGTGCTGAGGATGGCCAAACTACTTGTACAAAGTACCAACACAACAGAAATTAAAATATATATATAGATTTTATTGGTACACACACAGGTGAGAGCAACACCATTTTAATACATAATATGTCACGTGTAAAGAGGCGCGGCCACAGCCCATGTTGGGCACGCCCCCATCACTATGTGGACACGCCCCTTCTGTGGCGCATATCCCTTCTCCTACCATTCTGTGAAATGGCCTCTAAGGAGCTGACACGAGAAGTTGTGCGGTATGCTGACCTCTTAGAACAATCGATCGATTTCACATCACTAAACTGCATGAGGCATTTCCACCATTATCCCATGCACAAAAAGGAGAAGAAAATGGAACACTCCTCTCGTCCATCCCAGGGACTAGGTTCCTGTTTATTGCAGGAACAAGGTGACACCAAACACCGATCAGCCAAACGGCGGCTGGTAGAATTTTACAGCAAGGAAGTTAGTATTTTGAAACAAGTTCATTAAATTTCCCTGCACCTCACAACATGCTGCCTGAGACAAGTGCTTCAATTGCTTCATGGTAGGTCCACTCTGCCCTGTACATCCCCACATGTGGTGGCAATCTCTGCTCTGACCAGTATTATGACTGCAGGAGGAAGCGCAGGTGATCATATACCTGCCAACATTCCTGTTGTTTTCCCAACACAAACCTAACTTATGGCAATCATAGGGGGCAAAGGGGGCATGGCGTCACCCAAATTCAGTGTAGTTATAGTGATTGTGGTCTATTTTGTCTCAAAATTCCAACTGGGAACGTTGGCAGGTACTGTAGGTGATCGCTGGCACATGGCGCTTCCTCTTGCAGTCAACGAAGACAAGCAGAAGCAGACTAGAGACTGGGTGTAGCAGGGAGAACTACCCTCAGCATGGTACAACTTGAACCAACCTCACTGGAAAAACTTAAAAAAACCAATAAACATGTTTTAGTTTGCTTTAAAAAACCTGAGAGGTCTCCGTAAGCAGCTGCGGTAACCCGACTCTAGAGTCATCTTACATTCTGCACCATGCTCACCCCTGAGCGCTGCCTTGGATTCCTTGGAACTTAAAATATTGTGAATTCACTTCCTTACACCTTCAGACCATATTACACAAACTAACGACACTTGCGCGTGAAAACATTATCACAGCAAAAATTGTTCTGATTCGCTTTACCCATTAGGTGAAGTATTTTTTTCTGTGAATTTGTGCTAATTTCGCCTTGTCATAAATAAAGCGCTTTGCAGAACTGGTTTAGCCACGCTCACTTTTGTGGTTGTAAAATAAATGTCAGCATAAGTATAACAAACTAGACATAAAGCGTTATTTTTGCCCATTTGTTTCCAGGTCCCCTAATATAGTTTCTATTGACACCGGAATCTGTACCTCGATAACATCAGCGAACTGCGTCTGGATGAGACTGTTGAATTCCTCCTTGTTCAGCTTGTCGCAGGGCGGGCTCCTGCTGCTGTAACTGTGGAAAGTTTCGATGATCCTGCGGATGGCGGTCAGGAGATTGGCCATAGCTGCCCGGATCTAAACTGCAGGTCAGAAGGAAGAATTAATGTATTAAAAAAACACAATATTATACTTGTATCATCTTACATAAAGTTCATATTTCATATCCCTACATATTGGAGTACTAGCAGATTAATTTTGGGGGTAAGTTGCCATGATTGCGGTAATAGGGTCAGAACATAGGTGCCACTTTACCAGAATATCCAGAAGACTCTTGAGTTAGAGAGACGACCAAGAGAGCAGACAAATCTCTTAGGGTGGGCGGAGACATGATACAATTCATATATTCCAGCCCCGCCCATTAAGTAAACTTATTGGGCCTGAATAATTAAAGAGAGTAAAGCAAAAAAAATGAGTAACTTTACATCTTGGCAAAACCATGTTACATTGGAGGGGGAGTTAAATGTAATATGTGAGGACAGATTTAGAATTGGGGTAGGGCATGTCCAAGATCCACTTTAGATGTCAGTGTAAAAATAAAGCTATCAAGTATTTGTTAGATGAAAAAAACAGTGTTTATCTTATGTGCAAAATAGTAAACTAATTTGCACCCCTTGCATTGTAACATGGTTTGTCCAGGAGAAAATGTACTCCTTTTTTGCCTTACTTTCCTTAATCAATCAGGCCCTATGGCGGGAGGTGAACCCGCAAATTGCATCTTCGTGCCTCTGCCACTCAGTGTTTAATGAGATGGTATGCATCCGATTCTTCTACATTCTCCCAGAAGACTGAGGCGCAGTGTGAATGTGTGCCCCGCCCACCTTTAGGATGACACACCCATTCTAACAAAAGATATACAATGCTTAATACCATACCTAATACTAGTAACAAGACAATGGATAGGTAGTACCTACTATGTAATATAATACATCTAATATTAATAATAAGGCAATTAGAACTATATATGTGACTTGTTTTCTTTATTAAAAGCTATTTATTTTTCACCATTTATTTCGGTCATGTTCACACTAACCCAACAATTTTTTGGTCATTAGAGACTTCTCCAATATCCCCCTGTGTCATTTTAATAACATAGCATTGAGCACAACCTCACTTGTTATTATTATTATAGAAGGATGATCTTTCCCACAATCCATCATCAATATTCGCATGTAATAAACACAGGGGCGGCAGTGCGGTAATGATACTGTTACAATAATGCCAGCGACAGGACATTGGAGAGTCCTACTCTAAAGGCCTGATAATGACCAGGTGATTATATAAAAAATAAATGAACGGTAAAATAAAACCTTGTTAATTCCAGGAATTATAAAAACAAACTATTTCACAAATATTTAAGATTAGTTTATTAATGATTTATATGGCCAACCTGTGCACACCAAGGGCTAGATTTACTAAGCTGCGGGTTTGAAAAAGTGGGGATGTTGCCTATAGCAACCAATCAGATTCTAGCTGTCATTTATTAAGTGCACTCTACAAAATGACAGCTAGAATCTGATTGGTTGCTATAGGCAACATCTCCACTTTTTCAAACCCGCAGTTTAGTAAATATACCCACAAGAGTCAGTGTCCGACCTCCTGTCACTCTACTACCACTACCCATTTCATTACTTGCAACTTTTTTAAACTTAAATTATCGCTTGCAATACTAGGGGCACTGGTACGCTTACACCGTACGCCCTCACTCCATCCGGCTACTCCTGTTGGCTGGTGCAAACTTTTGCACCATCGTCTTGTTCCGCTTTGGTGGGAAATCTGGGTGAGCCTGGGCAAATTATGGCACACAGCACCCCCCAAGTTGATTTTACACTGCGCCTGATGCCCAAAACATTGAAGAAGTTACTGTACTCAGCTCTGTTCCTGCATGAAAGGGAAAACTGTAAATTGCTCTGCTCCAGCATGAAAATGTTTGCTGTATTCTGCTCTGGTCAAGCATGGAAACAGTTACAGCACGCACCTCTGCTCCAGCACGCAGCTACTGTATACAGCGCCGTTCCAACACAGAATAGGTAATTGTACATAGAGCTCTGTTCCGGCACATAAGCTAATGCTGTGTATACTACTCTGCTCCAGGATGAAAAACTATTACTATGTACATTTCTCTATACCAGAATGGAAGAGGCTTTATAGACACTACTGTGTCCCAGCATACTAGGGGTTATTGAGCATGGAAAGGGTTAAGTCCAGAGCATTGCATTTATACAGTCCGGTAACAGGGGCTGAATGTAACTAGTTATTATTACACAGTATTATAACTGCCCTAAATGTCCCCAGGAGCACAAAACAACGCCTACAAAGGAGTGTTAGCTCTTCAGGACACTCCACTCCTCTGAAACCTCTAACCCATCATTGCCTGCCCTTCCTAGTCCAAAGTGGAACATTTTACAATGACTGATAAAGGGTGTAACAGGTCTCCGCCACGAGCTAAGTCATTAATACAAGATTCCTTGCGAGCTGACAGGATCTAATTATATAACAATTATATCAGCTATTAAATTCTAGGTATAGAAATCCACAGTGCTGCAATCATTAAAACATGCCACACTGCTTACACTTATACCCGTCCGCAGGAGAGAGTGACAGACCACACCCGTCACATCGGCTTCTTATAAAGTAAAGCATACGTTCCATTGTCATACCAGAAGTTCCACATTTCTTACAGTTTATGTGCTGCTTCATTCGTAGTTCACGGTGTTTTCCCTGTCACAAATATATTCATCCGGATAGTTTTTGGGAAACAAATTGTAACAACAAAGGTGTAGAGAATCATCTCACAGAAATGTATAGAATAGAGTGTCCATAATGAATCAGTATTCATAAGTCATCACTGAGTTTAATAGGAAAATCTTATTAGCAAATATGAACCAGAAGAGACTTTAAACAGCTTCACATCAAACTGAGCAACTTATATCTCAAACCACAAAGTCAACATAACATCACTGCTTTAGTGATCTACAAAGAGTCGGGCTTCCTCCAGAATGCAATAAACAGACACAGTGTAGCACATATCTGCAGACAGTATGGGGACTGCAATCTGAGGTGGTAGGAACCCAGATAATAACAATAATAATAATAATATTTATTATAATAATAATAATAATAATAATAATAATAACAATAATAATATTGCTGAGCACAGAATAATTACTGGTTGGTTACCTGCTCAGGTGAGAAAGCGGAGGACTTCTGGATAAACACTTGAGGTGGAGAGAGGAGCAGGTTAGGTGCTTTGTCTGAGCATCTGCAGATATTTGTGTAGTAAGCAGGGTGTCCTTATATTATAAACGTCCCAGGACACAGGTGACACACAACATATCTCCACCCACAAAGGGTTCCTGCTTTAGGCTGAAGTCCCATCCATCCTTTACCTTCCTGACATTTTCAGAACACTACACAGCTCCAGTCACACCCAGCCTGAATAATTCTGTATGAATACAACATATTGCAGCAATGTAGTTCAGTCTCTTTCTCTCTAACTCTTGTCACTCAAGGAGAAGAAACTTCATAACCTCTCGTAGTGTAATTCCTGAATCACATTGCAATTAGTATGAGTTGACAGACATGTTGTAAGCCTGTTTCTTGGATCTGTGTCATAAGAAGAAGGATGATGCTTTATTGAAGAATGGCTTCATGACGTCGCATTTATGACGTGCACTTGGCGCAAAAAGCGCTTTTCAGTACTGCGCAGACTCTAGAGTTATACGTACCTGTCCGTTGCGACTCTAAGGCTAGAGAGTTGGAATGGGGGTGGGAAGAGGCCGGCTAACGAAGCCCACGTACAGTAAGGGTGTTCCATGCAGGCTGGTCACCACGGGGCTTAACCCTCCTAGTGGGAATCAGGCCCCAAGAAAAAAAAAAATGTGCGCTCCCTTGGAAACACCAGCCCCATGCTGAAAGTACTATGGCTCTTCACAAATAGCTAATTGGCAAAATAAAGTCATTGTGAAGCATTGTAACATAGTGCACTTCTGATCCCAGAAAGCCCTGGACACCTAAAAGTGTTTGTGTATGCCGGCACCTCTGGAACTGCAAGGTCCAGCATGCCCTGGCATGCAAGACCTGCTGGGACCTGTAGTGCACAGAGGATAAATGCATAAGAAACACATACACCATGATAAAAAACATCTTTATTAGAAATAAACACCCCCCACACAACCATCCTCAACCAATTTATTGCTCAGCTAATTTCTATGGTGCAGGTAGTCTTCATCTGGTGGTCTGCCAGGCATTCCGGAGGTTAATAAAAAATAACCTCACATTGCGATGAGTGGCTTACTTACTGGGGTGCCTCACGTAGAGTGACCACTATGGTACATTCTATGTGTGTGTATGTGTATATATATATATTAGGGATGTGCACCGGCGACTTTTGGTGTCTCGTGTTTTGTGTTTTGGATTCGGATTTTCGTGATGTTTTGGGTTCGGATTTGTTTCGCAAAACACCTGCCGAAAAGTTTTGGTTCGGATTTAAGGTTTTGGATTCGGATTTTTTTTGAAAAATGCATAAAAAGTTCAAAAATCAAGTTTTTGGGCTTATTTTCACTCCTACGCTATTATTAACCTCAATAACATTCATTAACAAGCATTTCCACTAATTTACAGTGTATTCTGAACACCTAACAATATAGTTATTAGTCCAAAACGTTGCAACGAGGTATCTTTCTGGACTGCGTAGAGGAGTGGTCCCCACAATATAATAAGAAAACCATCAACTGGTCTTAATCGCACCAAAAAATGTACCTGGACTGCGTAGAGGAGTGGTCACCACAATATAATTTAAAAACCCTGAACTTGTATGATTCGCACCAATAAATGTATTTGGACTGCGTAGAGGAGTGGTCACCACAATATAATTTAAAAACCCTGAACTTGTATGATTCGCACCAATAAATGTATCTGGACTGCGTAGAGGAGTGGTCACCACAATATAATAAGAAAACCATCAACTGGTCTTAATCGCACCAAAAAATGTACCTGGACTGCGTAGTGGAGTGGGTCACCACAATATATGATAGTAGATGCTGCTACTGATGCAGCTGTTGCTGTTGCTGCGGAAGGCGATGCATCTACCCAGTGGGCTGTCACAGTCATATAGTCCTTCGTTTGCCCAGAACCACTTGTCCACATGTCCGTGGTTAAGTGGACAGTGGGTACAACCGCATTTTTCAGAGCACTGAGGACACTTGATCGTACTTCTCTGTACATTTTTGGTATCGCCTGCCTAGTGAAGTGGAATCTCGATGGGATTTGGTACCGGGGACACAATACCTCCATCAACCCTCTAAATCCCACTCCACTGATGGCGGACACCGGGCGCACGTCTAATACCAATATTGCAGTTACAGCCGCAGTTATACGCTTTGCAATAGGGTGACTACTATCGTATTTTGTGGTCATGGCAAACGACTGTTGGACGGTCAATTGTTTTGTGAAAGACTTAGCAGTCTTACGACTTCCCCTCTGGGAAGATGACCGACTAACAGCAGCAACAGCAGCAGTGGCAGTAGTAGGCGTACCGCTGCAGGATTCTTTGGATGAATCCTGTATTGGAGATGACTCAGTCTGGCTGCTGACTTGGGCTGCAGGACTGAATCTGATGGAGATCGATGAGGAAGTTGAAGAGGAGGGTGTTGCTGGTGTGTATCCAACTGGACCACGGGATTTAGGTGTCCCTTTATCGATGACGGTCCTAGCCCCAGTTCCTGAACTAACCACTGAACTATGAAGGTTATTCAGGTGACGTATAAGGGAGGATGTCCCTAGGTGGGCAAGATCCTTACCCCTGCTTATTTGAGCTTTACATAAGCTACATATGGCCATACATTGGTTGTCCGGATTTGGATAAAAATAACTCCAGACCGAAGAGGTGCATTTTTTGGTCTTCTGACCAGGCATGACGATGGGCTTTTTCATCCCATGGACATCAGCTGTTTCCCCCCTGGTGCCTCATTTACAATAACCACATCACCATCCTCATCATCAAGTTCCTCCACAGCGCCAGCTACATCATCAATAGCCTCCTCCCGAGCCACCTCTTCCCGTACAGTGATGGGAAGGTCAGGCTTGACAACCACCAACACCCTTGGACTCGCCTTGGGGATTTGTGATAATTTCTCTTTAGAAGGCAGAGTTGTTTGCTGTTTTGTTGCTGACAGCATAACTCTCTTCAATTTTTTGTAGGGGGGGGAGGAGGAGGAGGGCTAAGATCCTTGGGTGAAGATGGACCACTAGTCATGAACACGGGCCAGGGCCTAAGCCGTTCCTTGCCACTACGTGTCGTAAATGGCATATTGCCAACTTTACGTTTCTCCTCAGATGATTTTAAGTTTCTCTTTTTGCTTTTTTTTGAGAACTTGGGCTTTTTGGATTTTACATGCCCTGTACTAGGAGATTGGGCATCGGGCTTGGAAGACGACGTTGATGGCATTTCATCATCTATGTCATAACTAGTGGCAGCAGCTTCAGCATTAGGAGGAAGTGGGTCTTGATCTTTCCCTACTTTATCCTCCAAATTTTTGCTCTCCATTATATGTAGCACAAGATACTGCAGAATGTGTGAACTTGGTAATATTGCAGTACCAATGGGCTTATACTGCAGGATTGGTTTTGCAAATTTTGTTGTAATTAAAAAAAATTTAAATTATTTTTTTGTATTTTTTTTATAACTTTTTTAAAAAATTTTAAACACTTGGGAATATTGGGGAAATAACTATGCCCTTAGAAGCACAGGACACAGGACCACTGGACTGAACAGGACACAGCACACAGGACCCAGGAGCACCACTGAACTCAAAATTGACAGAGCACAGGACACAGCACCACTGGACTGATACTGCAGAATGTGTGAACTTTGTAATATTGCAGCAGTACCACTGGACTTTTACTGCTGAATGTGTGAACTTGGTAATATTGCAGTACCAATGGGCTTATACTGCAGGATTGGTTTGGCAAATTTTGTTGTAATTAAAAAAAATTTAAATTAGTTTTTGGAATATTTTTTTTATTAACTTTTTTTTAATTTTTTAAACACTTGGGAATATTGGGGAAATAACCATGCCCTTAGAAGCACAGAGCACAGGACACAGGACCACTGGACTGAACAGGACACAGCACACAGGACCCAGCAGCACCACTGAACTCAAAATTGACAGAGCACAGCACACAGCACCACTGGACTGATACTGCAGAACACAGCACAGCACAGAACTAAACAGCACAGCACGAGATCTACCAGAACAAAGGACCACCTAACACACCCTCCCTCTACCCTGATCAATGCCCGAGTGAAGATGGCGGCGGCTAGCGGGGAATTTATAGGATCCGAGTAACCCGAGATCCGACAACGGGATTATGACTCGGAGCCTCGCTTTCAAGTTTTCATTTGGCGCCAATACCCGGATCTGTCTCGGATCCGACTCGGATCGGCAACGTTCGGGTGTGCTCGGATTCAGGAAATCCGAGTGCGCTCATCTCTAATATATATATATAGTCCTATTTAACAAGCTCCTAAGTCCCTGAAAATGACCACTGCAAACTTAAGTACCCCCTCTATTTATAACTAGGGGATCCTGCAGTCCCACTGTCATCATGCGCTATAGCAGTCCCCATAGATAGAGGGACTGCTTTTTTTCATGATTTAACAAGTTCTTAAAATCAAAGAAGTTCAGAACGTGTGCCGGATGCTGTCTTCAGATGGTGTTATCCATTGAAACCTATGGGGAGAGCATTGCGGTATCTTACCTGCTCTACCCTCCGATTGCTATTACAAAGGTGGCCACTTTGCGATAGTGACCATAGAAGAGATTGGTGTTCGCTGGGACAGCTGTTTATTATGTCCCACAGAACACTTTTAATAAATGATCACAATATTTCACTCCTATATCACTGCGATTAGGAATGAAAACGATTGTGCCAAAAAACGGTTATTGTTAAATATGTCCCATAGGGTTTGACCACTATGATTGATATTTAACTCAATCTGTACTGAAAACGCATAATCCACATTGTTTAAATATCAACACATCAGTGTTTCATGCTCTGACGAAACGCGTAGGGTAGACACTATTCACGGACTATAATATTCGGCTACAATATTAAGAAGGATACGGAACTTAAGGTATCTTTTACTTGGCTATACGTTGTTATCAGAAGAGCTCATATCCAATTGTAAAGCGCTACAGAATTTGCTGGTGCTATATAAATAAATGTTGATGATGAAGATAACAATTAAATTATGTCACGAAGGCTGAACGGAAAAATAGAACTGGACTGAATCATTGAAACCCTCTTGAGGAAGTCTATTATTGGATTAGACGAAACGCGTTGCGGTACTTTGCTGTTTTGTGGATCCTAAGGCTGCTAATATACAGTACTTGTGGATACTGGGTGTGATCGGTGGTAAGAGCCAGATGTATTCCCACTGTTGTGGTCTTACTGTTGGAATGTTACAGATAAGCTGCTTATTCTTTTATCTCATTTGAGTGCCACCACTGTAATTTACTGAAATAAAACCTGTTATAATATATACTAAACTATATCGATCATCATTCCTTTTCATGCATTATTTGTGGAGATAATGAGGAAAACATCTTCATATGCAAGAGATTGATGCAGGCACCTAGTGACGGATAAGCCATACTTGTATTTCATTCTGGTAGGCGGAATATCAATAGATGTGTCACAAGCACGGTTTTTGTGTGAATCATTCCACTGGTGTGGTTCTGTGTAATACGGTGTTTAGTGAACCTAAGCACTGGGTGTGCAAGTGAATTCAACAAAATATACTATACTATCATGGATTTCCATTACTATCTATTTATGTGGTGGGATCCAGAGACAAGATTCTGAGAACCAGATGGACGTATAATATATTATGAGCTCTGACAAGCTTCTATCTGGTACGCATACCACTTTCTCAAGATATCATTTTGCATTTCTATAATACTACACCATGAGGCGCCTTGCTTTCTTATCTTTGTATATATATATGTGTGTGTGTGTGTATATATATATATATATATATACAGAGCCGTAACTAGACAGGTGCGTGCGGTGCCGTTGTCCAGGGCGCAAGCCCAAGGGGGTGCAGCAGCCGACCGCTACCTGCCTCTGTGCCCTGGCTCAATCACTGCACACAGATTCCCCCACAAGAAACTTGTTCATGCGCTCCACTGACAGGAAGTTCGACATTTGGAAGGCAAATTTGCTTTCCAAATGCTAATGCAGGAAGCCGCTCGGCCGCAGCTACAGCGCCGTTCACCGCTGACCACCACTGTAAGAAAACAAAAAAAGTAATCTCCACAACAAACTGCTCTTATAAGAGCATATTTCCCAATTGTATACCACTACCATTCTTACTCATACCTTCCACCTACCTCCTCCATACCTAATCTCCTATTCCAGCCCACTTACATACCTCCACTCTCCCCGTCCACCTCTACTCCACTGATCTCACTGACACCTTATTTTACTCAATCTCTCTCTATTTCTCAACTATTTAATTAAAGTAATTCTAATTTGATTTTCACAATATTTCATTAATTCTTTTTTTTTTAATTTAAAATTATAATATACATTTCCATTGTATAATATATCTATTTTTATGTATATATTTTTGTTTTTATTTATTTTCATCTCTATATATATATATATATATTTATTATTTATTTATATTTATTTTATTTTAGAACATATATATAAGCTACAAAACATGACTAGTTCCACCGCTGGAACGCACGAAAAGGAGGAGCAGTAGGTCAAATTCTTTTACATAACACGCAATTGTCACTCACCGGACTGTGAGTGCTTCTTCTCCCGTTGTTAGGAACCATGGCCGCCCGCCATCCTGATGGTCTGCGCATGCGCAGCCTCTATGAACTCTTCAGACCTGTTGCTTTTAGTTAATTGGCTGATCAGGCAACACTCCCTATTTAAAGCACCTGTGGTCATTACCTCGTTGCCTGATCTTGGAGTCTCATTCCCTGTGAGTCTCTGAAGGTGTTCCTGTGTTTCCTCGTGTCTTCAGCTCCAGCTGATTCCTCACTACTGCATTGCCGGTTTCCAGACCGCTTCAATTCTCCTGTGTTTCCTCGTGTCTTCAGCTCCAGCTGATTCCTCGCTACTGCATTGCCGGTTTCCAGACCGCTTCAACTCTCCTGTGTTTCATCGTGTCTTCAGTTCCAGCTGATTCCTCGCTACTGCATTACCGGTTTCCAGACCGCTTCAACTCTCCTGTGTTTCATTGTGTCTTCAGTCCCAGTTGATTCCTCGTTACTGCATTACCGGTTTCCAGACTGCTTCAACTCTCCAGTGTTTCATCGTGTCTTCAGTCCCAGCTGATTCCTCGTTACTGCATTACCGGTTTCCAGACTGCTTCAACTCTCCTGTGTTTCATCGTGTCTTCAGTCCCAGCTGATTCCTCGCTACTGCACTGCCGGTTTCCAGACCGCTTCAACTCTCCTGTGTTCATCGTGTCTTCAGTCCTAGCTGATTCCTGACTACTGCATTGCCGGTTGCCAGACCGCTTCAACTCTCCTGTGTTTCATCGTGTCTACTATTCCTGCTGACCTCCGCAAGAATCATCATTGCTCCACTCGTGTTATGTTCTCTGTCTGTGTGCTTCACAGACACGGATTACCGCTACCACTCTCCTGTGGTCTCTACTCGTGTCGGCGTTCAGCCGCTCAGCTATCCCTGTGTTTCTCTCGTGACAGCCTGCTCAACTTAATCGCGGTATGCTTATCTTTTATTGACTTTACCAGTTTATTGCATATCCGCTTGGACTGTGTTCTGCTCATCTACGGAGTCCTCTATCTCACGAAGTTATAGATGCTATTGACTTTGTCTCATATGTCCTGGATCTCAGTAGTGACTTTGTATCTCCAAGCAGCGCTAGTCATTTGCTATTGTATTATATATACCATTGGAATCAAGTTCCTTGTGCTCTCCGTGTTACCTTTGATGCTCCACTCATCTACCCTAGTGCCTATCCTCACCTATATATGCAGTGGTACAACTTGCTGAATGCAGACCACTGACTCCCTGTTTCCTATTGGCACCAGTTACAAGTTTCCTCACTATAAGCAGTGGTACAACTTGCTATACGCAGACCACTGACTTCCCCGTTACCTACTTGCACCTGGAACCAGTCCCATCATTACAAGCAGTGGTACAACTTGCTGTACACAGACCACTGACTTCACTATCTCCTATCTATCCCTGGACATTCCTCTCACTATAGCAGTGGTACAACTTGCTGTACGCAGACCACTGACTTTCCTCATGTCTTCACGTCCATCAAGTTCCTCGTGTTCATATTGTTTAACCCATAACCTGTTGCTGCTAGTCATAGACTTTCCTCTAGCATCCTCTCACCATCTGCTGATTCTCCTGTTCCGCTAGTCACCCTGCTACCAGAAGACCACTGTGTGCATACACTACTCTGGTAAGACTACATCTGGTGATATCCTGGGCAAAGACTTCTAGTGCCCGTGACAGTAAGATCAGGCCATGACAGACCCAGGATCGGAACCCTCAGCTAAAGAGATTCTGCAGTATCTGGTTACCCGTATTGAACAACAGGATGTTCGCCAACAACAGTTGCTGCAATGTTATCAGACTTTAGCCTCCCAAGGAACTTCTGTGCAAAATACCGCAGCCACTGTTGATACTTCTGTGTCATCACCTGTTTCCCCAGTGCCATCCCAGGTGTCTACTGCTTCCACGATACACCTGCCTACTCCTTCAAAATATGATGGAGACCCCAAAACATGTAGGGGTTTTTTGAATCAATGCTCTGTCCATTTTGAGCTACAACCTCACAATTTCCCTACTCATCGTTCCAGAGTGGCCTATCTCATCTCCTTGTTTTCCGGACAGGCTCTTGCATGGGCTTCCCCTCTGTGGGAAAGAAATGATCCATTGCTACAAGATAGTGCCAAATTTATTTCCACATTTCGAAGTGTATTTGATGAACCTGGTCGTGTTATATCTGCTGCATCCAGCATCCTCCGTCTACGCCAAGGATCTCGCACTGTAGCTCAGTACATCATCCAATTTCGGATACTAGCCTCTGAACTTCAGTGGAACACTGAGGCTTTGATTGCCGCCTTCTGGCAGGGGCTTTCTGATAAACTTAAAGATGCACTGACCTCACAAGAATTACCTTCTTCCTTGGAGGATTTGATTTCTCTTTGCCATCGTGTGGACATGAGATTTCGTGAGAGAGATTCAGAAAAAACAACTTCCCATAAGGCACCTCTTCGCTCAGGACCTCAAGTTCGTCAAGCTCCATCTCCAGTAATACCTATGGAGATAGGTTGCTCCAAATTAACTTCAGAGGAAATAGACCGAAGAGTAAAAAATAGACTCTGTATCTATTGTGCTGATTCTACTCACATGCTCAACTCATGTCCTAAAAAGTCGGGAAATGCCAGACCCTAACTAGTTCTGGAGAGGTGAAGTTAGGGTCTCTGGAGTCCTCTCCAAGTTCCACGAAATTTAAAGTTTGTGCTTTTGATGTTACCATTTCCTTAGCTACCAAATCCTTTGTGTCCCAAGCACTTATTGATTCTGGAGCTGCAGGAAACTTTATTTCTAAATCCCTCGTGAATCAATGGTCCCTACCAGTGGTTTCTTTAAAGGTGCCTATTGATCTTCAACCTGGCAAGACTCCTCCTAGGGGTCGTGTGTATCCACTTTCTTTACCGGAGACTCAAGCTACATCTGAGTATATCAAAGAGAATCTCCAGCGAGGATTTATTCGACCTTCTTCCTCTCCCGCTGGAGCAGGATTCTTCTTCGTGAAAAAGAAGGATGGGTCATTACATCCTTGTATAGATTATCGTGGACTCAACGCCATTACCATCAAAAATCGGTATCCCATTCCATTAATTACTGAGCTTTTTGATCGCATCAAGGGAGCCCGGATCTTTACCAAGTTGGATCTCCGTGGTGCTTATAATTTAATTCGAATCAGGTCCGGTGACGAATGGAAGACAGCTTTCAACACCAGAGATGGGCACTATGAGTATTTAGTTATGCCCTTCGGGTTGTGTAACGCCCCCGCTGTTTTCCAGGGTTTCGTTAATGAGATCTTCCGGGACTTGTTATATGTTTGTGTTGTCGTCTATCTGGACGACATATTAATCTTTTCCCAGGACCTGCCTTCTCATCATCAACACGTGGCAGAAGTCCTTTCCAGACTCCGAAAAAATTCGTTATTCTGCAAGTTAGAAAAATGTTCATTTGAGTTGCCCCAGATTCCATTTCTGGGATATATTGTCTCCGGATTCGGTCTTCAGATGGATCCAGACAAGGTGAATGCTGTATTACATTGGCCTCAGCCAACTACTCTTCGTGCAATTCAGCGTTTTTTAGGTTTTGCTAATTATTACAGACGCTTCATCCAAGATTTTTCCTCGATTGCATCTCCTATTGTGGCCCTAACCCGTAAAGGGGCTAATACGAAACAATGGTCCTCCGAGGCCCTTCAAGCTTTCCAGTTTCTCAAAGAGTCCTTCTCCTCCGCTCCTGTTCTTCGACAGCCTGATGTGACGCTTCCCTTCTTCCTAGAGGTAGACGCCTCTAATGTTGGCTTAGGAGCCATTCTATCCCAAAGATCGGAGCAACAAAAATTCCATCCTTGTGCCTTTTATTCTCGGGGTCTTCTACCTGCAGAGAAAAATTATACCATTGGGGACAAGGAGTTGCTGGCTATAAAAGCAGCATTAGAGGAGTGGAGATATTTGCTGGAGGGAGCTCGCCATCCTGTGACAATTTTTACAGATCATAAAAATTTGTCATATTTACAGTCTGCTCAATGTTTGAATCCTCGTCAAGCAAGATGGTCTCTTTTCTTTTCTCGTTTTGAACTTATTATAACCTTCAAACCAGCTGCTAAAAATAAAAAAGCAGACGCCCTATCTCGGGCATTCGTGACGTCCTCAAACGTTGAAGATGATCCTAACCACTCAATATTAGATCCAAAATGTGTTTCTCTGGCCGCTTCATCCACTAAGGTGCTACCGTTTGGGAGAACTCTCGTGCCTCCATCCCTGAGAAGGAAAATCCTGTCGTGGTTTCATTCTTCACGTTTTTCTGGACATGCTGGTGAACGCAAGACTTTCGAAATTCTTTCTCGTAGTTACTGGTGGCTTTCCATGAGGAAAGATGTCAAAGATTTTGTGGCTGCCTGTGAATTGTGTTCCCAGTTCAAGACCTCCCGCAGAACACCGGCGGGTCTACTTCAACCACTACCCATTCCTTCCAAGCCTTGGACCCATATTAGTATGGACTTTGTTACTGATCTTCCTCCTAGTAAAAAGTGTAATACAATTTGGGTAGTGGTAGATAGATTTTCGAAGATGGCACATTTTGTTCCTTTGACCAGTTTACCTTCTTCATCTACCCTGGAACTCCTTGTCCCGTGTCCTTCGTCTCTCCTGGTACGGAGGACTCCCCATTTTTTCTTGCGTTTTATTTTATTTATTTTATTTATTTTTATTTATTTTTATTTTATTTGTGTTTATTTCTTGTGTTTTAATATTTTATTTTTTCTTGTGTTTTATTTCACCCCACCACCAATCCATTTATTTAACTTAATTTTATCTATTTATTTAATTACTCCACCTTATTTTACTGCTTACTGTACATTGTTCTGCTTTGCCACTCCTCTTCTCCATCTACATTGTTTCATTGTCTACACTGGTTAAACTGCTATACCACTGCCCTTCTGTTTCACTCCGTCTGGTTCTGTGCAACTCACCTCCCGTCTCTCCACGCTCCGTTAGTGTCACCTGACTTTACTCGAGTACTCTCCTCCTGCCTCCATTGCCTCTTCACTCTCACTCCTGCCACACATCTCTCACTATGCCGCCCCGCTCCTTTCCCATTCCCATCCTCTCCCCGAGTCACCCTTACCGGTCCTCCTCTCATGGTCCCTTCTCTTTCCCGGGCTCCAATAACCTCTCCCCCACTCCCCCCCACTGGTCCAACTCTCACCCCCACCCTCGCTCCATCAACCTCGACAACTTTATCCGCATCTCCCCTCATCCTTCCCTCCCCTTCTCATGTGCCCTCTGGAACTCTAGGTCCATTCGTAACAAACTGACCTCCATCCACGACCTCTTCATCTCTAACTCTCTCAACCTTCTTGCCATCACTGAAACCTGGCTCACTCCCTCTGACACCACCTCACCTGCTGCCCTCTCCTATGGGGGCCTCTCCTTCACCCACTCCACCAGACCGGACGAGCGTCCAGGAGGTGGAGTGGGCCTCCTCCTATCCCCCTGCTGCACTTACCGGGTCATTCCCACCGTACCTTCCCTCTCTTTCTCCTCCTTTGAAGTTCACTCCATCCGTCTCTTCTCTCCTATCCACCTCCGCGTCTCCGTCATCTATCGTCCCCCTGGCCCTACCTCCCTTTTCCTGGATACATTTCCTCTGACCTTCCTTCCATCATACTCGGCGACTTCAACATCCCTATTGATAACTGCTCTGACCCTGCCAGCATCAAACTTCTCACCCTCTCCACCTCCCTTGGCCTCACCCAATGGACCTCCTCCCCCACCCACTGTCTTGGCCACTCCCTTGACCTAGTCTTCTCTCACCTCTGCGATCTCTCTGATTTCTCAAACTCTCCCTTCCCACTCTCAGACCACCATCTCCTCTCCTTTACTCTGTCCTCCTCTCCTGCTCCCCCCCCGCCGAAAGTCACCCTCACCAGACGCAACCTTGAAGCGATTGACCTTACCTCTTTCTCCTCCTCTCTTGATTCTCTCCTCTCTCCCCTCCCTTCCCTGGCCTGTCCAGACCAAGCGTCCTCTCTCTACAACCATTCACTCACTACTGCCCTGGATGCTGTCGCCCCCGCCGCTCCTATCCGCTGCCGCCGCCTTATTCCTCAACCGTGGCACTCCAAACTCACTCGCTTCCTCCAAAAGTGCTCCCGCACTGCCGAACGCCTCTGGAGGAAATCTCGCTCCCTCGCTGACTTCCTTCACTTCAAATTCATCCTCTCCTCTTTCTGCTCTGCCCTCTCCCTTGCTAAACACACCTTCTTTAAATCCCTCATCTCTTCTCAGTCCTCTAATCCCTGCCGCCTCTTCGCAACCTTCAACTCCCTCCTTTCTCCCCCCCTCCTCCAGTCCCACTTTCCCTCACCGCTGCTGACTTCGCCACTTTTTTCTCTTCCAAAATTGAGGCCATCAGACTTAACATCTCTTCTTCCTCCCCCTCTCCCCCTGCCCTTATTGCTCCACCCCCATCCAACACGCAACTCTGGTGCTCCTTCCACCCCACATCTGGCGATGAAGTTCGCTCCCTTATTCTTTCCTCTCCACCCTCCACCTGTCCGCTTGATCCCATCCCCTCCAACCTCCTTCGTTCTCTCTCTCTTACTGCCTGCTCCTACCTTGCACACCTACTCAACTTATCACTCGCCTCAGGTGTTGTACCCTCCTCATTCAAACACGCTCTCATCTCTCCTATCCTCAAAAAACCCAATCTTGACCCCACCTCCCTCGCCAACTATCGCCCCATCTCACTTCTCCCCTATGTCTCCAAATTACTTGAGCGGATAGTCTGCTGTCGTCTCACCAATTACCTCTCAGACAATTCCCTCCTGGACCCTCTCCAATCTGGCTACCGCCCCCTCCACTCTACTGAAACCGCCCTGGCCAAAGTCACCAACGACCTCCTCTCAGCCAAATCCAGGGGTCACTTCTCCATACTCATCCTCCTCGACCTCTCTGCGGCCTTTGACACTGTGGATCACCCCCTCCTTCTGCAAACTCTTCTCTCTCTTGGCCTCTCTGGTTCTGTCCACGCCTGGTTCTGCTCTTATCTCGCCAACCGCACCTTCTCTGTCTCCACATCTGGCTCTGCCTCCACCCCTTCCCCTCTCCCGGTTGGTGTCCCCCAGGGCTCTGTTCTCGGCCCCCTACTATTCTCGCTCTACACTTCCTCACTCGAGGACTCTCATCTCCTCCTATGGTCTTCAGTATCACCTCTATGCTGACGACATTCAGCTCTACGTATCTTCTCCTGATCTCTCTCCCACTGTCCTCTCTCGTGTATCTGACTGCCTCTCTGCCATCTCCTCCTGGATGTCCTCGCGCTTTCTCAAAATTAATATCTCTAAAACTGAACTAATTGTCTTCCCTCCTCCCAGGCTCCCCTCTCACCACAACCTCTCCATCGTGGTTAATAATTCAACCATCTCCTCTGTCACCCAGCTCCGCTGCCTGGGTGTCACCCTTGACTCCTCTCTCTCCTTTGTCCCCCACATCCAATCTCTAGCCCAAACCTGCCGCTTCCAGCTGCGTAACATTGCCCGCATCCGGCCCTTCCTCTCACAAGATGCCACCAAAACCATCATACACGCTCTCATCATCTCCCGCCTCGACTACTGCAACCTTCTCCTTACTGGCCTCCCCCTCTCCCACCTCGCCCCCCTTCGCTCTGTTCTTAATGCGGCCGCCCGACTCATCTTTCTCTCACGCCGCTCCTCCTCCGCCTCCCCTCTCTGCCTTGCCTTACACTGGCTCCCCTTCCCCTACAGGATCCTTTTCAAGCTCCTCACCACCACTTACAAAGCCCTCTCCCAGTCTACTGCCCCCTACATCTCCAACCTCCTCACCATTCACACCCCTGCCCGCTCCCTGCGCTCGGCCAACGACCGTCGCCTCTCCTCTACTCTGATCACGTCTTCCCACTCCAGAATCCAAGACTTCTCCCGAGCTGCTCCCCTCCACTGGAACGACCTCCCTCGCTCCATCCGTCTCTCACCCAGTCTGTGCTCCTTCAAACGGGCACTCAAAACTCACCTGTTCCTCAAAGCCTACCAACAATCCACTTAACCCTTACCTCGTTGCACCTTCGCAAACATCCTTCTCTTGTTCTCCCCTCTCTCCACCAGCCCCGTCCTTCTCTCCATTACTTTAATGGCTCCCTCCTGTACCTGTTTGTCCACCCTCCCTTAGGATGTGAGCTCGTATGAGCAGGGCCCCTCTCCCCTCCTGTCTCCATACCTGTTCTTCTACTCCATCTTCGCTCATATGTCTGCCCGGAGTTCTGAAGTATTGCTACTTTGTGTTTATTGCTGTGTACTATGTCACCCTGTATGGTCTCCTGTTTGTATTATGTACGGCGCTGCGGAACCTTGTGGCGCCTAACAAATAAATGATAATAATAATAATAATAATAATAATACCCTGGCTGATCATTTCATTAAAGAGATTTTCCGTATTCAGGGATGTCCTTCAGAGATCGTTTCAGATAGAGGGGTGCAGTTCGTTTCCAGATTCTGGCGAGCCCTTTGTAAGACCTTGGGTATTCGATTATCACTCTCATCCTCAATCCTACGGACAGACCGAGGGGGTCAATCAAGATCTTGAGACTTTCATAAGGATGTTCTCTTCAGCCAACCAAGATAACTGGGTCGATTTGCTTCCATGGGCTGAATTCGCCCATAACAACATGTATCATGAGTCATCTTCTAAAACTCAGTTTTTTGTGGTTTACGGTCACCATCCGTCTTTTACGGAATTTCCTGCCCTCCCGCCCACCCAAGTTCCTGCTGTAGAGACTGTTTGTCAGACCTTCAAAAATATTTGGTCTCAGGTCAAAACCTGTTTAAAGAAGACATCTGCCAGATATAAGTCCTTTGCAGATAAAAAGAGACGGGCTATTCCACCACTTAAAATTGGAGATTGTGTATGGTTATCAACCAAAAATATTCGTTTGAAGGTCCCATCTATGAAGTTCGCTCCTCGTTTTATTGGTCCATATAGGATCATTCAAGTGATAAACCCAGTTTGTTTCAAACTTTTTCTTCCTAAGAACCTTCGTATTTCCAATGCCTTCCATGTGTCATTGCTCAAACCTCTCATCATCAACCGTTTCTCTGCTCCTCTTTCAGCACCTCGGCCAGTTCAAGCTCTTCAAGAGGAGGACTTTGAGATCACACATATTAGATGCAAAAATTTCGCGAGGTGTTCTTCGTTTCCTCGTTCATTGGAAGGGCTTTGGCCCTGAAGAGCGTTCATGGATTAGGGCTGAGGATCTCAACGCCCCAGCTCTTCTAAAAAAGTTCTATTCCAAATTTCCGGGCAAACCCGGTTCCATGTGTTCTGTGCCCACCTTTAAAAGGGGGGGTACTGTCACTCACCGGACTGTGAGTGCTTATTCTCCCGTTGTTAGGAACCGTGGCCGCCCGCCATCCTGATGGTCTGTGCATGCGCAGCCTCTAAGAACTCTTCAGACCTGTTGCTTTTAGTTAATTGGCTGATCAGGCAACACTCCCTATTTAAAGCACCTGTGGTCATTACCTCGTTGCCTGATCTTGGAGTCTCATTCCCTGTGAGTTTTCAGACCGCTTCAACTCTCCTGTGTTTCCTCGTGTCTTCAGCTCCAGCTGATTCCTCGCTACTGCATTGCCGGTTTCCAGACCGCTTCAACTCTCCTGTGTTTCATCGTGTCTTCAGTTCCAGCTGATTCCTCGCTACTGCATTACCGGTTTCCAGACCGCTTCAACTCTACTCAACTCAACTGCTATTGACTTTGTCTCATATGTCCTGGATCTCAGTAGTGACTTTGTATCTCCAAGCAGCGCTAGTCATTTGCTATTGTATTATATATACCATTGGAATCAAGTTCCTTGTGCTCTCCGTGTTACCTTTGATGCTCCACTCATCTACCCTAGTGCCTATCCTCACCTATGTATGCAGTGGTACAACTTGCTGAACGCAGACCACTGACTCCCTGTTTCCTATTGGCACCAGTTACAAGTTTCCTCACTATAAGCAGTGGTACAACTTGCTATACGCAGACCACTGACTTCCCCGTTACCTACTTGCACCTGGAACCAGTCCCATCATTACAAGCAGTGGTACAACTTGCTGTACGCAGACCACTGACTTCACTATCTCCTATCTATCCCTGGACATTCCTCTCACTATAGCAGTGGTACAACTTGCTGTACGCAGACCACTGACTTTCCTCACGTCTTCACGTCCATCAAGATCCTCGTGTTCATATTGTTTAACCCATAACCTGTTGCTGCTAGTCATAGACTTTCCTCTAGCATCCTGTCTAAGGTATTTTCTTTCCGACTCTTAAAATAATAAATGAGATGAGCAGGTTTCCAAAATATAATATTTCTATAATTTATTAAAAAGATATAATACATAGATACAGCCATACTGGATGAAGCAGTACATCCAGGGTCTCAAAAATGCCAATTGACCCCCTATATTTGTTCAACGTATTCTTTTATAGGATAATGAAACTCCTTCTTACTTTAAAACACACCTTCCCAGTTTACATCACTACTGGCACTTTATCATTAAAATAACATGTTCTATTGGATGGTCAGCATATGGACATACCCGGAAATGGTTGCTTAATCATCATATGACTATGATATAATCTGTTTTGTCTCCTGAAGTGTGCAACAATGGAAAATTACTAAAAACCTGTGTCTCATTAGTAATATTACATAACTTGTTTTTCAGCTAAAGTTCGTCTTCTTAAAAGTACAGGTGAGTAATATACAGGCCTTTATAATACATTGGTTCTCTATATATTAGTATTATATGTGAATTCGTATGTATTTCTGTTAGTTTCAGTAAATTTTACTTTGACAGTCCTCTCACCATCTGCTGATTCTCCTGTTCCGCTAGTCACCCTGCTACCAGAAGACCACTGTGTGCATACACTACTCTGGTAAGACTACATCTGGTGATATCCTGGGCAAAGACTCCTAGTGCCCGTGACAGCAATGACACGGAGGCAGGGTTTAATGGGTTTTGTGAGTGTGTGTATATGTATATACATATGTATATGTGTGTGTATATATATATATATATATATATATATATATAATATGTGTATATATATATATATATATATATATATACATACACACACGCGCGCCTACATACGTACCATTCTCATATACTTGCAAATGCATGATAAGCCAAATGCATCAGAGATATAGGTAGAGCTATAGATATCTCTCTCTCTCTCTCTCTCTCTCTCTATATATATATATATATATATATGTATGAGAGAGATAGCTATATTTATATATAGAAATGTATCATGCATCTGCAAATATGTGTAACAGAATTCTTTCAGCTAAGTGCTAGCCACACCCCCATATTAGGTTGGTCACACCCACTTGGCAAGTGTCACTCCCACTTAGATGGGGGGCGCCCAGGGCACTCAAAAATGTCTAGTTACGGCACTGTATATATATATATATATATATATATATATATATATATGTATATATATATATGTGTGTGTGTGTGTGTGTATATATATATATATATATATATATATATGTATATATATATATATATATATATATATATATATATATATACTGTGAGTTTCCCACACTTTAAATTGTACTGATTGTCTTGTGTTTGCTGTATTGAACGTCTTGTGTTTCATCAAGGACTGTGTGGTGTTTGAAGTGGGATTGGTGAAGCAATAAGTCAACGAAGAAGTGGAATTTCCTAATGATTTTATTGCATAAAAATGACATATTTTAATTAGCAGTCAGGCTACATTCAGACTACACTAAATTATGTGTTCAGAGAGATTTCTGTGAAGCTGCATCTTCAGCATTTTAATTGTGATATTGTTGAGACAAATTAACGTTGGTGTTTGAAGTGGGATTGCCTCATCGCCAGTCTTTCTTATTAGCAATATTTTAGAAAAGCTGCAAAATGATGTTATATTATGTAATAAAAATGCAATAGCGGCCTCTTCTTTCAATATTTTGCAATGTAAACATAGGGCGGGTATGAGAACATCTAAAACTGCTTGTAGAAAGTGATCCGTGCTGTTTCCTAATAAATTTGGCAAGATAAAACTGTAATTAGGCTGCTGGCAAGTCAAGGCAAAAGCCTATTAATGACACAGATCTCCGGAGGCTGTATTGTGTGTGTGATACAACTCAAAGATCTCATGACAGACATCGCATATTTCAGATGCTGAACTTGATGTGAAGATATTTTGCAGGTTTTAAACACTATAATAGCTTTTATAAAAACATTTTTGTTGCAGATTATAAACTCTGTGACAGTGGCTAAAATTAGAGTTGGCGTTCCTGGGGAACCCTGAATTAATAACTGTTCACCCAACATCTTTATGCTGCTAAGCAAACTATCCATAACTCTGATAAAAAAGTCATAAGAGAAAAAATAAGTAATTAAAAGTAACAGCAACAAATATATTATATGATGATGAAAAGATTTATTACACTTACAACCAAATAAAATAAAAACAATGTCATATAATAATCACATAAACAAATTTATGACACAGTGCTAAAAATTACAAGATATTGTGCCACATTCACAAACATCTTTACATATTATACTTGAAAAGGCAAAAATAAATAAAAAAAAGCCTAACAGGCTTAGATAGGAAAAAATAGCGGGCAAAAAAACCTAGGAAGTCGTTATAAGAAAGCCGTTATAAGAAATGCCAATTCATTTAACAGGAGTGCAATGCTCAAGAGATGGAATCCGCAATTGGGAAAAGAGAACTAAAAAGACAAAGGGCTAGATTTACTAAGCTGCTGGTTTGAAAAAGTGGGGATGTTGCCTATAGCAACCAATCAGATTCTAGCTTTCATTTATTTAGTGCTTTCTACAAAATGACAGCTAGAATCTGATTGGTTGCCATAGGCAACATCCCCACTTTTTCAAACCCGCAGCTTAGTAAATCTAGCCCAAAGTGTTGGATTTAGAATGAAGGTACTTCGTTGAGAAAAAATAAAATGTATTAAACTAAAAACAAATAAAATAAGATGGAAATAAAAATAGAAAATCAAAATAAATATAACAAACCTATAACTAAAATAACTACAAAGAGTTTTTCTGTATAGTGCACATTAAGACTTGTCACCAAGAGAGATAATCAACAGTGCAGCAACAACAAACACAATTAATGATGTAAATAGTTGCACAACAAAATAATCTCTCTTATGTCAGGAAATACCAGCATGAATAATGATTCAGTCCAGTTCTATTTTTCCGTTCAGCCTTCGTGAATAATTATATAGGCCAAACTCAATAGTGGATTTTAATTGTTATCATCATCATCAACATTTATTTATATAGCGCCAGCAAATTCCGTAGCGCTTTACAGTTAGATATGACCTCTTCCGATAACAATGTATAGCCAAGTAAAAGGTACTTTAAGTTCCGTATCCTTCTTATTATTGTCGCCGAATACTATAGTCCGTAAATAGTGTCTATCCTACGTTAAATAACTGTTTTTTGGCACAATCATTTTCATTCCTGATCGCAGTGATATAGGAGTGAAATATTGTGACCATTTAATAAAAGTGTTCTGTGGTCCATAATAAACGGCTGTCCCAGCGAACACCGATCTCTTCTATAGTCACTATCGCAAAGTGGCCACCTTTGCAATAGCAATCGGAGGGTAGAGCAGGTAAGATACCGCAATGCTCTCCCCATAGAATTCAATGGCTAACACCATCTGAAGACAGCATCCGGCACAAGTTCTGAACATCTTTGATTTTAAGAACTTGTTAAATCATGAAAAATTGCAGTCCCTATTTCAATGCGGACTGTCATCATGCTATAGCGCATGATGACAGTGGGACTGCAGGATCCCCTAGTTATAAATAGAGGGGGTACTTAAATTTGCAGTGGTCATTTTCAGGGATTTAGGAGCTTGTTTAATAGGACTATATATATATATATATATATATATATATATATATATGTTATGTACTGCACTCTGATTATCCCCTGAAGAAGTCTTTACAACGAAATGCTTAGGGTAGACATTATTTACAGACTGTAAACCCCCGTTTTACTGACCCTGACGTCACCGTTGCTAAGTAGTGCTGCAACGATTGTGAGTGTGGAGACTATTCCCTCAAGGACGCTGATCGCACTTCCAGAATTGCAAGGATGAGATACAAGTCTGCTTGCATCTGCTACATTGTAGGTGAAATTTCTTTTTTTACCAATAAATGAACTAATAACATTACACTATGTTGGTGTATCTCTCTTTTTTATGAATGGAATAACATTGAAGTGGAACTGTGGAGACTTATCCCTGCACCAACCCTCTTCAAACCGAATGATTATAGGGGGGATACAAGTGGATCGGGTGTACGAGAACAGACTCACCTTCCCAATAGGCTACAATATTAAGAAGGATGCGGAAATTAAGATAAGTTTTACTTCGCTACACACTGTTATTAAAACAGCTCATATTTGTGAGACAATTAAAATCCAATATTGAATTTGGACTATATAATTATGTCACAAAGGCTGAATGAGAAAATAGAACTGGACTGAATCATTATTCATTGCCTGTTATTTCCTGACCTAAGAGAGATTATTTAATTGTACAACTATTTACATCAGTAATTGTGTTTGTTTTTAGCTTAGCTATTGATTCCTCTCATGGCGACAAGTCTTAATATGCACTATGCAGAAAATATTTTATTTCTGCTTTTATATCTATCTTATATGTTTTTTATTTTGTTATGTTTTATTTATTCTCAACAAAGGTATCGTGATTCTAAATACAACTCTGCCTTTATAGTTCTCTTTTCCCAACTGTGGATTCCCTCCCTTGAGCGGCAAACTCCTATTAAATGAATTGGTGTACTTGAAAAAACGCTACACTACTCCAAAATCCATAAACAAAGATATATTTCTTCCTAAACACTCAACTAATTGATTACAAGTTATTTTTGCCCACCGTTAATAAAATTCCTAAACTTCAACATTAAAGATGAAACTGACACCATATGGGTTAAAATGCCGATTGCTCATCTAAATCCTCATAAAGCCCTTTAGAGGAAATAAATGATACAAAATGTAGAGGGTGGGGTGGACAGCGAAAGTGTGAAAAGCCATATCCAAATCCGGAAAGAGGAGTCTAATTAGGACCAGATCTGAGACCGCACCACAGAGCTATCCAGGCCCCCTGACCATTGCACTAACAATGAAAAAATGCTTAAATTAGAAGGCGGTTTTATAGGTCTGATTGACCTATAAAGTTTAAACCCAATAATTTAATTTAAACCAGACAGCAGTGAGTAGCTAAGACACTGGAAACAATTTTATATAAGTGTATGATAAAGAGACATTCCATCAGAAAGTGGTCCAGAGATACCCCACACATTTCTCCAAAGGTCAGTTATGATCATCAAACCTACTGTACTTCAGGTCCCCATTCATAGAACGTTTACAGTAATAGGAGAGCCAGACAATATACTTCATCTGATATGGATTCTTGGGGAGTAAAGTAATATGATCCTGTTCTCTTTACCTGATCTGGTCAATCTCCTAGAACCAGTGGATTGTGAGATCCAGAAATCTCCTGTCCAACAGTTTCAAGGGTACAAATTTATTGTCTCTCATTGTCACTTGCACGGTCACCATCAGAAATGAAAAAGCCTAGGAGAGATGATAAAAGCAGCGCCCCCTCTTCCCTACAGCCCCCTCACAGACCCTCACACCCCACATTTCCAACCAATCTAGTACTCACACCTTCACTGAAAATCAGGAATATATTATTCTCCCATTGTCACAGATACCCCTACCTTCCTACCCCTTGTCACATATGCAGCTGTCACATTTACCCTCCACCCTCCCTTGTTATAAATGCCTAAACCCTTTCACCCCTTGACATATATGACCCCTTCTCACATATGTCCCCAACTCTCGCCACACTCTGCGCTTATCACATATGACCTCAACCTCCTCTTGACACATGCTGCCCCACCATTCACCCCTTGCCAGGTATGCCCCGTCATCCTTCCTCCCTCCACCACACTCCCTCACCACCATGTGATGTAAAACTTTGAAGAGCATTAGTGACGACCACTGATAACGTTGACATCACTCTGCACTGATCGCCAACATAAAGCAGTAGCATGGACTGTAGACCTCTGATCACTCTCCTGAGGGGTGACCTCCATGGTTGGATATCCCCCCTTGCATAATATTTCAAGCTGGGCACAAAATATTAATCAGACTGCAGCATGGCTCTCTCTGGTTCCGTGCGGTCACTCCTAGTGACAGTAAAACTGTCTGTCACTTGCCACTGTCACAGAACTTTTGAGCTTGTGGCAACATACGTAGGTAGCGTGGGTGTTATTTCTGCTCTCCATAAAGCGCCAGTTACCCAGGGAATACACAGATAGAAAACCATCTACCCACAAAGGAGGCTTTGCAGGAAAGAGCTCAATAAACTTATAATTGCCAAAAGTGTTTGTGAAGAACAAATCCGTATTGATCATTCCTTGTCCTTCTTCCTTCCTTTGTTGGGTGGTGACATTCCCATTGACAGGATTCAAAGTACTTTTCCTTAATAGTTGGAGGAATGTTCTGTAGTTCTGCTGGAGTAATACCAGCAGAAGACATGTTTTGATCAACTCAGAGAGATACAGTCCATCCCTTCTGCTGTATCATCTTGGAAGAAGGGTTCCTTTCGATACTACCTCTTTCCTCAGAGTTCCATTACATTCACAATTACATTTGTGACACTCGAAATCCCTGAACAAGCTGGGTGCATTCCTCTGGAACACTTACGTGGCTCTAGTACCATATTTGTCAAAAGCCAATTAACTCACCACTATGTTTTTGGACTATTTGGGGGGGAAACTGGAGTAACCGGGGAAAATCCACGCAAACATGGAGAAAAAATATCAACTCTACACAGATAGAGCCATGACCCCAGAAGAGGTGGGACGTTCAGCCTGTACTACATGATCTCTCTCTTCCCTCCATGGGAAAAAGCTGCGTGATTCCTGCTTACTTCAGTCGCCCACTTCATCTGTAATATACAATATAACAATACTTATATTTATGAAACAAGTTCTTCCATATAATCTATCATTTAATCTATCTATTCAATGGGTGCCGATATTATTATCCGACACATTGTCATGGTTTCGGTTAGGATTGCTTTGCTGAATTTTCTGACAAATCACTTTTCCAGAGAGATGTCAAAGAGATTTGCAGCTACACAATGAAGGGCGATTCCACTTTGTCTTATCCTCCAATTTGCTCTCCAGTCTCGCAATAAACAATTAAATTTGGAGCAATCTCTAAGAAACATAAGGGGAGATGACTGCTCCCTGGCTTAGCATGATTAGGGAGGACCAAAATATATGAAGATCCCTCACAATTTACCATTGTTTGTTGCTTTATGATACCATAATCTATTCTGTGGTCTTTAAAGATGTCATATTCAGACTCTAATTAACATTCTGCTCTACTGTAGAGGTGTGGGGCCCGGAGCATACCTGGAATTGGAAGATCGATTTCAGCTGCCAGTTTCATTGTTTCAATAATAAAAAAGATACTTTTTAAATAAAATCTTATTATTTAACATTTATCGCATACAATCATCTACAGCCAAATACATATTGATTGCAGTCTTATCGACTCCGAGGTTAAACTTCTGACAAAATAACAAACAATTTTAAAGATGGACAGTTGTAACAGAGTAACAAACATCAAATCTGATTCAGAGAAAAATAATATATAACAATAGTTATAATGATCAACCTAAATGGGGAGTTGAGGTTTGGAAGGGGGTAGGTGGGTGGGACGGGTGGTCATCTTCATGATGTCTCAAGTTATAAGGGGATTACATTGTTTAGGAGGAACATTGCTCAGGAGTGGAACAACACATTGTGGTGGTGTCACGTTACCAGAAAGGCTTTAACTGGATCCTGGTAGTTCAGCCGAGATTGGCGTTACTTCAGCTAGGGGCGCGGAGTCTAACAAGTGAAAGGTGTTCACCAGTGATTCCCGCAAGGGAATATGGGCTTTGCGGCTTCCACTTGCAGGTCGCGGTCCCCTAGAGAAGTTCCCAGCGAACCACAACAGAAGGAGCGTAGAATCAGGTAGGAATAGTCTTGTCACTTGCTGGTGACGATAAGCCGGGATGTTCGGCAGCGTTACCATTTGAGAGTGGAATAGCAGGGATGTTCTGCAACGTAGTCACTTGGGAGCTGATTTGCAGAAATCCAATAGTGTCGCCACTTGGAAGTGCTTTACCGGAACTAGAGTAGCGTAACCACTATAGGAGGTTTTCCCGGAGAGATGCAGCTTGGAAGCTTGGAGAATAGCAGAAAACACAGGAGCTGTTTCCAGTACTAAAGTCAGGGACTGACTGAAAGAACCAGCATTGAGTTCTGATCAGTGAGAGTAGATATAGTGCAGTTCCAATTAGTCAGCCAATAGAGGGCAGTGAGAGCACAGAAAAGAGTTAGACAGTTCTGCGCATGCGCAGAACTACTGCCGCCGAACGGATGAAGGAGACAGACAGCGCTGGATGGTGCAGCAGCGTGGACCCAGGTAAGTAGGGAAAAGAAAGGTCCTAGAGGAGACCTCGGTCAGCGGATACACACGCCGGCTCCCGGGGAGACAGCGGGAGTCCGGCGTGTGACAGGTGGTAAGTGAAGGGAAGAAGGGTGATCACTCATCATCATTTATTTATATAGCGCAGTACAGAGAATATCTGTCATTCACATCAGTCCCTGCCCCAATTGAGCTTACAGTCTAAATATCACACATGCACAGACTAGGATTAATTTTGTCAGCAGCCAATTAACCTACCAGTGTGTTTTTGGAGTGTGGGAGGAAAACAGAGCAGTCGGAGGAAACCCACTTATGACCCCAACGTTTTGAGGCAGAAATGATGACCACTGTGCCAACTTGCTGTTCCATGAGGGTGTTTGTGAGCATTGTCTGTAGGGTCCAAACATTACTGAATGTGTTATCATGCAGGCTGTAAGTGATTTTTTTCCATGCGGCCAGTAAACCAAATATAAGATTTAAGTAAAGAAACGTGAGGTGGGTCCGGGCGTCTCCATGGTTGGCAACAAGTCATTTAGCCGCAGCTAGAATGTGGGAGGCAGGTTTAGCAGAGAAGAAATGACCGATGGGCTTTAGAGACAAGGCACAGGATGAGTGAGGCCAGGATATCCCAGACTTCATCACAGCAGTTGCAGATTTTAGGAAAACTCTAAACTTTTATATATAAAAATATTGTATATATAATTCATAAAAGTTATACACTGATCAAAAAATTGTTATTGCCAACTGGTAATGACATAGTATGCCGCTATAATATAATAAAATAAAATAAAAATTCCCTTACATATAATCATTAATGAATCATGTTTACCCTCATAATTAAAACTTGTTTTGTGTCTCCTGTTATTTTAACATTGGCCAACAATGGAAAGCTGATTTGTTTGCCAATCTCGCCGATCCAAAGCAGCATGTTGATTCTGCCGATCTCGGGTGTGTTTGCAAAATCGCAGCTTTATACATAGGGCGGCTTGTATACTTAGATTGGCCAAAAGTAGGGATGACGAGTTGTAGCATCTTGATTTTTGTTACATCGCTTTACTGGCGATTTACTATCAACTTGCACTTTCATACAGCTGTGGGTTCAAAATCGCCCAAGAAAATCGCTGAAAAAGGCAAATTGCAGCTTAAATAGATATATTTTGCCCCAGTTCTTTTACCCTTTCACCAAATCCTGAGATCCAATTTACTGGATTCAACCACAAGACACATCCAACTCCAATCAGAGATCAATTATGTATTTTTCTAAATTCCCATTTCAATTGCAGGATCTCATCCATCTTTTGGTCAATAATTTCCTTGGGATCGTGTGACTGGATCACTTATAAATATATTATGGTATCAATTTATTTAAAGGAAATAGCGCAGGGTGCTTATTTATATAATTGCAAATGTACTTATTTTTTATATTGTGTGTATGTTGGTAAAGTAGATATCTTTATTTCTGAGACCAGGGGAAGAAATTTGTTTGTTTTAACTTTGTTAGAGGAAATGCATTATTTCTGAGGTGTATATCTGATACAATAAGCCTTTGTTAAAGAAGTCTTTTGTGTATCTTGGAGTAGGGAAATGACTTGTTTGGGTTTTTGTAGCTTTATTTGGGAATGTGTATTCTGTAACTGGCTGAAGAACATGTTAATCTCATGTTACTTAGACCTTTTGATGTGTGAGGGTTCAGCACCTGAAGGCACAGGAAGATTTCATTAGACTTGCTACTAGATTCCTAAAACAAGATGCAGGAAATCACAGCAAGTTTTAGGATATCACAGATAATTGTAAATATTGTTAGCATTGCATTTGCATGTGATTCCATGTTTGGGTAAACAAATTGCATCCTGGTTCTAAAAATAGCTTAGACCTCAGGGGTCTGGCTTACCCTGTGAGGCTGTGTCCAAATTTGTATAAAAAGCACTGTCTTATATTGAAAATTGTTCTTCTTGTTTCATCTGACCTGCTCCCTGGTACCTTCAACCAGTGTGAGCAAATAAACAACACTTGCTTCAAAGACATGCTAGGAAACCTCTCTATCAGTGTGACCTACAGATTAGACCCAAAATATAATCCATTCCCGGCTGTTTCTGAGGTTTGCACCCAGCTCTCCGGTACCACAGCTATGCCCGCTACCCAGCAGCTCTGGCCAGTGGGATAGGCCAGGGGGATCCATTCACAGCAACCCTGATCCATAGGAAGAGGTTAGGAATACCAGCCCATGTACACCAGTAACGGGTTACATTGGCAGCATCAGTTACCCAGAAGAAACCTGGTACTGGATGTGGGTAAGGAGTCCAGTGGTTAGTGGTTAGTCCTACTGCGGTTAGAGGGCGCTTTTAGGATACTGAAAGGGAACGGTGGCAAAGTAAACCCAGCCGGTTCCGAGCAACCACAGAAAGGGTGGCATAGGCAGTCCATCCTGTCACAGATCAACAGTGTTATTGGTTATATAGGTACAACATTTAACTCCACACTGAGCGGCTAAAGTGACACAATACCCACCAGTGACAACTGTCAAATATTTTATTACCATCCGGAGCTGCACTTATTCTTCCTTGTATGCGTGTAACTTGTGATCCATGTACCAAAAATTATCATCGTACATTTCTGTAATATTATCAATTAGTTTAGCTAAAGCCTGAATATAATTGTAATTAATTGTTCCTTTTGGCAACCCTTGTTATGTCCAAAGCTACCAATAACTGATAGGCTTTGGACTCCGTGATTAGATTTGTGGCTAAGGGCTTTTCACCAGTTGCCATACTTCTCTTGGGTCTGTGTTCATACGCTCTGTGTAGGGTGGTGCAGATGTGTGTATGTTGATCATTTATTCATGTGACAAGGTTATTATTTCCGGTATTACCTTTACAATAAAGTAAAATCCCTCAGAATTGGGAAGTAACTATTTATAAGCTTTTCATCCACAGGTATTATAATTGTCATGAGGGAGGATATTTGGCATTCAGTATCCTAAAATAATACTACACAGTGTGTAAGTTAATCCACCTAACCCTTGGGTTCCCATCTGATGTCGACACGTATTAATCTGGATGGTTAGCACATTAGGCAGCATGGTGGCTTAGTGGTTAGCACTTCTGCCTCACAGCACTGGAGTCATGAGTTTGATTCCTGACCATGGCCTTATCCGTGTTTGTATGTGTTTCCTCCAGGTGCTCCGGTTTCCTCCCAGAATCCCAGAAAACATACTAGTAGGTTAATTGGCAGCTATCAATTTTTGAGCCTAGTCTGTCTGTGTGTGTGTTAGGGAATTTAGACTGTAAGCTCTAGTGGGGCAGGGACTGATGTGAGTGCGTTCTCTGTACAGCGCTGCGGAATTAGTGGCGCTATATTAATAAATAAATAATGATGATAATTATGGTTACCCTGCAGTACCCAGCCTATAGCTTGCCCCCTAACACTCTTCTGGCCTTACCCATATACCCCATACTACTGAAACTTTTGTTACCCTTGATTCAATTGACTTTACAGGGTAAGTTATAGTCTGATTGAGCCATATAATCTCCCAGTACCCAGATTTCTTTGTATCTGTAATATTGATACATATCAAATATTTGTCCACTGAATATTGGAGATATTTTAAATTTGTGTACTTGGTTGAATAGAATTTCCCATCAGTAAGTATTCCCACCTGCAACTGAATGACCTCAGAGTCGCTTACTGGCATGGGGGCTACATTACCCTGTCCCTGAGACATGTGAGAACATACCCAACAGTTACTGGCTCAGTAACTTTCCCACTAAAGAGTGGTATCTATCCAGTGGGTGTTGTTTATAATCATTATTGACACCACTGGATACATTTTTCCTCAGTGATATTACCACAATACTTACAAATACAATGCTCTTCAGACAAGAGGAAGGTGTAGTGCTGGTCCGAGCGGACTTTATGTTTACTGTCTATAGCTTTATCATCAGACCCATTCCCAAAACCAATCTCTTTGGTCTCAATGTCACTACAAAAACAGGAGATACTGATAAAAAGAAAAAGAGAAAAGAATCGATATTCCAAGGCAGTATTCATAATGACAGTCCTTCTGACTCTGGTTGTTTTTGGATTTTAAGCAAGTTAAGTTGCCTGGAATATATTTACGAGTGATGTTGTTGTGTCTTCATCTGTATCCTCGTCTCAAACCTTTTCTGGATTGGTGTGTCTTCTATAGTGGGTGGAGTTGATCTCTTTCGGCTACCTCTAGAGATGTAGTGCTGGTCGTCACTTGATATGGTTCTTCCTAACAATTTCTAAAGGTGACAGGTTAATAGGTGATCTAGGAGTGGGTCTACTATGTGAGACTAGCGGGCACACCAACCGTGTTTCAGCAATCACCTTGCTCACATTATTGTCATGCCTGAGGATCTGTCTGTACCCAGACTGGGTTGTGTCTCTGGTGCTGGACTGGTGTCTACGGGGACAAAGCTGGGTGGCCTGATAATGTTCCTCGGCATGTAGAGAATGGACTGGTGCAGATGGTGATTACACTAGCAAAGGAGAGCAAACAGGAACTGGACTGGAATAGAACCGGAATGCTGGACAGGAGTGGAACCGGAATACTGAAAGAGGATTGCTGTAACTGGAATGGAATCAGACTGGAGCCAGAATGCAGACTGCATTGTCAGAGCTGGATTAATAGCAAGACTGTAGCAAGATATATAGCAAGACTGTAAACTGCTGGGAACCAGGTTGGGGTCTGAAATACAACGTTGCACTGGCAACAAGTAAGGGCTCCAGTAAGTCCTTTTATAGTTGTTGATTCCTGATTTGAGACTGCAGTTAGTTGGGTAAAAGCAGCACTCTGAGTTGCTGAGATGTATCAGGTGACTATATCCAAGATGGCAGCTCCCATGAATTGGTTTTGGAGGGAATCTGAAATGGAGGCTGTTATTACCTGATTGGTTGAGAGAAATCATGTGACCAAAACCAAGGTTGCCACACCCATACTCTAACTCTGGAGTGGAGACAGACTGGACAGTATCTTACAGAGAGGTCTGCAACCAGCAAAGCCTGAGGACCGCAGGGACAACTTGGAAAGGCAGCGAAGAGGTAAGTGACAGAACCTGAGAGCCTGGTGTGTGACATTTATTCTGGATAATGCTATTAATCCTCTCTACGTTCCCACTGGCTTGTGGTCTATAGGGAGTGTGTAATTTACTGACCATGAGGTTACACATTGTTCAAAACACATTATCAGATAAATGGGTACCCCAATTATTTTCAATGACCCTGGGGATACCGTACCTACACACAAACTCCTGCACAATTTTCTTTGTAGTAAACACAGCAGTATTTGTTGCGGATGGATAGGCCCCTGCCCAATTAGATAATACGTCAATGCAATCCAACACAGACTTAAGATTTCTACAGGGTGGTAATTGTATGAAATCAATCTGATTTACCTGGAAAGGGCCATCTGTAGAAGGGATGTGGGACAGTTCGGATGGTATTGCCGTCTCTGTATTCTTTCTCAACCAAGTAAGGCAAGATGCAGCTTTCTTACTAGCAGGTGAGGAGAAGCCAGGAGCACACCAGTACACACTTACTAATCTACACAAACCTTCTCTTCCTAATTGCGTTAACCCGTGCACTGCTTACGCTAAGCTTGGAAACTATGCACTCTGCGCTATGGGCCTACCATTGATATCTTTGCATAGTCCCTAGGCTTCCTGTCAACATCCCTTCAACTTCTAGAGGGCCTTTTCCTGTTGGGAACACATCTTTTGCATGTCAATTAACTTTTAAGTGCAGAGTGCTTGGGGTGCCATTAAATTAGAATTTTCTATGGGCATGTCTGTGTTTAGCTTTGAACTATGTAGTTAGCAATACAACCTTCCAGCATATAGCAAATGCATTATAAACAAATATATATATATATATATATATATATATATATATATATACACAAGTTAACCCGTGCATGATACTCATGCATTCTAGTCAAATCAAGCTACTTAAGGTGTTAAAAAGGTTCTTGTCATGCATTTGGGCCTAGCCCAGGCCTCCTCAGGGGAAGAGTGTTACTTCCCGACGCAAGCGCCCTTTTTTAACGTGGTTTTGTCCACATGTCACCACCTCATCATTTTTCTCCATCACCTCATCCTTCATCTTCATCGCCACATCCTTCATCAAGCTACTTAAGGTGTTAAAAACTCCCCACTGTCACCCCCGGCAACCACCAACCACTCCCAACTGTCACTTCTTCTTCAAGAAATATATATATATTTTTTTTAAATCTTTATAACTGTGTATAACTCTGCCCAGCAGGTGGCGCTGCAGCTTGAGGTTTTTTTTTTTCACACACACACGCCACTAGGCATTTATATAGTAAATATATATATATAGTACGTTGATGTACATGTGAGCGCTGTGATTCATGATAACAACTTCAAAACTACCTGAAGTTCGAGTACATCCTCCTGATATACAGCAATAGATTTTGTAAGTCTTGCTGTTTATGATATCAGTCACACATTTAAGACACTGATCAGAGGTGTCCAACTTCAGTCCTGAAGGACTACCAACAGGCCATGTTTTCAGGATTTCTGTTTGTAGAAACAGGTGGGATAATGACTGACCCAGCCAAATAGATTAACTCACCTGTGTGTGATTAAAGAAATCCTGAAAACATTATCATTATTATTACCATTTATTTATATAGCGCCACTAATTCCGCTTACAGTCTAAATTCCCTACCATACACACAGACAGAGACACAGACACAGACAGACAGACTAGGGTTAATTTTGTTAGCAGCCAATTAACCTACCAATATGTTTTTGGAGTGTGGGAGGAAACAAGAGCACCCGGAGGAAACCCACGCAAACACGGGGAGAACATACAAACTCCACACAGATAAGGCCATGGTCAGGAATTGAACTCATGACCCCAGTGCTGCAAGGCAGAAGTGCTAACCACTGAGCCACCGTGCTGCCCTGACATAAACTGTTGGTAGCTCTTGAGGACTGAGTTTGGGCACCTCTGTCCTGGATGATTATTTAATAATTTTAAAATGGAAACTAATACAATTTACTATCTTAATTAAACTGTCAATTGAGTGCCCCAATACAATTTACTATCTTAATTAAACTGTCAATTGAGTGCCCCAATACAGAATATTTCCTTTTGTCTGTGTTCCGATCTGCCACCTCACATGCTCTTGTAAGTGTTATTAGTACAGCTACCTGAAGCTTTAAATAGAGATAATAGTAGTAATAAAAAAATAATAAGCTACAGAGAACTTATAAGAATTGTTAGCATTCTTTTATGTGTCAAACTTCCTATTTGTAAAACTATCAAATGCCAGAGCCTGAACTGACAGCTAGCCAATCATTTTCCACATTGCAAATACAAATATTATACCCAATAATATAGCATATCTTCACGTTTACATGTATTTGTCAAAGGCTTCCCTCCAGAATAATCAGCTGAATATGTACTTATCAATATATAATAGACATGTGCACAGTCGTGTGTATCTGTGAAACTCCTCAAAATCCTGATTATCTTACATCTTCATCCTCCACTCTCTCTGCCTCACTAAAACACACAAGGAAAAATAAATGTCAGGATTCATAGTATCAAGAGGTATAGAAATGATCACCTGAACACAGATCAAAGGCAGTGAAATATATATTTATAGTTTGCTTGTGCATAAATCTGTCTTGACAATGTTATACAGTTGGGAGTTCAATGCAAAATCAGCATAATTATAACTATAGGATTATACTATCATGAATTCTGTATTTTGACAATAATAAATACTGAATAGTAAAGCATTTGTCCATTCCCTATGATTGACAACCTATTGAGGGGGCCTGACTGTCAGTGGTGTGAGCAGAGCTTGCAGCCGTCAGGATCATCATCAGACTTTGGGCCCATTGCAGCAACACTCACCATGATGGCGGCCCAGGTAATATCTGCCTATACCATAAATGTACCTTACAACAGTCCCAATTCTCTGATTCAGAACTGGGCGTGGCTACATGACAATATGAATGTGGTTGGACGGTATTTTGGCAGATCTTGGAAGTTGCTTACTTTGCCTTTTAAAATGTTGTTACACCTCCTCCAAGTGCAATATCTACCTCTGTCTGTGACACCTTATAAATTCTTGCACGGGACAGGGATATTATTTAAATTTTTTAGTAGAACGGGGATAATAGTGTTAAACTAATCCTCACAAACACGCTCCCATCTATCCCTGTACTAGGCACACCCAAAAGCTGTGCAGCCACTGCCCCCTTGTGGTTATGTATAAATGTGCAAGTATTTATTATTCTACTGATATAATTAAAAGACAAAGCCACTGTTAGTGGAACCTTTAGCAGTTAAATGTACCACCACCTGTAGCGATCCGTGAGACCACCCCTATTGCCTGAAGCCAAGATCCGTCTCACGCCTCACCTCTCAGCACTGTAGGACTAAGTCCATCTTCAGTCCTACCGTTGACCTGTTCCATCGAGCTATGGATGTGTGTGCAACACACTTATTTTGGGGATGATTCGACGTGAGCTGGCTCTCTTCTTTGGTTTTTTGGGGGTATCCAGATGGTATACCACCCCTATTTGATATATGTGGGGGGCAAAGGCTTCACCAAATGTAGAGTTGTCCTTTAAGAGAATATTAGTTCATAGTCAAATATTTTAGCTTGTAGACCTCTTGGTGTCTTATGCTCGTTCAGTTATAGGCCTACCCAAGAAATTCTATTACATTGATGGGATTTCAGTTTCCATTATTAGTAGTGATAGACTGATTGTTTACTTTTCTGTACCTTGCAAATGGAGGCACATTGCTCTTTTATTTTTGATATCACTATAATTCCTTCATAAGATAACTTGTAGGAAGTTAGCAGAAGGGAGTCTATAAGAAGTGATAAGAGCGATTTCCAGGCCTGTGAAGTTAGCAAATAGTCACCGTTTAAAAATAACTTGTATACAATGGTAAAAATACCAAAGGCCCGCCCTAGCTCCCATTCACATTAGTCATACCAGCTGCACTTCTCCAAGACAGCTCAATGAGTTAGATCAACTGGCTGTAGAACTGTCTTGTTCTACACCCAAAATATTCATCTTCTTAGGTTTAGTTAGCTTAGCTAGTTTGTGGCCTTCCGGAGCGTTCTTATTGCTGTCACTCTCATCTCCTAGCTGCAGATAGCTTAATGATTGCTCCAACAGGAATAGAAATGGTATCATTTTATACTGCAGCATTTAAATGGACACAGTCATCTTTATTACGAATGCTCCATCGAAGGGCATCAGACGTTTGTGTATGTCCTTCCTCAGATACTAGTTCCTTTCATAAAAAAAAAAAAAGCCCATTGCCAATAAACCATATGAAACCAGCCGAAGTCCTGGGCAGCTCCACCATTTAAACAGTTTCACCGATCCGCTGTCCTATATTGCTGGTTACACCGCTCAGTCTGACCAGACCGAGCTTACATGGGTCCTGTAATGTTGTTTGTGGTACCCAATATAGGACTGGCAATTGGGGCATCTTTGTACAATACATGGCTGACAATAAGGATATGTCTGTACAATACATGGCAAGCAGTAGGGATATCCCTGTGTTCTATAGTGCTATCAATGGGGAGATCTCTGTATAATACATGTAGGTTAATTGGAGTATCTTTGTGCAATATATGTATGGCATTGAGCTTATCATTGCATTGTATGTATTGGTTATAATTGTAGGGTTGGGCCAGGTTTTCTGCTAACAATATGATGGAACTCTGCCTAATACAGTGATTACCAGACAATGTGGCTCTGTGCTGCATACTTATACCATTGGGCAGCTGTGCCCACTCTAGTCTAATTAGACCCTTGTTCCGATACACGCCACATCTCTTCCTACCGCTATTGAAACGCGTTGGTGATTTTAGCAGACTTCTTCCAGCTGGACTTCTCCCCTTATCTAAACTTCTTGGATGTGTGTCCAAAATCCAGGGTTGAACAAATACACACTTTATTTAAGAAAAGATACTAACGCGTTTTACCATCTTCAATCTGGTTCCTCAATATACCTTGATAAGGAGCCTGTCATTTTTTATTGACATTTTAATTATGATTCTGTTACAATGGATGCCCAAGATATTAAAATTTGATTTTAAATTTAAAAGGTACCACACAAGGATATTCTTCCTGTTGTTTTCTTTCTTAAATATAAGCAACACTCTCCAATAGTATATGAAAGAAAATAAAAAAATTAAGCAAAATACTATCTGAGAGTGTTGCTTACATTCAAGAACGCAAGAAGCCTAAAGAAAAGACTGATTACACACCCGCTGGATCTCCTTTCTGCTTATTGGAGTGCAAAATCGGCACACCTTCACATTGTGATCAAAGATTTGAAACAATATCACACTATTGTATATATTTTGAAGGACTCATTTCTGATACTGTTATCTATGTGTAAGTAGCACTGCATGCATTATTAATTCACGGCACCTGTCTCCGTTTTCTCGCGGGGGTGTGAGCGCTATGAGAAAACATTTATGAGATAGTCACAAAGAAAAAACTACAGAAGAATTTGATGATTTAGCATTGAAATATCACCAGTAGAACTGTTTTGGACTTTTTTTTGTTGGACTACTTTTGAACCATTATCTTTCATTTTCTGGTTGATGTCATTTTACTAGAGACGCTGGGGCCGTCGTTCTCACTATCTTTGCCAGTCTATATGTAATGTATTGAGTTTGGGGGGGGGGGGGGGGGGAGTTGACTCTGAGATTAGTAGCTGTTTGAGAAATATTAATACATGAAATTTAATTCTCAAAACTCTCACATCAAAATAATTGGGGAGTGATTTGATTTTACTTCCATCATTCTGGTTTTGTTTTTACTTAAAAGGAAATTGACGGAAAATTCCATAGCAAATATAGCGAAGCATTTATAACCTTGACATATATATATATTATTTTTCTTTTACAATCCATCACTTTGAAGACTATCGTCCACATTGAATGCGGCTCATTGCTTTATTCTCTGACAGCCATAGTTCATTAAGGGGGGAAATCAATCGCTGGCGAGGTGTCGCCAGACATCACCGCGATGTCTTCGCATACCTATGGGACACGGAGATTTGAGGGGAAAAAAAACAAACTCTGCCGCGATGTGTCTCAGTGGACTGTTCTGGAGACACATGGCAAGTCCTCCTTACAAACTGAATATCCCCCTAACTGTCCTTGTGTAAGATTATTTGACCATGGTGACCAAAGACAGAGTAACATGCATAACTTATCCAAATATTATTTTTATTGCAGAGATTATAACTTTATTACGTAAACTGGTTCTGGACTCTACTTGAGTTGTTCTTTTATGACCATGGCCAGTGTTCCGATGAAGCAGATAAATTCCTGGAAGTTAACGCTCTTATCTCCATCCATGTCCATTTGGCCGAAAACTCCCTTCAGAATTTCATCTTTCTTTGTACTATTCTGTGAGACCAGAAAGTAAATAATGTTACAGAGTGTCACAACCTTCACTAGATGATCAGAAATAGGAGATATTTCTATACTCACCCGATTATGGCGCCAATAACACAATAAATGACCATACGGTTTGATGTATCATTAGTGTGACGATGAACGATTATCGTTTCATGTGATTTTATAACCGGACATAAAACCTCTATAAACGATCATATAATCTTGCTTGATTTTTAAACTGAACTAAAATGTTGTCCCAATTCTGCAGTGTATACACACTCACGACCGGCGTGTCCATAGATCCCTATAGAGTCTGCAGAGTCACCATCTTTTCAGACGATGGTTATGACAGATGAAGAGCACAGATCTGACGGTAAAGGGTGTAAAACGTGTATAGTGTGTACACATGAATCGGCTGCTGATCGGGACTTTGTCTGTAGTGTGTACCCAGCCTAATAAGTATTTAAATCATTGGGTATTTTGGCATATTATTTCTACCGTTTTATATGATATTCTTCTGGACACTAGCCTTGTGATGTGATCACCTTTACCTCAATATAGCAGAGAACAATGGTTCACTCAGCACAGTAAACTGAATATATAAGACCCCCAAACTGTTTGATTTTGGCGGCACGTGCTTGCTGATAGTTGGGAGGTATGTCCCCCGCTCGTCATTGCAGAAGTCTCTGGCAATTCAAGGGTGTTTGTAGGGGAGGTAGACCAAGACACCCATTGGGATGGACACACACCCTTTCGGAGGAGGCTTGGTCGTACCCCGAATTTTTTTTTGTTTGTTGCTCGTCTAAAGATACGGCACATTCTCCGTTTCTTGACCCATAGGGCAAACTGTCATAGAGTGTGTTACTTTAATTAAAAAGTATTTTGTTAAGAAAACAATAATAGCATCTAAGTGTAGTGAGGGTATGTTTGTAAAATATTTAGAACACACACACACACACAAAATATTAATAAATTAAAATGAAATTACCCATCCACACACTGCAAATGACTGAAGCACGAGAATAAAAGATGGCATTTGCTTGGAGTGACAGCTGGGTATTCCTTAGGACAGGGGAGTATTGTAGTTACAAATACTTACACACAATGCGGGGAACTCTTTCTTAGCCATTTCGCACAGCTCATCCTGACTCAGTGTACTAGCGTTTCCATCCTTACAAGCGTACTCGTTAAATTTGGCAATCAGAGACACCGTAATTGTTTGGAGGTTGAGAGCCATTGTGTCTGAGGAGACATATTATTGCAGATATTTACCACACAGACAACAGGAACAAGGCTTGACCCTACCATCACTTTCCTCAAAGCCCACCAAAATTGCTGAACAATAGTTGGCTGTATTAGCAGTAATTAACCGATAGTGTCATCTTCAACAGAGTCTGCTGTAAGCCCATTGGGAGGATAAAACAAGCAACCAGCTAAGAATATCAGTGCCCAATCTCCCAGAATGTCCAGGAGACTCCTGAACTTAGGGTCCCCGGGAAGGTACATCACCCTCCGGCCCCCCACTAATCGATGATGCGAATTGCACCATTTAGTTTGTCCTGTCCCTCATCTGCCACTTGGACCCTCATTCGTGGGATTTCAGGGAGGGGAGGTCTAACAAGTTAGCACAAATGGGTAAGACTTAGCAAATCTCTTGTAGAGCACATTGGGAGGATAAAACAAGCAACCAGGTAAGAACATCCGTGCCCAGAATGTCCAGGAGACTCCTGAATTTAGGGTCACCGGGAAGGTACATCACCCTCTAGCCCCCAACTAATTAGTGATGCTTATTGCAGCATTTGGTTTGTCCTGTCCCTCACCTACCACTTGGACCCTCACTCTGGGATTTCAGGTAGGGGAGGTCTAAAGAGTTAGCACAAATGGGTAAGACTTAGCAAATCTCTTGTATAGACATAATGACTGGTTGTACTACCACTGACTATCTGGTTGTGCTGTTTATAGGCTGGGTAGTCTGTGCCAAGATCACCGAGTGAATGGAACAAGCAGCAGATTCTTGTATGTGGAGAAAATGAGAAAGTCCTACTACAATATATAGGTCTGTGCTGGTGAGAATACTGGAATAGCAGAGTATAGTGTTAGTATATTACTATTATGTAGGGTAGGTGTGTGCTGGTGATAATACTGGAATAGCAGAGTATAGTGTTAGTATATTACTATTATGTAGGGTAGGTGTGTGCTGGTGATAATACTGGAATAGCAGAGTATAGTGTTAGTATATTACTATTATGTAGGGTAGGTGTGTTCTGGTGATAATACTGGAGTAGCAGAGTATAGTGTTAGTATAATACTATTATGTAGGGTAGGTGTGTGCTGGTGATAATACTGGAGTAGCAGAGTACAGTGTTAGTATATTACTATTATGTAGGGTAGGTGTGTGCTGGTGATAATACTGGAGTAGCAGAGTACAGTGTTAGTATATTACTATTATGTAGGGTAGGTGTGTGCTGGTAATAATACTGGAGTAGCAGAGTACAGTGTTAGTATAATACTATTATGTAGGGTAGGTGTGTGCTGGTGATAATACTGGAGTAGCAGAGTATAGTGTTAGTATATTACTATTATGTAGGGTAGGTGTGTGCTGGTGATAATACTGGAGTAGCAGAGTATAGTGTTAGTATATTACTATTATGTAGGGTAGGTGTGTGCTGGTGATAATACTGGAGTAGCAGAGTATAGTGTTAGTATATTACTATTATGTAGGGTAGGTGTGTGCTGGTGATAATACTGGAGTAGCAGAGTATAGTGTTAGTATATTACTATTATGTAGGGTAGGTGAGTGCTGGTGATAATACTGGAGTAGCAGAGTACAGTGTTAGTATATTACTATTATGTCGGGTAGGTGTGTGCTGGTGATAATACTGGAGTAGCAGAGTATAGTGTTAGTATATTACTATTATGTAGGGTAGGTGTGTGCTGGTGATAATACTGGAGAAGCAGAGTATAGTGTTAGTATATTACTATTATGTAGGGTAGGTGTGTGCTGGTGATAATACTGGAATAGCAGAGTATAGTGTTATTATATTACTATTATGCAGGGTAGGTGAGTGCTGGTGATAATACTGGAGTAGCAGAGTACAGTGTTAGTATATTACTATTATGTAGGGTAGGTGTGTGCTGGTGATAATACTGGAATAGCAGAGTATAGTGTTATTATATTACTATTATGTAGGGTAGGTGTGTGCTGGTGATAATACTGGAATAGCAGAGTATAGTGTTAGTATATTACTATTATGTAGGGTAGGTGTGTGCTGGTGATAATACTGGAGTAGCAGAGTACAGTGTTAGTATATTACTATTATGTAGGGTAGGTGTGTGCTGGTGATAATACTGGAGTAGCAGAGTACAGTGTTAGTATATTACTATTATGTAGGGTAGGTGTGTGCTGGTGATAATACTGGAGTAGCAGAGTACAGTGTTAGTATAATACTATTATGTAGGGTAGGTGTGTGCTGGTGATAATACTGGAATAGCAGAGTATAGTGTTAGTATATTACTATTATGTAAGGTAGGTGTGTGCTGGTGATAATACTGGAGTAGCAGAGTATAGTGTTAGTATATTACTATTATGTAGGGTAGGTGTGTTCTGGTGATAATACTGGAGTAGCAGAGTACAGTGTTAGTATATTACTATTATGTAGGGTAGGTGTGTGCTGGTGATAATACTGGAGTAGCAGAGTACAGTGTTAGTATAATACTATTATGTAGGGTAGGTGTGTGCTGGTGATAATACTGGAATAGCAGAGTATAGTCTTATTATATTACTATTATGCAGGGTAGGTGAGTGCTGGTGATAATACTGGAGTAGCAGAGTACAGTGTTAGTAAATTACTATTATGTAGGGTAGGTGTGTGCTGGTGATAATACTGGAGTAGCAGAGTACAGTGTTAGTATATTACTATTATGTAGAGTAGGTGTGTGCTGGTGATAATACTGGAGTAGCAGAGTACAGTGTTAGTATATTACTATTATGTAGAGTAGGTGTGTGCTGGTGATAATACTGGAGTAGCAGAGTACAGTGTTAGTATAATACTATTATGTAGGGTAGGTGTGTGCTGGTGATAATACTGGAGTAGAAGAGTACAGTGTTAGTATAATACTATTATGTAGAGTAGGTGTGTGCTGGTGATAATACTGGAGTAGCAGAGTACAGTGTTAGTATATTACTGTTATGTAGAGTAGGTGTGTGCTGGTGATAATACTGGAATAGCAGAGTACAGTGTTAGTATAATACTATTATGTAGGGTAGGTGTGTGCTGGTGATAATACTGGAGTAGCAGAGTACAGTGTTAGTATAATACTATTATGTAGGGTAGGTGTGTACTGGTGATAATACTGGAGTAGCAGAGTACAGTGTTAGTATAATACTATTATGTAGGGTAGGTGTGTGCTGGTGATAATACTGGAGTAGCAGAGTACAGTGTTAGTATATTACTGTTATGTAGAGTAGGTGTGTGCTGGTGATAATACTGGAATAGCAGAGTACAGTGTTAGTATAATACTATTATGTAGGGTAGGTGTGTGCTGGTGATAATACTGGAATAGCAGAGTACAGTGTTAGTATAATACTATTATGTAGGGTAGGTGAGTGCTGGTGATAATACTGGAGTAGCAGAGTACAGTGTTAGTAAATTACTATTATGTAGGGTAGGTGTGTGCTGGTGATAATACTGGAGTAGCAGAGTACAGTGTTAGTATATTACTATTATGTAGGGTAGGTGTGTGCTGGTGATAATACTGGAGTAGCAGAGTACAGTGTTAGTATATTACTGTTATGTAGAATAGGTGTGTGCTGGTGATAATACTGGAATAGCAGAGTACAGTGTTAGTATAATACTATTATGTAGGGTAGGTGTGTGCTGGTGATAATACTGGAGTAGCAGAGTACAGTGTTAGTATAATACTATTATGTAGGGTAGGTGTGTACTGGTGATAATACTGGAGTAGCAGAGTACAGTGTTAGTATAATACTATTATGTAGGGTAGGTGTGTGCTGGTGATAATACTGGAGTAGCAGAGTACAGTGTTAGTATATTACTGTTATGTAGAGTAGGTGTGTGCTGGTGATAATACTGGAATAGCAGAGTACAGTGTTAGTATAATACTATTATGTAGGGTAGGTGTGTGCTGGTGATAATACTGGAATAGCAGAGTACAGTGTTAGTATAATACTATTATGTAGGGTAGGTGTGTGCTGGTGATAATACTGGAGTAGCAGAGTACAGTGTTAGTATAATACTATTATGTAGAGTAGGTGTGTGCTGGTGATAATACTGGAGTAGCAGAGTACAGTGTTAGTATATTACTGTTATGTAGAGTAGGTGTGTGCTGGTGATAATACTGGAATAGCAGAGTACAGTGTTAGTATAATACTATTATGTAGGGTAGGTGTGTGCTGGTGATAATACTGGAGTAGCAGAGTACAGTGTTAGTATAATACTATTATGTAGGGTAGGTGTGTGCTGGTGATAATACTGGAGTAGCAGAGTACAGTGTTAGTATAATACTATTATGTAGGGTAGGTGTGTGCTGGTGATAATACTGGAGTAGCAGAGTACAGTGTTAGTATATTACTGTTATGTAGAGTAGGTGTGTGCTGGTGATAATACTGGAATAGCAGAGTACAGTGTTAGTATAATACTATTATGTAGGGTAGGTGTGTGCTGGTGATAATACTGGAGTAGCAGAGTACAGTGTTAATATAATACTATTATGTAGGGTAGGTGTGTGCTGGTGATAATACTGGAATAGCAGAGTATAGTGTTAGTATATTACTATTATGTAGAGTAGGTGTGTGCTGGTGATAATACTGGAGTAGCAGAGTACAGTGTTAGTATAATACTATTATGTAGGGTAGGTGTGTGCTGGTGATAATACTGGAGTAGCAGAGTACAGTGTTAGTATATTACTATTATGTAGATTAGGTGTGTGCTGGTGATAATACTGGAATAGCAGAGTATAGTGTTAGTATATTACTATTATGTAGAGTAGGTGTGTGCTGGTGATAACACTGGAGTATTAGAGTACAGTGTTAGTATATTACTATTATGTAGGGTAGGTGTGTGCTGGTGATAATACTGGAGTAGCAGAGTACAGTGTTAGTATATTACTGTTATGTAGGGTAGGTGTGTGCTGGTGATAATACTGGAGTAGCAGAGTACAGTGTTAGTATAATACTATTATGTAGAGTAGGTGTGTGCTGGTGATAATACTGGAGTAGCAGAGTACAGTGTTAGTATATTACTATTATGTAGGGTAGGTGTGTACTGGTGATAATACTGGAGTAGCAGAGTACAGTGTTAGTATAATACTATTATGTAGGGTAGGTGTGTGCTGGTGATAATACTGGAGTAGCAGAGTACAGTGTTAGTATATTACTATTATGTAGGGTAGGTGTGTGCTGGTGATAATACTGGAGTAGGAGAGTACAGTGTTAGTATAATACTATTATGTAGAGTAGGTGTGTGCTGGTGATAATACTGGAGTAGCAGAGTGCAGTGTTAGTATATTACTATTATGTAGGGTAGGTGTGTGCTGGTGATAATACTGGAGTAGCAGAGTACAGTGTTAGTATATTACTATTATGTAGGGTAGGTGTGTGCTGGTGATAATACTGGAGTAGCAGAGTACAGTGTTAGTATAATACTATTATGTAGGGTAGGTGTGTGCTGGTGATAATACTGGAGTAGCAGAGTACAGTGTTAGCATATTACTATTATGTAGAGTAGGTGTGTGCTGGTGATAATACTGGAGTAGCAGAGTACAGTGTTAGTATAATACTATTAGGTAGGGTAGGTGTGTGCTGGTGATAATACTGGAGTAGCAGAGTACAGTGTTAGTATATTACTATTATGTAGAGTAGGTGTGTGCTGGTGATAATACTGGAGTAGCAGAGTACAGTGTTAGTATAATACTATTAGGTAGGGTAGGTGTGTGCTGGTGATAATACTGGAGTAGCAGAGTACAGTGTTAGTATATTACTATTATGTAGGGTAGGTGTGTGCTGGTGATAATACTGGAGTAGCAGAGTACAGTGTTAGTATATTACTATTATGTAGGGTAGGTGTGTGCTGGTGATAATACTGGAGTAGCAGAGTACAGTGTTAGTATAATACTATTATGTGGGGTAGGTGTGTGCTGGTGATAATACTGGAGTAGCAGAGTACAGTGTTAGTATAATACTATTAGGTAGCTGGAATATCACGTTTATTCCTGGGGTGTGGTCGTAATTGGTAACAGCAGTTAGACTATTCCTGCTATTGGACACTAGAGGGCCAGTTGCAGTACGTCTCTAGTTAATGGCTGTGGGGGTGTGATTGCTGTATGAACAGTCAGCTTATTATTCCAGAATATTTGGCAGAGCTGCGGTTTTCCCTGCACACAACCAGGGCTTGTTACCACATGTAAAACTTTTGTCTGGGGAGAGTATTAACCCCTGGAAGCCTGGCTAATGTTACCTCACAAACACAATTATTTAGTGGATTCCCCTGTTAATGAGCGGATTATTTACAAACATTCATATCCACTTAAACCTATCAGTATCTGTGCCGCACTAAGGGTTAACATGTCAGCATCAATCTCCAGCTCACAAGTAGGTAGGTTAGAAACAACTTTAATATTTGCTTACTTTTCCCCAGCAGAGTTGTTAATAGCACTTTGGCACAAATCATGTTATTACTATAACCATGTATTGGGTAAGGAGATCTTATGAAAATATGGAGGATTTACATCTTATAGTTAACGGAAACAATAATCTGGAATTTTTAAATGACAGTGCAGTTAGGTTGAGTTTTTGGCGTTCCTTTCCCTCTCCCCCTCATTCCTTAGCCGGCAGGGTCCATAGGAGATACACAGTGTAAGCCTAACCCACTATTCTTATCATGTTACAGGTTTTAAATGACTATACTGCAATATATGTTGATATGCAAAGCAATTCTCCGGACACATCAACCTTTAGTAAATATCAGATTAGTTACAGGAAAATGAGAAACAGGACATTTTAGTGCAAATGAGATGGTCTGCAAGGAAAACACAAGCAAACACTGAGTACACATTCGTTACAGGTGTCCTCAGGTGAATAAAGATTTGCATTTTACACTGTGCTGGCAACAGTCCTGGCTGGGTAAGCAAAATAATGTTCTGCTCTACGTTCCTAGATGCTCTGCAAGATCACTACTACAATGACATGGCATAAAGCTCTGTCTGTGGGGACTGTATACAGCACCTTACAGTGGGACTATAATTAGACAGATTATTATAATGTTTAATTCTTCTCCAGGATTTTGCTTTCATCCTTGGAGATAAGAGACACACCCCAAGAGACAGATCATTGTTCACAGGTCTGGGGATAAAGGGATTATGCCAGGCTGGAGGAGAGATAAAAGAGATACTATGTCAGGCTGGAGGAGAGGGAGAAGAGATACTATGCCGGGCTGGAGGAGAGAGAGAAGAGATACTATGCCAGGCTGAAGGAGAGAGAGAAGTGATACTATGCCAGGCTGGAGGAGAGAGTTTAGATTCTATGCCCGGCTGGAGGAGAGAGAGAAGAGATACTATGCCAGGCTGGAGGAGAGAGAGAAGAGATACTATGCCAGGCTGGAGGAGAGTTTAGATACTATGCCGGGCTGGACGAGAGAGAGAAGAGATACTATGCCAGGCTGGAGAAGAGATACTATGCCAGCCTGGAGAAGAGATACTATGCCAGGCTGGAGAAGAGATACTATGCCAGGCTGGAGGAGAGAAAGAAGAGATACTATGCCCGGGTGGAGGAGAGAGAGAGGAGATACTATGCCAGGCTGGAGGAGAGCGAGAAGAGATACTATGCCAGGCTGGAGGAGAGAGAGAAGAGATACTATGCCAGGCTGGGGAAGAGATACTATGCCAGGCTGGACGAGAGTGTAGATACTATGCCAGGCTGGAGAAGAGAGAGAAGAGATACTATGCCAGGCTGGAGGAGAGAGAGAAGAGATACTATGCCAGGCTGGAGGAGAGAGGGAAGAGATGCTATGCCAGGCTGGAGGAGAGAGAGAAGAGATACTATGCCAGGCTGGAGGAGAGAGAGAAGAGATACTATGCCAGGCTGGACGAGAGTGTAGATACTATGCCAGGCTGGAGGAGAGAGAGAAGAGATACTATGCCAGGCTGGAGGAGAGAGAGAAGAGATACTATGCCAGACTGGACGAGGGAGAGAAGAGATACTATGCCAGGCTGGAGGAGAGAGAGAAGAGATACTATGCCAGACTGGACGAGAGAGAGAAGAGATACTATGCCAGGCTGGAGAAGAGATACTATGCCAGGCTGGAGAAGAGGGAGAAGAGATACTATGCCAGGCTGGAGAAGAGGGAGAAGAGATACTCTGCCAGGCTGGACGAGAGAGTTTAGATACTATGCCAGACTGGACGAGAGTGTAGATACTATGCCAGGCTGGACGAGAGAGAGAAGAGATACTATGCCAGGCTGGAGAAGAGGGAGAAGAGATACTATGCCAGGCTGGAGAAGAGGGAGAAGAGATACTCTGCCAGGCTGGACGAGAGAGCTTAGATACTATGCCAGACTGGACGAGAGTGTAGATACTATGCCAGGCTGTACGAGAGAGAGAAGAGATACTATGCCAGGCTGGAGGAGAGGGAGAAGAGATACTATGCCAGGCTGGAAAAGAGATACTATGCCAGGCTTGAGGAGAGGGAGAAGAGATACTATGCCAGGCTGGCAGAGAGAGTGTAGATACTATGCCAGGCTGGAGGGGAGAGTGTAGATACTATGCCAGGCTATACGAGAGAGAGAGGAGATACTATGCCAGTCTAGAGAGTAGAGAGTATACATACTATGCCAGGCTGGAGGGGAGAGTGTAGATACTTTGCCAGGCTGGAGGGGAGAGAGACTGTATACTATATACCCAGCTGTAGGGTGACAAGGGATAGTATATACCTACAGATGAAGCTGCAGGAATTGGGGACTTCCTGTGCAGGGGTAAGAATGGAGAGTCAGTGTAAGAGCACAGATAGTTCAGAGAGGGTGTCTACATAGGGAACTGACAATGTAACACAATCTACTGAGACATCACTTACCAGATAAAGAGGTGCTGCAGAGTGGAGAGGGGGATACAGTCAGTGTGCTCTCTTAGAGGGAATGCCTAATATATAGACAGGCGTGATGCTGCCCCTCCCTGTGTATATCTGTGGGTGTGACCCCATCCTCACTCCTCACTGGTCACCTCTCTTCTTCTACTGGAATTTCCTATCAGACCATCCGAAAACCGTGTCATTAATGAGTCTAGCTGAGGAGCTTAACCCCTTCCTGGCTGAGTGATCACAGCAAGAGCTGTATATATACCCAGATACAGCACAATGTTTGTAATTAAAGCCATTTAGTCTACCAACAATTAGGATACATTGCAAATAAACAGCATTTTATCTGTTGACATTAGAAATGTTATTTTAACCCACTGTCACTTTTTGGAAACACATAAATAACTAAAAAGATAAAGCAATAGACCGGTGGTCAGAGGGAATGTTGAAGCCAATAATTTAAAGCTGAAGGTGGAAGCCACATAAATGCAGCCGGTGAGAGTGGACATTGCTGGTGGGTTCTTCACATCGATATCAGTCTATTTACCACACCCAGTCCAGCTACCTTCATATTACAACACTGATAAAGTCTGTCTATAGAGCAGCTACTGTAGCGGAAGTGTCTGCAGGCGTGCCCAGACCTGTACCCACTACTCCTGTCAGGGTGTGTCTGGAGCCTGAGGTTAAGCTTGTGACAGACATGTTAAAGGATCTGTCTATGTGGATGGAGGTGTGTTACACACTCGTAGTCTCCCCTGAGGTCAGGAGAATCCACTCCTGAAACATCAACTTTCTCCCTCTGGATCACATAGCTGCAAAATGTGTGAATTCATGTCCGGGCCGTCACGTAACTGGGTTGTGTTCACTCACGATTACACTGAATGTATATGTGACTTGGTGAGCACAAGGCATGCCCGGGCCTTCAAATAATGCATGGTGCATATAATATGACCTGACTAATGGACGTGATCTGAATGCAGTTCTATAGTATTATGAATGTCCACCTTCTTTACACCTGAGCTTATCTACCATCCTGCAGCTTGTCAGTTTAAGTAACAGAGGGACTGAGACAGGGATAAAAATTGACAAAATTTTCAGGATCTGGGGTGTCCAAATAGAAATAGTCTATCTCTCCCTGTTCCAATACTGCTAGTAATATTCTGTAATATCTGCACTGCTATAATCTATCCTGTTCCAGCACTATTAACATTCAGTTTTACCTGCACTGTTACAATCTGCATTATTGGCCCTGTTCCAGCACTCCTGGTTGTAGCCTCTACTATCTGACTTGTTGCAGCTAGGAAGCTATTGGCCACCACAGTCCCTTTACCCCATCCATACTCCTGTTCAGATGGAATATGGATGGGCAGGTCCCCAACTTCCTCCACCTAAACTGTCCTGCTGATAGCAATAATAGTCCATTTTCCGCACTGTTCCTGCACTAATAGTAATAGTCTGTATTATCTACACCAGTGTTTCCCAACTCCAGTCCTCAGGGACCCCCAGCAGTGCATATTTTCCATGTCCCCAGTGGAATAATTAGTGCCACCTGTGGATCTTTCTAAATGTGTGGGTCTATAATGAATACACCTGTGCTCCAGCAAAGAGATATAGAAAACATGCACTGTTAGGGGGTCCCTGAGGACTGGAGTTGGAACCAGTGATCTACACTGTTCCAGCACAAGGAGTAATAGTTTGTATTATCTGCAGTGTTCCGGTACTAAGAGTAATAGTCTATTATCTACACCAGACATCACCGCGATGTCCAGCGGCCCACGTTGCTGGTCAATGTGGTACTGGATCTCCGATCATTTTCTCTTCGCATACCTATGGGACACGGAGATTTGAGGGATAAAAAACAAACTCTGCCGCGATGTGTCGCAGCGGACTGTTCCGGAGACACATGGCAAGTCCTCCTTACGAATTGAAACCCCCCCCTAACTGTCCTTGTGTAAGATTATTTGACCATGGTGACCAAAGACAGAGTAACATGCATAACTTATCCAAATATTATTTTTATTGCAGAGATTATAACTTTATTACGTAAACTGGTTCTGGACTCTACTTGAGGTGCTCTTTTATGATCATGGTCAGTGTTCCGACGAAGCAGATAAATTCCTGGAAGTTAACGCTCTTATCTCCATCCATGTCCATTTGGCCGAAAACTCCCTTCAGAATTTCATCTTTCTTGTCACTATTCTGTGAGACCAGAAAGTAAATAGTGTTACAGAGTATCACAACCTTCACTAGATGATCAGAAATAGGAGATATTTCTATACAGTAATGCAGGGTACAGACTACAGGCTTTTCACCCGATTATGGGGCCAATAACACAATAAATGACCATTCGGTTTGATGTATCATTAATGTGACGATGAACGATTATTGTTCCAAAGCACATTCTATCGTTTCATGTGATTTTATAACCGGACATAAAACCTCTATAAACGATAATATTTTTGCTTGATTTTTAAACTGAACTAAAATGTTGTCCCAATCCTGCAGTGTATACACACTCACGACCGGCGTGTCCATAGATCTCTATAGAGTCTGCAGAGTCTCCATCTTTTCAGCCGATGGTTATGACAGATGAAGAGCACAGATCTGACGGTAAAACGTGTATAGTGTGTACACATGTATCCACATGCTGATCGGGACTTTCAGTCGTTAACGATATCTCACCCGGAGAAATTGTCTGTAGTGTGTACCCAGCCTAATAAGTATTTAAATCTTTGGGCATTTTGGCATATTATTTCTACCGTTTTATATGATATTCTTCTGGACACTAGCCTTGTGATGTGATCACCTTTACCTCAATATAGCAGAGAACAATAGTTCGCTCAGCACAGTAAATTGTATATATAAGTTCGATTTTGGCGGCATGTGTCCTAAAATGCTGAAAGTTGGGAGGTATGTCCCCCGATCGCCATTGCAGGAATCTCTGCCAATTCAAGGGTGTTTATAGGGGAAGTAGACCAAAACACCCATTGGGATGGACACATACCCTTTCGGAGGAGGCTTGGTCGTACCCCGTTTTATACATTTTAAACGTTGGGGGGGTTTCCACTAAACCCTGCGTTTTTTTTGTTTTTTTTGTTACTCGTCTAAAAATACAGCACATTCCCTGCTTCTTGACCCACAGGGCAAACGGTCATAGAGGGTGTTACTTAATTGCACCTAAGTGTAGTGAGGGTATGTTTGTAAAATATTTAGAACCCCCACACTCACATAAAAAAAAATTAATTAATAAATGAAATTAATTACCCATCCACACACTGCAAATGACTGAAGCACAATAATAAAAGATGGCATTTGCTTGGAATGACAGCTGGGTATTGCTTAGGAGAGGAGAGTATTGTAGTTACAAATGTTCTTAATACTTACACACAATGCGGGGAACTCTTTCTTAGCCATATCGCACAGCTCATCCTGACTCAATGTACTAGCGTTTCCATCCTTACCAGCGTACTTGTTAAATATGTCAATCATAGACACCATAATTGTTTGGAGGTTGAGAGCCATTGTGTCTGAGGAGACATGTTATTGAAGATATTTACCACACAGACAGAGGAACAAGGCTTGACCCTACCACCAGTTTCCTCAAAGCACACCAGAGTTGCAAAATAATAGTTGGCTGTATTAGCAGTAATTAACCGATAGTGTCATCTACAACAGAGTCTGCTGTAAGCCCATTGGGAGGATAAAACAAGCAACCAGCTAAGAAAATCAGTGCCCAATCTCCCAGAATGTCCAGGAGACTCCTCCTGAACTTAGGGTCCCCGGGAAGGTACATCACCCTCCGGCCCCCCACTAATCGATGATGCGAATTGCACCATTTAGTTTGTCCTGTCCCTCATCTGCCACTTGGACCCTCATTCGTGGGATTTCAGGGAGGGGAGGTCTAACAAGTTAGCACAAATGGGTAAGACTTAGCAAATCTCTTGTAGAGCACATTGGGAGGATAAAACAAGCAACCAGGTAAGAACATCCGTGCCCAGAATGTCCAGGAGACTCCTGAATTTAGGGTCACCGGGAAGGTACATCACCCTCTAGCCCCCAACTAATTAGTGATGCTTATTGCAGCATTTAGTTTGTCATGTCCCTCACCTACCACTTGGACCCTCACTCTGGGATTTCAGGGAGGGGAGGTCTAACAAGTTAGCACAAATGGGTAAGACTTAGCAAATCTCTTGTAGAGACATAATGACTGGTTGTACTACCACTGACTATCTGGTTGTGCTGTTTATAGGCTGGGTAGTATATTACTACTACTAGTATATTACTACTATGCAGGGTAGGTGTGTGCTGGTGATAATACTGGAACACAACCAGGGTTTGTTACTACATTTACAACTTTTGTCTGGGGAGAGTATAAACCCCTGGAAGCCTGGCTAATGTTACCTCACAAACACAAGTATTTAGTGGATTCCCCTGTTAATGAACATTCATATCCACTTAAACCTATCAGTATCTGTGCCTCACTAAGGGTTAACATGTCGGCATCAATCTCCAGCTCACAAGTAGGTAGGTTACAAACAACTTTAATATTTACTTACTTTTCCCCAGCAGAGTTGTTAATAGCACTTTGACACAAATCATGTTATTACTATAACCATGTATTGGGTAAGGAGATCTTATGAAAAATATGGAGGATTTACATCTTATAGTTAACGGAAACAATAATCTTGAATTTTTAAATGACAGTGCAGTTAGGTTGAGTTTTTGGCGTTCCTTTCCCTCTCCCCCTCATTCCGTAGCCGGCAGGGTCCATAGGAGATACACAGTGTAAGCCTAACCCACCATTCTGATCATGTTACAGGTTTTAAATGACTATACTGCAATATATGTTGATATGCAAAGCAATTCTCCGGACACATCAACCTTTAGTAAATATCAGATTAGTTACAGGAAAATGAGAAACAGGACATTTTAGTATCGAGTGCAAATGAGATGGTCTGCAAGGAAAACACATGCAAACACTGAGTACACATTCATTACAAGTGTCCTCAGGTAACTAAAGATTTGCTATGCCAGGCTGGAGGGGAGAGTGTTGATACTATGCCAGGCTGGCAGAGAGAGTGTAGATACTATGCCAGGCTGGAGGGGAAAGTGTAGATACTATGCCAGGCTGGAGGGGAGAGTGTAGATACTATGCCAGGCTGGCAGAGAGAGTGTAGATACTATGTCAGGTTGGATGAGAGAGTGTAGATACTATGCCAGGCTGGATGAGAGAGTGTAGATACTATGCCAGGCTGGATGAGAGAGTGTAGATACTATGCCAGGCTGGAGGGGAGAGTGTATATACTATGCCAGGCTGGAGGGGAGAGTGTAGATACTATGTCAGGCTGGAGGGGAGAGTGTAGATACTATGCCAGGCTGGCAGAGAGAGTGTAGATACTATGCCAGGCTGGAGGGGAGAGAGACTGTATACTATATACCCAGCTGTAGGGTGACAAGGGATAGTATATACCTACAGATGAAGCTGCAGGAATTGGGGACTTCCTGTGCAGGGGTAAGAATGGAGAGTCAGGGTAAGAGCACAGATAGTTCAGAGAGGGTGTCTACATAGGGAACAGACAATGTAACACAATCTACTGAGACATCACTTACCAGATAAAGAGGTGCTGCAGAGTGGAGAGGGGGATACAATCAGTGTGCTCTCTTAGAGGGAATGCCTAATATATAGACAAGTGTGATGCTGCCCCTCCCTGTGTATATCTGTGGGTGTGACTCACTCCTCACTGGTCACCTCTCTTCTACTGGAATTTACTATCAGACCATCTGAAAACCGTGTCTTTAATGTGTGTACCTGAGGAGCTTAACCCCTTCCTGGCTGAGTGATCACACCAAGAGCTGTATATACACGCAGATACAGCACAATGTGTGCTTGTAATTAAAGGCTTTTAGTCTACCAACAAGCAGGATACATTGCTGTTAAAGTACCTGTATTTACGCCATAATTGCACACGCTATCTTCTTATTCTATTTCTGTATACGCTTGTGTTGGGGTATCGGAGTTCACCGATACTTCTATCAATCATCTTCAATGTCAGTCAGATCTTCCTTTGATTTTCAGTCGACTGGTGAACAGAAAAGTACTCAACACCTGTATGATATAATGCTGAGCAGATTTTATTCTGTTCCAATTTGAGACCGCTTCAGCGTTTATATTTATACATATAAGTCTAGGGGTATGGATGCGGAACAACCAATTATAAGACAGTAGATTATGAAAGTCAATCAACAATTATATATATTGCAGTTTTCCAACAAAGTTCAAACAATTTTTTCTTTTTTCTGCATTATCTCTCTCCAGGTTTTCTGCCAATATTCTTGTGCTGCCCCCAGCTTTGAGTTCTTGGGTTTTATCTGTAAAGAACATCTCGCTTTGCTGCCTGTCCTTGGTCTGTTTCTGTTCATGGGAACATCCTGCTATGTAGTTTCACAACCTTGAATAATTCGTCTTTAAAACTGAACATAATATCTGCTAATTTCTCTTAAGGTTATAGCATAACATATTAGTTTCTAATGCTTAATATATGATAGATATTAAATCAATAATAATAGAATTTTACCCTTACACTCCTCTCTTTGATTAAATATCTACTATTAACTTCTACCTATCGGTCATGGCGATACTCAGCAGAAGACAGTTAGTACCTACCTTTACACCATATGGTATCTTAAGGTAGAACAATAATTCATTAAGCACATATCTCTGGTACTTTATCACCATAACTTTTTTTTCCCTATTTAATGTTTTATCTAGGTGCATAGAGGGCAATACTTTGCTGATATCTATTTAAATGCTTTCTTGTATTGCATGTTAAGTAGCAGTTCCATATAATCATTATAGTTAGTACAAGAAGAATTAGTAACAATGGATGAATCAAGATATTCATGCTTTCTTCATGGAATAAGATCCATTAACAAATATGTCCCACTAATGATGTGACAATTCATTTTTCAATTTTATCCTACAATTGTCTGTCCATGCTGCTGATATGTTTTTTTTAACCAACTTAGTATCTGACCCAGGGTCCACGCCTGCCATAGGATTCTCATCAACACTATCACAAAAAGAATATAAATTTGCATTCTGGTTCCTCGATGGTCACTGTCACCTCTTGTTGCAGGCTGTGCAGGTTTTTTTCTTCTTCTTCGGTTTGATTGCTGACCATTGTTCATAATGTTCACTGTTTGTCTCAGGCATTAAACTTGCACAAATTTCTGTGATCATTACTGGTTCAGGAAGCTCATTTCCTGTAGGAACAACAATCGAATGTCAGTAATTTTTTAATCAGCCATATAACAATTTTCACTACCACATATACGATCAACAGGATTGCTAAACCCTTTGCTACTAATGCCAATATTCTCAATATACAAAATGAATCATTGCTGACAACTTTGCTAATGAGGTTATGCATCTGCACAAAGGCATTTTCAGAGTTTACTCTCCTATGAGTGCAAATTGTTGAGCGCTCCTTCCCCTTCTGTTTCTCACAGTGGCATAGAAATTTTTTCACTTATCTGTCTGTTTTACTCTGGGTTAGGGAGGCCTTGATCCCTACTTCAGTCACAACTATTCTGGTAAGACATATCAATACCATAAGACAGTCATTTCTATTTATCAGAACAAAACTTCCCTGATTTGAAGACTTTGCAGTGTGATACGTGAATTTAGGTGTCCTTTTTCCCTGTACTTTTACTGCCATGGGAGTTGTCAACAGGACTTGATAAGGACCTTTGTATCTGGGTTCAAGACGTCTCCTGACGTACTTTCTCACGACCACCCAGTCCCCAGGTTGCAGTCTTTCGGTACCTGTATCAAATTAGGGTCTGGAATGGAAGAAAACACTTCACCATGTATTTCAGTTAGTTGTTTCTGTAATAAGGCAACATAGTTCAACAAATCACATTGTACAAGCTGTAGTTGCTATGGAAAATAACAGCCTGTTCTGTGTGCTGTGCCAAACAGTATCTCATTTGGTGCTAAACCTGTGTCTCTTCATAAGTGTAGTTCTAATGTTAAACAGAACTATTGGTAAACATTCTAACCAAGTCTTTTTGGTTTCTTGCATCATTTTCTGTAGTTTTAATTTAATGTCACAATTAAGTCTTTCTACCCGCCCACTGGCTTGTGGCCTATAAGGAGTGTGAAAAGCTTGCGATACTCCCAAGTCCTTCATTACATGCTTCATTATCTCTTATGTAAAGGTTGTACCTCTATCTGATACAATAACTTCAGGTATGCCATATCTACAGATGACTTCTGAGTTTAATTTCTTTGCTGTATTTTTGGCAGTAGCTTTAACTACTGGCCACACCTCTGCCCAATGGCTGAAAATGTCTGTGGCTACTAACACATACTCATAGGTACCACATTTAGGAAGTTGTATATAGTCGATCTGAAGTCTCTGAAAGGGATAGAAAACCTTTGGAATGCTTCCTCCTGGGGTCTTTACTCTTTGCCCTGGATTGTGTATCACACATATCCAGCAAGCTGCCACATAGTTTGTGGCCGCAGGGTTGAATCCAGGGGCAATCCAGTTTTTCCATACCCTATTAGTCATTGCTTCTTTGGAATGATGTACTTGTCCATGTGCAATTTGAATCATTACTGGGTATATAGCTCTTGGTAGGCACCATTTATTTTCTTTTGACCATATTCCTTTCTCATCAAGCTGTGCACCTTCTTTTTCCCACTTTTTCTTTTCTTACTTTGATGCTTGTTTCTGAAAGTCTTTAAGGCTTTGTAGGTCTGGAAATTGAAATTCGTCTGCCTCCCCTTCCATTGAGTCTGCTAGAAAAGTAGTATTCTTTTGTTGGAGGGCTGCCTTTTTTGCTGTGTGATCTGCAAAAGTATTTCCTCTTGCTTCTAGAGTTTGTTCTTTAGTGTGAGCTTGAACTTTTATAATTCCCACTTGTTTAGGGAGTTCCAATGCTTTAAATAGCTCATTAATCAAATTGGCGTGTTTGATGGGTTTTCCATTTGACCCTTGAAAGTCTCTACTTTTCCAAATGGGACCAAAATCTTGCGCCACTCCCCAGGCATAACGTGAATCTGTATATACATTGGCAATTTGTCCTTTTGTATATACACAAGCCTTAGTTAGAGCTATCAATTCTGCTTCTTGTGCTGATGTTCCATTAGACAGTGTTCCTGATTGAAGCACCTCTTCCTCAGCAGTGATGGCATAGCCTGTGTATGGAACTCCATCCACATAATATCTAGATCCATCTACATAAAGAGTTAGTGTTGCATCTAAATGTGGTGTGTCAGTGACATTTTGCAAAGCTGAAGTTTCTAATTTCATAAGTTCCAAACAGTCATGTGAAAATTTTTGTGTGTGTATTTCTTCAGCTTCTTCAGTTTCTGCTTCAGACGCTTCACTCAGGTCCTTATATCCCCTGTCTAATGATTCATCTCTTTTGTGACTCCCCTTACTCCCCTCTTCTGAATCATCAGTGGGGAGCAGGGTTGCTGGATTGAGGACTGTGCATCTGGTAATTGTTACATGTGAGGCGCTGAGTAAGGCTACCTCATATTTAGTTAGTCTAGCTGCAGACAAATGTCTTGTCCTTGCTTGATGTAGAATTTCTGTGACTGCATGTGGAATTTGAATAAGAAGTGCATGGTCCAAAACCATATCTGCTACCTTTTCTTTTAGTATTGCTGCTATTGCTTTTATACATGATGGAGAGCCTCTTATAACTGGATCGAGTTGTGCCGAATAATAGGCCAGTGGTCTTTGTTTCGTTCCATGTTTCTGTGTGAGGACTCCTAGAGCATGTCCTGACTGCTCTTGGCAGAACAATGTGAATGGTTTCAGGTAGTCTGGTAGTCCAAGTGCTGGTGCAGTAGAGATAGCGTGTTTCAAGGCTTGTACTGCATTTTCTATTTCAGTTAAACTTTAACTCTTTCAGTTGTAAGATGTCTTGCTCCTGCAGAGATGCAATGTCCCAAAAATGTTACTTTTTCCTGTACCAGTTGCAACTTGCTTGGTGATACTCTGCAGTCTCGTTCAGCCAGGAAACAAAGTAATGACAGTGTTTCTGCTTTGCATTCTTCTTCAGTTTCCGCAGCCACAATGAGGTCATCTACATATTGGACAAATTAAGTAGTTGGATTGATAGGCCTCCATCCTTGGAGAATTAGTGCCATTGCTTCTGAAAATTCTGATGGGCTGGTGGCTCCTCCTTGAGAAAGTCTTGTCCAACAGTATTGGTTTCCATCATGGGTGAAGGCTAGAAGAAGTTGACTATCTTCTGTAATGGGGACTGAGAAAAAAGTGTTTGCCAAGTCTATTACTGAGAACCATTTTGCAATTAGAGGTAAGATGGTAGAAATCTACACTTTTCTTACTCACCATACGGAATTTAGATCAGCAATTCTCTGGACATCAGTGGAGTCTGGCATCAGATGTGGAGATATTGGGGCATCCCGGATGAGCCCCCAGAAATGTTGGGGTATCGGAGTTCACCGATACTTCTATCAATCACCTTCAATGTCAGTCAGATCTTCCTTTGATTTTCAGTCGACTGGTGAACAGAAAAGTACTCAACACCTGTATGATATAATGCTGAGCAGATTTTATTCTGTTCCAATTTGAGACCGCTTCAGCATCTATATTTATACATATAAGTCTAGGGGTATGGATGCGGAACAACCAATTATAAGACAATAGATTATGAAAGTAAGTCAATCAACAATTTTATATATTGCAGTTTTCCAACAAAGTTCAAACAATTCTTTCTTTTTTCTGCATTATCTCTCTCCAGGTTTTCTGCCAATATTCTTGTGCTGCTCCCAGCTTTGAGCTCTTGGGTTTTATCTGTAAAGACCATCTCGCTTTGCTGCGTGTCCTTAGTCTGTTTCTGTTCATGGGAACATCCTGCTATGTAGTTTCACAACCTTGAATAATTCGTCTTTAAAACTGAACATAATATCTGTTAATTTCTCTTAAGGTTATAGCATAACATATTAGTTTCTAAAGCTAAATATTTGATAGATATTAAATCAATAATCATACAATTTTACCCTTACACTTTTTACATTACCATACGCATTTACACTTTACCTCTTATGACAGCGCCAATAACTGCGCCAATTCAGCTCCATTTCCAGTGCTAAAAGTCTTCAGCACCATTTCCATGCTAACACTATCTCTACAAAGCTGTTTCAAGCTCCTCCTCCCACTGAGGTTAACAAAATACGCCAAAAAATAAAAACAGTAATATTTCAAAGCTATGTTTCAAACTCCTCCTACAACGCCGTGGCTAACAAAAATATTCCCTACACTATTCTAAAGTTCCCTATTATTTGATACCAGCTACAGCGCAGCTTCTCTGCGCCATAACAAAACTCATTGTTACCCCTCTACCGAATTAGGTTTACAATATAACAGTAATTTCACCTCGATATCCAAGGCTCGCCAATGTTAAAGGACCTGTATTTACACCATAATTGGGCATGCTATCTTCTTCTATTTCTGGATACACTCGTTCCATTACCATACGCATTTACACTTTCCCTCTTATAACACGCCTACTTCAGACCTTTAAACCTAATTTACTGTTTCACACAGATCTATATATATAATATCTCCTGTATCAAAACATTATAAATTCATAACCACAACGCAGATACATAAGTATGAAATAGAATCTTTACTTGTACAATAATGTAATAATATAATTTCAATAACATAATCTTACACACAATACATATAATAGATGGCATTCTGTGTGTCGGTACAATATTTTATTAATTTCTTCCTAATTATGCATGTGTGTGTATGTGCATGTGACTGTGTATATGTATTTTAGACCATAAATAAACTCCTTCTTGCAATGTAAAGTCACCATCCAAAATGGCTTGCTTACAATGCTTTGCTACACGCATCTGTTGGCTCAACGGCCTAACTTACTAACAAAGTCAGCAACAGGCCCTTAACTCATTACAACCAGTCCACCACAAATAGCTCTCTATTCAGCAGTTATCACACAATGTCCACTAATATTTCTTGTCTAACAGGGGAGGAGATATCTACAAACTTTCCAGCAACATCCAAAGAAGTCTTTCCATCTTAAAGTTATCACACATCTGTTTAACTAGTAGCCATTACACACATAGGGAGGGGAGGGAGATGAGTGCACACACCAGCCAGACAAGCTTCCAAATACAGTCAGTATTTAAATCAACAACCAGAACTTCAATATATATTTACAGTGTTACACAATACAGTATGAATCTTTATCATACTTGCCAACTCTCCCGGAATGTCCAGGAGACTCCCGAAATTCGGGTAGGTCTCCCGGGCTCCTGGGAGAGCAGGCAAATATCCCGCATATGGCATCTTGCTCCTCAAAATGACGCGATTCGCGAGGAATCGCATCATTTTGGCCCCGCCCCCTGCGATAAAAACTGCATTTTGTTGTGGGGGGCGTAGCCAAAATGACGCAAATTACCCCGCCCTCCAACCACTCCCCCCTGCCTGGGATCTCCCGGAATTAACTTACCAAAGGTTGGCAAGTATGATCTTTATCTAGTAGATATTCACAGAGAAGCCACACTATAGCTACATCAAATACAATACTATTCAAGTATGAAGTCTATTGTATTGGCACAATCAAACTCCTAAGGTTTTACTAATTTCAAACTCATAAATTGCATTACTTCTTAAGCACACTAACATTTACTACAATAACAAGATCGAATTCTATGACTCTCCCGTGCAACTTCACTTTCTATGCTTAATGTTACCCTAAACAAAACACTTCTTCAAAGCTACACCACATGGTCTGTGACTCTATAGCAAAGCTTACAACACAGCTTATGGCAGCTCCTATAGTCTATAGCTTAACCATTTAAAGCAATAACAATACACAGTGTACATTTTGCTCATATTTAAATCTATTTCCGCATGTTCAAAACATTACCGGCGCCAGGTAGGGCGCATGTAGCAAAATCCTTGTTTCTGTCCCTTTCCAAATTGGGAGAGAAAACCTTATGTCTGTCTATTTCCAAATCCAGTTTTCAAGAGTCTTCAGAACGGTTCATTACAAAACTCTGTGGGATGGGCTGATATATTTGATTGGAGGCCAATTATTTTGATATGTAAATATACATAGCCTCACACTTCTCTTCATAGTTGCTAATTCCGTTTATAACAAGCGGAATCGGACTTGTTTTTTTTAAGTTGACGGTTTTTTTTTGCTTGTCAGGGGTTGCGGGTTTTTGGGCTTTACAAGCTCAGGTTCATCGCTATTAAAACACTTTAGTTTGTTACAAGAAAAAGCTTTATTGCCTTGTGTATAAGAACGTTTCAGTGTTGGACGTTGCTGGTCTCTTCTTAAGTGGGCCTGTCCTCAGCTGTTGGCAGGTGTGTATTAGCGGGACCTCTCAGCTCGAATTTGTAGCTGCAACTTGCAATAAGCGCACTACGTGACCCTGAATCCTGGGCAACAGGATTGAAGGGAGCAGCAGAATTGGGAAGAGGTGAGAGAGTCCCGGGGACTTAAGAACAGGGTCGGGTTGGACCGGGGGACAGGGGGGCAGCGGTCCCCCGGGCCGCTCTGTCTAACGGCCGTTCGGGCCACCCCCCCCCCCCCCCCCCGTGGATGCAATACTGGCTGAATACTACCGTCATCCGCATCCACGCGATGCGGGCGCTTCAGCGCACAGTCAGCCGCGTCATAATGACGCAGCCGCATCGCGTGTCATGTGATGCGGCCGCCTGTGCGCCACCCGAGCTGCAACCTGCCAGCCCGCGCCTGCTTAAGAACGTGTGAAATACGAATCTCTTGGAGTGGTTTAGTGGGGAACCTGTGCAGGAATGCACGGGGTAGGTATAGCTGAGGGCCCCAGTAACCAGGGGGATATAAAATGGAGAAAGAAGTCTCTTGTGTCAGTACGTCTGTCTGTAGTATGTGTCTTGTACCGAATATTCTCTCTGTATACTGTATATTATATTTATATGTGCTCTGTCTGTATGTAGAATATTAGTATCACTGAGCCTGGCAGATGTAGGGCACAGCCAGGACCATTCCAGGATTTAAGATGTGACCGCGTTTATGGGTTAACATTAACACAAATTGCCTAAGGTGAGACTGCATGTCCTCTGACTGCAAGGAAACCGAGTATTATTCCAATTACATTCACTTGTAATCTTGTATTTGTCCCTGACTGGTCACCTTTCATAGTAGATGAATAAAGTATTGAATTTATTAACTCTCATTCAATGCATCTTAATAGGAGTGAGAACATTGGTCGATGTTTTACTGTACGAGATGCTGAATGAAGCATGATATAGTATTTTATTTGTATTTTATCCAATGATCTATTGAGGAAACATTGAAGACAGATTGTAGAAATCTTTATATGTATTTATTTAATAATGAACAATAAACGTTGTAGTTTTCAGTACATTAACACCCCTGTCCCCTGTAAGTTGGGCTTTTTGGGGGCTTTTTAGGATTGGTTTGGGCTTGTATTTTACATAGCGGTTGCTTGTTTTTCATTTCAGAGTTGGCAACCCTGCTTCTCTTCAGACAAAAGCGATGTACCTTGACATAGTGGGGGAGAAGAGACAATAATTATTTAAGGAAGGAAAATTTTATATATATATATATATATATATATATATATATATATATATATAAAATAATCAATAATATATATCTTCTTCAATTGCATATAAAAAGCATTTTATCTGTTGACATTAGAAATGTTATTTTAACCCACTGTCACTTTTTTGGAAACACATAAATAACTAAAAAGATAAAGCAATAGATCGGTGGTCATAAGGAATGTTGAAGCCAGTAATTTAAAGCATACTTGCCAACTCTCCCGAAATATCCGGGAGACTCCCGCCTTTTGCGAGAGTCTCCAGGGCGAGTGTGGCAATCCCCCGCATCTGGATAATTCTGCCCACTTCCTAGTGAAGTGGGCAGAATTAAGTCCCAAACGCCGCGATTCCCGGTGAATCGCGGCGTTTGTCCCCGCCCCCCGCTGTCAAATTACGCATTTTGCATGGGGCGGGTCCAAAATGACGCCATTTGGAACCCCCCCCCCCGTTACGCCCACCTCCTCTGCAGGCTCCCGGATTTCACCAACAGAAGGTTGGTAAGTATGATTTAAAGCTGAAGGTGGAAGCCACATAAATGCAGCCGATGAGAGTGGACATTGCTGATGGGTTCTTCACATTGATATCAGTCTATTTACCACACCCAGTCCAGCTACCTTCATATTACAACACTGATAAAGTCTGTCTATAGAGCAGCTACTGTAGTGGAAGTGTCTGCAGGCGTGCCCAGACCTGTACCCACTACTCCTGTCAGGGTGTGTCTGGAGCCTGAGGTTAAGCTTGTGACAGACGTGTTAAAGGATCTGTCTATGTGGATGGAGGCGTCTTACACACTCGTATTCTCCCCTGAGGTCAGGAGAATCCACTCCTGAAGCATCAACTTTCTCCCTCCGGATCACATAGCTGCAAAATGTCTGAATTCATATCTGGGCCGTCACGTTACTGGGTTGTGTTCACTCACGATTACACTGAATGTATATGTGGCTTGGTGAGCACAAGGCATGCCCGGGCCTTCAAATAATGCATGGTGCATATAATATGACCTGACTAATGGACGTGATCTGAATGCAATTCTATAGTATTATGAATGTCCACCTTCTTTACACCTGAGCTTATCTACCATCCTGCAGCTGGCCCCAACTTCCTCCATCTAAACTGTCCTGCTGATAGCAATAATAGTCCATTTTCCGCACTGTTCCTGCATTATCTGCAGTGTTCTGGCACAAGGAGTAATAGTCTGTATTATCTGCAGTGTTCTGGCACAAGGAGTAATAGTCTGTATTATCTGCAGTGTTCTGGCACAAGGAGTAATAGTCTGTATTATCAGCAGTGTTCTGGCACAAGGAGTAATAGTTTGTATTATCTGCAGTGTTCCGGTACTAATAGTAATAGTCTGTATTATCTGCAGTGTTCCTACACAAGGAGTAATAGTCTGTATTATCTGCAGTGTTCCGGTACTAAGAGTAATAGTCTCTATCAAGTCTGCAAATAAGATACAAGTGGGTCCCTTTAGTTGTTGTCTGGTTTTATCTCAGATCTTTTCTGCAACAAGCAGATGTCATGTGGCTGTTTGAAGTGAGATTTTTCTCTTTGCAGTTTTGCAGAGTGGGCCAACGCCCTACGAGTGAGTCACTTCTCAGCGATTCTCCCTCCAGCCACAAACACAACACAAACACTCCACTCCCAGACCCCGGGCTCTGTGCTCCGTCCTCCAGCCCCTCACATTAACACTTGGAGTGTGGGCATCTGGCTCTTATAGGGAGACCACTAGTCAGGACTAATGTCTACATGGTCTTGTGTATAACAGGAGAGGCCAGAACACTGCCAGGAATACATAGATCATATACCCTTATCGGGGATCAGGAATAATAAAGTAATTACTGAGGAATGTTTTTATGTGTCAAACATGCAGAAACGATGCTAACTCCATTTTATCCTTCCAGAGATTGCAAAGGTTTGTAATGTGGAGCACACTTTAGGGACAGTAGACGGCCCTGTTGAGAAGTACCACAACATAGGAATTACATGGGCTTTCTTTTAATTAGCAGATTAAAAATAAAAGCATCTTGCCCTCCTCCTTCCAGCCCTTGTAGGTAATCTGCTACTTTGCACATTAGCTGTTACTCTCCATTCTCTATAATGGTTAGTGATTGTTTCCCCTCACACTTGAAGCATGCACTCACTGATAGTCCCTGATATCAGTCTGGAACCATTTGTATAAGTCGTTGACGTCTATATAACGTTCCCTCCGGATCGTACTCTGTATGCAAGTTTCGATTCACCCCTCTTTGCACGGTGAAGCAGAGATATTCATTTTTACCAGACTTAAAGGGATTGTCCCCTTGCTTTCCATAATGCCCCACAACCGATTATGTTGCCCTACTGCAGCCGCTAGTACCAGGAAGGGCAGCAGAGAGCTTAATTTCAGTGGCCAAGCGTGGATGGGTGATGGAAACCTGCCCAGGGTGTTGGCGTCTGTTGACTGTAGAACCGAACAGGACAGGAGCGGTAACCAGTACGACCAGTTGGCAAATTCATTACACACCAGCCGTCCTTGGGAAGCCCTCTTCTCTTTCTGTCTGTGACTGAAGACTGATGTCTTGGGGGGAAGGGGGGGGGGGGGTCACTCTGTTCAAAATTAGACAACCTCCTTTAAGTGTCCCTGTTTGGTGATGTGAAATGTTGGGGTGTATGTTTAGACTTCACATGTACAATCTCTGCCAGCAAATGTGATCCAATCCTTTGTTTCCTGGTCCGTGGAATATTTAGTTGCTTAACCCACCATTGTGCAAGTCAAACGTGAAACAAAACAGCCCAAGAATAACATTAGCAGAGTGTGTTATTTCAGGCACAATATCCAGATCTGTTGATGTCATTTCCTGCTCTATCTAAAGTTTCCTATCCCACATTATGGAAAGGGATAATGTCATCTGCTGGTGTATCCTAACTACACTCTGCCCCTCCAGCACAATGCTGACATACTCCTTGTTGGGATTAGTTCTTACAGGCCCCTAGACAGGGCACAAATACAGCATCATAACTATGCTGCTCATTCCCCCCCCCCTTTGCCAATGCATTCATTCTGCTGCTTCTCCTAGACTGATATAAGAAGGAGGCCACTAGGACCTGGCCTCTATATTATACTCCGGCCACTAGGACCTGGCCTCTATATTATACTCCGGCCACTAGGACCTGGCCTCTATATTATACTCCGGCCACTAGGACCTGGCCTCTATATTATACACCGGGCACTAGGAACTGGCTCCTATATTATACTCCGGCCACTAGGACCTGGCCTCTATATTATACTCCGGCCACTAGGACCTGGCCTCTATATTATACTCCGGCCACTAGGACCTGGCCTCTATATTATACACCGGGCACTAGGAACTGGCTCCTATATTATACACTGATCATTAGGAACTGGCCTTTATATTATGCACTGGCCTCTATTTTATGCATTGGGCACTAGGACCTGGCCTCTATATTATACTCCGGCCACTAGGACCTGGCCTCTATATGATACACCGTCCACTAGGAACTGGCCTCTATATGATACACCGTCCACTAGGAACTGGCCTCTATATTATACACCGTCCACTAGGAACTGGCCTCTATATTATACACCGGGCACTAGGAACTGGCCTCTATATGATACACCGTCCACTAGGAACTGGCCTCTATATTATACACTTGCCACTAGGACCTGGCCTCTATATTATACTCAGGTCACTAGGACCTGGCCTCTATATTATACACCGTCCACTAGGAACTGGCCTCTATATTATACACCGTCCACTAGGAACTGGCCTCTATATTATACACTGATCATTAGGAACTGGCCTTTATATTATGCACTGGCCGCTAGGAACTGGCCTCTATATTATACACCGGGCACTAGGAACTAACCTCTATATTATACACTGGCCACTAGGAACTGGCCTCTATATTATACACTGGCCACTAGGAACTGGCCTCTATATTATACACTGGCCACTAGGAACTGGCCTCTATATTATACACTGAAAACTAGGAACTAGCCTCTATAGTATACACTGGCCGATAGGAACTGGCCTCTTTATTATACACCGGGCACTAGGAGCTGGTCTCTATATTACGCACTGATCATTAGCAGCTGGTCTCTATATTATACATTATGACCATTAGGAACTGGCCCATTATAATTCTGTGATATGTGCCTAGAAAAAGTTTCTCCCTTGTGTCCAATGTGTAATGTTGCCAAGTCTGATTCCTTGATCTTACATTGATTCTAGACAGGAATATCACAAGCGAGGGGGGCAGGGTGCTTGTTACTCAATAGCTGTAACTGAATTTCTGCTGCAATATATTTCATCACAGGAAATATATATTGTTTGGTTTTTTTGGCTGGGCAGAGCATCTTGCAATGTAATGCAGCAATCGTATTTCCAGCAATGCGGTTCTAGCTGGCGAAGAGGACGGGACATGCAGGGATTCAAGAGGTTAATAGCCCTAGAAGAACAGGTGCAGCTCTCTACCATGTTATCATCCAAGCAATCTATCTGCTGGCTGTAGGGATGGTTAGTAAAAAGGGATTTGGTGTAAGAATATAGCCTGAGGTTTGATTTAAAAGGTTAAACCCTTTAGACAGACTTGTTCTAAAAATGTCATTTCAAAAGTCTAGGGGGAGTTTCTGACGATATCTGTTCTCAAGAAAAACAAGTGTTGCAGGAAAAAGGTGCGTGTAGGGAGCACAGGACGAGCCCTCAGCCATAATCTGCAGCCCTAATCCCCTGCAACCTCATGACCACTCTATGTTGTGCTGGATATTGACCCTTGCTCCATTTATTTGCATGTGTATTAGTTAATTCACTTTATTAAATGCTTTAAAACGTGGTAATGTGACCTGTATAACTGTTTCTGGTCCTTAAGCATCAGAATAATTCTGCCTCGCACCTCAAGTCTTGACAAAGTACAAAGGAAAAGTACTTCCCTCACCTGCTTACACACTACCAAATAAATTAAACTGTGTATCGGATACATGGTAAACTTGTGTTTGGATTGTAGATTATCCGTTCTCACAGTTGAGTTTGGACACCTGTGTCTGGCATTGTATACCCGGTGGGGTCATTCAGTGGGCACGTATTTGCTGGAAGGAGGGTAGAACTGGTTTTATTCTTAGGACAATGGTTGTTAAACAAAATAAGGATTAATGGTGCCCAGGGAGTGGACTGCGCTGTATTCTGTCCCGTGTTTGCTCTCGGTGTGTTGTTAAAGGTCTAGTAAACACATAAAGTTGAAAACAAGTTCAACTAGAAATCGGAGCTCGACGGGACAATGTTAGGATACAAACCACTGGCATCTAAAGGCCATGTAGGGAGGACAATGGGATATGTACAATCTACTAACCCCTTCTAATAGTAGCAGTAAGTGGTACTGACAAATTTGGGGTTTTATACTGAAAAATAATCAGTGAAATGAAATATGTCTGATTGTGATTATTTTAATGGGCTGATGCAGGTTGGGACATATGTCAGTTTGCGAAGTGTAAGAAATGTGGGCACATGACTTTTTTTGTAATGTCTTTCTTTCATTAATGATTATTAATCGGTGTTGATGTCTTTAATAATTTTATTTTTTCCTATGCGCTCTGATAGGATTTTATGTATACATCTGCATGTGCGTATACTACAGTGTGTTGTGTCTGTCTGCATACGGCAAGTGCCGTACAGGCAGAACGTACTTACACCCGTATTCCACTACAAACGTTTGTTGAGAGCCTCTTCTTGAGCCTGCTGCAATTTCTGCCCATTTTAAAAAAGCGTAAATTGCGTTCCTTAATGAATCAGGTCCAGAGTGTCAGAATATAAGAGAAAGACTGACAGAATTCCTACAATTGTCCTTGCTCCGTTTGTATGCCCAAGAGAGGAAATAAAAGATGTAAGTGGGAATTCTTCAAGAGAAGGAACAAAAACTGGAAAAAATTTTTAAAAAAAACTGAAGGAACATTTGGACTAAAAACTGAGAAAAAAGTAATGAAAATAAGATACTATTTGTTTTGCCAGGATTTCCCTTACTAAGACTAGAAACATTCAGGATAAGTCTGGGCAGTAGTCAGCGAACTCCATTGTTGTAATAATTGATTCTACCAATACCCATCACAGGAAGTCTCAAAGCAAACTCTCAATCAAATGTGATTGTGAGGAAAATGGGGCTCAATTCAGAGTCATAGAAGAGTAGGTTGCAGATTCCTGTCCCTGTATCTCTTCTATATTTCGAGCAAATAATATTGGCACATTGACAGCACTGTGGCTTAGTGGTTAGCACTTATGCCTTACAGCACTGGGGTCATGAGTTCAATTTCCGACCATGGTCTTATCTGTGTGGAGTCTGTATGTTCTCCCCTTGTTTGCGTGGGTTTCCTCCGGGTGCTCCGGTTTCCTCTCACACTCCAAAAACATACTGGTAGGTTAATTGGCTGCTATCAAATTGACCCTAGTCTGTCTGTGTGTGTGTGTGTGTGTGTGTGTGTGTGTGTGTTAGGGAATTTAGACTGTAAGCTCCAATGGGGCAGGGACTGATGTGAATGAGTTCTCTACAGCGCTGTGGAATTAGGGGCGCTATATAAATAAATGGTGGTGATGATGACTTAGTTTTCCACATCTTACGTTGCCTACTTAACATTGTGATATCGCCGGTGATATTGGCAATTTGCCTGAAGTTATGGCACCGAATTTAACACAGTGCCGGATAATGATTCATGTTTTAAATTTCGGTCAGAAGATGAGTGCTCGTGGGCCGTGTGCGCAGACGTGACCGCGCTGACGGGCCGCAGTGTGAATTGGACGGGATCTGGACGTTTTTATGTTATCGAACTGTAAAGTGATAAAGCACCAAGCATTAGAATTGACCCATTGTATGGACAGCTTAAATTGGGGGTTGTAAGCTGCCATGAAGTGGGATGACCCCTTAATGATTAAAAAATAAAATTAAAAAAAGCTTTGCAAAACAGTGGTTAAGACAGTAAGTATACAAATTGTTACAAGTTTGCTACCATAACCTTCAATTCTAAGAATTGTTGAATTACCGGCTTACTGTTTTCTGTTGAATTGTCAGGCAGCCAAGCCGGTTCTACAACAGGTTTTTCCATCAGGTTTTAAATTATCCGATAATTGCAGAAGAAAATGTCTACGCCCAAGGAAAGCAAATAGGTCTAAATATATATATAAGTCTTTACACTGCCACGTATTATATCTCTGCCAATCTCTTCTTTTCAAATGAGATACAAGTTCAAATAAATATCTGTAGGGTTGACAGAAACTACTTCCTCTAGCATACTATAACACAACTATAGTCCTCTTACCGTAAAGAACCCTTTAAGAATCTAAAAATAAAGACCTTTATCTTAGTCTGTAAAGTGATGTCAGCAGTTGTACATCCAGCTGACCAGATGAAGTACTCTCTATACATTGACAGTATTACCCCAGCTGAGTTTACAGAAGGTGGTGAAGTCTAGAAATCACTTGTCCGCATTGGAATAGAGATAACTTACTGACCCCCTTCATTTAATTCCTGGAGTGCCTACAAGCTATTGTCTTGTCTAACAAGGGAAGTGGAAACTGTCTAAGTGTTGCAGAGATCGCCATTTACTTCTCAGCCTGTCCCACCACCAATGCTTTTCAATAAAGCCCCGCAAAACGGGGGTGGGGTGGGTTGGCTATTGGGACAGGGGTGGGGGTAAATTGTACCTGGGGGAATAAAAGATTATTATCTTAAACTTCAGTGGTCCTTTTAATGAAAAGGTCTGACGTGAGATTATTCTCTTACACTAGTTTACAATGAAGTAAACTACCACTTTTGTGCCGCTTTTCTGCAGTAAAGAACCCTAACGTGGATGGATTGTTCTCACTGGTTCTCAATGGATAATATATAACAGAATGTAGGTAAATACTTGATTTCCATGGGCGTCATTGCACCCTGACTTTCTGTCAAACGTCACATCCTATTTTTATAAATTCTACGCAACCAACATATAATTAACACACAAGCAATCATATTTATACATGGCCAATAAGGGCATTAGCCACTGGCCTAGTGGTAGAGTGGGCCCATCTATAGGTCCTAAAGGAGCTTCTAACATTAGATTGTAAGCTCTAGTGAGCAGGGCCCTGTTCTCATAATGTTTGCTCACCAACCACACTGCGCACCTCCTTCGTGGGCCCTCTGCCCATTGTCTCCACTCCTACATTAGTTGCGCCCACGCTAATGGGCAGAGGTTTCATTATTGTCCTGAATATACCCCTTACACCCCAGTAGCTGTGGTGAGAGTTGCAGAGTTATTCGGTCACTGTTTCACTGTGCGCTGTCTTGTTGTTTGCCCCTCTCTACGGCTCTGCGGACCACATGTGGTGTCCTATAAATTAAAGGTTATTTTTAATAATAACATTATTCTATTATCTCCGTGTTGTAATTGATTGATGTTGTAAGTGATTATAAAGCTTTTCTGCTACATAGTACAGTTTTAGCAGCTGTCTCAGCCTGTATCTAGCGTTATCTGCTGCTAAACTGGGTGTCCACAAGTCGGCAGCCTTGGAGTCTTAAGAAATATGTACTTTTAAGGTTGGTGGATTGATATATGTAAGACAGAACCCAGACCCCCTAATTCTACTCTCATCTCTGCACGTTAATGGAATGTGACTGAAAAGGGAACGGTGCAGTGACCACGAGGCAGTGACTCATCTGGTTCACTGCCCAGAGGACGAAAGGTAAGGGGAGAGGCAGGTAAGCTGAAGACACATAGGGAGGAGATGGTCATAACGGTTCTGCCCACTAGGTGGCACTCAACTCACTTCCTGCTAATAGAACCAAGACAGGATTTCTTTAATCATGCACAGGTGAGTTAATCTATTTGGCTGGATGAGTAATTATCCCACCTGTTTCTACAGACAGAAATCCTGAAAACATGACCTGTTAGTAGCTCTTGAGGACTGAACTTGGACACCTCTGACTTTGTCCCTCCTCAAATTCTTTAGCACAGTGACAAGGAATACCCTGTACCTGACGTGTAGAAACGTGTAGAAATTGCAGTTCAACAACAATCTTCCAAGAGCTTAATGAACATACAGTACATTGTTTTAATCTTTGTTGCTGTTGTTTGAGCACTTTCTTTGCAAAACACCTGAAGTACAAGTTGTCTAATATAAAATCTCTATCTGCAAATAACATTCACAAATATATATTTAAACATTTCTAAGTTTTAATATCAACAATTTTATTTTAAGAAAAATGCAAAATCCAGACAAAATCAGCTCCTCCCACAAACCGTAAATTCACCCAAACCATGCCAGCAGTCCGTCCGAATCACACCCACACTCTCATGAAGCCACGCCAAGTTAACATATTGTTTCAATGTATTGCTCTTATCAGCACAGCGTGCCTGCTGTATAATATTGTACATTCTAGTGTGTAGTATGTGATGTGTACAGAGTGGATGTGTCACACTGGAACAGGAACACACATGTAAGTTAGCAGGTTGGCCACCGCTCAAACATTCACTAGGATCGGTGCAGCATTTCAAGTGCTTATTTGCATTTATGGCTGTGGTGGAGACTGCTTTCAGCTCTTTAGAGAGAACGTGTGTTGCTATAGTGTGTGTGTGCATTCTTGTAATCCATCTGGGTGTATCATACCAACCACACAGGGATGTGTATCAGTCTCTGTAAGGACAATTAATGAGCAATAAACTCTACTCTTCCTACAGGATCTTGCACAACACCTATTAGCGCTGTAATCCTGTGACCTACAGAGAAGAGCTAACACTCTAATCTGTTCTGCATCTGTCCTGTGTTGAACCTGGATCCCTGAGTCAATGCTCTGTCTGCTACCCAGCAGTCCTGATTCAACATAAGTTATCAGTTGGAGCCACGGTCACCAGCGAAGAGGCGTAGTAGCTGCTATATCAACCACCCAGAGGTAGCAGTTCCAGGTGCTGATGGAGGAGCCTGGTGGTGGCAGTAACTACTCACTGACACAAGGTGCAAATAAAGTCGGTGTGTGTCTGGTGTGTAGAAGTGGTCAGTAATTCCAGGGAACCTCAAGACAAGTCAATATAATCACAGATAAGCAATGAGACAGACAGCGTTTCAGAGTAAGACCATCTGGTTACAGAATGGTATGGTTTATAAGGCCTGAAAATATTTGAGATAAAGTTGTGGTCATGGGGAAGATATTTCCCTACACACAGCGTACTTCCGTTCCGTAATCCCACTCCAGGCATCCTCTATAACCCAACTCTAATAAAAGAACAGCAACAATGTAAATGCAAAGTCAATGTCACGTTCTGTCAACATGTCAGGACTTTTATATTACTGAATGTTACTAGTAGACCTTTTATATGAGATTTAGCTTTAAACTGACCCATATAAAACACGCAGGGCGTGCTCACTGAGGCTGTGATTGTACTGATGTAGTTGTGAGCCGGTGGAGACTTGTGAGCAGCAGCTGTTTCCTAAGTCTGGACTTGTAAGGTGTGGTAAGAGATGATGGTATGAGAGAGTCCCTCAAATCTGTTTAGACCTTTCTCCAGAAGAAGAGAAGTGTGTGGGAACTCCAGCTTCACCAATCATTGACTATATCAGAATGACACAATGAACCTTGCTGGAGACTACAGTTAGCATCCAAATGTCAGCTCCTCGAACAAGTATGTCTATAATTTTTTTATTCTATTTTGCCCACTTTATTAGATACGTCTGTACAACTGCCCGTTAATGCAATTATATAATCAGCCAATAATGTTGCAGCAACTCAATGCATAAAAGCATGCTGACATGTTCAAAAATTATTCAGACCAAACACCAGAATGGGGTGGAAATGTGATCTAAGTGACTTCAGCCGTGGCATAATTGTTGGTGCCAGACGTTGTGGTTTGAGTATCTCAAAACTGCTAATCTCCTGGGATTATATGTCCGAGGAGAATGGTCAGACAGGTTCCAGCTGACTGGAATATGTCAGTAACTCAATTAATCATGTGTTACAACAGTGGTATACAGAAGAGCATCTCTGAATGCATAGCATGTCGGAACTTGAAGTGGATGAGCTACGCAGCAGAAGACCACTCCGGATCCACTCCTGTCAGCTAAGAAGAGGAATCTGAGGCTACAGTGTTCACCAAAACTGGACAGTTGAAGGTTGGAAAAACATTCCTTTGGCTAGAGGTCTTCTGGTAGAACGTGCAATGTCAGAATTTGGCGTACACAATCCATGGATCCATCCTGCCTTGTGTCCCACCGTGCTGGTGGTGTAATAGTGTGGGGAATGTTTTCCTGGCAAACATCAGGCCACTTAGTATTAATCGAGCTGTGTTTAAATTCCACAGTCTGCCATTATTGTTGCAGACCATGTGCTTCCCTTTATGGCCACAGTTTACCCATCTTCTAATGGCTACATCCAGCAGGATAGTTCACCAGGTCAGAAGGCACACGCCACCTCAAGCTGGTTCAACGAACATGACAATGAGTCTCCGCAGTCACCAGACCTCTACCCAGTACAGCACATTCGGAATGTGCAGCCAACAAATCTACAGCAACTGATGCTATCATGTCTTCATGGACCAGAATCTCTAAGGATCGCTAAAAGTATGTAGACACCACTTCTAATTAGTGTATTTGGCCATTTCAGACACATTCATTGGTAGCAATGCATAAAATCAAGCATACAGCCATGTACTCTCCATAGTCAAACAATAGCAGTAGAATGGGTCATGCTGAAGAGCTCAGTGGCACTGCCATAGGATGTCACCTTTGTTAAATCTCTGCCCTGCTAGAGCTGCCCCGGTCAACTGGAAATTTTGTAAACATTGTGTAGTGGTAATGTCTTGGGGCAACAACAGCTCAGCCACGAAGCAGTAAGCCACAATAGCTCACAGAATGGGACCGCCAAATGCTGAAGCGCGTTGTGGTTCCAACACTCAATACCGAGTTCCAAACCACCTCCGGAAGCATCATCAGCACAAGAACTGTTTCGTCAGAAGTTTCATGGGTTTCCTCAGCTGAACAAGCCTCAGACCACCATGTGAAAGACCAAGCATTAACGAGAATGGTGTAAAGCACACTGCTGTTTAAATCTGTCAGTCTGAATTGGCAGATGCGAGGAGAACGCTTCCTACCTGAATGCGTACGTCCTACTGTAAAGTTTGGTGGGTGAGGGATGATGATCTGGGGCTGTTTGTCAGGGTTTGGCCTGGGCTCCTTAGTTCCAGTGAAGGGATATATTAATACTACAGCATACAGTGACATTCTAGAGATTTGTGTGTTTCCAACATAGTGACAAATTATGGAATGCTCTATCTTGTTTCAGCATAACAATGCCCCATGCACAAAGTGAGGTTCATAAAAAATGGTTTCCAGAGTTTGGTGAGGAAGAACTTGACTGTCCTGCACAGAGCCCTGAACTCAACCTCCATAAAGGTGAATTGGAAAGCTAACTGTGAGCCAGGCCTTATTGCCCAACATCAATGCCCGACTTCACAAATGCTCTTGTGGCTGAATGGATGCCAATCCTGCAGCCATATCCCAAATCTAGTGGAAAACCTTCTCAGAAGGGTGAAAGCTCTTATAGCAGCAAAGGTGGGACCAACTCCATATTGATGCCCATGGTGTTGGGAAGTAATGTTTGGATGTCTATGTACTTTCGGCCATGTAGTCTGTGTGTGCGTGTGTGTGTCTGTGTGTGTGTGTGTGTGTGTATATATATATTTATACACGCACACATACATACCATATTAAATACATATCTCACTGTAAAAAAATTGATTTTGTTGCATCTGAATACACGTGGCACCAACACATAACTAGCTCACTAGTAATCCTTTGGTCTGCCAACTTTACCTGCCACGAAACATTTTCATATATACACACTTGACATGAATATAGAGAAGGTCTTAATTATGTTCTATGATTACCGTTTCTTCCAATTTCCAAATGATACAAAATTACTGTTTAGAGTGAGCCTTACTTTAGTCTATTTAGTTCGTACTTCACTTAGTTAGGGAACGCCAGCACCACCCAGTGGTGAAAGTGCAGAATGCAAGGACCAGATGGTTTTTCCCTTGTCCTCCTTTCTTCCCTTTGAGCTTAAGCTCATGTCCCCTCAAATTAGACATGATTGTGACTGTCCTAGTTTACAGAAATACTGCATAGGCTTCATTGGACTGTAGTTAGCTGATAGTCGAGTGTAAAGAGACTCAATGTTCTGAGGGCGATGCTCCGGAACTCAGAGAAGGCAGCTCCTAAGGACATCTATCTGATCCTACAAGTGTAATGTAACCAAAACTGTGAAGGAGAGAAAAGTAACGTAAATAAACTGCATTTATTTCATCCTGAGAGATCTCAAGGTGGTTACAAAAAATGAAGATGTTTCTGTAACAAATAATAGTCCAAAGAGCCACTGCGAAGGCCTTACAATGAAATTTGCTGATATAACCACCCAAGGAAACATACATTGATCAGTATTACCATTGTAATCCACTGTAGCTCTCATCTAAAGTATTACTTCCCCACTCCAGTACAGAAAGCAGATACACCTACCTCATCATCAGGACAGTGTCAGTGGTTGAGGTCAAAAAGCTGAAATGCAGTTGTGACCTCACTAGCCCGGCTCCCGTATATGTCAACCAATCCACACTCTGCCTTTCTACACAGCAAGTCTTCAAGTTGTCTGTATATCTGTATATTATAACAGCAGCCAGCGCTAATGTTGTACCAACACTCAGGGATTAATTCATTTATACAAAAAATTATAATATATCATACAACAAAAGTATTAAATTGAATTTATAAAATTGGCTTGATTAAAAAGATTTATTTTTTTTGTTGTTATTAAAGCATCAAAAACCCCAATAAATCTGTGGCTACAAAATACGTCAGGTACAGTGACCCTGTTCCACCACAATGGTATAGGTTTATATGACAGCTGGTGCAGACAAAGGAAATTAGAAACTAAACAATGAACATTATATGAGGGCACTGAGAAGATATATCAGGAGTGAGACAAATAAGGTAACTGGGCAGGAGTAATTGAATACAACCCAAAATGGGGGCAGACAGTTAGTAAAATCATCGAGCTCCAAACCAAAATCAGGATGGGTGGCATACAAGTTAGAACAGTAACAAGTAGAGGTCAGTGCAGGCATCAGATTAGGAAGATTGGTAACAAGCAGAGGTCAGTGCAGGCAGCAGACTATAAAAAATAGTAACAAGCAGAGTTCAGTACAGGCAGCAGACTAGGAAGATTGGTAACAAGCAGAGGTCAGTACAGGCAGCAGCCTAATAAGATTGGTAACAAGCAGATTTCAGTACAGGCAGCAGACTAGGAAGAATGGTAACAAGCAGAGTTCAGTACAGGCAGCAGACTAGGAAGAATGGTAACAAGCAGAGGTCAGTGCAGGCAGCAGACTAGGAAGAATGGTAACAAGCAGAGGTCAGTGCTGGCAGCAGACTATAAAGAATAGTAACAAGCAGAGTTCAGTACAGGCAGCAGACTAGGAAGATTGGTAACAAGCAGAGGTCAGTACAGGCAGCAGACTAATAAGATTGGTAACAAGCAGAGTTCAGTACAGGCAGCAGACTAGGAAGAATGGTAACAAGCAGAGTTCAGTACAGGCAGCAGACTAGGAAGATTGGTAACAAGCAGAGGTCAGTACAGGCAGCAGACTAGGAAGATTGGTAACAAGCAGAGGTCAGTACAGGCAGCAGACTGGGAAGAATGGTAACAAGCAGAGTTCAGTACAGGCAGCAGACTAGGAAGAATGGTAACAAGCAGAGTTCAGTACAGGCAGCAGACTAGGAAGATTGGTAACAAGCAGAGGTCAGTACAGGCAGCAGACTAGGAAGAATGGTAACAAGCAGAGGTCAGTACAGGCAGCAGATTAGGAAGAATGGTAACAAGCAGAGATCAGTACAGGAAGCAGACTAGGAAGAATGGTAACAAGCAGAGGTCAGTACAGGCAGCAGACTAAGAAGAATGGTAACAAGCAGAGGTCAGTACAGGCAGCAGACTAGGAAGAATGGTAACAAGCAGAGGTCAGTACAGGCAGCAGACTAGGAAGAATGGTAACAAGCAGAGGTCAGTACAGGCAGCAGACTAGGAAGAATGGTAACAAGCAGAGGTCAGTACAGGCAGCAGACCCCTCGCCATCCCTTTTCATCACACATGCTATTCATCACCCCCTTCATCATCTCCCTTATTCACTCACCCTTTTATACAGCACCTATTAATCGCATCCCATGGTTACCCCCCCGGGGGGTTAATAATCACTCTCCTGCCCCTGGTTATTCAACCCCTCTCCATCCACGCTGCTTGTTAATCAATATCAAACAAATCATCCGAAGCAATCTCCATGTTATGTGATATTGGTACTGGAGTGTAAATGTCAGCCCCAGTAGGAGGAAGGACTGTGACATCACTTAAAATTCATTTTTGGAACATAGTGGAAATATAGTTAAGAGAGTATCAACACATAATATTTCTAGACAATTTGAACAACGTCATCAACGTAACCCAACAGTTATAAGTCTTATTGGAGGTGAACATAGACCTGTCACCGATTGTGGTGGTGATTGAGGCTGCTGTTTCTGTACGTACTAAGAACTATGCATACCAGAGGCCTTAATGAAACCATAACATTAACTTATGTGATATGATCTGTATACTTTCACTCATGTGTAATGAATACATTTTTGTAATATTTTTGATGTTTATGTCAATTAACAAATTAATAATGAGTTTCAGATAATATTTGGATTAAATGTATAATGAGTTCATTATAAAGTAATATTTAATAGCATTTTGTTGATTTTTGCATGAGTTGACATGCTGATTATAAATCGCTGCGATGATGTGATCTATTTATGTAAGGGTATCATACAGTTAACAAGAATTATGGTCTCTAATTTAGTACAGGATAGGGCAAAATAATATTGGGAATCTACTATATAAATGCTTAGTGGCGTCTGTCTGTCTGTGTGTGTGTGGAAAAAAAAAAAACAAGTTGCAGCGCCACCTGCTGGGCAGAGTTATACACTGACCTACTAAATTCTTAGTGTGTGTGGGGAAAAAAAATCAAAAAGGGCTAAATTTGGTAGGGCTCAAACTCATTTTCGTGAGGTAATTTTACCTCATGAACACACATGTATAGAGGCGTGCGTTAGTGTGTGTGTTTGTGTGTGGAAAAAACTATTTTCTCAGAAAGGGCTCATCCAATTGACCTGAAATTTGGCATACTGACATTATTTAACAAAAAAATTAGAATAGTCAAGTCAGTTAACTTCCATCATCCCCCCTTCCCCCCGTGGGAGGGGTAGTAAAGGCTAAATTTACGAGTCGAGGGGTCAAACTCATTTTCGTGAGGTTATTTTACCTCATGAACACACATTAAAAAGGGCGCTTGCGTCGGGAAGTAACGCTCTTCCCCTGAGGAGGCCTGGGCTAGGCCCAAATGCATGACAAGAACCTTTTTAAGACCTTAAGTAGCTTGATTTGACTAGAATGCATGAATATCATGCACGGGTTAACTTGTGTGTGTGTGTATATATATATATATATATATATATATATATATATATATATATATATATATATATATATATATATATATATATTTATTTATTTTTTTGTTTAGGATAAATTCATTATTAGAGTGAAGAAATAATTCCAGTTTCTTTATATGCTAATGTGTAATACCTTTAATATGAATAGCCATCTAGTGGCAGTAGTGAATATTGCTCATTGGAGAAACAATGACGACTTAAATGAATATGTATTTCTAAAATGTAAACACTTGAATGGAGAGGTCTTAATTATGTTGCATGATAACTGTTGTTTACAAATGATACAAAATAATTGGTTAGAGACAGTGAGCCTTACTGTAAGTCTACTTAGCTCAGACTTCACTTTATTAGGGAACACCAACACCACCCAGTGGTAAAAGTGCAGAATGCATAATCCAATATATTCCACAGAGGACCTATAGGAAATGTGTGATATCACTTTTTACAGCTTAGAAAATATCCATGTATTCTGATCATGGAGTACAATTCTCTAGGCACACCACTGATACTGTGCTCATGTAGTATGTATGGTATAATGCATTGGACATTGGCAACTGTATATATGAAGATTGAGTAGGGGATTGTCGATTAGCTCAATTAAAGGATTTCAGTTAAATTATAACATTATCAGTTAAGTAAAATACAGTATCAGATCATCTGTAAGGCTATGTGTTGATAGCGTGAGAAGCTGCTATTTATTTCCTACTTCTAAATCTGGATCCAGGAACTTTTATTTTCTTGCTTGTAGTGCTTTCTTCTGGTGGCGTATTGAAATGCATTTTTTTATGGACCAATTTTCCTAATTCTTATACACACTTGCCAACTCTCCCTGAATGTCAGGGAGACTCCCTGAAATAGGGGTGATCTCCCTCACTCCCTGAAGAGTCCGGCATTCTCCCTGATGCTGAGCCAGTACAAGACGTGGTTGGCTTCGCCATCTGTGGCATGATGACACAGTTCAGAAATTGTGTCCTATGTCCATGTATTGATGCCTATGGAGGTGGCCATTTTCATGGAGACCAAGATTTAATCAAAGCCTGACAGTTAAGACAACATGACTTCAGTAATGGAGACAGAAGTGTTAAAGACACTTCAGTCTCTAGGGATTAAATACCTGCTTTTCTTTAACGCATCGTTACCTACTCTTCCGGAATGTCCGGGAGAGTCCCGCATTTCTGGGAGAGCAGGGCAACCTCCCAGTTCTCGCCCCCGCAATAGATAAGCGGCAGGGGGGGCTTAATGATGCAAATATTGCGTCATCTTAGCGATTCGTCAAGCCCCGTCCCCGCATGCCCACCTGTCCCCGGGATCTCCCTGAAGCCAACGAGGAAAAGTTGTCAAGTATGTTCTTATATTACTCTCAAAGTCATTGGGTCTGATTCATTAAGGAAAGTAAGGCAAAAAAATTAGTTTTATCCTGGACAAAACCATGTTACAATGCAAGGGGTGTAAAGTAGTTTATTATTTTTGCACATAAGTTAAATACTGGCTGTTTGTTCATGTAGCACACAAATACTTCATAGATTTATTTTACACTAACATTAAAAATTGATCTAGAACATGCTCTACCCCAATTACAAAATCTGTCCTCACATTTTAAATTTACCTTCCCATCCAAAACAACATGGTTTCCAAGGAGAAAAGTTACTCTTTTTTTTTTTCTTTTTTCTTTACTTTCCTTAACAAAACAGGCCCATTGTCAAGAAAGCTTGAATATAGATATATAAATACTTTATTTGAGGTGAGCTATACAGCCATAATATAGGATTTGGAATTACAGTAGAAAATAACAAATAATAGAAAAATATATTTTTTTTTACAGGGTTTTTTTCTTACTTTTTTAAGTATGTTGTAGCTATTATTAGACCCAGTTGAATATAAATTTATTATACTGCCTTTCTTGTATGATTGTCTGAACCAGGTCTCCTATGCATTTCTGTACTATTCAGACTTGCAGGTGTGTTATGATTCCTGCGACTATTCATACTTGGCAAATTACGCACTTTTCACACATGTAATCTACACCTACGTTTTGTGAGTAAATTGCATCCAACTCTGTATAAGCCCAATAGTTGCATGTTTGACTATTTTTAAACTTTCTGGGCAGCATTTTTACTCCAAAAATCAAAGAGGGAGCTGTTGGTTCTGGTGGGCATTCATCTGATCTCACCGGGCCACAAAAGCAGCAATTTATGTACCAAATTCAAATCACTAAATTTAAACCAACTAATTTCACAACCAGCAAGGACTAATCTCAATTCATCCAACCATTTATCCCTAGGCTGGATCCTATCATCCCACCTTATCTGAATCCTCTGTTCTGGTATCTTTAGTCCTCAGAAAAGTTATCTCAGTTATTGCCAAAATAACTAATTTTTTATAGACGTTCTAGAAACTGAAATGACACCAATGGATTGGCAAAAGGCAAATGTGGTACCTATATTCTATATACAAGAAGGGATTGAGGTCTCCTCCCTGTAACTATAGACCATTAAGTTTAATATCTATAATTGAAAAGCAATTTGTGGGGCTGTTACAGGGCCACATAGAATAATACATTTTAGAGAAAAATATCACCAACAACATACAGTATGGACTTTTGTAAGACTGATCTTGTGAAATCTATTTACATTTTATGAGGAAGTGAATAGGATATTAGTCAGAGGTTTGGAATTAAATGTTGTATATCTAGATTTTTCAAAAGCGTTCGACACTGTGCCACACAACCAATTAATGTATGGGTTAAAGACAATTGGTCTAAAAAATACAACATGTATTTGGATAGAACAGTAGTTAAAATATTGTGTCCAGAGAGTAGTTAACGATGGTGCATAATCTAACTGGACTAAGGTTATAATTGATATATCCCAGGGTTCTGTCCAGGGATGATTGCCATTTCATTTGTTTATAAATTATGAAGAATTTTAAATTGTGGTGTCACAGTGGTTAGCCTTGTTGCCTGACAGCGCTGGGGTCATGAGTTAGATTCCAACCAGAGTCTTATCTGTGTGTAAATTCTATGTTCTACCCGTGTTCGCGTGGGTTTCCTCCGGGTGCTTCGGTTTCCTCCCACACTCCAAAAACATACTGGTAAGTTAATTGGCTGCTGACAGAACGGACCTATGTGTGTGTTATGAAATTCAGATTGTAAGCTCCAGAGACTTAGGTAAACTACTAAATATTCTCTGCACACAGCTGCGTAAAGTGATTGCCGCTATATAAATAAATGATTAATAAATAATAATTAAATCTGTGTTAGCAGATGACACGCAATTATATAGTACTATAGAGTCCATACAACATATCTTATCCTTACACACTGAACCAGATAATCTGGAATATTGGGCAGATGAAGTTGAATGTGTATATATTTAAAGTTATGAGTTTATGGGATAATAATAAGCATGCAGTCTACACGTTAGGTTGAACAGTGTTGGATGCATCTATGATGGAGAAAGATCCCAGTAAAAGTGTAGATAACAGACTTTGCAAAAACATGTAATGCCAGTCAGCTGCATGTAAAGCCAGCAGGTTATTATCATGCATTAATGTATCATAGCCTCTCTTTATAAAGAACTTGTGAGGCCTGGTCTAGGATATCTAATTCAGTTTTGTGCGGCAGTTCATAAAAAGGATGTCCTCAGTCTGCAGAGACTCTGAATGATTTAGAGGTGTGAAATATCTCGGTGGTAAAAAAGACTGACTGAGCTACATTTATTTACAGCAAAGAGCAGGAGAATAAGGGGAGGGGGGGGGGGGGTGTTATCCCTGTGTATAAATATATTACTGATTCAGAGCAAAAATTCTGTGATATCCTGTTTAGTTTAAGCTCCCAGAGGCCACCTCTTACAGCTGGAAGAAAAGAGATTAAACAGCTTATTTATTATTAAGAATCCCTATGCGGTGCTTATGACTGCAGTAAAAAATCCCTTATCACTATTTATTAAAGAAATATTGGCAAGGAAGCGATACTAGAGTTACCTCCCAGCCTCACAGAGGCTAGTCTCTTCTTTGTACTCATGTAAGAGCCGTGAGATCGTGGCATGCTTTCTCACAATAACTGGTATTGGCAGATAATGTAGATACATTTAAGAAAATTAGATATTTTCCTTACAAAATAAAGCATATAGAGCTGATGGAGTTATTAACGCATTGCTGATCCAGGGAAGTTTTGTTTGCATGTATGGGGCTTACTGGGAGCGCCTCTTACGATACTGGTATGCCAACTCTAAGACCTGCAGAACCAGCTTTCAGAGATCTTCACCTATAGCAGACACCGTTCTTATAGACTGTGAGCTGCTCACCAATACTTGGGTGGCGTACAACAGAAGTCAAATCAAAGGTTGGAGCACTCGGAAAGTCTAACCGCAATCCAAAGGTCGGGGCAGGTAGAGTACAAGCAAAAACCAAAAATCCCAGCAAAGGTCAATGTCCAAACCATCCAAGCAGAGAACTTTAGAGACAATTACACTGGCAGAGATAAACTACAACCAGCGCAGGAAGCAGGTGTTTAATAGCAGCAGCCAAAACGAATGATTGACAGCTGTCTAAGATGTAGTGATTGAGCACATTGAACAGCTGATTCCAGCATTTCCGTGCCCAGTGATGAATATACCTGATCACCAAGCAAACAATCTGAAACCACATTAGTGACGCGACTAAGACGGACTGATGACGCAGACCCGCGTCCCTGCCAGATCCCTCACAGTGCCATCGTTACAACGTGTATGAGGTTTATTGGGAGAGCCGCCATTAGCTCATGACAGCCATGGTTATACGCTAATTGGCATTAGACTTTTTGCTTTAATATTGCTTTATGTACTCTGTACAGAATACTCTGCATTCTGAGAATCTGCTGATGTGAAATTCACTATAAATTGTATAATGTTTTGCCAAACAGAGGAAGTGAGAACAGCCGCAACTTCTGTGTAATGACCAGACAGTTACTCAGTGAGAACAAGTCACAGCACAATGTGGTTCCTTGGTGTCCTAATACTAGGCTGTAAGTAGAGAAAATCTGTATAATATATGTTTTCTAGGTATCATATGTATGTAGTCTGTAATGTAAAATGTCTGTAATAAGTTATTATAAGAATACCAGTCAAGTGAATAATTGGACATTTGTGTAGTAATGTGATAACAGTACAATACATAATACATAAAATGTAACACATGATCGGGAGGAATCTGAGACGTTTGATGCCAGGATACATTTATACATGGAAATAAGAAGGAAGGTTGTTTGGTTGTGATGATATTATGTCAGTATTTAATACAAACATTACAGGACATGACGGGGAATAATTCATAAATTCATATATTTTTGTCTTATTTATAAATCATCTTGTTTTTCAGCACAGACTAATGGAGAAACAGGTGAGCTAACTCCAAATAGTGGATGAAAACATAAATATCTACACTGTGTCTGTATGTATGGAAGTATACATATGTATGTAATCATGTATTTATGTAGGTATGTAGGTGTTGTGTGTGTGTGTGTGTATATATATATATATATATATATATATATATATATACACGTGTATGTATCCATGTATGTAGGTAATTTATATGTATGTAATCATGTTTGTATCTATGTAGGTGCGTCTGTATCCGTGTGTGTATGCAGGTATGTCTTCATGTATGTAGGTATATATATATATATATATATCTATCTGTGTGTGTATGTATTCATCTATGTAGGTATATATATGTATGTCATACTTGCCAACTTCGGTTCGTGTCATCATGACCCCGTCCCTAGTTTGACATCACATCTCTAAGCCTATTACAGCAGGGGGCAGGGCCAGGATGACAAGCAAATCGCGTCCTAAGCCCCACCCACGCCACTTATTTAAAGAAGTGGACTGTAAGTTGGAGGTTGGCCTGCTCTCCCGGGAGTCCCAGAAATTCGGGAGTCTCCCGCACATTTCGAGAGAGTAGCCAACCATGATGTATGTATCCATCTGTGTATATATGCAGCTATGTCTGTCTGTCTGTATGTATGTGTTTAATTCTCAGTAACTATGCATAATATGAATGCTGTGTAAGATTTGATCTATTTAGGAATAATATCACAGCTCCAGCTCTGTGTGCTGGATGTCATTCTCAGTATCTCAGTCCCATCGTATGTGTGAGAAGCTCCTCGCAGTAACGATACTGCTCTTGTATAAACCATGTTACAAAGAGTTTATTTTTTTGCATGCAGATACCGGCTGCATATAGCACACAGATCCCAGGCAACTTTATTTTTACACTGGGATTTAGAGTTAAGCTAGGACACGCCCCTTACAACTCTAAATCTGCCCCGACATTTTACATTTGCCCGCTGCAGTGCAACGTGGTTTTGCCAAGGTGCAAACCTGCTTCTTTCTTTTGCTTTACTCCTAAATCTAACCGAGCCGGGTATCTATGTACATGGATAGATGCACAGGAGCCCTCTTCTGTACAATGTACAGTGTGTAGCTCTCGTTGCCAAAAAACACTGTGGCTCTGCATAGAGATCTATGGACAGTGCCGGTCCTCAGTGCATACACACTGCAGAATCGTCACAACATCGTTCCATCTGTGAACGAGATTTATAGTCCAGTTATAATGAAATGAAACGATACGATGAGCTTTGGAACGATAATCGTTGATCACTAATGCGATATTGGGCCGAATGGTTGTTTATCGTGTGATTGGCCTGATAATCGGGTGAAAAACCTGTAGTGTGTACCCAGCCTTACTTTTATATATTCTGAGAATTTTCTGACAATTACCCTAAATTGTATTCACCTTCAAGGGCACCAAATACTGTAGGTTACTTTTAATCAAGGTATTAGAGGTTACAGGGACAGAAACAGTGAGGTGTTTTATCTTGTTTCATTTTTCACTTATTTATATATGTATTGTTACTAACCAGAAGAGACGTTTAAGAAACAATCATAGACTCTAATAGGTCTCCAATAATTGTATTACTAATAGATACACTATAAACTCACTCTATTACTAAGTACAATATTAGTTACTATTAGATCCATGTCAGCACGGATGTCCAGGTCTGGTAGTAATTAATGACCCAGTAGGAAGAGGTAGGGAAGATTAAAACCAAACACAACACAGCCAGACACAAGTAGACCACAGAACGCAGACAGCTGAGATGTGTGGTGGAGAAAAACCACCAGTCCATAGTAGAAACTATTACAGCCGAGCTCCAGAACTGGCCCCCCTGGCAGTCATACCCAACACTGTCTGGTGGTCCAGTGGAAGGATATGGTGGATGCCAGGAGAACGCTACCTACCTGACATTGTAGTGTCAACTGTGATAATCGGTTCTCATTGTTTGAGCAAGATTTCCCCCAGACCAACGGCAGCGTAAGACCATCCGGTCAAAGATGCTATTAATATAACAACATGACCATGTGCCAATTCATAAAGGGGGATGTAGACTATTAATAGTTAGAAAATATTAATAGTTAGAATATAGTGCAACATTAGATCTAACGTTAATATATAGATACGTTTAAACCACCTCACTTTGCATAGTAACAAAGTCCATCTAGTGGGCAAAATTGGTAAGACGCTATATTTTCATATATGCAAGCGCATTCAAATGAGCTGGTTTAAAGCACACTGCTTAACTAGAGGTACGATACAGAGATACTAATAATCTGTGTAAATGTGTATCAGACCAGTATAGGAAATATGGACAAACTGTATGAAAAACAATTCTGAAGAAATATAATACAATCACATTTGTCAATTACTGAAACTATAATACTATAATCATTTCCAATCCACAAATTACTTACCATGATTGAAGACTCCAACACCACTATAACCAAGAGCCGATACTACAATAAGGGACTATACAGGCTTACTAATTCCCGACATATGATGACCCACTGTAGGATATAGAGATAAACCACTTGTTACGGAATTATGTACCCCCCATCTGCTCAATCTGTTTTAATATTTTAATGTTTAACCCTTTACTATGAATCTTTTTATATGGACATGTAATAGAAGCTATATGTTATTTTAATACCCTTATTTTGGTTTGTCACACGTGGGTTCATCAATCAGACCCTTAAGTACACACCTTCACCAATACCCAAGGATTGCCTCATGCTAACAGTAGTTCTTTTTTTCTTCTATGCCAAATGTTTCAATATACTACTATGAGAGCAACCAAGTATATAAACAATAAAAAAAATGTAAGGACAAAAACAATTTAAAAAAATATGTTTACTAGTTTATTAGAGACCAATATTGATCTTGTGAGGTGCGGTAACGATTGTTTGACCCTTCTCTATCATTGATCATGTCATGTGTGTACCACTTCTTGGGTAAGTACCCTGTATCCACTTACTGAGCAATATGTATACAATGTCTTTAGATGTACAAGTCCAGCATTCTCTCGCTCTCTGGTAATTGTAATGTAATGTAGTCAGTCACAATATATTAATGTTCTTTACTGTGACCTATAACTGCCACCTCTGCTGTATTGTAGGAGCAGCAGTCAGACCTGTAGTGATCTTCTCTCCTAATTATTATAATATATTCATCCGTGGATCAGTGACTATAACATGTAGCACAGGACCAGCAGAAGAGACACAGACATATTACTGGTATAAAGACAACAATACGATACATGAAGACCAACAGAGCTTTAAGATTAAAAGTGCCAACAAGGCAGACAGTGGAGATTACCAGTGTAGGACCAGTACTGGTGATTACAGTCATCCTGTCAGACTGGACATTAGTCGCGGTGAGTTATCCAGCTCAGATCCCCAATTTCCATTTGTTGTACGTCAATTAGATTCACTAACACGTCAATAATATTGTTTTTATAATTTAGGATATCTCATTCTGCAGAGACCCCCCTCTGTTTATGAAGGAGACCCCCTGACTATGAGATGTCACAGTGTTTCTGGATATTCTGGAATAAACACAACATTTTACAAGGACGGTGAAGTGATACAATCCTCAGTCACTGACTCTGTGTTACATAGTGATAAAGTAGATACAAGTGTGACCGGCACATACAGATGTACACGACAATTACTACATTATACTGATGTTAGTTATCAGAATTACTCTGCTGAATCCCATATCTCTGTGTCAGGTGAGTTGTGGTGAATTCCTGCACTAGAAATGTGATATATTATTATCTATGGGGAGTATTACATGTAGTCACAGTATGTTACTGTCATAACTTAACCCTTTAATTCTAAGTGACAGTTCAGCCAATCAGGAATAGCAGAGCTAAACCGCAGGAAGGAGCAGTATGGGCAGAAGAGTAGATTCCGTCATGCAGAATCTCCCCTTATTGTTATACAGTTTGGGTGATGATTTCCCCCTGACAGATCATACTGAATATACAAGATACACAATGTACTTGTAATCCCTGTTGTGTTACTTACTAAATGAAAGAAAAAGATGTAACCTGATTGTAAGAGAAGATGAAGTTAAAATAGACAAGAATATAAACAGAGGAAAACAGAGAGAGAGTCGTATCAAGGAAGGAGAGAGCTACAGAGACAGCCACAGAGACAGCCACAGAGACAGCCACAGAGACAGCTACAGAGACAGCCACAGAGACAGCCACAGAGACAACTACAGAGACAGCCACAGAGACAGCCACAGAGACAGCTACAGAGACAGCTACAGAGACAGCCACAGAGACAGCCACAGAGACAGCCACAGAGACAGCCACAGAGACAGCTACAGAGACAGCTACATCACTCAAGAGGGGAAATAACATACAAATTCACAGAGAGAGATTGACTGATAAAGATCACAACTGGAAGTCAGAGTGTCACGACTGATAGTGGGTGTATGACTGGTAGAAGGTACCTGCTGTTGTTGGCGCAACTCAGAGGAAGGCGCGGAGTCTAACGTGCCCCTGGTATTCACCAGGAACCCCCGCAAGGAAGTATGGACTCCGCTGCAGGGACACGCAGGTCGCGGTCCTTCCTAGAGTCCACAGCGAGATACAAGGGGGTGTCAGACAGGCCGGTTCAGCAACGTTCAGGTAGAGGAGGTACAAAAGGGAAATCCAGAAGAATGGTGAGGCAAGCCGAGTCGGTAACCTTCAGGGAGCGCAGTACAAAGGCAGAATCCAGATAGGGGTGGTCAAACGGTCCGGGTCAAAAGGGTCACAAGCAGCACGAGGAATGTCAGGAACAATATAGCAACTGGTACACACAAACGCTGGAGGCAGGAAGACCTGATACTCTGGCACTGATTAGAGGACAGGAAGAGGTTTAAATAATGTGGGGATCCAATCAGCATCAGCGCTGCAGCGCTGTCATGCCTGCCGCCGGGAATCACATAGCGTCCCGTTGCCTAGCAACGGGGCGCGTCATACTGCTAGGGGATGGATGGCAGGGGGAATCCGGAAGTGACGCGTCTGGTTGCCTAGCAACCAGACGCGCGATCAGACAGTCAGGCGGCCGTGCGGACGGCGCCTGACAGTATACCCTCCTCTTCCTCTTCCTGTTTGAAGGAACTTTTTGAGAATTCTAGGAGCGTGAAGGTCCTGCTTGTCCACCCATGATCTCTCCTCTGGGCCAAATCCTTTCCAATGGACCAGAAATTGCTGTTTGCCACGAAGAATGCGAGAGGCCAAGATCCGACTGACTTCGAATTCAGTTCCAGAAGAGGTTTGTATTGGTGGGGGACGACCGGGAGGTCGATAGAATTTATTGAGTACCAGTGGTCGTAGTAATGAGACATGAAAAGTATTATGACATCTCAGAGAAGGAGGAAGTTTCAATTTGAAGCATACAGGATTAATGACTTGCATGATGGTGTACGGGCCAATAAATCGAGGAGCCATCTTCATAGAAGGAACCTTTAGTCTTAGGTCCCGGGTGGATAGCCATACTTGGTCTCCCACCTTTAAGAGAGGAGTGGCCCTCCGATGACGATCTGCAAAGATTTTGTGATGCTGAGTAGCCTTGAGTAAAGCCGTCTTAGTCTTAGCCCAAATGAGAGAAAATTCCCGATAAAGAGTATCTACGGCTGGAACCGGTGAAGAGGACACTGGAAAAGGATCCGGAAACACAGGGTGACTTCCGTATACAATAAAGAACGGAGAGAATCCGGTAGACTCATGAATGTGTTGATTATGGGAGAACTCCGCCCAAGGAAGGAATTGAGACCATTTATTCTGGTTGTCGGAGGTAAAACAGCGGAGGAATGTCTCGAGATCCTGATTGATTCGCTCCGTCTGTCCGTTGGTTTGCGGATGGTATCCCGAAGAGAATTTCAATTCTATGTTTAATCTCTTACAAAAGGTTCTCCAAAACTGGGATGTGAATTGGACTCCGCGGTCCGAAATGATCTCCTTCGGGCAACCATGTAGTCTGAATATCTCCTTGATAAAGATATCTGCCAGCCGACTGGCCGTGGGCAGTCCAGTTAGAGGAATAAAATGTGCCATCTTCGAAAATCGATCAATAACCACCCAGATAGTGGTAAACCCTGCACTGAGGGGTAGGTCTGTGATAAAATCCATGGCCACACTTTCCCAAGGAGCATCGGGGATAGGGAGTGGACGAAGAAGGCCTGCCGGGACTCTTCTACAAGTTTTGTGTTGAGCACAAGTAGTGCAGGAAGCAATAAATCTCTCAACATCGGCACGTACATTAGGCCACCAGAAGCGTCGGCAAAGCAGCGATGTTGTCTTCTTTATTCCAGCATGGCCGGCAATGCGGGATGAATGAGCCCACTGCAGGGTCTTGAACCGGAGATGGGGTTCCACGAATGACCGGCCTGGAGGAGGAGAGGACGTTTTGGTCCTAGTAAGGGCTACGATATTAGAAGGATCAATAATATGCTGAGGAACCAACGGTCTTAAACGATCGGAATCGTCAAATGAGCGAGATAATGCATCGGCACGTCCATTCTTGGCTCCCGGGCAGAATGTGAGCTTCATGTTAAATCGAGCAAAGAAGGATGCCCAGCGGGCTTGCCGAGGATTAAGGCAGCGAGCCTCTTGAATGAACACTAGGTTCCGATGGTCGGTAAACACAGTGACAGGAAATATAGCCCCCTCCAACAGATGTCGCCACTCCTCCAGAGCCGCCTTGATGGCCAGTAACTCCTTGTCCCCTATTCCATAATTACATTCGCTTGGAAGAAATCGTCTGGAGAAAAACCCACACGGGTTGTGTGAGCCAGCCGGAGACTCTTGAAAAAGCACCGCCCCAATGCCTACTGAGGATGCATCTACCTCTAAGAAGAAAGGTCGTTCTTGATCTGGCTGGGACAGAACTGGGGCTGAAGAGAATGCTTTCTTTAACGTTATGAAGGCAGACATGGCCTCCGAAGACCAAACCCTGGGGTTGGCAGTCTTCCTGGTTAACGCTGTAATGGGGGCTATAATGGTGGAGAATCCCTGAATAAATTGGCGATAATAGTTTGCAAAGCCGATGAACCTTTGAATAGCTTTAAGGCCTTGTGGCTGAGGCCAGTCTAGAATAGCTGACACCTTGGTGGGATCCATACAAAGACCTTGACCCGACACGATGAAACCAAGAAAAGGTACCTGACTAATCTCAAACACACATTTTTCCAGCTTGCAGTAGAGGTGATGTTTCCGAAGTCTACGTAAGACCTCCTTTACTTGTTCCCGATGAGTCTTCAGATCTTTAGAAAATATTAATATATCGTCTAAATACACTACCACAGAAGTGTATAACAGGTCATGAAAGATATCGTTAACGAAGGTTTGGAAGATGGCTGGGGCGTTGCAGAGGCCGAAGGGCATCACCAGGTACTCGAAATGTCCATCTCTGGTGTTAAAGGCCGTTTTCCATTCGTCTCCTTCTTTGATGCGAATTAAATTATAGGCCCCACGGAGATCTAGTTTGGAAAAGATTTGAGATCCACTGAGTTTGTCAAAGAGGTCGGAGATGAGAGGTAGTGGATATCGATTTTTGACAGTGATGCGGTTGAGAGGACGATAATCAATACAAGGCCGAAGAGACCCATCCTTCTTCTTAACAAAAAAAAACCCTGCACCCGCTGGGGAAGTAGATTTGCGGATAAATCCCCGTTTCAGGTTTTCTGAAATATATTGAGACATGGCTGACGTCTCTGGACGAGATAAAGGGTAGGTCCGCCCTTTGGGGATGGGTTGGTCAGGAGATAAAACAATAGCGCAATCCCAGGGACGATGAGGAGGCAAGATCTCCGCTTCCACTTTACTGAATACATCTTGGAATTCCATATAGGCCTCAGGAAGGTGGGTTAGCTCGGAATGAGCCATTACTTGACATTTTGGAGGCAAGACTCTAGAAAGACATTCAAAGCGACATCCTACACCCCACGACATAACTTGAGCGTGGTCCCAATCCATCTGAGGAGAATGTTTTCTCAGCCATGGTAGCCCCAAGATGAGGGGATTAATGGACCTCGGCAACACCAAAAGTTGGATCATTTCGCTATGAAGTACTCCTACCCTCAACCGAACAGGAGAAGTCACGGAGGAGATGGAGCCGTGAGTGACACGACTTCCGTCGACTGCCGTCAGAGATAACGGTTGGGGCAATGGGTTCAGAGGTATTTGGAGCTGCGAAGCTAGATCCGCCGAAATGAAGTTCCCGGAGGAGCCGGAGTCCACAAAGGCCGTGGTGGAAAAGGTACCCTTGGGGGTGCTCAGGATGACAGCCATCTGAAATTCTGGGGAATTTTCTTTAGAATAGGGAGCAACTGTGGATTCTCCTAAAACGGCCTCCCCGCCACCGTTTAGGAGGAAGAGTTTCCCGGTTTCTTGGGACAAACTCTTAGCAGGTGTCCCGGATCTCCACAATACAGACACAGGCGTTGTTTGAAGCGTCTCTCCCTCTCTTCAAGGGATAATTTAGAGCGTCCTACTTGCATTGGTTCGTCCACTGGCAGGATGGGATTTTGGAACTGGGGTGCTAGCCGTGGTATGAACCGTTTGCCAGGAGAGCGTTCCTGCGTGCGCTCTTGGTAGCGCAAATCCACCTTGATGCACATGGAGATGAGAGAATCTAACTCAGCCGGGAGTTCTCTGGAAATTAACTCATCCTTAATCCGGTCCACCAGACCTTGCCAAAAGGTTGCCACCAGTGCTTCGTTATTCCATTTTAACTCGGAAGCCAGGGTTCGAAATTGAACTGCGTATTGCCCCACGGACAGGTCACCTTGGCGGAGGTTTAACAAGCTGGTAGCTGCAGAAGCAACTCTTCCGGGATCATCGAAGACTTTCCTGAAAGCTTCAATGAAAGAGTTGGAGTTATTAAGAAGTGGACCCCCTTGTTCCCATAAAGGTGAGGCCCAGGCAAGGGCTTGACCACTGAGGAGGGAGATGAGAAAAGCTACTTTGGTGCGTTCTGAAGAAAAGGCCCCTGGGTTGCACTCAAATTGGATGGCACATTGGTTCAGAAAGCCCCTGCACTTCTTGGGATCACCGTCAAACTTTTCGGGTGTCGGGATGCGTACACCGGAGGCCGCTGTAGAGACCGTAACCACACTGGATGCTGTGGATGCCGCAGAGGTTATGGCTGGTGTAGCGGGTGCAGCATTCTGAAATGTATCGAAGCGGGTAGCAATCCCTTGGACACATTGTAGAAGATGCGCTTGGGCTGCTTCTTGTTGCTCCACTCGTTGAGCCAAATGCAGGAGTAGGTCACGAGCAGACGGTTCACCAGACCCCTCCGTTGTCATGGCCAGAGTATACTGTCACGACTGATAGTGGGTGTATGACTGGTAGAAGGTACCTGCTGTTGTTGGCGCAACTCAGAGGAAGGCGCGGAGTCTAACGTGCCCCTGGTATTCACCAGGAACCCCCGCAAGGAAGTATGAACTCCGCTGCAGGGACACGCAGGTCGCGGTCCTTCCTAGAGTCCACAGCGAGATACAAGGGGGTGTCAGACAGGCCGGTTCAGCAACGTTCAGGTAGAGGAGGTACAAAAGGGAAATCCAGAAGAATGGTGAGGCAAGCCGAGTCGGTAACCTTCAGGGAGCGCAGTACAAAGGCAGAATCCAGATAGGGGTGGTCAAACGGTCCGGGTCAAAAGGGTCACAAGCAGCACGAGGAATGTCAGGAACAATATAGCAACTGGTACACACAAACGCTGGAGGCAGGAAGACCTGATACTCTGGCACTGATTAGAGGACAGGAAGAGGTTTAAATAATGTGGGGATCCAATCAGCATCAGCGCTGCAGCGCTGTCATGCCTGCCGCCGGGAATCACATAGCGTCCCGTTGCCTAGCAACGGGGCGCGTCATACTGCTAGGGGATGGATGGCAGGGGGAATCCGGAAGTGACGCGTCTGGTTGCCTAGCAACCAGACGCACGATCAGACAGTCAGGCGGCCGTGCGGACGGCGCCTAACACAGAGTACAGTAAGAGATCTAAGAACTAACTATAGTCACCAAGTCTTCTCATCGTCGATCTGTTAATAAGATGTTGCTGCTGCCAGCATTGAGCTTACAGACATAATGGGTTCTATATCTGAGTTAAACATTGAGGGCTCGGGGTTCTGTACAGATACATCACCTGCTAATTACACATCACATTTATGGTAAAGAAACTAACACTCTACTCTCATCTGCCCCCGTCCTCCCGAAGTTCCCAATAACAGTCTGTCCTGGCTAAAGCTACAGTGTGGAGAGTGACAGAACCACGGTCACCCCGTCACTCACTGAAATGTAATATATCTAATATATTACACCCATATTACTAAGGGTGGGGTTGTCTCACTTTCTGGAAATAATACCGTCATTCCTACCTCTATTATGTTTCTGCCATAATAATAAGTTTGGCAGCAAATCACATTTCTACCGATCCGGTTGAAATATACCGGCCAGGTGGTAACCCTACCCAAGGCTCATTTCTAAACTGCACCGCCATTATGGTTCTTGTTCATTATAAGGTTCACACTCACTTTATAGTCCTAGGGAACATCCTTATAAACACATTCTACCTCTGACTGTCAGTGAAGAGACCTGAAAAGCGCAGACTAAAAATGTCACATCAACGTCCAACCTTCCTGGTGCTACATAAAATCAGTTCCCCCGGGTTGTGGCCCGGCAGCCATCTAGAGCGGACGTGTGGCATCAGAGCTCTTCATAATAATAGCGAAAATTGTTTCTTTAAATTATTCCAGTGTTTCCCTTAAACTTTTTCTTTCATTTTCCCATTTAAATGCTATTTAAATCGCAGGTACAGATACCGTTTCTAATCCCTTGGATTCCCCTCCACCAAATGTCCCCTCTCTGCTACGCTACCACCCCCCTCACTCCCCAAGTATACAGGATGTTTTGGTTCCGTTGTTCTTAAAACATGTTTCGCCAGTCAAACTGTCTTCTCCCCTTTGACTGTCCTCCCAAGTTCCCCCAACTCGTTCTCCCTTCTCTTTAACTTTCCTGGCTCAACCTGGTGTCTTAGTTCGCCAACTAAGCTACTTCAATCGACCTTGGTCAGATTATTTTTGGTTTCTGTCACGAGCCGCGGCTGTATGCCACATCCTGGCGTGAACTAGCAGCCGGGTGTGTGCTTTATATTCTGTGCTCTGTTATTATCCTTGTGGCATAGATGTAGAAGGGTGTAGGGACATCCTCCAACACCAGGGGGAGCTCTTATATGATTTAAACTGGTTCACTTTTATTTTTATACATCCTTCCTGGATATGTTATTTCCTATGCTAGTTCTAGCTAGTAATTAATTAGCAGCCTGCTGAGGCTGATTCTCAGCCCTATCCTCCTCTGTCCTGATTGGCTCCTAGTACTATTTAAGGCAGTGGGATCAGAGCCTCACTGTCGGTTATAGCGTCCTGTTTACAATTCTGCTGCCTGCTTGTTCTCTCTGTGCTTGGTGTTAAACCTGTGATAGACTTCCCGTGTAGGACCCTCGCTTGTTCCTGGACCTTGAACCTACGCTTCTGACCCTGACCATTTGCCTGAAAACCGGATTCTGCTCCTCTGCCAGTGCCCCTGACCTTTCGCCTGTCCCTGGATTCCGAACCTGTGCTTGTGACCTCTGACCTTGGTTTGCTCTGAACATTACGCTGTTTGCTGCCGGCATCTATTCTGCCTGTATTCCACGCTGCTGTCCGCCAATCACTCCATCCCTGGGTTCTCCTTAGCCGGTATACGATTCTCGACCCTCTGTCAGCCTGCGGCCAAGTCTGTCCCCACCACTAGGGGCTCCAGCGTACACCAGGCTTTCGGAGTAGACTCCGAGTTTTATTGTGCTGGCTAGGGAGTTCCTAACAGTTTCAACCATGACTCTCTCGATTTTGACCATTGATGTTACTGGTCTTAACACTCCACAGAAACGTACAATATTGGTTCAGTACCTGAAAAGGCACTCTCCGCAAGTTGTAATGCTCCAAGAAACACACTTTAAACATACTCACCCAAAATTGCATTGTAAACAATATCCGCAGGTATTCTATTCGACCTCTTCGCAGAAGGTCAAAGGCACAGATATCCTTCTTCACCATACTCTCCCGTTGACAGTTGAGACAATTCATCCCCAAGGTCGATTCATTATTTTAACAGGCTTTCTTTCATACGCCCCTATTACTTTAGCCACAATATATGCACCTAATACCTCCCAAAACACTTTCTTCTCTGACTGTTTTGCTAGACTCTCACAATCTAGAGTAGGAAAAGTAATAATAGGAGGGGATTTTAATACCGTTGTAAACCCACAGTTAGACCGTTCGCAACCTATATTGTGCAGCAAAAGTGCTATTCGCGAAGGTTCTAAACTGCAGTCTTTACTTACACATACTAATCTATATGACATGTGGAGAGTGTTATACCCTAATGACAGCGCTTATACGCATTACTCGATGCCGCATGGCACATATTCTAGACTAGATATGGTCTTTGTGGACGCTTACATGACGTAGAGCCTGAAATCGGCTGTTGTCATTCCAGTTCCTTGGTCCGACCACTCGGCTATGTTTTGCGGCTTGACATCTTGCCACAATTTATGCAACGGTACCGGTGGAGATTAAATGACCATTTGTTTCTAAAGAAGGAAAATCTTAGTAAGATAAGACAAGAACTATGTGACTTTCAAGCAGACAATAGACCTGAAGAAACCGCTTCTACTGTTAGACGAGAAGCCTGTGAGGCAACTATTAGGGGCTGTCTGATCAGCTTTGCCTCCCATGAGAAAAAGATAAGCAGGTTGTAGCTAACTTAGAGTCTCAAATACAGGCTCTTACTGTCCAACATCAGAGATACCCCAAATGCACAACCTATCTTAAGCTTCTAGCCTTGAAGGGACAACTGGGTAAATTCCTTGCTGCAAAAGCGGCTAAAACACTTCAATGGCTTCAGCAGCGTTTTTATGAAAAAGGGGACAAAGCTGGCATGTAGGCTCCAGAATAAGCTTTCTCGCAATCGTATTGTGGCCATCAGGGATCAAGCACAGCAATTCTTATATGGCCCCCAGGCAATAGCAAATAGATTTCGTACTTATTACAATTCACTATATAACCTCCCCTCGCCTGCAGACCCCCCCCCAGACATTTTCTGTAAACGAATAAGTGAATACCTTCTATGTGTTCTCTCCACGCCTCTCGGATGCGCAGCTGTCAGCACTTAATGCAGACATTACGTTGAAAGGGATAAAAGAAACTTGGCCGTATCTGGTCCAGATGGCCTTACTGCATCGTATTATAAAAAGTTTCCTCCTCACCTGGCGCCAATGCTCCTTTTCCTTTTCAATGCAATTATAGGTGGTACAAACTTCGAGAGAGACACACCAGAGCAGATGTCATTGTTAGTGCCAAAGAGGGTCGTGAGCCTAGTTATTGTGAGAGTTACCGACCCATCTCTCTACTGAATGTAGATCTAAAACTATTTACTAAATCGCTTGCAATCAGGCTGGCCCAAGTGATTCCCGTTTTGGTCCATCCTGACCAAGTGGGATTTATCCCTGCTCGGCAGGGATCAGATAATACAAGATGAGCAATTAGTCTAATTGAAGCAGCTAACCGGACACTCGTCTTGCTCTGGTGGTCTCCCTCGACACAGGAAAGGCATTTGACAGGGTCTCGTGGCCCTTTATGAGAGCCACTCTTAAGGCGATGGGTTTCAAGGGTCAATTTATATCTGGGCTAGCTTCCTTTATATTTCAGGTCCTCTGCTACTGTATGGGCTAATGGGGCTGCGTTGCCTGCATTTCAAATTAGTAACGGCACTCGACAAGGCTGTCCGCTCTCTCCTCTATTGTTTTCCCTAACGATGAAACCCTTGGCTTCTCAAGTTCATAATAATCTAGCAATCACAGGAATTCAATCGGGTAAGACTGATTATAAGATCTCCTTATATGCGGACGATATCTTACTAACAGTCACCAATTCCCTCACCACTCTCCCTGCCATACAGAGCAAACTCAGTGAATATGGCGTATTATCTAGCTTTAAAATGAACATGGAAAAAAATCCTTCCTCTTAACTTAACGTCCCACCTCTTGGATTCTCTGAAAGGGCAGTCAAATTTTAGATGGTAACCAGACAAACTCAAGTACCTAGGAATTTATTTGACAAGTCAGTACAGTCAATTGCATGCCGCCAATGTTCCTCGTCTTTTGAATTCGCCTAAACGAGACCTGGAGAAATGGTTTACGCTGTATATCTCCTGGTTAGGCCGCATGACAGCGGTAGAAATGAATTTAGTCCCACAAATTCTGTATCTCTTTTAGACGCTCCCTATCCGGGCACCCTCATTGGCACTTAAGACCCTTCAGAAACAAATTGCGCATGTTATTTGGGCAGGTAAACGACCCCAAGTACAAGTTCGCATGCTCCATCGTCAAACCGCGGACCGAGGACTGGGTCTTTACAAATATCTCTAAGTATTACATTGCTGCGCACCTGACCCAGCTAGTCCTATTTCACTCCCCGCCTGGCACTAGATTATGGGTTGACATAGAAGCTAATCTCATACAGCTGCTCTCGCCTTACACCCTTTTATGGATTTCAATTAAACATCGTCCACCGCTCCTTTCGCATCATCTTCTACTCGTTTCTCACTTCATATTTGGTACTATAGTACTCGTGCTTTTCATCTGATAGCTAATCCTTAAATTATGTTTCCGCTATGGAATAACACTGGTTTAGTCGTGGGCTATGGTTCTGACAGATATAGCAGCCAAGCAAATCGTTCCTGAATTTGCAGACCTGCAGCGGTTACACGGCGTCCCCCATAAACTCTTTTATCAATATCTTCAAATATAAAAGCCTACTGGCGTGTGTCTGTGTGTGGAAAAAGAAAAAAACCCAAGCTGCAGCGCCACCTGCTGGGCGAAGTTATACACTGACCTACTAAATTCTTAGTGTGTGTGGAAAAAAACCTCAAAGGGCTGAAATTTGCTGCAGCGCCACCTGCTGGGCGGAGTTATACACTGACCTACTAAATTCTTAGTGTGTGTGGAAAAAAAACTCAAAGGGCTGAAATTTGCTGCAGCGCCACCTGCTGGGCGGAGTTATACACTGACCTTCTAAATTCTTAGTGTGTGTGGGAAAAAAAACTCAGAAAGGGCTGAAATTTGGTATACTAAGATATTTTTAATTTGTTAATTTAATTTGGTAATTGTTTAAAGTGTTTATAAAGATTTAAAAATATATATATATATATATATTTCTTGAAGGAGAAGTGACAGTTGGGAGTGGTTGGTGGTTGCCGGGGGTGACAGAGCGAGAGGAGTGTGATACTCAGGACCACTGAGAGAGATCCCTGTGTTTGGATAGACATCTGGATAGATGTGGCGATAAAGATGAAGGATGAGGTGATGGAGAAAAATGATGAGGTGGTGACATGTGGACAAAACCACGTTAAAAAAGGGCGCTTACGTCGGGAAGTAACGCTCTTCCCCTGAGGAGGCCTGGGCTAGGCCCAAATGCATGACAAGAACCTTTTTAACACCTTAAGTAGCTTGATTTGACTAGAATGCATGAGTATCATGCACGGGTTAACTTGTCTTCAAATAAGGTATCTATTTCATTCTCTGTTAGCGTTTAAAACCTTTTACCAACTTACGCCTTTGGAAACTTTTTTATCAAAATAGGGAGGGGTGTGTGCAAAGTGGCTGGAGGTGGAATCATTCATCCATTATGAAGTGCTGGAATAATGGTGTGCAGGGGGCAATTGGGTTATAATCATCTGTAGTGAGATGAGGAGATTGGAGGTTGATCCTAAAATTCTATGGAAATTTTAAAAGGAAATTTCATCTGTAACATCTATTTTTCTCCATTTTTTAATTTTAATATTTTCCTCTTCTAGAGCTGTTCTCATATCCAAAAATAAAAATGTCTCCAAACACAATAAATGACGGTGATAACATGACCCTGACATGTAACACAACTCGCGCTCCTCTCAGAGACACCACAGGACTGCAGTTTGCTTACTACAGAGATGGGCGGAATGTTCAGGAATTCAATGTATCTGATATATACAGAGTTCTGTCAGCTCAGCTGGAGGATTCTGGGTATTATACCTGTGATGTGAGAACTTCCACCGGCAGTGTGAGGAAGAGGAGTGATGTTTTATATATCCATATAAGACCAGGTTGGTGTCTGATACTAGATCTATTCCATTCTAAGCATTACACGTATGTTCACAGTATCATGTGTCCCCTCATATCCCTCCAGTCTCTGACAATCACGTATCCTGTGATGTAGTTTTCAGCTATTTTTTCTGTATCATGTCTGGGTTACTTTATATTTTATCTGTCATGTTCATTAGCAACTTTTTCCTTGTTGTCAGGATTGGTTGTTAGTTGGATTAATTTAATGAGGCATTTGGTTCTATTGTAATAATGACTTCTGTACTCTACATATCTCAGCTTAACGAGATACTGAATATCTGTAGATGCAAAACCAATATATCATGGACAATGGACAACTCTCAGGGACTGGATACACGCTACTCAACATCTCTCCTAAAGTGATGTCGTTAACAATTTTACTAATAACTGAAAGTGAAAGTCCCGATCAGCATGTTGATTCATGTGTACACACTATAAACGGTTTATAAGATTTACCTTCAGATCTGTGCTCTTCATCTGTCATAACCATTGGCTGAAAAGATGGTGACTCTGCACACTCCATAGAGATCTATGGACACTGCCGGTCCTGAGTGCATACACACTGCAGGATTGAAACGACATCCTTCCATCATTTATAGATTTTTTTAGTCCGTTTATAAAATCAAACGATACGATGTGCCTTGGAATGATTATTGTTCACTATTGGAGAATACCCATTAATGTGATATCAGGCCGAACCTGTTGTTTAACGTGTGATTGGCCCGATAATCAGGTGAAAACCCTCTAGTGTGTACCCAGCTTTACACCAACTAGTGTCTCACTGTGTAAGCACATTTTATACTGTTTTAGAAGGACAAACATCACAAAACAGTATACATCCATCATTTTCCCACAGTTACTTTTACATATTCTGAGAATTATCCTAAAATGTATTCACATTCACGAACACCAAAACTATTTATTTTAATCAAAGTCTTAGGGGACAGAAACAATGATGTGTTTTTCATCTTGTTTTATTTTTAACTTATTTTTTTTATTTGTATTTCTATTTACCAGTAGAGATGTTTAGGAAACAATTGGAGACTCTAATAGGTCTCCTATAATTGTATTACTAATAAATACAATATAAGCTGACTCTATTAATAAGTACAATATTAGTTACTATTAGATCCATGTCAGCACGGATGTCCAGGTCTGGTAGTCATACCCTGAGATGTCCGATTCAGGCCCCAAGCAAGGACTCAGACCTACGGACCTGGGATTAATCCTTACTGACGTAAGATGGTGACAATGCTGGGAATTCCTGTGACAATAGGGAAGATCTACGGTAGTATCACATTGTACAAACAGTGCTCAGATATGAGTATTCTTTGTCAAGATTCTAGAACTAAGAGCCAAAAACCTGGGTCCGATATAGAACTGACAGGTCACTGGTGGGTCTTATACGCCAGCCAGGATGTCAACATCACATATTTCCTATAGTTCTGTGGTCTCTATTTGTATTCTCCAGTACTTATCATGTCTCAATATTCCTTTCCTCAGATTACACGGTACAGAATATAATACGACTGGTGGTGTCCGGGTGTATATTAGTCATTGCCGCATGTTTCATCTTCTTCCACAACCAATCACAACATGAAGCCTCAAGTGACAGCGGGTGATAGGTTAATGAGCATCTCTCTTACTTGATATATAGTGAATCCGCACTTGGTGTATAGTAAGAAGCTTTTAGTAAATATGTGTTGTCACCAAGAGGACTGGCTGGGCTAAAATAAACACGAAAGAAGAAATACAGTAACTTCAACCATTAGGTCATTAGGTCTCTTAAGTCGGGAATGTGGCCGATGTAACATCCAGGATCTGCCATGTTGCCGAGTCTATAGATGTGAAAATGAAATCCCGTCTCACAGCTCGTGTCTGCGTTGTTCCATCTTTCTAATACTCCAGCACTCACCTGAAATGTGTATGTAAGGTGATTGTATCATTTCATGCACACAAAACACATGGGCATGAGACGATATTTACTGTAACTAATTTATTGGGAGAGATTCAATTAGACGCGAGGTGTCTCCAGAAATATCCACGAGACACCTCACGGCGGAGATTTGACAGGAATCTCTGCTCATTTTTCCTCGCACCCCGTAGACGTGCAGGGAAAATTGAGTGGAGATTCCTACCGTAATTGCCGACAAAGTGAACAGCGCAATGTCTGAATTCCACATTGCTGGCAATTGAATCTCTCCTATAGGGGTACATCAACTAAAACTCCTAAGAAGGAAAAGTGGAGGTGTTGCCCATAGCAACCCAAAACATTCTAGTTATTATTTATCTAGTGCATTCTAGGAAATGATAGCTGGAATCTGATTGGTTGTACTTGCTATGGGCAACATCTTTACTTTTCCTTTTTAGAAGTTTTAATAAAACTACCTGTTACTGTCCATTTAATTATTGATTTCTTGCTACAATGTGCAAGATTATCCTAGAGCCTAAATACGGTGCATAATGTACATATGTACATTGTACGAGATACAGCTATGTTGCATTAGCAGTTTAGTAATGTACATAAAATAATGTATTATGCGGTACGTAACTGCGGATACAGTTATAGATCACTATTTTACACAGTTCCATTCACCTCGGGTTGTAGATGTACAAATAACAGCAATTGAAGAACTGAATCCTCCCCCTATATATTGTGTGTATAGAAACCACCGATAGTTACAGAGAAATTGTCATGATATAGAAATCTGCCACTGATTCCCCAGGATGTAAAATGTCCGTGGCGGAGCTACTATTGGTGCAGTAGGTGCCGTGCACCGGGGCCCATGGAGATAATAGGGCCCGCTGCATAGCTGATGCAGAGGGTTGGGGGCTCCGGTTCCCTCCTTCCCGCCTCTCTGTGCCGGGGCCCACAGCTCATTGTAACAATCTCTATATCTGTACAGTGATAGTGTTCTAATATGTTCCTTGTCCCAGTGCAGATTGTCCCTGCTTAAAGTAAATTCATAGTCTGATTATCTCTAAATCCAGTTCTTTTATTTTTAGAGAAAGGGAAACTCAGTTCTATAAACATTATACACACACTGTTTTCTACTGGATTGTGGTTGATACACTGATCTTTCACAGCTGACGTATTCCCGGCACAAAGATCTTATCCATGTGGTCTGAGGTTTCTCTACATCTTATCCTTCTTTTTTATCAATTGCTATTTTCTTAGTCTTTCACCAAACTCTCATTTTCATGTACTTTATTGTTAAATTCTCCTCAATGCTCCTCTTCCTCACCTCTCACATGTCCTCCCCATTCTCTCTTGTTTTCCTCCACTCCACACTCTCACCTTCTCTTGCTCCCTGTCATCTGACCCTTATCTTTTCTTAATTTATAATCATACTCCTTCCTGCTCTTTATCTCAACACATTCATCATGCACACTAATTTCTAATGTCAACACTTATTTTCTATATTAGCGGTAACATTATTTAAAAAATTTCAGGAACTCTGGTAACATAAATATTCTCATTAACATGAGTTACACCGTAATATCTTTAGAGTGTATATTGTTACAATAAGAGAATTAGAAGTACTGATACCAGGAAGGCGTTACCCAATAAGGAGCAGTGCAGGGACCAGAAACAATACACTGGTAAGAGTTTAGGCAGCACAATGTTAAGCCGACAGAGTAGAGAGTATGGAGTATACAAAAAGAGTGGATATAAGGAATACAGGAGAGACATAAGACAGAGGAGAGGGGGCGGCAGCCATAGAGATAGGTTCATATTTAGTTTTTTCTGACACATACTAACATTATATTCTATCATTATTACATATTACATTTATTTCTCCTTTAGCATTGTAAGAGTTGTTAAGTTCCAGATAAAAGTTTCTCAAAACAATTTTGAGACCCTGTATTTCAAGACAAAATCTGATTATACCAAGTGTGTGATTGAAGTAAAATGTATTATGAGATGCCCTGTGGTACTGAAAGAAACAAGCATTAGAATAACCTTTACTATGTAGTGCAGCTGCCATCTACCCTTGTATGCAATGATCACATATTGTACTCTTATTAGTGTAACCTAATTGGGGTCTGGGTATAAAAACTGATCACAATGGGAGTACTCGGAAATATCTCCATAGACTGCAGACCAGCGCCCTGTCACTCTCCTGGTTAAAGGGAAAATGTCCTTTATCCTGGGATTTCCTGCACTTGTTCATGACAATTGTACCTATTTGACAATCTATTAAAAACATACGAGTAGGTTAATTGGCTGCTATCAAAATTGACCCTAGTCTCTCTCTGTCTGTCTGTGTGTGTATGTTAGGGAATTTAGACTGTAAGCTCCAATGAGACAGGGACTGATGTGAATGGGTTCTCTGTACAGCGCTGCGGAATCAGTGGCGCTATATAAATAAATGGTGATGATGAAACTATTAAGTAAAAGATTCTTAATCTTCTATCTCTATGTCTGGTATTATTCCTTCTCTGTGTCAATATTTCATGATTATACAGACTAAACTCACTTTAGGTTAAACTGAAACATTCGCTTTTAACTTCATTTAACGCTGGAATCTCAGTAACTTTGGAGTCTGTTTCTATACACCAGTTCCACCCAGGGGCGGATCTAGACTTTATGTTTAGGGGGGGCGATTTTGCATAATCACACCCCTCCTTTGCTCTGATTGGCTGGCCCACATTTAGCCCCCCCCCCCCCCACTCGAGCCTAGCCCCGCCCCTCCCGTTTTAATCAGCGGCTGGGACCTAGCTTTTTGCTGCTAGGAGGGGCGAATGCCCCGATCGTCCGTCCCCCCCCCTGGATCCGCCACTGGTTCCATCCGACAGTTGCCATTATGTAATATATGTCATTTACTATATTGAACAATGCAATGAATGTGATTAGTAGAGAGGAGCTCAGAGACAGCACAATATTACTTTAAATACCAAAAGAATATTAGATAGTTAATGTGAACTGGTGATTGCAATCTAACATTCTCAAAACAATATTGTCTGGGGGTGGCAGAGCCAGATTGGGAATACCTACAAATCCAAGATTTCACACTTTCTATACTATAACAAAATATCTTAGATCCCTGTTTTTTTAAAATAATCATTAACTATCGCTTAGGCTAGGTACACACTAGAGGTTTTTCAGCTGATTTTTTTGGGCCAATCACCCGATAAACGACCACTCGGCCACATATTGCGTTAATGTGTGTACTCACACAACGAACGGCAATAGTTCCAAAGTGCCAATTGTCGTTTCATTTGGTTGGTCGTACTTTGGTCGTGTTTAATAATCTCTCTCCTATCACCTTTCAATCATGCAGTGTGTAAGCACTAACTATCACGATCTCCATAGAATTTACAGAGCTCTTTTCAGCCGATGCCGGCAATGAACATGTCCCGTTGACTAAATGTAGAGAGTGCTGTAGATGGAATAGTTTGTTCATTTGTTCCGAGACTGAAAATTTTGTTTCAGAGTCACAGAAGCTAACGATAATCGTAAGGACATGTGGATAGCTATACCAAGGTGGTTTTAATCAGTGTGACAGGAATAAGTGAATGAGTGACTATGGTGCTATCATTCTCTAAACAACTAGAGGACCAGATGAAGAGCATCTGGTCCTCTAGATGTGTACGCAGGAATAGCTAGGCCGCTCGGACCTTCAGTCGTAGGTACAATCGTTGTAGATAACAGATTAGTCGAAAAATTCTCCAGTGTGTACCCAGCCTTAAGGAGTGGACAAACACAAATACAGTATACACAATATCACATCTGAAGCATAGGGTTTACAAAATAAACATAATCAATTTTAAACTTTGCATATTTGGTAAAGCAATGGAGTTTAGCAACTAGCTGAAGCCTGTACACGAGACATACATTAAGATTTGGAATTATCTTTACTCGACGGGTTTCAAAAAGTTATATCTGCTACGGAATAAGGCATGGATTTCCAAATATCCTAAATTTCACATTTTGTGCATTGTTACCCAAATATTTTTTATTTTTTTAAAAAGCAAAAAATGAAATCTACTGTAAGATTAATCACCGTTTTTTAGTTTCCTCCCACACTCCAAAAACATACTGGTAGGTTAATTGGCTGCTGACAGAATGAACCTATGTGTGCATTATGAAATTCAGATTGTAAGCTCCAGGGACTAATGTGAATTACAAGATATTTTTTGCACACAGCTTGCGTAATATGATTGCCACTATATAAATAAGTGATTAATAAATAATAATAGTAATTAAGTCTGTGTTAGCAGATGACACACAGTTATGTAGTACTATAGAGTCCATATAACATATCTTATCCATTCACACTGAACCAGATAATCTGGAATATTGGGCAAATGAAGTTGAATGTGCATATATTTAAAGTTATGAGTTTATGCTATAATAATAAGCATGCAGTCTACACGTTAGGTTGATCAGTGTTGGAATACATTATGGTGAAGATCCTGGTAAAAGTGTAGATCATAGACTTAGCAAAAACATGAAATGCCAGTCAGCTGTATGTAAAGCCAGCAGGTTATTATCATGCATTAATGTATCATATCCTCTCGTTATAAAGAACTTGTGAGGCCTGGTCTAGGCTATGTAGCTCCATTTTGGGTCCCAACTCTGAGTCTGGAGTGAATCTGAATGATTTAGAGGTGTGAAAGATCCCGGTGATAAGTAAAGACTGACTGATGCTTTCCCTCAATAACTGGTATTAGCAGACAATGTAGATACATTTACGAAAATTAGACATTTTCCCTACAAAATAACGTATATAGGGCTGATGGAATTATTAACGCAATGTTCAGTCAGGGAAATTTTGATTACATGTATTGCATGGGGCTTACTGGGAGTGCCACTAACGGTTCTGGTATGCCAACTCTAAGACCTGCAGACCCAGCTTGCCGAGATCTGCATCTATAGCAGACAACAAACTTATTGTCACGGGCACTAGGAGTCTTTACCCAGGATATCACCAGATGATGGACTTACCAGAGCAGTATAGGTGGTAATATGGTACTCTGGTAGCGGGGTGATCACGGAACAGGAGACAGCAGATGGTAAGAGAATGCTCGTGGAAAGTCTATGACTAGCAGCACTGGTAATATATAGATAATTGTAAACGAGGAACTGAGTGGACAAGGAAACGTGAGGGTAGTCAGTGGTCTGCGGATAGCAAGTTGTACCACTGCTATAGTGAGGAGGAATGTCCAGAAGTAACGAGGAGGTGGTGAGAGTCAGCGGTCTGCGTATAGCAAGTTGTACCGCTGTCTAGGTGAGGGAATGGAATCCAGGTGGAGGTATCCGGGAAGTCAGTGGTCTGCGTTAGCAAGTTGTACCACTGCTATGTGAAAGGATACTGGAAACAGGTGACTCAGGAAACAGGGAACAGTGGTCTGCCTCTAGCAAGTTGTACCACTGCTATATGGAAGGATACTGAAACAGGAATCAGTGGTCTGCCTCTAGCAAGTTGTACCACTGAAATATATATGTGAGGAGGAGCACGAGGAGATGAATGTAATGCAGAGTATACACGGGCACACTGAACTTGATCCCACGATGATATGCACAAAATAGTATTAACTGAGCAGCACTGCACAAATATACAAAGTCACAAGAACTATCCAGGCTAAAAGGTAACACAGTCAAATGATGGCAACAGTCTCAGTGGATAGGTAACTCCAGAGGAGAACAACTCAGTCCAGCAAGGTATGCAATACACCAGCGCAGTCAATGATAAGTATGCATACCGTGGTTCAGGAGAGCAGGCTGTCAGACAGAAGTGCAGGGATACCTGAACGGCTGGAGGCCGGCAGGATACGAAGTCCCAGGGGGATGGAAGCGGTAATCAAGTAGGTGCAGCGCACAGGTAGGTAGACCAGCAAGGATGGAAACAATACTCAGGAAGCAGTAGTATATAGGACTGGACACCTGGAGATCACTGGAGAGTAGAAGTGGTATAGCAGGGATGAAGGCAGCGGAGCGTTGATCCAATGCAGACAGGCGAGTTGACACAGGCAGGAACACTGTAGAAGCACGGAGAGCGGATCAGCTGGCTGCAGACACGAGGAGTACTGGAGGGTTGCGATGAGCAGGGAACTGCAGATACACGGAGGCAGCGGATAGGAATCAGCTGGTGCAGTCACGATGAAACACGGGAGAGTTGAAGTGAGCTGGAAACTGTAGAGCACGGAGGCAGCGGATAGGAATCAGCTGGTGCAGTCACGATGAAACACGGTAGAGTAGAAGTGAGCTGGTAACTGTAGTGCACGGAGGCAGCGGATAGGAATCAGCTGGTGCAGTTACGATGAAACACGGGAGAGTTGAAGTGAACTAGAAACTGTAGAGCACGGAGGCAGCGGATAGGAATCAGCAGGTGCAGTCACGATGAAACACAGGAGAGTTGAAGTGAACTGGAAACTGTAGAGCACGGAGGCAGCAGATAGGAATCAGCTGGTGCAGTCACCATGAAACACAGGAGAGTTGAAGTGAGCTGGAAACCACAAACGAACAACAGGAATCAGCAGGAGCTGAATACACGAGGAAACACAGGAACACCTTCAGAGGCTCATGGGGAATGAGACTCCAAGATCAGGCAACGAGGTATTGACCACAGGTGCTATAAATAGGGAGTGTTGCCTGATCAGCCAATTAACTAAAAGGAACATGTTCTGAAGGTTTGAAAGGGCTGCACATGCGCAGACCCTCAGGATGGTGGACGGCCACGGTTCCTAAACACACGGGAAGAAGCACTCACAGTCCGGTGAGTGACACTTATAGACTGTGAGTTGCTCACCAATACTTGGGTGCTCCCGGGTCTTAAGTTCTAGGTAGATAGGCAAGTATCATGGAAGTTCAGACGTGACACGGAGGCGCTCAAGGAGACCAAGTATCAGTGACCAACATAAGTCCAGAAAGAATGGCGTACAACTGAAGTCAAATTCAAAATCAAAGGTTGAGAGTTCGAGCAAAGTCTAAATGCAAGGTCAACATCCAGAACATCCAAGCAGACAAGTACACACTGGCAGAGATAAACTACAACCAGCGCAGAAAGCAGGTATCTAATAGCAGCATCCTAAATGAATGATTGACAGCTGTGTCTAACATGTAGTGACTGAGCACATTAAACAGCTAATTCCAACATGGCTGCCCTTAGTGATGAATCTACCTGATCACCAAAGAAACAATCTGAAACCACATTACTGGTGCGACAAACGCATCACGGCCGCACGGACTGATGACGCATCTCCGCGTCCCTGCCAGATCCCTCACAGTGCCAACGTTTCATCATGAATGAGGTTTATTGGGAGAGGCACCATTAGATCATAAGTGAGAAATGTTGGGGCAGTCGTTGTCTACGGTCAATTGGGTTTTGATTTTTAGCTGGTTTAATGTTTTGGTTTTTTTAGATATTGTATTCAGTGGTGAAGAAGTCACCTGCCACTGGGTTTATGCTGCTATACTGTCACCACTCTTACATACTTACATTTCGTATAAATACTGTATAACAAGAAAAACATAGGTTATAAACATTATTCTTATTAGAAACGTAACATTTTTAACTTAGGTAGAAACTAAAGTATCAAAAAAACTTAATTTGGCAAATCAGCATTATACAGTAGCATAAATCTACCCATTGGCCTCAATTCCTTACGGGCCAGGCAGTGCACAATAAATCTAATTAAACCTCTGGGACATTAGACGTCTAATAAAATCTATCATAGAGAAAGTTAACGAACTGACATACATTTGTGTAGGTGGAGTAAAAGGTGATTCGTCCATCAAATAACATCTTGGGCACCTGTAGAGAAAAGGGGCATCTGCAGCATGGACACAACTAGTGTTCTGATGACGAAGACCTCGTTGTAGGCCACCTAAAACAAAGTGGATTAGTCAGTATGTTAACCAACAACTGGTACTTGCGTGTCCCATAAGCATCCACCAAAGGGTAAGTTAAACAGACTAGTAGGGACAGTCTTTGAAGTGGGCCTCTGAAGTCCCAGATGGGTCTCGTAGGAGTCAGATACATCAGGAAAGGAGATTGCTCACCGATCAACGTATGTCCGCCAGATCAGATCCCACTTGTGAGGAAGGAGGTTCCCGTGATCCGGATTTCCCCTGCTTGGACCAGTCACTACTGAGCGGAGCCTGGGAGTTATGGTCAGATTGGAGTGTCAAGAGATTCCAGGTCGTCAGAAGCTTGGATCCTTCCTTCACTGTGTTATAAAATCTGTTCCAAAAACTATGTCTTGCAATTATAGCCACGGAGCCAGGCATATGATGAAAAACATTGAGCAGTTTATTGCAGAGAAAATAACAATCCAGGATGCAATGAACAGAGACCGGGTCAGAATATAATCAGATTTTCAGGAATTGCAGATAGCAGTAGAAATGCAATTGTCAGGTTACCTCCAGGAGAGATACAGGTGATTGAAATATGCTTTACAGGGAAACAGGAACTGGCTAAGCAGGGATATCCACAGACACAGAGAAAGCAGGCAGCGATCCAGGGAACAAACATAGCAGGCTCAGGAACATCAATGACCAGCAAGGAAGTCTGGAAGAAGCAGGTATAAATGTGAGACACTCAGGCGTGGGTGATCAACTACTAGTTATCCCCTGATAGTGGGGAAGGCAGAACAGCACCACCTCTGGAAGATCAAAGGTACTGCAGGGTTGCATAAACAATAGAGGCACAAGGCAGATCATAACATATTGTAAGGATGACTTGCATGGTGTTGTTCCCATGTACCAGAAGTTTAACTGGGAAACCCCAGCGATATGAAACGTCATTGGCTCTTAGGATTCTTGTGACTGATTGAAAGGATCAATGTTTCGCTATTGTGGCCGGGGAGATATCTGGGAACAACTGGGGGTCTTGAAGGATATCAGAGCCCTCAGCCTTTCCGGCTGCTTGCAGAATGCACTCCTTTATATGAAAGTAGTGGACCTGCAAAAGATTATCTCTAGGATGAGTATCGGGAGCAGCCCGTGCCCTAGGAAGCCTGTCGATGTGGTCTATAAGTGTCACGAGCCGTGGCGGTACGCCGCATCCTGGCGTGAGGTAGGAGTTGATACCTGGGGCATGAGCCATAACAATAAGTAGTTCTTGAGTGGAGACCGCTGGTAACAGTTTCTGGAAGAGGCCAGTGGCAAAAGAGAGAAGGTCTGCATTGGATACTTGATCTGAGATTTCACGTATCTTAATATTGTTACAGTGGGATCTATCCTCCAAATCCGCCATTTTGTCTTTCAGGAGGCCCAGTTCCGACTGCAGTTGCTCATGGGAGGTTAATAGTTCATTGTGAGACGTCACTATATCCTCTGTTTTGCTCTCCAGATGATCAGTCCTGTTGCCCAGTTTTACCACCTATGACCGGAGAACCTTGAGGGCGGAGCGCATCTCAGAGAACAATTCTGGCTTTAAAGTGGCTAACAGATGTTGCATAGATTTAAAGGTGATCGGAGCATCTGGGTCGTTCTGTGGTGAAGTGTCGCTCGGAGATTGGGAATCCGATTGAGCTGTGTTTGATAGAGAGAATGCCCCACCTGGGTGTTCTTCTCCTTTATATGACATGGAGGCGGAGCTCGACCTCTGAGGTTTGAAAAAAGGGAGCTGGGGAGTCGGTTTATAACATTTAATCTTTTTAGGGTTCATCATTCATCTTGCAGCCTGGCCCAGGCAGTGTAATTAGCATTTCCAAAGGGTCGATGGGGGCGGGTCAGAGCTAGACGGGTATAAAAACAGTCTTATCAGACATAGGGTTTCATAAATAGTGGGAATGTTTCAGCGGAAAGCCAAATTAATATACGGGTGGAGTCTACAGCTTAATTATATCTAATCACATGTCTATTAAGAGGTGGAGATGGAGCTGTGTTGATGCAGTATTCAGATCTTCCTAATAGCCAGGGGGAGGGATACCAGTTGTAACGTTAGTTAGAAAGTTCCTGCGCAACAGTGGTTGCTGGCTGCAATGAATAGGTCTTGTAGTAAAGACTACATTCAATTCATGTATTCATGTATTCTAGGAATTCTAGGAAGTTGAGAGAGATACTGCCAGAGATAGGAGTCTGCTGTATCTTCTAGCGAACACCAAGCGGTGCTCGACCAGTATGGCAGTAAAGCCACGCCCGTCATATAAATACTGTATGAGCTTTTTCCAAAAAGAGGAAGTGAGAACAGCTACATCTTCTGTGTAATGACCAGACAGTTACTCGGTGAGAACAAGTCACAGCACAATGTGGTTCCTGGGTGCCCTAATACTAGGCTGTAAGTAGAGAGAATCTGTATAATATATGTTATGTTGTGTCATATGGACATAGTCTGTAATGTAAAATGTCTGTAATAAGTTATTATAAGAATACCAGTCAAGTGAAGAACTGGACATTTGTGTAGTAATGTGATAACAGTACAATACATAATACATAAAATGTAATACATGATCGGGAGGAATCTGAGACGTTTGAGCCGTTTGATGCCAGGATACATTTATACATGGAAATAAGAAGGAAGGTTGTTTGGTTGTGATGATATTATGTCAGTATTTAATACAAACATTACAGGACATGATGTGACACATGATAATTCATAAATTCATATATTTTTAATCTTATTTATAATTAATTTTGTTTTTCAGCACTGACTAAGGAAGAAACAGGTGAGCTAATTCTAAATAGAGGATAATTAGATAAACCTACATGTCTGTATGAACGTGTGTGTATATATATATATATATATATATATATATATATATATATATATATATAGATATATATATAGATATTTACATATAGTGCTTTTTTTGTAAGAAAAAAGGTGCCTGAACTCTTTTTGTAGCCCTCTCTTTCTGCCCCCCCTCATTTTTGTGTAGCCCTCTCTTTCTGCCCCCCTTGTTTTTGTGTAGCCCTCTCTTTCTGCCCCCCTCATTTTTGTGTAGCCCTCTCTTTCTGCCCCCCTCGTTTTTGTGTAGCCCTCTCTTTCTGCCCCCCTCGTTTTTGTGTAGCCCTCTCTTTCTGCCCCCCTCGTTTTTGTGAAGCCCTCTCTTTCTGCCCCCCTGGTTTTTCTGTAGCCCTCTCTTTCTGCCCCCCTCATTTTTCTGTAGCCCTCTCTTTCTGCCCCCTTCATCTTTTTGTAGCCCTCTCTTTCTGCCCCCTCCTTTTTCTGTAGCCCTCTCTTTCTGCCCCCTCCGCCGCTTTCTGTAGTCTGTACTTACCTTCTATGCTTCTTTTCTCACTTTACTGCCTGTTTGCTTGATCGCAGCTCCTCTCACGGAGCTCCTCACGGCACTGCAGGAGCCGGAAACAGGACACACACTAAGATGCGGTGCTGCACTGTAGCAGCACCGCAGAGGAAAGAAAAAAATGAAAGAAGACGTGGGCCAAAAGTTTGAAAATCTGTAGAAAAAAAAGGTTCCGGTGCATTCTATGTCAAAAAAGCACTAATATATATATATATATATATATATATATATATATATATATATATATATGCAGGTTTGTGTTTAATTCTCAGCAACTATGTTTAATATAAATGTGTAAGATTTGATCTATTTATGAATAATATCACAGCTCCTGCTCTGTGTGCTGGATGTCATTCTCAGTATCTCAGTCCTATTATATGTGTGAGAAGCTCCTCGCAGTAACGACAAATTTGCTCCTTTTTTTTTGCTTTACTCCTAAATCTAACCGAGGCGGCGTATGTGTTATTCTGTGTATATGGACAGATGCACAGGAGCCCTCTTCTATATGTTGTAATGTGTGTAGTTCTGGTTACATCGTTTTAGCTATAGAACATTATAGATAGAGATAGCAGATGGAACATGCTTCATTTAGATCAATGGCTCATCCTGCCACCAATGAAGCAAAAGTGAATGCAATGAATGGCGCCACAATAAACGTATATATTATATACATTATATTTCAGTGTTAGCAGGATGGGGTTTAGTACAAATGAACATCCCAAGGTCCTTCTTCCACTATCAGTCCTATGTTGGCGAATCAGTCCACATATTATATAAATACAGAAAAAAAACACCATATTTTAGAGGTATAAAAGTTTCAGATTAAATGTGGTCACCTTTTTTTAATTTGTTTAGAATCGGGGATTTAAAAATAATTGAAATTAAAATTTTGTTCAAAAATGACAAATTTAAAAAGAGTTGCATATTGTTTTGTGATTTGTTGGCTCTGAATCAGTTTTATTCAAACTGCTAACTAAATTCTTTCACTTCAGTCGTCATCTTAAGACCCAGGGTTTAGTTATAAATTAATGACTTTCCTTCATATTGCTGCAACTTAACCATATTATTTTTACTGAAATATAAGTAAAGGTTAAGTTAGATACAAAGTAAAATAATAATAGAATTGCAATAGTTACTTTATCATTTTGTAGTTTTGCACGCAGGATTTCGGGAAACGCCATAAATTAAATATTTTGGGTCAGGGACCACATGATAAGACAATAATGAAATATTTAAGTTTCAGCAATCCAGGAATTAATTTGAATGATTAAACCCAGTTCTCATGTTATAAAACCGTTCTGGTCAGATCTATAAAGGCATATTGACAACTATAGTAATACATCCCACAGACATCCTTTTAAAAAGAGTTGACTTCTCAATTTTATACATTTTTATATCTAAGCCAATGTTGGGACTCTCACTGTCTAGATGATAATATTAGTGGTTTTACATAAAATCTCAGTATCTAAAATACATAAAATCTCAGTATCTAGATGGGTGCAGGGGGTACTTTTGTGTATGTTCTTGCAGTCACCTTCCCCTCCCCTTGTTTGCACCTATTACTAGTTATAAATTGATTGGGCAACTTTTCAGTTTTCTTTAGTTCGCTCTACAGGACTATTTCTGGCAGCTATGAGAATAAAGGAATTTGTCAAGGATTGAACAACGCCTCTAATTTTGTCTTGAAGAGTCAACTCAACATGTTTGACGTGGAAGTTAGAATTTCTAAAATAACTTTTCACACCATGTAAATATATAACAGACTTCCCCCCGTGTATGATACAAGCAGACCTACAGCGACAGTAACGGATACAGTTACAAACACTGCAGAAAAAATGTACTAATAATTTTATGGAAAACAATTAATTACACCGTTTATCGTACTGATAACATTTATAACATTTTGTCATTTTGTAGCAATGTCCGGCCTGAAATCGTTGCCGATTATATTGCTAGCACCTCATAGAGCGGTGGAATCCTTAATAAAGGATTGAAGATTGTAAACTAAGGGTTGTATAGTATTAAGAGGCTTTATTGAATTCTCGGTAACTGATGGTTCTTGGGTGTTTAACCTAAATAAAGTCAAATTTAGCTTGATTCAAAATACCAGTTTCAACCCTTTAATAAGATTGTCTGTGAGGGCAATATTATACCTGTCTGGGGATCTCCTGTTAGACGTTTGTAAGTTAAGGTATATTGTAACACTTTTATACATGTTATACGATATCTTAGCTTAGAAACATCTGCTCTTGTTAATACTGATACCCCAATCCCCTTTGTCAGCCTCACAATATCCATGTTGTCAGTGAGTTGTTTCATTGCTATTATTTCTCTGGCATTTAAATGATCTTGATGAGTAATATGTAGCGAATAAAGATAAGATGTAAAGTACGCAGTAGAAGCTATCGATAGTAGGGCCTTTGGCATGGGTTGGATTTAAAGTCGAAGGTGGGTTAAGGGAACTATGTGCAGTTGGGTGACTTTCAGCCCTTATACTGGAAGGTACGGTACTGAGATCAGGGCCAGGTATAGTAAACGTACCATCAATATTACAATATGGGCTTAGCTCCTCCTACACATATTTAGGCCCCACCTCTTTTAAAATAGAAATTGAGACTGTCTAATAAAATAAACGTAACAATTAGCAGGTATAGTGCCCACAAATCACACATTTCACATCTATAACCTCATGGTAGATCAAATTCATTAGGAAATGGTAAAGATTTTTTGACTCCTCTCTACCAGTGATCAGGTCATGTGTGTACAAGTTCCTGAGCAATGTATTTATATGTGCCTGTCCAGAATCCTCTCTGTCTCTGGTAATTGTAATGTAATATATTCAGTCACAGTCTGTGTGTCCCTGAGGTTCCTATAACTGTCACCTCTGCTGTATTGTAGGAGCAGCAGTCAGACCTGTGGTGGTCTTCTCTCCTAATTATTATAATATATTCATCCGTGGATCAGTGACTATAACATGTAACACGGGACCTGCTGCAGAAGAGACAGAGACATATTACTGGTATAAGGACAACGATACGATACATAGAGACCAACAGAGCTTTGAGATTAAATTTGCTGATGAGTCAGACAGTGGAGATTACCAGTGTAGGACCAGTACTGGTGATTACAGTCATCCTGTCAGACTGGATGTTAGTTATGGTGAGTTATCAGCTCAGATCCTCAATTTCCACTTCTTGTACTTCAATTAGATTCACTAACACATCAATAATATTGTTTTCATATTACAGAATATCTCATTCTGCAGAGACCCCCCTCCGTTTATGAAGGAGACCCCCTGACGCTGAGATGTCACTATACTTATGAATATCCTGGAATAAACACAGTATTTTACAAGGACGGTGAAGTGATACAATCATCAGTCACTGACCCTGTGTTACATATTGATAAAGTAAATAAAAGTGTGACCGGCACATACAGATGTACACGACAATTACTACATCCTAAAGATACTCGTTATCATAATTACTCTGCTGAATCCCAAATCTATGTGTCAGGTGAGTTGTGGGGAAATCCTGCTCTAGAAATGTGATATATTATTATCTGTTTTGGAGTTTTACATTCATTCAGAATTCAACTGACCAGTATGGACAATATAGTATATTTGGGAGAACAAGATTCCAATAAGATTCACTAAGAAATTATGCAGAACCTCCCATGACGGATGGACAATGATTTTTCCTTACGACATAAGACACTCCATTCCCAGAAATGTAATACAGCCATTTATGGGTCTCTGTGCAGCTCTGCATGTAGTACACATGTGAGGAGATCTATTGGGCATGTGGAAAGGTCTGATGGGCATATAGAGGGCATGAGCAGAGGTCTCAGTGTTGTGGCTCCACACTACACCTTTACATCCACCGGACCAAGGTGCCGGCACTGGGCAAGGTCTATTGTGCTCAACAGCATCTGAACTTTCTCCTTGATACCAGGATTGGTTGTTAGGTGGAATAAATTAATGGGCTGTTTGGCTCTATCCTAATAATGATTTAAATTCTGTACATATCTCAGATTAATGATGGATGAATTTAACAAGAACATTTGAGGATGCCAAACTTGGCTGTCCATTTACCATTCAACAGCGGAACCAGTCATTATGCATTGATGTATACATAATGCAGTACCGCTGCTATTTACTATGCTGGGGTTAATTCTCGTTATCATAATTACTCAGCAGAATCCCATATCTATGTGACAGGTAAATTGTGGTGAATTCCTGCACTAGAAATGCGATATATTATTATCTATGGGGAGTATTACATGTAGTCACAGTATGTTACTGTCATAACATAGCCCTTTATTCTAAGTGACAGTTCAGCCAATCAGGAATAGCAGAGCTAAACCATAGGAAGGACCAGTATGGGCAGAAGAGTAGATTCCGTCATGCAGAATCTCCGCTTATTGTTATACAGTTTGGGTGATGATTTCCCCCTGACAGATCATACTGAATATACAAGATACGCTGCACTTGTAATCCCTGTTGTGTTACTTCGTAAATGAAAGAAAAAGAAGTAACCTGATTGTAAAAGAAGATAACGAATGTTAAAATAGACAGGAATATAAGCAGAGGAAAACAGAGGCAGTGGCATCAAGGAAGGAGAGACAGCTACAGAGACAGCCACAGAGACAGCCACAGAGACAACTACAGAGACAGCTACAGAGTCAGCTACAGAGACAGCCACAGAGACAGCTTCATCACTCTAAGGAAAATAAGATACAAAGTCTCAGTGAGGGAATGATTGATAGAGATCACAACAGGAAATCAGAATAAAGTAAGAGATCTAAACTAAATATAGTCACCAAGGGCTAGATTTACTAAGCTGCGGGTTTGAAAAAGTGGGGATGTTGCCTATAGCAACCAATCAAATTCTAGCTGTCATTTTGTGGAAAGTACTAAATAAGTGAAAGCTAGAATCTGATTGGTTGCTATAGACAACATCCCCACTTTTTCAAACTCGCAGCTTAGTAAATCTAGCCCCAAGTCTTCTCATCGCTGCTCTGTTAATTAGATATTGCAGCTGCCAGCATTGAGATTACAGAAATGTTGGGTTCTACATTGAGGGCTCGGGGTTCTGTGCAGATACATCACCTGCTGATTACAGATCAGAGTTATGGTAAAGAAACTAACACTTGATTCTCATCTGCCCCCGTCCTCCCGAAGTTCCCAATAACAGTCTGTCCTGGCAACAGCTACTGTGTGGAGAGTGACAGAACCATGGTCACCCCCAATACTCACTGAAATGTAGCATAGCTCATATATTACACCCATATCACTAAGGGTGGGGTTGCCTCATTTCTGGAAATAATACTGTCCATCCTACCTCTGTTATGTTTTCGGCCATGATAATAACTTTGGCAGCAAATCACATTTCTACCGATCCGGCTGAAATACATCGACCAGGTGGTAACCCCATCTAAGGCTCATTTCTAAACCTGCACCGCCATAATGGTTCTTGTCCATTATAAGGTGTAGGCTCACTTTATAGTCCTAGAGAACATCCCTATAAACACATTATACCTCCGACTGTCAGTAAATAGACCTGAAAAGGGCAGAGTAACAATGTCACATCAACGTCCAACCTTCCTGGTGCTAAAATCGGTTCCCCCTCTGTGACACTAGTGGTGCACTGTCCTGCTGCCCCAGAACCTCCCTGTGATATGACCACAGCCTGGAGGTCCCAGGGAGAAGATCTACAGGACGCTCTCTGTGAGATGCTCATGATGTGCAGAGTGCACATAATATGGGGGTCCTGGAGGCCGTACAGAGCTCAGATGTGACCACCGGGATATGTTTTGTAAGTACAGTGATAGTGGGGGCGGAAATTGTACAATTGGGGGTTCTGTGCAAATTGACTTGCAATAGGGGTCTGTGTAATGAGGGGTGGTCTGTGCAAAGAATGACCTCTGAGATTTGGGGTCTATGCAAAGTGGTTGGTAATGGAGAATATGTAATGAGAGGGTCTGTGCGATGAGGGAGGGGTGTGTGCAAAGTGGCTGGAGCTAGAATCATTCATCCATTATGAAGTGCTGGAATAATGGTGTGCAGGGGGCAATTGGGTTATAATCATCTGTAGTGAGATGAGGAGATTGGAGGTTGAGATCCTAAAATGATATCTAAATTTTAAAAGGAAATTTGGTCTGTAACATCTATTTTTTTCTCCATTTTTTAATTTTAATATGTTTCTCTTCTAGAGCTGTTCTCATATCCAAAAATAAAAATGTCTCCAAACAAAATACATGAAGGTGATGACATGTCCCTGACATGTAACACAACACTCGCTCCTCTCGGAGACACCACCGATCTGCAATTTGCTTTCTCCAGAGATGGGCGGAATGTTCAGGAATTCAGTGTATCTGATACATACAGAGTTCCGTCAGCTCAGCTGGAGGTTTCTGGGTATTATACCTGTGATGTGAGAACTCCCACCGGTAATGTGAGGAAGACAAGTGACATGTATATCCATATAAGACCAGGTTGGTGTCTGATACTAGATCTATTCCATTCTAAGCATTACACGTATGTTCACAGTATCATTTGTCCCCTCATATTCCTCCAGTCTCTGACAATCACATATCCAGTGATGTAGTTTTCAGCTATTTTTTCTGGGTTACTTTATATTTTATCTGTCATACTCATTAGCATCTAAGGGGCACATTTATCATTTATCGTTGAAATAGAGAAATGGTTATCAATCCTTATCGGACGGATAAGTATTGATTCATTTCTCAAATTTATCAAAACCGGAGTACAGAAACAGCAGTCCCGATAATCTGCTGTTTCTGTGAGAAAAAAAATCATACTTACCTGCCTCTTCGGAAGCGCTGTCTTCGGGTCTTCTCCTTACTCTTCAATTGCGCATGTCCAGTTCCAAGAACTGGACATGCGCACACAGATCCCCTCTCTGTCTCTGCAACGATAGTTGCAGAGAGAGAGCTGTGAGTGACAGGGAGGGATCATGTGATCCCTTCACACAAGCGCTGTCCAGCTCTGCTCTCCGGAGCAGAGCTGACAGCATTAGATTTCCTCATGTACGCCAGCTTCAGCATGACAAGTTCCCGAAAAAAATGTTTTTTTGTTAGATTGCGGCCAGGAGCAGTCACCATTCTGTTGAATGGTGACTGCTCCCAAAAACGAAGAGGAGTGCAAAGCAGCAGATATCCATGATATCTGCTGCGATGCCCCCTTAATAAATTTACGAAGGACACTGTGGGACCTTAATTATCCGTTAAAAGCACTATCGTGCTTTATTAAATATGCCCCTAAACCTTCTCCTTTTTGTCGGGATTGGTTGTTAGTTGCATTAATTTAATGAGCCGTTTGATTCTATTGTAATAATGACTTCTGTATCTCAGATTAACGAGATACTGAATATCTGTAGATGCAAAACCAATATATCAGGGACGATGGACAACTCTTAGGCTGGGTACCCACTACACAACATTTCTCCCAAAGCGATATCGTTAATGATTTAACCAATAACCGAGAGTGAAAGTCCCGATCAGCAGCCGATTCATGTGTACACACTATAAACGGTTTATAAGATTTACCTTCAGATCTGGGCTCTTCATCTGTCATAACCATCGGCTGAGATGGTGACTCTGCACACTCCATAGAGATCTATGGACACTGCCGGTCCTGAGTGCTTACACACTGCAGGATTGGAACAACATCGTTCCATCGTTTATAGATTTTTTTTAGTCCGTTTATAAAATCAAACGATACGATGTGCCTTGGAATGATTATTGTTCACCATTGGAGAGTACCCATTAATGTGATATCGGGAATGAACGGTCGTTTAACGTGTGATTGGCCCGATAGTTGGGTGAAAACCCTGTAGTGTGTACCCAGCTTTACACCAACTAGTGTCTCACTGTGTAAGCACATTTTATACTGTTTTAGAGGAGCAAAAATCACAAAACAATATACATCCATCATTCTCCCACGGTTACTTTTACATATTCTGAGAATTTTCTGAGAATTACCCTAAATGTATTCACCTTCAGGTACACCGAAAATATTTATTTTAATCAAAGTCTTAGAGAACAGAAACAGTGAGGTGTTTTATCTTCTTTTGTTTTTCAGCTATTTATTTTTATTTTTATTTTACCAGAAGAGATGTTTAGGAAACAATCATAGAGTCTTATAGGTCTCCCAACATTGTTACTACTAATAGATATAAACTGACTCTATTAATAAGTACAATATTAGTTACTATTAGATCCATGTCAACACAGATGCCCAGGTCTGGTAGTCATACCCTGAGATGTCCGATTCAGGCCCCAAGCAAGGACTCAGACCTACGGACCTGGGATTAATCCTTACTAACGTAACATGGTGACAATGCTGGGAATTCCTGTGACAATAGGGTAGATCTACGGTAGTATCACATTGTATAAACAGTGCTCAGATATGAGTATTCTTTGTCAAGATTCTAGAACTAAGAACCAAAAACCTGGGTCCTGTATAGAACCGACAGGTCACAGGTGGATCTTATACTCCAGCCAGGATGTCTACATCACTTATTTCCCATATTTCTCTGGTCTCTAATTGTATTTTCCAGTACTTATCATGTCTCATTATTCCTCTTCTCAGATTACACGGTGCAAAATATAATACGACTGGTGGTGTCCGGGTGTATATTAGTCATTGCCGTATGTCTCATCTTCTACCACAACAAACAACAACATGAAGCCTCAAGTGACAGCGGGAGATAGGTTACTGAGCATCTCTTCTAGTATATTGTGAATCAGCACTGTGTATAGTAAAACGCTTTTAGTAAATATGTGTTGTCACCAAGAGGACGGGCTGGGCTAAAATAAACACAAAAGAAGAAATAACTACAGCCATTAGGCCATTAGGTATCTTAAGTTGGGAATGTGACCGATGTAACATCCGGGATCTGTCATGTTGCCATGTGTCATGAACACGCTCCCAGCTGCCGTGACTTTGGGGTGTTTGCCGTATGAGGTCACACATGATTACAGCCTGTAGTCTCTCTCTACCTATCACACAGGTTATAGATCTACTGAATTGCCTCCAAACAGCACTCACACCTCTCACATTTCAGGTTTGTCACCACCTATTGAATACAAGCAATAGGACCCATATATACTGTCCCACACTGGTACACAATTGATTTCCCAAAAGTCTGACAATTTGCTCTACCTGATCTAAGCCTTTTAAAGACACTTCCACACCTCTTCCTAACCCCAGGGGTTGTGGCCTGTGACACTTTTTCAATCACCATTTGCATGTTGTCTGATTTACTAACCAATTCTACTATGTGACCTAACGTTTCTGTGGCGCGTCTCGCAGATCCAATTTAATTATTAATAAATCCCCTATGAATTTGTCCATCTTTTGATACCAAACACGCCCAGATACAGTATAATTGTAGAGCTTATACTCATTTTCTTAACTTGTCTGTGGGGCAGAATTATGAATTTGACATAGGAGTTGCCCATCATCATGCTATGGAGAAATATGTGGTTGATCACTACTTTTATTGATTTTAAGTGGCATATTTTAAAACTGAATTCTATTAGTCTATATAAAGTATAGCCAACTTAGCACATGGCCTCTGTGAGCCAGGTGCCCTGCTGAGAGGTTCCTAAAAGTCTATTCAGGTGTCAAACTCCATCCCAGGCCAGGATATATCTCACAGCAAGGACTCTTTGAAGCTGCCACAGGTGACACTCCTACTTGTCACACGGAATGTGCCAAGCCATCCAATACACATACTTCAGACAATCTGTCTTCAACCGTTACACTTTAGTAGCTAAACTTATCAATGGATTAATTTTATATACCACATTTACACTGCAGTTATTATTTAGGCCTTATCCCCCACAACTATGTGATGGGTTAACCCTTATAAATAACTATAAGTTCTCTATGTTCACGATACCATGTCTATATTGTGAAAATAAAATCCCGTCTCACAGCTTGTGTCTGTATAATAAACGTTTTTCCATCTTCCTAATACTCCAGCACTCACCTGAAAGCATTTCATGGACACACAACACATGGGCATGAGAAGATATTTACTGTAACTTACTCATTGGGTGAGATTCAATTAGACGCGAAAGGAAAGCAAAGCAAGAAAATGTGTAACTTTGCACTTTGGCAAAACCATGTTGCATTGGAGGGGGAGGTAAATTTAAAATGTGAGGCCAGACTTATAATTTGGGCAGGACATGTCCTAGATCAACTTTTAATGTCAGTGTAAAAGTAAAGCTATCAAATGTTTGTGTGTTAGATGAAAAAGCAGCCTGTATTTATCTTATGTGCAAAATAATAAACTAGTTTGCTCCCCTTGCACTGTAACATGGTTTTGCCAAGGTTCAAATCTACTCATTGTTTTGCTTTCCTTTCCTTAATGAATCAGTCCCTTAGTATCTGTAGTGTGTCCATCTTTCCACAGACGTTTGTGACATCAGTCATTTATGAAAAGTTACATTTTGTGATTCAACAACAACAATATCTTGAAATTTTAAAGAAATAAAGTGATGTTTAAATTATATGGTTTACAAGTTCGTTGGAGATGGATTCGATGAAAGGCTATATAATGTGACAACCATATGGAAAGTGGAAACCTCTTCATTTACTGTAGTTTTTCCATTAATTCAAGACATATTGGTCGGCGTGATTAAAACATAAAAACTGCACAATGATATTCACTGATTATACTGCAGACCTCAATACTGCAACAGTTAAATACCTCAACTGTTAATACGTGCACAACGGCCATTCAATGGTGATATTGAGATATCTATCTATATCTATCTCATATCTATTTATTGATCTATCTATCTATCTATCTATCTATCTATCTATCTATCTATCAATCTATCTATCTTTCTATCTATCTCATATCTATCTATTTATCTATCTATCTATCTCATATCTATCTATCTATCTATCTCATATCTATCTATCTATCTATCTATCTATCTATCTATCGATCTATCTATCTTTCTATCTATCTCATATCTATCTATTTATCTATCTATCGATCTCATATCTATCTATCTATCTATCTCATATCTATCTATCTATCTATCTATCTCATATCTATCTATCTATCTATCTATCTATCTATCTCATATCTATCTATCTATCTATCTCATATCTATCTATCTATCTATCTATCTATCTATCTATCTCATATCTATCTATCTATCTATCTCATATCTATCTATCTATCTATCTCATTTCTATCTATTTATCTATCTCATATCTATCTAGCTATCTATTTCATATCTATCTATTTCATATCTATCTATCCCATATTTATCTATCTATCTATCTATCTCATATCTATCTATCTATCTATCTATCTATCTATCTATCTATCTATCTATCTATCTCATATCTATCCATCTATCTATCTCATATCTATCTATTTATCTAACCCATATCTATCTGTCAATCTATCTATCTCATATCTATCTATCTATCTATCTATCTATCTATCTATCTCATATCTATCTATTTATCTAACCCATATCTATCTATCTATCTGTCAATCTATCTATCTATCTCATATCTATCTGTCAATCTATCTATCTCATATCTATCTAGCTATCTATTTCATATCTATCCCATATTTATCTATCTATCTATCAATCAATCTCATATCTATCTATCTATCTATCTATCACATAATCTATCTATCAATCGCATATCTATCTATCTCATATCTATCTCATATCTATCTCATATCTATCTATCTATCTATCTATCTATCTCATATCTATCTATCTATCTATCTATCTAGCTATCTCATATCTATCTATTTATCTAACTCATATCTATCTAGCTATCTATTTCATATCTATCTATTTCATATCTATCTATCCCATATTTATCTATCTATCTGTCAATCTATCTATCTCATATCTATCTATCTATCTATGTATCTATCTATCAATCTATCTGTCAATCTATCTATCTATTTCATATCTATCTAGCTATCTATTTCATATCTATCTATCCCATATTTATCTATCTATCTATCTCATATCTATCTATCTATCTATCTATCTAACTCATATCTATCTATCTATCTATCTTACTATCTATTTATCTAACTCATAACTATCTATCTATCTGTCAATCTATCTAGCTATCTATTTCATATCTATCTATCCCATATTTATCTATTTATCTATCTATCAATCAATCTTATATCTATCTATCACATAATCTATCTATCAATCGCATATCTATCTATCCATCTCATACCTATCCATCTATCTATCTATCTATCTATCTATCTATCTATCTATCTATCTATCTATCTCATATATATCTATTTATCTAACTCATATCTATCTATCTCTATCTATCTATCTATCTATCTATCTGTCTATCTATCTGTCAATCTATCTATCTCATATCTATCTATCTATCTATCTATCTATCTATCTATCTGTCAATCTATCTATCTCATATCTATCTAGCTATCTATTTCATATCTATCTATCTATCTATCCCATATTTATCTATCTATCTATCTTTCTATCTCGTATCTATCTATCTATCTATCTATCTATCTGTCAATCTATCTCATATCTATCTATCTATCAATCTATCTGTCAATCTATCTATCTCATATCAATCTAGCTATCTATTTCATATCTATCTATCTATCTATCTAACTCATATCTATCTATCTATCTATCTTACTATCTATTTATCTAACTCATAACTATCTATCTATCTGTCAATCTATCTAGCTATCTATTTCATATCTATCTATCCCATATTTATCTATTTATCTATCTATTAGGCTGTCCTAATACCCTTAACCGAGTGACGCCCTGCCACAAATCCCAACTGATGAGATGTTAACAGCCCAGGAGGGATACCTTGTAACCGGTCTGCCATGATCTTTGCTAAAAGTTTGTAATCTGTATTCAAAAGAGTGATAGGGCGATAAGACCCCTCCATCAAAGGATCCTTACTTGGCTTAGGGATAAGGATTGTATGGGCCACATTAAATGAAGGATATACAGGACGTTCTCTATGCAGAGCCCTTATGCAGACTTGCCAACTCTCCCGAAATATCCGGGAGACTCCCGCATTTTGCGAGAGTCTCCCGGGCTCCCGGGCGAGTGTGGCAATCCCCCGCATCTGGATAATTCTGCCCACTTCCTAGTGAAGTGGGCAGAATTAAGTCCCAAACGCCGCGATTCCCGGTGAATCGCGGCGTTTGGCCCCGCCCCCCGCTGTCAAATGACGCATTTTGCGTCATCACGTCATGGGGGCAGGTCCAAAATGACGTCACTTGGAGCCCCGCCCCCCCCCCCCCGTTACGCCCACCTCCTCTGCAGGCTCCCGGATTTCACCAACAGAAAGTTGGTAAGTATGCCCTTATGTAAGGCTGAATAGTAAGTTTGGAAGGTTTCCAATAACTCTTCCGATTTGGTTAGGATCTTAGAAGAGCTATGGGCTTTAAGGGCAACTATATGACTTTTATGTTTCTGAGGTTTGGTTATGTTTGCAAGTAGTTTGCCAGCTTTATTTCCCCATCTGAAAAATGTAATTTGTTGTTTTGCTTGAGAAGTAAAAAAACTTTCTAACAATTGCCTCGCCTCACGGTAAGTCGTCCATGGCGTATCCGATTGATCAGAAGTAAATTTATCATATGCCTCAGCCGATAATCTGTGTAAATTGTCATAAATTTCCCTCGCCATCTTACGATGCCTAGACACATATGCAAGAGTCAATATTTCATGATTATACAGACTAAATTCACTTTACGTGAAACTGAAACATTCGCTTTTCACATCATGTAACATTAAAGTTTGCCTGTTTACATACACCAGTTCCTTGCACATCTTAGATCCCCGTTTTTTGCAAAAATAAAATATAATCTATTTTAAAATTTGCATAGTTGGTAAAACAATCCCACTACTAGGAGTTTAGCAACTAGCTGAAGCCTAAACAAGAGACGCACATTAAGATTTGTCAGCGGCATCTGGAATATATTACTAAATAAATGCCACCATCGCATTCTCTTTCCTCGATGGGTTTCAAATAGACTACCGTGGACTAAGGCATGGGTTTTATAAATCTCCTTAATTTCACATTTGTGCTTTGTGCACTGTTACTCAAACGCAATTCTGCTGTAACATTAGTCACAGTTTTCTAGTTCTCCTTAATATAAGAATTGAGAGTGGTGGTGGGCTGTGTATGTGTACAGGGATAAACGCAGGATTTGTAGAAGGGGGTTTCCACACTACACCACCAGTGGGGGCGTGACCAGCATGCATGGGGGCGTGGCTATCATTTTGGACAGTGCTTGGCTGCTCTCCAACTCTTCCTATCCCCATAATATACATGGGCAGTGCTGCGTGCACTACTGTTAGGTGCACTTTTCAAGCAGAGCCGTGTGAAGCAGGGGCAGGGTCCAGCCACCTCAATTATACAGTGCCCCAGGCTTGGAGGGGGGTTTACATGCACTAGAACCCCCCCCCCCCCCTCCCCCCCCCCTTGGTTTGCCTATGGGGTAGGTCCTAGTGCTATTGTATAAGCAAGCAGCTGGGTGATACAACTTTTGTCTTCAATCCCAGGTTTTCAAAAGTGTTGATGTGCCAGCTAGGGACCATTTCTTGCACGAGTCCCGGGGTTCAAGACATTTCAGCTACTATATCCAATTACCACTGAGCTTGCCCATTTGGTGGCAGATGCTAAATAAGTATTGTCATGGATTTACTGCCAATGACATGGGTCACTTTATTGCCAAGTAATACCCCACCTTGCTTACCATCATCATCATCAGCTATTTATATAGCGCCACTAATTCTGTAGCGCTGTACAGAGAACACACTCACATCAGTCCCTGCCCCATTGGAGCTTACAATCTAAATTTGCTAAGATACACACATACAGAAAGAGAGACTATGGTCAATTTGATAGCAGTCAATTAACCTTACCACCAGCCCTGGCCGCGACACCCCTGTGCGATCGCCGCGGCTTCCCAGGGAGCCTTGGCACATGGTTTGGGAACCACTGCTCTAATGAATAGAAACATCCCGGTGTTAGTAGAAGCAATGGTATGTCTAACAGTATAAAATGTCATCTAAGAAAGTCTCTAATCGGGCCCTCTAAGAAACGCTTGAAGATCTAACTGACAACAACAGCTCAAACATTAATGGAAAACATATTGATTGTGAATCTAATTTTAAAAAAAGAAAATAGCTAATGTCCCATTCACTGGCAACAACATGACAAAGACAATCTCAGACCATAACCACTTTTACTAGACCCACTACTGCTCATACTAGAATACCCAACGTCAAAGAAAGTGCCCACCAAGGTCCTAGATCGTCTGAACGTTCTCATGCATCCCCTCTAAGTATAGGAGAGTTTAAGGGTGTCCATGAGTTGTACATCTGACCTTTCCGAGTCTGACAATGTAGTGCCACTTGCAACCTCTTCCCAAATTTCTCAACAATTGGAAATATGAGAATGCCTAATGATTTAGAAATTAAGGATGGTACTTTGGAAGTTCTTCCTATGTTTGAACTTGGATGCAAGAAAATGATGGTGGACATAATAACGATCATAACAGGTCATTTAAAGGAACATGCTCTATTCCACTGAATGTCCCAAAAAAAAGTCATGATTAATACCCAGGGGTACTACTGGAAGTGATTGAAGATGCCCTGGTCTTTCCATTACTAGCATGGATGTTGCACTAGGCTGTTTTAGGACATTGGGATGTCTTCCTAAGTGCCAGAAGCACAAGCTTGCTTAGTGGACTAGTAGTCAGTTGCTTTAATAGCAGTGGTGTTGGCAGGGCCGCCGAGAGGGGGGGGAGCGGGTACTAATTACCCAGGCCCGGGCATACCAGGGGGCCCGGCCCGGGCCCTCACTCTTTTTTTTTTGCCGCCGGGGGGGGAGGTGGGTGTGGGGGTCCGGCGGTATGGCGGTTCGGGGCTCCGCCCCTTCATTGGTGGGGGGAGCAGGTTTTTAAAAAAGAAAAAGCTAGAAAGATACTCACCTGATCGCGGCATCGGTGTCCCTCCTCTTTCCTCTCTGCTCTGTTTACACTGACTGCCGGGTGTGATGTCGTCAAGTCACGCCTGACAGTGAGGAGCAGCGCAGAGAGGACCAAGACAGAAGAAAGAAGCAAGAAGAGAGAGGACAGAAGAGAGGAACACAGCTAATACAAATGTAAGTAAAAAAAAAAAAAAAGGGAGAAACAGTGTGAGGAACAACGGGGAGAGAGAGAGAGGCACAGTTTCAGGAAAAAAGGGGGGGAGAGAGAGAGGCACAGTTTCAGGAAAAAAGGGGGAGAGAGAGGCACAGTTTCAGGAAAAAAGGGGGAGAGAGAGGCACAGTTTGAGGATAAAAGGGGGAGAGAGGCACAGTTTGAGGATAAAAGGGGGGTAGAGAGAGACACAGTTTGAGGAAAAAGGGGGGAGAGAGAGGCACAGTATGAGGGAAAAGGGGGGAGAGAGAGGCACAGTATGAGGGAAAAGGGGGAGAGAGAGGCACAGTATGAGGGAAAAGGGTAGAGAGAGGCACAGTATGAAGAAAAAGGGGGGTAGAGAGAGGCACAGCATGAGGAAAAAGGGGGTGAGAGAGGCACAGTATGAGGAAAAAGGGGGAGAGAGAGAGGCACAGTATGAGGAAAAAAAGGGGGGGGCAGCAGAAAGGCACCGAGTGTTGGAGAGGGGGGACCGGATGGCACAGTGATGGAGAGCGGGGGCAGCATGGCACAGTGATGGAGAGGGGGGTGCAGGATGGCACAGTGATGAAGAGCGGGGGCAGCATGGCACAGTGATGGAGAGGGGGTGCAGGATGGCACAGTGATGAGGAGCGGGGGCAGCATGGCACAGTGATGGAGAGGGGGGTGCAAGATGGCACAGTGATGCAGAGGGGGGTGCAGGATGGCACAGTGATGGAGAGTGGGGGCAGCATAGCACAGTGATAAAAGAGGGAGGGCAGCGTGGCACAATGATGAAGGAGAGGGGGGGCAGCATGGCACAGTGATAGAGAGGGGGTGCAGGATGGCACAGTGATGGAGAGCGGGGGCAGCATAGCACAGTGATAATAGAGGGAGGGCAGCATGGCACAATGATGAAGGAGAGGGGGGGCAGGATGGCACAGTGTGATGAAGTCGGGCACAGTGTGATGAAGTCGGGGGGAGCAGCATGGCACAGGGTGATGATGGGGGGGCCAGGTGAAGGCGGAAAAGCAGCATGGAGGGCGCAGTGTGATCATAATGGGGCACAACATGGTGATGAAGGGGCACAGTAATGTGTGTGTGATGGCACAGGGGGCTTGTGGCAATGTAGTGTGAGGTGGGTGGTGGCTAATTAATGGGTGCAATTTTGTTTGTGGGGTAATGGTTGGGGAATTTTATAGTGCGGACTATTAATTTAAGATGGGGTGGTTTGGGGGCTACTGAATGTGGGGGAGAATGAGTTTTCTTTATTAAATGTGCCTATGAATTATTTAATGTCAGTGATGGTTGCGGGAAATAGGTATATTTCTGAAATGTAAATACTATTAATTTATTGCTGGGGCTGTTTGTAGGGAGGGAAATAGGTTTGTTTATTAAATGTGAATACTATTATTTTAATGTTGGGGCTGGAGGAAGGCCTAATTATTAATCATGGGTGCTATTGATTTAACGCCGGGGCTGGCTGTAATTTTCTAAATGTACCCATTTTTTATTTCCAAATAGGGCCCCCAACATTCCAGGATCCAGACAAGCCGCAACTAAGGAAACCTGCAGCCACAGGTGTTGAAAGTGAGAAGAACAGGTAGGAGAGAGCAGGAGAGTGTGTGAAATGTTGTGATTCTAGTGGGACAATCCCACTTTTTGGTGACCGTTCAGTGATGTACACAACAATGCAAGTTTTTTTTCTGTAAGAGGGTTTCCTGGGCAAGCCAAGTGATTCATAGCCACGCCCCCAATTGTACAACCATGCCCACATTTTTTGTGGGTGTGGTTGTACAATTGTGGGTGTGGTCGTACATATTTTTTGTGCCGCACAAAAATTTAGGGTCGCACAATTTATTTATTTTTGTGCCGCACAAACAGTTCTTGGACGTGTAATTCTCAACTATAAGGGGGGCCTCATGAAGTTGTTGTACCGGGACCCTGAATTCCTCTTGGCAGCCCTGGGTGTTGGTGGCATTTGTTCAAATTCCTAACTCAGATTTCTGTTTCAGTAGTTTGCCTGGCACACCTGGCTGCTTGATGACACTGAGAAAAGTGTATACACTTACCTGAATAATGAGCTGGCTCAGTGAACTAGTAAACAGGTACTCTAGTGTCAGCAATGGTGAAATTCCTTACCTGAATCCACAGACAGGCTTCCTTTTATATTTCACCAGGCTGGTTTATGACATTGAGAAATGTCTCCATACTTACCTGAAGCACTTACTGGCTCAGTGGTAGAACATTCAGGTGCGGTACTGGACGTGATACTGGAGTCCTTTAGTTTATATAACCAGGCATGCCTCATTGTACCTGGATCCAGTACCTGGATCGTATCCCCGGGTAGACCCGATTTTAGCAGCTTGGATGTTGCACCAGGTAATGACAGTGAGAAAACTATGGTGTGTACCATCCTTTATTTGAATAGTAAGTGACCCCTTCTCTGATATGGTAGGTTGTCTAGTTTTCAACATTGTTTGTTTTGCTGAGCTATCCATGTTATTCATAGACTTTTTATGCATTTCATACAAACTACCAACATCATGTTTAATTGCTGATTTATTAAGAAAAACTATATGTAGAAACCAGATTTTTGCTGTTTTGGAAATATGAATGGATACTACACATAGTACTACTAAGTTTGTCTTACAGGTTACAAACAACAACACACACACATATATTTAGTTGTGGTTCACTTTCCGCCTATTTTGGATATATTTTCTTCGCCATGTCTAGGGTTATAAATAAAACAATGGTAGTTCCTGTAAGTCCAAAGACTTCTGAAAAATAACTAGGTGTGATTTGTGTGGGTGCTGTACAGAATAATGACTGATATTGATGTTGGTTATCATCCTTATGGTTCCAAAATAGACTCAGCACATGGAGGGGAGATCACCTGAGCAGCGAAGGGGTTAAAAATACCATTGTACCAACTATCCATTTAATTACGGATTTGTGGACAATGGTACTGGTCAAACTAAGGACTACGGGATCACCGTAATCACGGGATTGGTGTATCGGCTTCATCAACTGCAGTGACTCAAGCATCAGCCTCACCTCCCCTCAGTCCAGTACTGGCAGACCCAGGCTACTTTATGTATCACTGTCGTAGTCAAATGGCTCCGCAGAATTTCCCGTTTCTGATAACGGAGGTAACATTGTCTGCACCTTACAACTGGAAAAATCTCAATACATATCATGCTTTACACACATAAGCAAGCCATGAAGAGCCACACAGAAAACCATGAGAGAGGACAAGGAATTACATATTACCTTATTTCAGCATATTGGAAATTTCTTTCAGTTTTAGGCAATTTATTTAAACCTTTTGACATATTAACAAGAGATGTTAGTTCAGACACTACGAGCCTTAATCAAGTCATTCCAGTAATTAAACTAGTGAAAATGCAACCAAAGAAATGTATTGACAATATGAAAACAAGTGATTCTGCAAAGTCCTTTGGTAAGCATGCTTGATTCTAGGCGTCAGGTTTATGTTGAATCTTTGTTCCCAACAAATGCAGATTAAGAAATGAAAGCAGCTACTTGGGAAGAAGTTGGCAGCTCGAATGGCCCATGAAACTACCTTTCTGTCAGCCTCTTCTGGAAATGTTACTGCTTCTGCCTAAAAAAAAGGAATTATTATATGTATCAAACTGGGAATGAGTCTGCACAGCAGTCACGTGTCAAAGAATTTGACATCTAGTCAAGCTTATGCCCAGATATCTAGACGCACCTACGATATCTCAAACTCGAACACTCTGTCGGTAGAAGGTTATTTTAATGATAAAAGATAAGTTGACTTTATAGATAGACCCTCTGAACACTGAGAAGAGTAGAAGTGTCTTTGTAGCCACTTGTACAGATTGGATATGATCTACCTAATCTGACCACCCTCCGTTGTGTACTCTGAAAGAGTGATGGTTGCTGGAGGCTACTTCCCAAAACCGTAGAAAAACTGATCCTCCTCAATATGATCTTCAACTTCTTGGACAAACACTGCTGCCGACAAATTGAAAAATAATCTGTGACCGTTGATTCCAGGGGACAGGCTTATATTGGGTGAGGACATGGACACCAGTGCTGACCCTGATAATGATGAGAAAAATTAGGACGATTCAGCTCTTGTTGAGCCTCATATTGCGGCTTACACAACCTGCTGCAGGTTTCTTCTCTGGATCCAGAAAATTTTGGGGCCTGTTTGAAATGTGCACTTGAAATATGGAAAGCTGAGCAATACATGAACACAGTACTCAACACATCTCTGAAATTATAAAAGGTTAAGTGCTCCACAACAAGAGTAATAGAGGGTCTCTAATGCTACCTGAAATACCTACTAATTAGGGAATAACCAACCCTATAGCACAATAAATGATGAGACCCTGAGATAGAAGAAACAGGAGAAGCCACATCTAAAAGAAAACAATGTACTATATGTTAGACTCAAAGTGACCAGTGCAAGAATATCCAATATATAATAATGTCTCCTTGCAGTATTCTATATTCTAATACTTAGTGTATACAGCACTTGCATATCAATGTTTCCGGATATCAGCAAGCCAACAAGAGTCCAAATCATTGTCCAAATGTATAAATAGTTTGTGTTGCGACAATTGAAAGACCAGGGTATCCGTTAATGCTGACAAATAATCAAATAATTAAGAGGCATCCAGTCTTAAACCTTAATTGAAATTATGTACATGTAACAACCAGCATGGACAGGGGTAAGAATAACTCAAAAGAAACAGAAAGGAAACTCAGTTCAGAGCAAAACGTATCAGCTAAGATGTAACAGACAAATGTTACTAAATCCTTTTACTCGCGTTTCTCTTATTTCAACCAAATCAGTTAAGGTCCTGATGAGGGTAGCTGGTATATCAAAACACATGTATCTCTGACAATTCACAGAGCTACAGGGAGTTCAATTATAACAAGCCCAAATCCAACCATGATGGTAATGCAAATTACAAAATCTTTGTGAGTGACACCACGTCAGATCTGACTGTGTATAGTCCAGATGTCAGGTACACTTTGCCTGTTCATCCTTCAGAAGATTTCTGGCCAAATTACCCAAATGTCTAATACTTCTCCCCACTGCAGTTTAATAGAGGTGTATTGACACATGCAATCTTCCTACATTAATACTCTGTGCTGCTGGGGAACCTGCTCCTTCCAAGATATAACTGTAAGTCTGTGGAGAATCCAGCCCCAGTGGCCGAACTACCATTGGTGCAGCAGGTGCCGTGCACCAGGGCCCATGGATATAGATGGGGCCCGCTGCATGACAGATGCAGAGGGTCGGGAGAACCGGTTCCCTCCTCCCCGCCTCCCTCTACGGGGGCCCACAGTGCACTAGTTCCGCCTCTGTCTGGCCCAGATCACAGTTCATGGAATGTAAAGAAGCCAATCAGCAGCATCAACAAATGTCACATGTCTATAGCCTTATAAAGGGAGCTCACAGATGCTCGTTTTACCTGGACTGTACTTGGGGAAAGTCTGTGGGTGTCTCTGTTACTTGGACTATTAGTAGCTCAGATCACAGTACACTCGTCTGATGTGGTACATAGCTGTATAAACAGCCGCAAAGACACAACTATTTCCTGTACATGTCATTACCAATCTAGGTGCAGAGATACACAGGCAGTACATTGTGATCTCCACCAATGTATTGGCAAAAAAAAATCTACATGCAGTAAATGGGAATATTTTTGGCTGCATATAGAAGGAAGTCAATGCTTGTCACTTTCCATTCTGCAGTCATACAGCAATAGGAAACGTATCAGAGAGGAAACGTATCAGTGTGACTCAGCAGACTGCCTCCAATACACCTTCCTGGGGAAAGGAAATATCTATTAGCAACCCCAAAAATCTATTTTCATGAAAGTAATGCAATATAGAAATAGGAATAAGAACCACCAAATGCTGCAACCTATTGACATAAATGTTGCCAGCTGCCCACTCTCCCGTCCGTGAGACTCACAAATTTCTGGGAGTTCTCCTGGACTCTCGGGAAAACAGCTCAATCTCCCGCGTTCTGCCCTCTTCCCTAGCAAAATTGGTGGAGGAGGGGCTTAATGATGCGATTCACAGTGTCCCTTTATAAAGAACTTGTGAGGCCTCATCTAGAATATGTAGCTCAGTTTTGTGCACCAGTTCAGGGCCGGATTAAGGGAATGGAGGCCCCTGGGCTAAGGGGGCCTCCATTCCCCTGTGAGGGCCCCCCCCGCGTGATCCAAGCTGCCCACGCCCCCCCCCCCGTGATCCGAGCTGCCCGTGCCCGTGCCCCCCCCCCCCCCCCGGCACTTACCTCCTTCTCCGGCGCGCTGTAGGCTCTTTACTGATGAGATCTCGTGAGAGTGAGACTCACGAGATCTCCTCAGTAAGGAGACTACAGCGCGCCAGAGAGGGACCGCAGTGAAAGTGCTCAGCATCACTGATCGCGCCGAGGGCACCCCCAACCGATCAATACTGCTGCTGAGCACTTTCAAGGGCCCCCTGGATGCCATAGGCCCCTGGGCTGTAGCCCAGTTAGCCCTATGGTTAATCCGGTCCTGCCTGAGTCTGGAGAGGATGCAGAGTAGGGCAACTAAGTTATTATCGGGCGCAGGAGATCTCAATGATGAGTAAAGACTGACTGAGCTAGATTTATTTACACTATTGAACAGAAGATTAAGGGAGGATGTGATAAACTGTGTATAAATTAAGTAATGGCTTGTACCAAAAAATGATGTGACAACCTGATTAATTTCTGGTCCCCAGAGGTGACTCAAAGCGCTCTTACAGCTGGACAGAAAGAGGTTTATTCAGTAGCTACAGAAAGAGTTCTTTCCTGTAAGAGCCGTGAAACCGTGGCATTCTTTCTCACAATAACTATTGCCAGACACTGTAGATAAAGACAAGATTGAACATTTTCCTAACAAAATACCATACATAGGGCTACTGGGATTTTCTACACAACATAGCGTATTAATCCAGGGAATTGTTTGATTACAGATATGGGAAGAGCCACAAGGGGCGTTTGCCCAGCTCCCTCCAGGTACTCCCATCAGCGAGGCATTGTATGTTTTCTGATGACTGGCAACTCTTCCAGTACCATCCACCTTTCGTTCATGCAACCGCGGATCGTATGATCGGTTCCTCCCTCCTTTCCCTTATATCTGTGCCTATGTCCTCTTTGGTGTGGCCGTCTACGCCTATCACCCAAGTTGCAAGAAAGGCAGACAGAAGAGTCTGCCTCTCCAATGCGGATGGAAGAGGGTAAGTGTGAGGGAAGGGGAGGGAGTATATTTTATTGTGATGTGGGTGGAGGTGGGCTATTAATTTAATGGTGGAGTGTGGGTGGGGGCTAATTATTTAACAGTGGGTGCTATTAATCTACTAGTAGAGTGATGATGGGGCTGTGTAAATTTAATAATGAGGTGATGGGACCTTTAATTAAATGTTGGGGTGCTTTGGGAGCTATTATATGAAGGTGGGAATGAGTTTGGGGAGAAGGAGGCCTATTTATTAAATGTGAATTGGAATTATTTCATGTATTCTAAATGCTCCAAGTGCTTATAGACACTGCTGCCTGTTTCCCAGTGGAGCTCACCATCCACTAACAATATGTGTAATATGTAATACACCAAAAATGTGGAACCAGGCGCTGTATACATACAAAGAGTTAGGAATACTTATATACTTATATACAGGCAGAACATCTTAAGTGTCCTCTATTTCAGGATATGTATACGATGACGGTTTCTTATTACTTCCCTTTCTTTCTCTTGTCACTCAAATAGAGAAATAATGACGCAACAAAGAAAATAATATAGTGCAGTATTTCCTGCTTAATTTTCAATCCATCACCACACCGTGGTCTATCGATAAAAGTCCATCTGTGCTGTTTCCCCTTCAGTATCGAATCCACTTACAAACAGTGATCTGATTCAGCGCATTCAAATAGACAAATCCGAACAGCATTTGATTCATGTGATGTTCCCCTTTGTCGCAGTATTCCACGTGTATCATACAATTCTCAGATGGTGCAGAAGTAAGTAAGATCTCACATAGGGCCCGAGTCATTAAGTAAAGTAAGGCAAAAAAAGGAGTAAATGTTCTCCGGGGCAAACCATGTTACAATGCAAGGGGTGCAAATTAGTTTTTTTATTTTGCATATAACATGATCTATTCCCATTATTAAAAAAAACCTTTTTCACATAAAATTAACATTAAAACGAATCCCCATCATCAGCGACATTTATTTATATAGCGCCAGCAGATTTCGTAGAGCTTTACAATTGGACACATCCAAAGTGTTGGGGTGATGCAAATACCTCACCCTCAAATGTATCAGATCTGTAAACTCCTCCTCTGGGATTGTGCTCTCCTTGCCCCACTCTGCCACCAACGCGTTTCGATGTGTTGTCTTTGTCTGTTATATCCGGAATCCTTAAATACTGCAACACTACCAGTCACAAAACCGAAGTTATCAGTACAATGTCAGACGCCGTGGCCGCGCCTCCACGCTAAGCAGGGACGGACGTCTGACTCTCCCTGAGCGTCCCGTTGCTAGGCAACGGAGACGCATCTTCCGGCGGCGGTGTGCGCATGCGCGCCCGTCGCCATGACAACGGGACGCGCTGCTGAAGCTTCCTGTCGACGGCCAGCTGTCTGACCGCCGAATCACTGTCCACCAATGAGCATGAAGGACCTCCTATATATATCCTGCTCTGACATCACTAGGATGCCAGAGCAACTAGTTATCTAGCCTCCAGCGTTCCAGCTATACATTCTACTTGTATACATCCTATTGATTCCTGTTACTGACCCGGCTTCCTGACCTCGCCTTTGGATTCTCCCTGTGTCCTGCATTGCTACTTCGGTTTGACCCCGGCCTGCTGACTATCCTCTGCCTTCTGAATTTACACCTTATCTGCCCGCTTGGTTCTGACTCGGCCTGTACGTCTACGGATTTGCCCTTACCTCGCAAGTAGCTACCTGGGAGGGCCGCGACCTGCACGTCGCTCGCCACGAAGTCCAAACTCCCTTGCGGGGGTCCCTGGTGAATACCGGTGGCGTGTTAGACTCCGCGCCTCCTCGACTAGCTGAGCCAATACTTGCAGGTACTAAAGTCACCTCTGTGACAGTTTGCTCTGGCCATGTCGACCGAGTCGTCTAATGAACCTTCAGCACGTGACCTACTACTCCATTTGGCGCATAGAGTTGAGAAACAAGAGGCTGAGCAAGCACAGTTGCTTCATTGTATTCAAGGAGTCGCCTCACGTCTCGAGACCCTCCAGACCTCTATGGCCGCAGCTCAGAATGTTCCCGTGACCACCTCTGCGGCTGCAGCAACTTCCTCCTCTCCTTCCGTGGCATCCACTGCTGTTTTGAGACTTTCTCCACCGGAGAAGTTTGACGGAGAGCCTAAGAGATGCAGGGGATTCCTGAACCAGTGTCTTATTCACTTCGAGTGTAATCCAGCATCGTTCCCCTCAGAACGCATCAAAGTGGCTTTCATCATTTCTCTACTATCCGGACAGGCTCTCGCCTGGGCTTCCCCCTTGTGGGAGCGAAATGACGCACTGCTTTCTAACTCTTCCACCTTTATTGAGACCTTCCGTAAGGTCTTCGATGAGCCAGGTCGCATATCCTCAGCTGCCTCCAGCCTCCTTAACCTCCGCCAAGGACCCATGACAGTCGGACAATGCGCCATTCAGTTCCGCACCTTGTCCTCAGAACTCAGTTGGAACAACGAAGCTTTAGTAGCGGCATTCTGGCAAGGCCTGTCAGATTGAGTTAAGGACGAGTTAACGTCTCGGGAGCTTCCTATTGATCTGGATTCATTAATCACCCTATGCAACCGCATTGATCTACGCTTCCGAGAACGTACACAGGAACGTTCCACCTCCAGACGGGTCCCTACTCGCCTAGCTCCCATGTTCCAAAATCCGATACTTCAGGAGGAACCCATGCAAATTGGCCGATCTCGGCTTTCTGCTGAAGAACGTCAGCGACGTTTCAAACAGAATCTGTGCTTATATTGTGGGGATCCTGGTCATACCATATCTTCGTGCACTAAAAGACCGGGAAACGCCCCCTCCTAGTCGGTGGCAGGGAGGCCGACTTAGGAGTTGGAGTTACTACTCCCTACACTACTGCTAGCACAGATTGCCTCATGCCCATCTCCTTGGACTCACCTGTCGGCCCCTTTGAGACCCTAGCCTTTGTGGATTCCGGCTCTGCCGGGAATTTTATAACTGCCACTCTGGCATCACAACTCCAATTAAACACACTGAAATTGCCTCAGCCATTATTTCTCACCGCGGTGGATGGGAATCGGATCTCCAACGGGTCGGTTTCCCACATCTGTTCTCCTATTCGGCTGACGGTAGGGGTGCTACATTCTGAACTTATCGAGTTTTTGGTTCTTCCTCGTTCTGTCAACACTGTCATTCTAGGATTACCTTGGCTCAAACTTCACTCACCCCAGTTTGATTGGAATCGTGCTATGGTTACCTCTTGGGGCCCACAATGTTTCAAGTCCTGCTTGTCTGGTCTAAAACCTGGCCACTCTACTCTTCCTTGTCGACGGACATCTCCTCAGACTGAATTACCATCTGCATATACCTCCTACAGAGATGTGTTCTGCAAAGCTGCGGCCGAGGTCCTACCTCCTCATCGGGCCTGGGATTGCTCTATTGAACTTCTTCCTGATAAACCGCTTCCCAAGGGCAGAATTTACCCATTATCTCTCCCCGAGAATGCTGCCATGTCTACCTATATATCTGAAAATCTCCAGCGTGGATTTATCAGGAAATCTACCTCTCCCGCAGGGGGCGGGATTCTTCTTTGTCAAAAAGAAAAACGGGACTTTACGGCCTTGCATCGATTACCGGCGATTGAATGCCATTACTGTGAAAAACAGATACCCGTTGCCACTCATCTCGGAACTGTTTGATAGGATCTCTGGATCCAAGATCTTTACTAAACTAGATCTGAGAGGAGCATATAACCTCATTCGTATACGCTCCGGGGACGAGTGGAAGACTGCCTTTTGCACTAAAGAGGGTCACTTTGAATATCTTGTGATGCCCTTTGGATTGTGCAATGCCTCTGCTGTGTTTCAGTCTTTTATTAATGAGATTTTTCAAGACCTTCTCTACGTCTCTGTAGTAGCCTATCTAGACGACATTTTAATCTTCTCTCCAGATCTGGCCACCCATCGTGCTCATGTAGGAGAGGTTCTTTCCCGGTTAAGAAGAAATAAGTTATACTGCAAACTCGAGAAGTGTGTTTTTGAGGTATCACATATCCCCTTCCTGGGTTACATTGTATCTGGAGCCGGTCTGCAGATGGATCCTGTGAAATTATCTGCCATACTCGAATGGCCCAGACCGTTGGGACTAAAGGCAATTCAGAGATTTGTTGGATTCGCCAACTATTATCGACAGTTCATACCTCACTTTTCTTCCATCATTGCACCCATTACCCATCTGACCAGAAAAACAGCTAATCCTCTGGTTTGGTCTCCGGAAGCTATTTCCGCTTTTGAACTCCTCAAGAAAGCCTTCTCTTCTGCTTCAGTGATTGCTCAACCTGATCAGAACAAACCATTTTTAGTCGAAGTTGATGCTTCCTCGATTGGTGTCGGGGCAGTCTTGTCGCAAGAAACTAATTCTGGGAGACTAATACCTTGCGGGTTCTTCTCTAGGAGATTTTCCCCTTCTGAGTCTAATTACGGGATCGGAGATAAAGAGTTATTAGCTGTAAAGTCTGCACTTGAAGAATGGCGTCACCTCCTGGAGGGTGCTCTCCACCCGGTCACCGTACTTACCGATCACAAGAATCTCATCTACCTTCGGGAGGCTCGGTGCCTGAATCCCCGTCAAGCCAGATGGTCCTCATTTTTTGCTCGGTTCAATCTCAGACTCACCTACCGTGCTGGTTCACTAAACTCCAAGGCTGATGCTCTGTCCCGTTCCTTCGATACCTCTGATACTCCTCACTCGGTAGAACCCCCACCGGTCTTAGAACCTTCTTGCATTGTGGCAATCACTCGGATACCGCCTGTCGGTTGCTCCTTTCTGGAACCACACCTTCGTCTGAGGGCGCTCCGTTGGGCACATACTTCTAAGTTTGCTGGACATGCCGGATCAGAGAAGACTCTTTCATTACTTTCTCGGCAATACTGGTGGCCCACCATCCGTACTGACGTCCGGGAGTTCGTAGCCTCATGCACTACTTGTGCTCAGAATAAAGTACCTAGGCAACCTCCCGCTGGACTGTTACAACCTCTTCCAATTCCTGACCACCCTTGGTCTAGCATCTCAATGGATTTCATTACTGATTTACCACCCAGCAACGGCTACAGCACCATCTGGGTCACTGTCGACAGATTTTCTAAAATGGCCCACTTCGTTCCCCTAAAGGGCCTTCCAACTGCAGCTAAACTAGCACAAATCTTTATTAAAGAGATCTTCCGCATCCACGGTTGTCCTCTAGAGATAATCTCGGACCGTGGCGTCCAGTTTATTTCTCGCTTCTGGAAAGCCTTCTGCAAGGACTTAGGTATCAGTCTTAAATTCTCCTCTGGGTACCACCCACAAGCCAACGGTCAGACAGAGCGAGTAAATCAAGATTTAGAATTGTTTCTTCGTTGCTTTTCTTCACACAACCATTCCAATTGGAGTCTTCTGCTACCTTGGGCCGAATTTGCCCACAACAACCATAATCATTCTTCCTCTGGATATTCCCCATTCTTCACTGTATATGGGACCCATCCCATCCTTCCCTCATTTTCTTTCCCACCCCCCACGGTCCCTGCCGCCCACGCTATGACTCAAGATATGGCTAAACTATGGGCTTCCACCAAACAGAATCTTCTCAAGTCTGGACGTCATTATAAAACTTCCGCTGACAATCATAGAAGAGTCGTACCAGTCCTCCAGGTTGGGGACAAAGTCTGGTTGTCCACTAGGAATTTGAGACTTCGGGTTCACTCCATGAAACTGGCACCTCGCTTCATTGGACCCTTCTCAGTCACTCAAATCATTAACCCAGTTACGGTTAGACTCCAACTTCCTCTGGCTCTGAAGATCCATAACACCTTCCATATTTCCCTCCTTAAACCTCTGATACTCAACAAGTTTTCCCAGGTCACCCCTGTTCCTCATGCCATTCCAACCACTATGGGGGACGAATATGAGGTTAGTCAAATCCTGGAGGAACGTAAATTTCGAGGACGGTTACAGTACCTGGTACATTGGAAAGGCTTTGGTCCAGAAGAGAGGTCTTGGGTTTTTAAAGAAGATTTGCATGCCCCAGGATTATTATCCGCCTTTCTTAAACGGCGCTCTTTACCAGATGGGTCTTCCGATTGTGAGGAGGGGGGTACTGTCAGACGCCGTCCCCGCGCCTCCACGCTAAGCAGGGACGGACGTCTGACTCTCCCTGAGCGTCCCGTTGCTAGGCAACGGAGACGCATCTTCCGGCGGCGGTGTGCGCATGCGCGCCCGTCGCCATGACAACGGGACGCGCTGCTGAAGCTTCCTGTCGGCGGCCAGCTGTCTGACCGCCGAATCACTGTCCACCAATGAGCATGAAGGACCTCCTATATATATCCTGCTCTGACATCACTAGGATGCCAGAGCAACTAGTTATCTAGCCTCCAGCGTTCCAGCTATACATTCTACTTGTATACATCCTATTGATTCCTATTACTGACCCGGCTTCCTGACCTCGCCTTTGGATTCTCCCTGTGTCCTGCATTGCTACTTCGGTTTGACCCCGGCCTGCTGACTATCCTCTGCCTTCTGAATTTGCACCTTATCTGCCCGCTTGGTTCTGACTCGGCCTGTACGTCTACGGATTTGCCCTTACCTCGCAAGTAGCTACCTGGGAGGGCCGCGACCTGCACGTCGCTCGCCGCGAAGTCCAAACTCCCTTGCGGGGGTCCCTGGTGAATACCGGTGGCGTGTTAGACTCCGCGCCTCCTCGACTAGCTGAGCCAATACTTGCAGGTACTAAAGTCACCTCTGTGACATACAATATACACAGTGTCCACAGAAGTTCAAATAACAAGTCCTACTAAACCGATACTATACTTCAATTTAAGAGGAATTTCTTAATCCTCATTAGTCCAAGTTGTCAACGATATTCACACATCTCGGCTCGCTCCGTGTGGTTACCATGACTCAGCTAATGGAACCCGTAAGTAGTATAATAAACAATCCCTTAAGCCTTGGTTTGGAAGCCAAGTGCTATCCAAGCCTCTCTCTGGGGATTTGGGTCACTGTCTCGCTTAATCGAGATTTAATCCAACTACAAGTACAGTTGGGAGGAATGTCCCGCTTCACACTACTGCTCGTGAAGTGGAAGCTACATGTCTAAAATCATAGCCATATTAGACCATAAGGGCCCCGGGTCCTCCGAAGCCTTAATCTAGATCTTCATATGAGGCTAGTAAAGAATTTTCCTGGCAAATTGGACCTTCCTTTGTAGGGATATTTTGATTTCCTCCGGATAAATTGGGGTTTTATGGATGAATATTGAACTTAATGGACCTCTGTGTGTTTTATAAACCTTTAAATCTATGTAACTATACATGAGAATTATTAAGACAGATATTGTAAACGTACGTGTGGGACTGACAGTGAGAAGCACTGCTCGATCATGTGTAGTAATTATGGGCAGATATAGTGTTAAATAGTACATGGCTTAGAAGGAGAACATGTCTAGATCATGTATGAGGATTATTGGCAGAGCAGCCCGTGTGAGATTGCGTGGGGGCTTTTGCAAGACCCATTGATAGATCACGTTTGAGAGCCATTTGTAGATCATATGTGTAGCCTGATGAAGGAGCTATTGTCTAAGACCAATTGGCTTTTGATTTTAACCCTGTTAATGTTTTTTTTCTACATTCCGGTTTTAATTCATCTTTGGACGTAAGTTCCGTTGCGTGCCGTATCTTACATGAAAATGCTCTGCACATACTCATAAACAGACCTTACGCCGGAGAACACAATTGCATCTAATTCATGCCCAAATGCAAATGACTCTTCCAACTACCTACGACTTTAAGGGCGGGACAGGGGCGGAGAGGGGCGCAGGCACGGTACAGTGAGGGCGTGCTGAGCCCCAGTGCACGCACATTCGTCCAATTCGAGCTGTGGGCATCTCTGAGCTACGCGTTTGTCAGCCGTATCACTTGGACCAGCTACGGCGCAGTATCAGTGCCGTGTAGCCAGGACGCACTTAGGCACACATTCAAACAGAAACGTTTCTTGAGGACCGCTTGTATCAGAATAGGGGTGGACATACGTGCAATCAACGTTCGATTTTTTAAAATACAAATTGCGTTTCAAGATGAACCAGGCCCTCTGTATTGTGTGCTAGAGAGGTTCACAGCACGTTCCGTTTCTGCTGATGTGAAATTCACTATAAATACTGTATGAGCCTTCACCAGAGGAAGTGAGAACAGCCTCAGCTTCTGTGTAATGACCAGACAGTCATTCAGTACGAACAAGTCACAGCACAATGTGGTTCTTGGGTATCCTGATAGTCTGTAAGTAGAGAGAATCTGTATAATATATGTTTTCTAGGTATCATATGTAAACAATGTATAAATATATATATATATATATATTGAGTGCATCCTCATGTATATTCTTGTATATATATATGTATATATGAATAAGAATGACACTTTCCGAAATGCAACTCATCAAACCGAAATGACATTATAGTGTATATGTAAAATCTTATTTATAGTTTATACATTTTATTTTTCAGCATTGAATAATGAAGAATCAGGTGAGCACACTATAAATATGGGAACAATGTTAGAAATATCTACACTGTGTCTATCTGTATGTATGTATATCTATATATGTATTGTATGTACGTACATTTGCTATGTTGCCCTGTGGTAGTTTCGCCCATGCATGTATGTATATCCTTTGGCCATGTTTCTATATTGGTCAGATGCACAGTCTTACTTGTATGGTGCTAAATTCTCAGTAAATACATTAAGTAAGATGCCGTGTAAGTTTGGATCAGTCTATGGATAATGTCACTGTATGCTGGATGTACTTCTCTTCACTACATACAGTACTGTCTCTTGTCTTGATTACTAGTGATGACGGCTGTGTATACAGCTATAACATGTGTCTGCTATCAGGAGCAACTCTAACAATGTATTTTATGTACAGAAGACATTCATATCATCCATTTATTTATTATATTTTTGTCTAACTTTTGGTTTTTTTACTGTTTTATCATTAATGCCGATATTATTAACTGGTGGCATTAATTCTATATATACTGTGTATATATATATATATATATATATATACTTTTTTTTTCCTGTGCGTTCTTAATAATCCACATAGGCTTTGGACATATTCTGAGTCTTGTGCAGTAGAGTACAGCAGACCTACAGCCGACTTCATCAGCACTTGTATCTTGTGATCCGTCGTTCCTTGATGAATGCGGGAGTGCGTAGAGCCAATTTCCTGCGTTCTAAAACAACGCACAATGCGCTTAGCATGCGACACCTTGATGAATCAGGCCCAATATAACTTTTAACTTAAGTGCAAAATAATAATAAAATAGCAATAACTACTTGGTAGTTTTGCAACCATAATTGAGGGAATTCCATAATGAAATGTCTTACGTTAGGGTCCACAAGATAAGATTCCCGGCTTTTTAATGTGAGATTTATTTATTTACAGTTCAAAATAATATATTTAATGTCCAATGATTCATGAATTAATTAGAATCATTAAGTCTAGTTCTAATGTTATAAAATTGTCTACACTGATCACATCTATAAAGGTGTCCCCCTCTCTATACATAGCCCCCTCCCATGCGGTGCCTCAGTGGGGTCCCCCAGCCAATAACCCTGCAGTTACATTATTACAGCTGCTGGTCGCAGGGGGAGGAGCCGTCATTCATCACACACCCTCAGTGCTTCTACTAGTAGTATAGTCCTAACTCCTGTCTGTGAGAGTACCGACATTGTGTCACATATACAGATGCATGAATGTATGTAAAAGACTTAAGGGTTAATCTTCCCAGAAGACACCTCAGCTCTTCAGACACGTAATATTCAAGATTTGTCCCTGAAAATATCCCCATTTTTCAATATTGACCAAATGTACAATACAATTCCTATTATTTTATATACTAAATATACTTATCACTATCCATAGTTATTATCTGAGCTATAGAGCTTAATGTTTATTAAATATTAAATTACATTATAACGCAGCTTAGTACAAATATAGATTATAGTTCCAAAATCTCTTCCTAGTCCAGAGTTGTCCACGTTCTGGATGTCTTTAATCACACACAGGTGAGCTGAACTATTTGGCTGGGTCAGTAATAATCCCACCTGTTTCTGCAGACAGAAAACATGACCTCTTGGTAGTCCTTGAGGACTGAACTCGGACACCTCTGATCTAGACTGTACCCCATGTAACTTGCTCATGTCTAGAGATAATTTGCAAATTTTGACAACTATATTAATACATCCCAGGGGACATCATGATAAGTTGACCTCTTAGCTTGGTATATTTGTATATATAAGCTAATGTTGGTACTCTCACTGTCAGGATGTTCCTATAAACGCTGTATAAGAATTTCCTTCCCCCCCCCCCCCCCCTCCCCATATGTACACAGGTAATACTTTGATTTTATTAGTGTTTTAGAGGCAGGATTTACATAAGATGTCAGTGGCTGGCTGGCAGATGAGAGCAGTACTTCCTCTTGTATGTGCCCTTGTAGTGAATTCCCCCTCCCCCTGATTGTCTATTTATAAATCCATTGAGCAACTTTCCAGTTTTCTTCTTGTAAGACCTTCTACAGAATTACTTAATGCAACTACGAACATAGAGGAAATTGCACAGAAGTGACCAGCTCCTCTAATCTTGTCTAGCGGCGTAAATCAATGCCATTCAAGCTGGAACATAGAGTTTCTGAGCTAACTTCCTTTTTCCCAAAATGTGAATATATAACTGTTCACAGACTCCCCCCCTGTGTACGACACAAGCAGAGCTGCAGGGACAGCAACAAATATAGTTACAAACACTGTAATATAGTGTTTTTGATCATTTTACACCAAACATTTGATTTACATTATTTATTCTACCGATAACATTCATGCAACATGGAATAAAATGATCAAAAAATTTAAATCTGACAGGAAAATCACTTGATAACAGGAAATCTTTTCTTCATAGTATCATAGTGGTGTAGATCACTTAGTAGTGTATATTGGTGATAATGATGACAATGTCACTTATGTATCAAGGTACCTATGTGTGGATCACAAATGATCATCTCTTGAAATGTAAAAATGTAATTACTATGTAACAGATTATTCTGGGTGGAACATTTCCATCACTTCTACTTGAGAATAATCAGAGTTGAGGTGTTTATAATGTAATTTGTCGATTTAAATGCTTGTATATTACACATATGGAGCCTGATTAATATCTGAACGCAACTTGCACATAAGTGTTTAAAAAGAGAGCGGAACTTGTGCATAGTTCCAACCGCATTCATATCCAAGCGGATCTCAACTTAGGTTTCGATTTGAATCTGGGTGTAAGTATGCTCCTTCTTACGTTACTTGTCGTACGTAGACACACAGAACTGCAGTATATGCACATGTGTATGTACAATAAAAGACAGAACGTGTACTATGCCATGTCGGTCGTCACTATCAGTCGGCACTTACACCTGTCCTGTAGTGGATGCAAATGACCCGGCTGAAAACGGGCGTACATAGACAAACACAGGAACTGAATGGACCACATCTGCGTCGGAACGCACATGGCCTACGTTATTTTTGCAAATGTATTAATGTATGGCAAATATTATAGTTATTATATAAATACATGATAATAAATAATATAGGGCCTGATTCATGAAGGAACTTAGACAAGAAATGGAATAAGTTTTCTTACTTACGTTTTCTGGACAAAACCATGTTACAATGCAAGGGGTGTAAATTATTATTATTATTATCATTTATTTGTTGGGCGCCACAGGGTTTTCGCTGCGCCTTACATAATACGAACAGTAGACCATACAGGGTAAACATCACAGAACAATAAACACTAAGTACCGATGCTTTGGAAACTCCGGGCAGACATATGGAGTAAGGGCGGAGCAGAAGAGTCGGTATGAGGACAGGAGGGGAGAGGGGCCCTGCTCATACGAGCTTACATCCTAAGGGAGGGTGGACAAAACAGGCACGGGGGAGGCAGTGATGCAATGGAGAAAAAGGGACCAGGGGAGAGAGGGGAGAACAAGCAGAGTGGATGAGGGGTTAAGTGGATAGTTGGTGGCTTTCAGGAACAGGTGAGTTTTGAGTGCCCGTTTGAAGGAGCACAGATTGGGAGCGAGACGGATGGAGCTACGGAGGTCATTCCAGTGCAGGGGGGCAGCTCGGGAAAAGTCTTGGACTCGGGAGTGGGAAGAGGTAATGAGAGTGGAGGAGAGGCGACAGTCGTTTGCCGAGCGCAGGGAGCGAGCAGGAGTATGAATGTGTTACGATCTTGATGCCTTAGTCAGTATTAGCACAGGCTTACCTAGGGCGCGGAGTCTAACGGCCTTCCGGTCTTCACCAAGAACCACCGCAAGGTAGTGTGGGCTTAGCTGCCGAAGAACCGCAGGTCGCGGCCCCCAGATTAGCCTACTGACGTAAGGGAGAAAGTTCTAAGTGATGGCAGGCAGACAAGAAAATAGACAATGCGGTGCAAGTACAGGCACTAACCGTGAATTCCAGGCGTAGTAGGTCTGGAACAGTAACCGGTAGATGCACGGAGGCAATGGGTGCGTGGCAGGATCCAGAGAATAGTCGGTAACACAGCCGGGTCGGTACACAGAAGGTATCAGGTATACGGTGCCAGAGGGAGATCCAGAGAATAGTCGGTAACACAGCCGGGTCGGTACACAGAAGGTATCAGGTATACGGTGCCAGAGGGAGATCCAGAGAATAGTCGATAACACAGCCGGGTCGGTACACAGAAGGTATCAGGTATACGGTGCCAGAGGGAGATCCAGAGAATAGTCGGTCACAGCCAGGTAGGTACACAGGAGTAGGAGGAATAGAGGGGTAAACAGGGAGCAGGATCACAGGAGTCAGGACACAGGAACTGTAGCCAGGAACAGGAAACACAATGCTCTGACACAGGCAGCGTGTCAAAGCAGGGAAGATATAGTAGTTTGAATTCCCCGCCCAGGAGTCACATGATCAGCAGCAGAGAGAAGCAGGAAGTGCGGCAGCGCTAACAGAAGCAGCGCTGAAGATATGGACACCGCTGTCAGCTCCCGCTGACAGCACAGCGGAACGGGGACAAGGTAAGTTCCTAACAGTACCCTTCCCTTCAGGGGTGGCCTCCGGACAACCTATAAGGCTTTAGAGGGAACTTGGTATGGAATTTCTTCAACAAACTCGGAGCATGAAGGTCTCGTGCAGGAATCCAAGAACGCTCTTCAGGACCGTAACCTTTCCAGTCAACCAGGAACTGCAAGGAACCTCTGGAAATCCGAGAATCTAGAATCTCCTTCACCTCAAATTCCTGATCTGGTGCAGAAATAGCAGCAGGAGGTCTTCTTGAAGAGAAGAATTTGTTAACAACAAGTGGTTTGAGAAGGGAAATGTGGAAGACATTGGGAATCCTCAAGGTAGGGGGTAATTTTAATCTAAAGGCCACCGGATTAATGACCTCAATGATCTTGAAGGGACCGATAAATCGGGGAGCGAATTTCCTAGAAGGAACCAACAGGCGAAGATTCTTTGTAGACAACCACACTTTGTCACCAGGAGTGAGTAGTGGAGACGGTCTTCTTCTTTTGTCAAATGCTTTTTTACTGATGGCAGAGGTGTGAAGTAATTTGCGTTTGATAAGATCCCACCTAGACGAGAAGTCCGATAGAAGGGAATCCACTGCAGGAACCCCAGAAGCGGTTAACTCTTTGAAGGGTGGAACTTTAGGATGAAATCCCTGAAGAGCAAAAAAGGGAGAAATGGAGGTAGAGTCGTGTGAATTATTATTGTGGGCGAATTCTGCCCAAGGTAATAAATCAACCCAATCATCATGTTTAGCTGAAATGAAACATCTGAGGAATTTCTCCAATTCTTGATTCGTCCTTTCCGTGAGACCATTACTTTGCGGATGATATGCAGAAGAGAAATTTAACTTAATTCCACAAAGACGAGAAAAGGCCCTCCAAAATTTTGCCACAAACTGAGTTCCTCGATCAGAAACGATAATATCTGGACAGCCGTGTAGGCGGAAAATTTCTTTAATGAAGAGTTGAGCCAGAACAGGAGCAGAAGGGAGACCTTTTAATGCCACAAAATGAGCGGCTCGGGAAAGGCGATCGGTGACCACCCACACTACTGAGAACCCTCTGGAGGAGGGTAAATCTGTGATAAAATCCATGGAGAGATGACTCCAAGGTCGATCCGGAATTGGCAGAGGCTGCAGCAGACCGTATGGAGCTTGACGAGGAACTTTATTCTGAGCGCAAGTGGAACACGCCGTCACAAACTGTCGAACGTCCGAACGGATAGCCGGCCACCAATAACTACGGGAGATAAATTCCAAGGTCTTCTTTATACCGGCATGACCAGAAAAACGGGAGGCATGAGCCCATTTAAGGAGTTTAGTTTGGAGATGTCGAGGAACCAAAGTCTTCCCGTGAGGAATGATCACCCGAGTAGGAGTAGTAGCCAAAATACATTCTGGATCTAGAATAGACCTAACACTCTCTTCTTCGGTATCCATAGAATCAAAGGAGCGAGAGAGGGCATCAGCCTTCTTGTTCTTGGACCCTGGTCTGAAGGTAATGATCATATTGAATCGTGAAAAAAATAACGACCATCTGGCCTGACGGGGATTGAGGCAGGATGCAGTTTGTAGATAAAGCAGGTTCTTGTGATCCGTAAAAATAGTAACAGGAAATCTGGCTCCCTCCAAATGATGTCTCCAGGCCTCCAAGGCCAATTTGATAGCAAGTAGTTCTCTGTCTCCAATGCCGTAGTTTTTTTCGGTGGATGAGAATTTACGAGAAAAGAAGCCACAGGGAGAAAACTTTCCAGTAGAATTCTTCTGAGACAAAATAGCTCCTACTCCAGTGGAGGATGCGTCAACTTCGAGAAAAAAGGGGAAGGAAGAATCTGGCTGTTGAAGAATAGGTGCCGATATGAAGGCTTCTTTAAGATACTTGAAGGCCTCTACCGCCTCTGGTGGCCAGGTCTTAGCGTTGGCAGATTTCTTGGTCAGGGAAGTGATGGGTGCAATAACAGACGAAAACCCTTTGATAAAGTGGCGGTAATAATTAGAGAACCCAATAAAACGCTGGATGGCCTTAAGTCCAACCGGTTGGGGCCAATCAGAAATCGCCTTTAATTTCTCAGGGTCCATACGTAATCCGGAGCCAGAAACCACGTGACCAAGAAAAGGAAGATGCGTTTTTTCAAAGACACACTTGTCCACATTACAGTACAGATGATGCGACCGAAGGCGTTGAAGAATCAAGGAGACATGATGGCGATGAGTAATAATATCAGGTGAAAAAATAAGAATATCGTCAAGGTAGATGACAACAAATTGATACAGGAAATCCTGAAAGACTTTGTTAATAAAATTTTGAAAAACCGCAGGAGCGTTACAAAGTCCAAATGGCATGACAAGATACTCAAAATGCCCATCGTGCGTATTGAACGCCGTCTTCCATTCATCCCCTTGTTTAATACGGATAAGGTTGTAGGCCCCTTTCAAATCCAGTTTAGAAAAAATTGAAGCTCCCTTGATCCTATCAAAGAGTTCAGAGATTAATGGTAAGGGGTACCTATTCTTTTTCGTTATGGCGTTGAGGCCACGGTAGTCTATGCAAGGACGCAATCCGCCGTCCTTCTTTTTTACGAAAAAGAAACCTGCTCCTGCTGGTGACGAGGATTTCCGGATAAAACCCCTGTTTAAATTCTCCTTAATATATAGGGACATGGCCTCTGATTCGGGTAGGGATAATGGAAATACCCGTCCTCTAGGTGGCATCTTATCCGGCAACAATTCAATGGAGCAATCCCAAGGTCTATGGGGGGGTAACTTGGAAGCCTCCTTTTCAGAAAAGACATCAGAAAACGAATGATATTGAGGGGGAATACCGGAGGGTGTTGGGAGACAGCCCATAGCGGGTCTATGAATCCTGGGAAGACATCGGGAATGACACTCTGAACCCCATGCAAGAACTTCCGGTTTCTGCCAATCTAAAATGGGGGAGTGAAGTCTGAGCCAAGGTAGGCCTAAGATCAACGGGTTGATAGCCTTTGGAATGACTAAGAAGGAGATTTCCTCAGTGTGCAAGGCTCCAATGCGTAGAGACATGTTAACAGTTCTGTTCTTAATGGATCCTCCAATGATACGACTGTCATCTATAGCTGTAATGGCAATAGGTGGATCTAAGGGTTGCCTAGGCAATGATAACCGCTCTACAATGTCAGCTCGTAAAAAGTTCCCCGCTGCACCGGAGTCAATAAGCGCTGGAAGAGACAATTGTTTATCAGTATATTGCAGAATAACTTGGATAGAAAAACTAGAATCCATAGGAGAGAGAATGTTCATACCTAACTTAGTCTCTCCGTCATCAGTTAGGTCCGATCGTTTCCCGGGCGCTTCCCACATTGACTCAGGACATGACCGGGTTCCCCGCAATAAAGGCATAAACGATTCTTGAACCGCCTCTCTCTTTCCTCCTGGGATAAATGTGCTCTTCCCAACTGCATAGGCTCTTCCTCCGGTGTAATAGGACTTTGGAAGCGAGGAGCCAAACGGAAAGTAGATCGACGGGAACTCTCTCTCTCCTGAGTGCGTTCACGGAAACGTATATCAATCTGGTTACAGAGAGAGATCAAAGCATCCAGGGTAGTGGGTAACTCTCGGGCTGCTAGCTCGTCCTTAATACGATCGGACAAGCCTTGCCAAAATGTGGCCACTAACGCTTCATTGTTCCAACGAAGTTCGGCCGCCATAGTGCGAAATTGAAGGGCATACTGGCCCAGAGTAAGGGTACCCTGGCGCAGACGGAGGAGTCCAGAAGCTGCACTGGAGACTCGTCCGGGTTCATCAAAGATGCATCTGAAGGTTTCCAAGAAAGTGGCACAATTATGGAGAATGGGGTCATCATGTTCCCAGAGTGGAGAAGCCCAGGCAAGCGCTTGACCAGACAATAAGGAAATAATATAGGCGACTTTAGTTTTCTGTGTGGGAAAGTTCCCGGGCAAAAGTTCGAATTGAATAGCACACTGGTTCAAGAAGCCTCGGCATTCCTTAGGATCCCCATTGAACTTGGGTGGGTTAGGTATGCGGAGTTGAGAGGTGGTGGGAGCAGATACAGCTGAACCGCTTGGAGCGGGGGCAGGCTGTGGGGCCGGAGCAGGTGGAGGATTAGGAGCTGCCACCTGAGCTGCTTGGAGCGTATCCAACCTGTTAGACAGAGTCTGCAGAATCTGTAATAACTGTTCTTGATTTTTCCCCTGTTCCTCAACCTGAGCCGCTAAGTTATCCAGTAGTACTCTCGCAGTGGGATTCCCTGTCGCTTCCATCAGTTAGATAAAGGGGTCAGAGCAAACTGTTACGATCTTGATGCCTTAGTCAGTATTAGCACAGGCTTACCTAGGGCGCGGAGTCTAACGGCCTTCCGGTCTTCACCAAGAACCACCGCAAGGTAGTGTGGGCTTAGCTGCCGAAGACCGCAGGTCGTGGCCCCCAGATTAGCCTACTGACGTAAGGGAGAAAGTTCTAAGTGATGGCAGGCAGACAAGAAAATAGACAATGCGGTGCAAGTACAGGCACTAACCGTGAATTCCAGGCGTAGTAGGTCTGGAACAGTAACCGGTAGATGCACGGAGGCAATGGGTGCGTGGCAGGATCCAGAGAATAGTCGGTAACACAGCCGGGTCGGTACACAGAAGGTATCAGGTATACGGTGCCAGAGGGAGATCCAGAGAATAGTCGGTAACACAGCTGGGTCGGTACACAGAAGGTATCAGGTATACGGTGCCAGAGGGAGATCCAGAGAATAGTCGATAACACAGCCGGGTCGGTACACAGAAGGTATCAGGTATACGGTGCCAGAGGGAGATCCAGAGAATAGTCGGTCACAGCCAGGTAGGTACACAGGAGTAGGAGGAATAGAGGGGCAAACAGGGAGCAGGATCACAGGAGTCAGGACACAGGAACTGTAGCCAGGAACAGGAAACACAATGCTCTGACACAGGCAGCGTGTCAGAGCAGGGAAGATATAGTAGTTTGACATCCCCGCCCAGGAGTCACATGATCAGCAGCAGAGAGAAGCAGGAAGTGCGGCAGCGCTGAAGATATGGACACCGCTGTCAGCTCCCGCTGACAGCGCAGCGGAACGGGGACAAGGTAAGTTCCTAACAGAATGGTAAGGAGGTTAGAGATGTAGGGAGCAGTAGACTGGGAGAGAGCTTTGTAAGTGGTAGTAAGGAGTTTAAAGAGGATTCTGTAAGGGAAAGGGAGCCAGTATAAGGCCTGGTAGAGAGGGGAGGCAGAGGAGGAGCGACGTGAGAGAAAGATAAGTCTGGCAGCTGCATTGAGTACAGATCAGAGCGGGGCGAGATGGGAGAGAGGGAGGCCAGTGAGGAGGTTGCAGTAGTCCAGGCGGGAGATGATGAGTGCATGGATGATGGTTTTAGTGGCGTCTTGTGAGAGGAAGGGTCGGATGCGGGCGATGTTGCGCAGTTGGAAGCGACAGGCTTGAGCAAGGGATTGGACATGGGGGGCAAAAGAGAGAGAGGAGTCAAGGGTGACTCCCAGGCAACGGAGTTGGGTGACAGATGAGATGGTGGAGTTGTTAACAACGATTGAGAGGTTGTGGTGAGAGGGGAGTCTGGAAGGAGGAAAGACAATGAGTTCCGTTTTGGAGATGTTAATTTTGAGAAAGCGTGAGGACATCCAGGAGGAGATGGCAGAGAGGCAGTCAGATACACGAGAGAGGAGGGTGGACGAGAGATCAGGAGAGGAGATATAGAGTATTTGTGCCCATGTACACAAATATTTGATAGCTTATTTGTACACTGAAATTTAAAGTTGATATTTGTGTGCTACATGAAAAAACAGTCAGTATTTAACTTATGTGCAAAATAATAAACTAATTTGCACCCCTTGCCTAAGTTCCTTAATGAATCAGGCAATCCACTAGTCAACATTATTATATAGCAAAGACTGACCTGAATTATATAAAAATGTGAAATAATTGGAATGTTTATACTTAGATACTAGACATACCGCCACGTTCTCAGTCACTCTTCCTCTGCATCAGGAGCCTCTACACAAAGTGTAAATGTCAAATAAAAGTCCAACCTTACATCTCATTTCACTAATCTTGCAACTGAAAATGAAATCTCATTTAGGACTGCTCCACATAACTAGATGCATGATCCTACCCCGTACATAGCAAAGAGCGACCACGCTGAGTCCAACAGCTGGTGCTAAGGTCTGCTCCTCTGGAAGAAGAGCAAAGGAACTCACAGCCATCAGACAGCTGATATTTGAGGTGCATTAAAATCACTAGTCCTCAGTACAATTACTGCCGAAATCTTCTGGGTGTGATGTGTGCACCCCGTCAGCTGATCAGTAGCTGCGTGGCGTTGGGATTCATAGCCGCACAGTCTTACACCAGCCATAGATCAGCAGCTTTGATGTAAAACTTTAGGTCAATGGAGGCTGGAGCAATGGGAACGTGTTCTGTAGCGTATTAAGGGGCACATTTATCAATATTCACATAAAGTGAAAAGTAGTTTTCAATCCTTATCGCAATGATTGATTGAATGATTGAACTACTTCTCACATTTATGTACAGCCGTGCAGAGAAACAGCAGTTCCGAAAAACTGCTGTTTCAGTGATAAAAAAAATCATACTTACCCCCCTCTTCGGAAGCGCTGTCTTCGGGTCTTCTCTTCACTCTTCAATTGCGCATGTCCAGTTCCAAGAACTGGACATGCGCACACAGATCCCCTCTCTGTCTCTGCAACGATAAGAGAGAGCGCTGAGTGACAGGGAGGGATCATGTGATCCCTCCACACATGCGCTGTCCAGCTCTGCTCTTCGGAGCAGAGCTGACAGCATTAGATTTCCTCATGTACGCCAGCTTCAGCAAAATGTTTTTTCGGGACTTGTTAGATTGCGGCCAGGAGCAGTCACCATTCTGTTGAATGGTGACTGCTCCCAAAAACGAAGAGGAATGCAAAGCAGCAGATATCCATGATATCTGCTGCGATGCCCCCTTAATAAATTTGCGGAGGACACTGTGGGACCTTAATGACCCGTTAAAAGCACTATCGTGCTTTATTAAATATGCCCCTAAGACACGCTATGCTATCTGGTAGGCCAATGGACGATGTGGCACACACCAGGGAAATGCTAACTACTTGAGAATTGGTTTACATGGTGTAGTGGATGCTGCAGATAGCAGGTGCAGCTTGTGCCCTAGGCAAAGACCCCAGTGGCTGGTGGATGCATGGCAGTTACAATCAATAGTTAGTGAAATGCACCAACTTAAGAAGACCTCCAGGAAAAAGCCAACCGGGGTTATTGTTGTATTTATTCTTAGAGACTGTCCTGAAACTAGGATTGGGAAATTGGGACAAAAAAATCTGGATCACTTCCCTTAATGAGATGTACAGCAGCATGCCAAGAGTTAATACCAAGAAAACAGCTGTAGTCACAGGCAGCGTTGTAGCCAAGGATAAACCATATAAACAGAAAGAGTCAAGAACTTAGACTAGCACACAAATCCAGGTTGTTGCGGTCACTGGATGCAAGGAAATGGTGTTCAGCACACACAGGGTTAACAACATAGACTCAGCATATTTAAACGCTGGGCAACACAGACACTCGTGGTCAGAGGCAAGCCGAGAGTCAGGTATCCTAAGAGACAGGAATATGAACACGCTACACTGGTGACAGGCAAACAATAATCTGGCAACTCAGTGTTCAGTGCAACGTGCTTATATAGCGGCTGAGGTGCGCCCAGCACCGATATTAACCCATACCTTAGTGCATAAGAGGGATTTCTGTGTGCACTGGTGCTGTCTGCAAGTGTTAGTCTGATTGTGCAGTGATGCTAAATGCCAACGTCCAGAACCAGCGCTTATGGTTTGGAAAATTTGGTTCTCCTAGAATTAGCTTCAACCTGATGATGTGCCAATTCTTTATGGGGCACCTATATGTAACATTCACTTTGGTCCCTGCCCAATTGGAGCTTACAGTCTAAATTTTCTATCTCATCACACACACACACACACACACACTCTCTCTCTCTCTCTCTCATGAGTTGGAAAGACGATTGGGAGGCACATTGACTAACGTCAGCGAACTATCTCACCAATGCTCTAACGGAATAATAGATTCAGAGATATTTTATTGACATTTGGGGGTAAATGTATCAAGCTGAGAAGTTTAAATGATAGCTAGAATATGATTGGTTTCTCAAACCCGATGGAAAACTATCAGCTTGATACATTTAACCCCTGGTCTAAAATTTTCCCAGACAAGAAGAGAAATGATTTGCTGAACTTATCATGCATTAGTCACTGTGATGATGGCATTGTGTTCTGGACATTGTGGTGTCTGGACTCTTTTGACCAGACTGTGTATATCCTTCATGGTACAATTTGAATTTAGTCTATAATAAGAACATTTCTATAGCATAGATACATTTAGGGACTAAAGATACAAAATATGTCCCAATTTCTGGGCAAACAAAGAGAAGCTTTATATATCCTTGGGTGCCATATTTGTTGATATAGTACATATATTCATCCTCACACTTGCTACCTTGATTTGACAATTGGAATTAAACAGATATTGGGACAGTCTCTTGGGGAATGGAACAGGTGGTAGATCTGGTAGTAACATGGCCCCTCAGTAAGATGCAGGGATTTATATTACAATTGCTGCTGGAAACTCTTAGGATAACGTTGACCAAACCACCCACTGGTCACAAATGTAACATCTCCAAACCATGTAAGATTTAATGTATTAGGAAATGGTTCAGATTGTTTAACTCCTCTCTACCGGTCATCATACTGTGTGTTTTCCAGTTCCCAGGTATGTGTTAACTTCCTTCCCTGTGACCTATAACTGTCACCTCTGCTGTATTGTAGGTGCTGCAGTCAGACCTGTGGTGGTCTTCTCTCCTAATTATTATAATATATTCGTCCATGAATCAGTGACTATAACATGTAACACCGGACCTGCTGCAGAACAGACACAGACATATTACTGGTATAAGGACAACAAGCTGATGCACAGAAGAAGTAAACAGAGCTTTAAGATTGAAAGTGCCAACGATGCAGACAGTGGAGATTACCAGTGTAGGACCAGTACTGGTGATTACAGTCATCCTGTCAGACTGGACATTAGTCACAGTGAGTTATCCATCTCATATCCTCAATTTCCACTTGTTATACTTCAATTAGATTTATTAACATAATAATAATATTGCTTTTATATTTTAGGATATCTCATTCTGCAGAGACCCCCCTCCGTTTATGAAGGAGACCCCCTGACTCTGAGATGTCACAATACTACTGGATTTCCTGGAATAAACACAGTATTTTACAAGGACGGTGAAGTGATACAATCCTCAGTCACTGACTCTGTGTTACATATTGATAAAGTAGATAAAAGTGTGACCGGCACATACAGATGTACACGACAATTACTGCATCGTGATGATAATACATATCATGATTACTCTGCTGAATCCAAAATCTCTGTATTAGGTAAGTTGTAGTGAAATCCTTCACTAGAAATGTGAAATATTTTTTTTAGCTATGTTGGAGATTCTTGTTATTATAATTACTCAGCTGTATCCCATATCTCTGTGACAGGTGAGTTGTGGGGAATTCCTGCACTAGAAATGTGATATATTATTATCTGTTTTGGAGTTTTACATTCATTCAGAACTCATCTGACCAGTATGGACAATATAGTATATTTGGGGGAACAGGATTCCAATAAGATTCAGTAAGAAATTATACAGAACCAACCATGACGGATGGACAATGATTTCCCCTTAAGACACAAGACACTCCATTCCCAGAAATGTAATACAGGAATTTATGGGTCTCTGTGGAGCTCTGCATGTAGTACACACAGAGCCGGATTAACCGCAGGGCTTTATGGGCTATAGCCCAGGTGCCTCGGGCAGCTGGGGGGCCCCCAGTAGTATCGGATTGGGCATATGTCGCTCGACAAATGGGGACCTCACAGTACCCCTAGCTCAGGGGCCTACAGTGTCTTAATCCGGCCCTGAGTACACATGTGAGGAGATCTATTGGGCATGTGGAAAGGTCTGATGGGCATATAAAGGGCATGAGCAGAGGTCTCGGTGTCGTGGCTCCACACTACACCTTTACATCCACCGGACCGAGGGGCCGGCACTGGACAAGGTCTATTGTGCTCAACAGCATCTGAACTTTCTCCTTGATACCAGGATTGGTTGTTAGGTGGAATAAATTAATGGGCTGTTTGGCTCTAGCCTAATAATGATTTCTATTCTGTACATATCTCAGATTAATGATGGATGAATTTAACAAGAACATTTGAGGATGCCAAACTTGACTGTCCATTTACCATTCAACAGCGGAACCAGTCATTATGCATTGATGTATACATAATGCAGTACCGCTGCTATTTACTATGCTGAGGTTGCTCTGGGAGCCCTGGTGAAGCTAATACACAAACTCTTTTGTGCTGTTTTCCTATAGAGAAAGGATTCCCGGTGACTATAGTTATTGGGGTCATAATCGGACTTCTAGTGGTCGTATTCCTCATCTCGGCCCTCCTTATATGGAAACGGAGAAGTAAAAGAGCTTCATCAACCTCTATATATCAAGCGTCACCTCCAGCAAACACGACTGCAGGTAACTAGAATTTGCTGTATCTTAGGTATTATCATTGTGAAGATCAAGCACCCAGCACAGGAGATGTGGAAAGACAAGGGCCCCGTACCTAACAGGAGTGCCAATGCAATACAATAACTATTGTGATGATATACTGTATGTGTTTGGATTACTGTCTGCCATTACTGTCAGCAAAGCATCACTATTGCACAAAGGGGAGAAGGGCTTGGGGGCTGGATATAAATCTAAATGACCAACAGAAGGCAGTATATTTATTTTACTGTCCATAGAAATTACTTCTCAATGTTTCCCCGCAACAAATAGACATTACAACTTCACCGTGGTTCCAAGGCTGACAATTCCTTGTTCCCACCCAAGGAGATAATTGACTGTCCTGATTTTATTATTAATTTAATATCTTCTTTTTGATTATTAATGTATTGTTTAGTCAATTAATATATTGCTCAATTATTATAACTGCAACTTAACAATCCTGTCCCACCAATCATTTCCCAATTAATTTCCATAAAAACAGCTATTTCCTTAAAAGAGTCATGTTCAGCATTTTTTTAACCATAACTGCAGTGGAAATATGGAATATAGATAGGTGGTGTTGGGGGATGCTATTGGTACTTTCAAAAAATGCTATGGCAGCTTATTCTATATGTAGAAATATATTTTTTTGAAGTCAGAAAACATCCTAATCCTCTACCTCCCACCATGATTGCCAATTGCCAAATGTCTTTGTGCAGGATTTTTTTTGCTTTCATTTAAACAGCAATAAGTTGAATTCAGTTTGACGTACTTGTGTCTTTTACTCGGATAATTAGGTGATTGTAATCTTCTGTTCTGTCACAATAGATGACACAAATCCCTCTGTTGAAGAAAACGTCTGTTACACCTACCTTGATATAAGACACTTACCTAAAGGTTTGTATCAGCAATTTGCTTGTGAGCACAAAACCGATACAATTACCATGTACTTTTACACAGTTGTGTTATAACGACAGAAACAAACATCCACTTCTTTAATGTCACGGTAAGTTGGGCTATCCATATATCACCTGTAGGGCTAGAGCAAGCCCCTATTTTCTTGTCCTCTTTTGCCATTGTCCAAAAATACAAACTATATGAAAATTACCTTTATTAAATAATGAAACTGCTTAGATATCTGTTATTGCCTTAAGCTAATAATAATTACCAATTTCTACTTGCACAAGTTCTACTCCCTGACAAATCTCACTGGGATAAAATGACTGCTCTGTAACCTAGGAAATAGTCACATCATTGAGTGAAGTTACTGGTTCCTAGTGAATGAATAGTGTGGACATTGGTTCTGCCTGTTCTGTTTATCTGTGTACGGTACTTACAAGATGATTTTTTTATCTTTTTCTCTTTCGTGTTTTTCAGCGTCTGCCAGTAGAAATGTGAGTATTCTTTAGAGTTAAATGGACATATAGACACAGGATGCAGCGTTTGGTACATCTGGGAGTTAGGAGGAGGACTGATAGACTTGAATAAAGAAATGAGTCTTAAGGGCACGCTTGAAGCCTTTGAGAGTAGATGCTAACCTGATGGAACGTGGAAGATCGTTCCACAGCAGGGGAGCAGCCGGGCAAAGTTCTGGAGACGGGAGTGAAAAGAGGTAATCAGTGAAGCAGTGAGGCGGCGGTCACAGGCAGAGCGGAGGGGACGGCTAAGAGTGTAGGTAGAGATGAGATTGGAGATGTAGGGAGGGGGGGATTGACTAAGAGCTTTAAAGGTGAGGGTGAGAAGTTTAAATTTAATTATGTAGGGTATGGGGAGCCAATGTATAGACTGTTGGAGGGAGACTGCAGAGATAGAGTGGCGGGTGAGAAAAACGAGGTGGGCAGCAGCATTGAGGATAGACTTAAGAGGGTCAAGGTTAGAGTCAGGTAGGCCAGAGAGAAGGAGGTTACAGTAGTCAAGGCGAGAGATAACAAGCGAGTGAACAAGGGTTTTCGTGGCTTCCATGGTGAGAAAGGGGCGAGTCTTGGATATATTCCGAAGGTGGAAGTAGCAGAATTTTGAGAGGAACAGAATGTGAGGCTTGAAGGAGAGGGAGGAATCAAGGATGACCCCAAGGCATCGGACTTGATGTACAGAAACAAGGGTAGTGTTATTAACAGTAATAGAGAGCGGGGGAGGTGGGAGGGTTCTGGAAGGGGGGAAGACGATAAGTTCAGTCTTGGAAATATTGAGTTTAAGGAAGCGTTGGGACATCCAAGATGAGATGGCCGAGAGACAGCAGGAGACACGAGACAGAAGGGAAGGGGAGGGGTCAGGGGATGAAAGATAGATTTGGGTATCATCAGCGTAGAGGTGGTACTGGAGGCCAAAGGAGCAGATGAGGACACCTAAGGAGGAGGTTAGAGGGAGAAAAGCAGGGGGCCAAGAACGAAACCTTGAGGAACGCCAATAGGTAAGGGAAAAGGGGGGGATGTGGAGTCGTGTGTAGAGACTGAGAAGGAGCGGTTGGTGAGGTAAGAGGAAAACCAGGAGAAGACAGTGTTACAGAGGCCTATAGAATTGAGAGTTTGCAAAAGGAGTGCGTGGTCAACGGTATCGAAGGCACCAGAGAGGTCAAGAAGGAGAAGAAGGAAGTAGTGTCTTTTGGATTATATATATATATAAATAAACTCCAAATGTAAGCACGTGCACACCATCTAGACCAGCAATGTTTTTCTAACCTGAGCTTTGTATTACAAACCTCATTTAGGTCGATTCATCTGTCACCTACGCTGAGGTGAAGCATCCAAAAAAGTAAAGAAGGAAACTGTGCTCTATTTGGGTACAAGCCGTAGCAAGTTCCTCCACGCCTCTCGCTCCCGGAGATAAGCCCACATTATACCTGTATTTACACACCTGACGAGAAGGTTTCTGCATCATGTGCTTGGAATACATTGTGACCCATATACAGGGGGATACAAGAGGGGGAGAGAATGGGGAACGGAGTGAAGTGTAAAGAACGGGACAATCACGTCCACATCACTTGGAGCAGAGCCGCCCCATCACCCACCTTTTATAATGGTCTCATACCATAAATATTTCATAATAGTTCATGTGCTTAAATGTATCAGAAAATATTATTGTTAAATATGTTGTGTAAAATTATTTTCTTTTTTTAAAGGATAATAAAAGATAAAGTGCATATTACATCAACTAAAAATCTATTTGACACAACAGAATTCACAATCCAATTTACACTAATTTCTATATACACTGATGCTCACGTACAAGCGTGCAGAAGTGCAAATTCAGAGCACAATGCTATGTGCCGCTGTGGATGTTATTGTGATGTGGCGACCTGGATATGTGGGCCTTAATAACGGTGTCTCTGCAGTCTGTGGAATTGTCTTTTAGAGGTTAAATACAGTATAACCCCTATAGCCTCCCTCTCATGGACTCGCTATGAAGGCCCTTATAACGAGTACTCACAGGACTCTCCCACCGTTGACAGGTCACATGTAAAACATTTCCCACATTCAGAGCAGTAAGTTTCTCTGTACTCTTGATGCTGCTACTGGTTATCTCTACCTCTGGTGTGGGCATCTCCTCTCAAATTGGGATAGAGCTCCTCCCGGGATACTTTTACCGGTTCCACTAACCTCCTGGCAGTAGAGGTTGCTGGGATATGTAGTCCCTCATGACGCTACGGCGGCACCATCTTGCTGCTGGCAGTATCATGGGTCACAGAGATAACGTATGACATAAGACAAGAATAAACATGGTGTGAAAGCAGGAAATGATCCTAATCGCTAAATGAGACCCAAACCTGCTGGATCTGTAAACCTTGCCTGCACATGTGTGTCCAAATTAGACATGCATGCAGGGCCTGATTAAGGGTCACAGCCATCCTAGGCTACTACACCAGTTGCCCCCCCCCCCCCCAAACACTGTGTGTGCAATTATATATATATATATATATACACAAAATTGTAATATATTAATCAATACATAATACACACTTCATTCTGCACTTCATCTCTCACCTGATCTTGCAGCGTCGACTACCTGATGTTCTCTTTTACAAACTTGGAGTCCTGTATTTAAAATGTACAAAAATTGTATTATAGTGCAAAATTTTAACAAACCCTGAATGTTTCAAACACATTATTTCATTATGACCATATAAAACAACCCCCTAGTACAGATATAGACGATAAAATATATGAAAATGATATACAATCATATACTAATGTCTACCAGCCCTGAATGTCTAGTATTTAGCATTCTAGTCACCGCCACACAATACAGAGATCATGCCCCCCACAAGCTATTTCATCAGCTCCCTCCGCCAGCCACTATATTCCCCCAGCCATTTATATCAACCCCCACCAGAATGTTTGACCCCAACCACCCACTCATTTACTCACCCCCCAGTCAATACATTAACCCCCCGTCAGTCACTTCATTAGCCCCTTCTCAGTCACATGATTAGCCCATCCCAGTGACTCCATTAACTCCTCCCTCCCAGTCACTTCATTAACCCCTCCCAGTCAAATCATTAACCCCTCCCAGTCACTTCATTAACCTCCCCTCCCAGTCACTGTACTCCGGATCTCCCGGAGTATAGATTTCAAAAGTGGGCAAGTATGGTTTACGTGTTTAACAGATGTCAAAATTTTTTTGTTGCTATTTTCTTTTTTTTGCTTCTTTACCATTACAAACACCTATTTGGGAGGAGGGGTGCTGGATAAAAGGGGCGATAATATGTAGGATGCTGGCTTAATGCTATATGCTGAGAAATATGCTCGAGTATCATCTAGTGCGAGAAACGTATGAGCATCTTTTTTTTCCAGCAAACTCAAAGTTTGGTGGCAATTTGTGGGCACAAGATAGAAAACAATCATGGCTACGTGACAGTAGCAGGTGTGACATTTGGGATGTCTGTATCATCCTCATTGTATTACAATCATTTATAAAACAAATCATATATAAAAAACAAACAAGAATGTACCAAGTACATACAGAAGATGAGACAGAGGGTGGGAGGGAGATGGTAATGCTGAGACAATAGGATCTTGGGGTACTCAGAGTGGAGATAGGGTCAGTATATGGCCCGTAGAGAGCTGTATCATGTGGTATCATGACCAGATCGGTATCAAACTAACAGTATAGCATGGAAACCAGTTTGCCGTACTCTCTTCACACCTGATAATGTTGGGTTTGTGATGTAACGGAGGAGTCCGGGCAGTAATAGCGGGCTCGCTATGGCTGGCCCATTGACAATGTCAGGGGCTTCAGGTCAGATAAGTGCTATATGCACTGTACCAGATATAATGTACATAGAAAATGCTTACAGACAGGATAAGGGTTAGATTTGCAAAATAGACACTTAGGGGGAGACTTCAGTTCAGCTCGAGGTGCCAAATACAGTGCAATTCTACTTTGAGCCTGCAGATGTCAGTGTTGCCAATTTCGCCAATATCAACAATATTTCAACCATATTAATAGGTGAAACAAAATACCGCCAGTGATCAGGGCTCTCCGTGAATGGGCCACACCTTACTGGGAAGAAGAGCAATTCTCTAAGGGTGTGCTGGTGTTGTCTATGTGTCTATCTTGAAGTCTTTAATGGAGAACTCTATCTATCCTACCACACTATTCTCTTTCTGCCAGTAATCAACCTTCAGCCCTTTGATCCATATTTTGGACATAACATACAAGTATAGATAAAGATGTTTTCATTTTCTACATTAGTTTCTTCAATTCCACCCAAAATTAATTCCTTTGCAGCATGGTTATACAGTAGTTTGACGTCTTCCTTTGGACTGAGCGGATACTTCAGAACGTCCTCTCAATATATTGGCCATGCAATGCTGTGAGTAACCGCCATACAAGACTTCAGGCTTCCCCAAATTGTACTAGGTCGGGGTCAATGACTGCAACGTACGACACGTGAGCGCCGCGTATCGTTAAATGCAGAAGAATAAATGTAAACCCTGTGGAATTACAGTAGTGAAGCCACGACGGGGTGTTGATCTGAGTTCCAGAACAGCGCTGATACTTTCAGACTAAACAGGATCTAATAGTAGCGGGAATGTGAGTGAGGTCCGATGACAGTTTACTACCAAATGCTGCTACTAACGGAGACCTATTTCCATATCTGTTGGTAAAAAAGCATAAAAACAACCGGCTATTTGTACTTTTATTTTTAGCCCATAAAACGTTATCAAATCTTGCATAGAGAACATATCTGATATTCCAAATATAGTAAGAAAAATGTAGCCGATTCATTTCGGTGCAACTGTGTAAAAGTACTAACTGTGCGTAAAGTACTGTAAATTCTATCTATGTAAACTATGATTAGTTATTTCATGACATATTATTGGTAAGGAACGCTTCTGTACTTTAATATGAGGAATAACACACTTACTACATACACTAGAAGCATATAGGAATATACCTTGAGGCCCAGGAATTCTGTGACCTCACCCTACAATATGCCATAGCCAGGGCCTGATCAACCTTTAGGTTAATGAAGTGACTGAGGGGGGTTAATGAAGTGACTGGGAGGGGTTAATGAAGTGACTGAGGGGGGGTTAATGAAGTGACTGTGGAGGGGTTTATGAAGTGACTGATGGGGGGTTAATGAAGTGACTGGGAGGGGTTAATGAAGTGACTGAGGGGGGGGTTAATGAAGTGACTGAGGGGGGGGTTAATGAAGTGACTAGGAGGGGCTAATGATGTGACTGGGAGGGGCTAATGAAATGACTGAGGGGGGCGGGTTAATGAAGTGACTGAGAGTGGTTAATAAATTGTCTGGGGGGGTGGGCAATTGAGTGGGTGGTTGATGAAATGGATGGGGGTCATAAACCTTCTGGTGGGGGTTGATATAAATGGCTGGGGGGATGCAGTGGCTGGCGGGGGGAGCTGATGAAATAGCTTTTGGGGGGGCATAATCTCTGTATTGTGTGGCGGTGACTAGAATACTAAATACTAGACAGTCAGGGCTGGTAGATATTAGGATATGATTGTAAATAATTTTCATATATTTTATCGTCTATATCTGTACTAGGGGGTTGTTTTATATGGTCATACTGGAATGATCTGTAAAACTATTTAAATGCCTCAGGGTGAAATCTTATATTTAAATATTTTATTAAGAAACATTGGCATCAATGTGCCCGATACGGATCCCTGAAGGACCAGTTTGGAGACGCTTAGGGGTATATTTACTAAACAGCGGGTTTAAAAAAGTGGAGATGTTGACTATAGCAACCAATCAGATTCTAGCTGTCATTAATTTAGTACATTCTACAAAATGACAGCTAGAATCTGATTGCTGCTATAGGCAACATCTCCACTTTTTCAAACCCACAGTTTAGTAAATATACTCCTTAGTCAGTGAGCTCTCCAGCTTTCTACGGTATAGTGTTTGAGCTGTCCTTGTTACTTTTAAGTCACTGAAACTAAATTCATAAAGACATTGGGGGGTATTCAAATCACAGCGAGATCCCCAGAAAACGAGCGCTCGAAAAATATTACCGTTAATACGGTAATTACTCGCTGAATTTCAGCTAGCTGAAATCTAGCGAGTAAATTTCCATATTAACGGAAATTCACGCTTATATTACCGTATTAACGGTAATATTTTTTGAGCGCTCGTTTTCCGGGGATCTCACTGTGAATTGAATACCCCCCATTGTGTGTTGCTTTTTATCTACTTGTTCCTAAAAACTGCATTGTGTGATGTAAACCGTTTTATATTCTTAGTTCAAATAAACATGCACAACATTATTGTGTTCAAATGGATGCACATTACAGCTACTGTAACACTGACATGCTTACAAGAAAGGAGTATGGACCACACACACAATACAGCCTAGGAACAGGCAGAGGGCAGCAGAGGGCTGTTATTAAATCTAGAATAACTCTAACATTTGGATGCGTAGACTCTGCAAGCCAGTCAACTGCAACCAACATCTAGGTCATATTTTAAGAATGCAAAGTAAACATTTTATAATTATACTTGCTGTTGTACAAAAAAATAATAACTTCACATAAAATTGATGTAAAGTTTGCTTGAATTCACTAAATATTGATGGTAATGGACTAACAGATGAGTTAGTATTTCTCATTCTTGCTGAATTGCTCTCAAAACTTACTAGCGCAAAGCGATCTGTTTAATCCAATAAAATAACGTGGATCACAGAGATGGATTCAAGCGGGCAGCCTTCACCAATTGTACAAGTGGAAAGCAATTAGGTGATATCAGTCTCTAATGTATGCTTAGGTAACATCACCGTTCCCCTTAATAGCAGGACTGTGGTCATTCTGGGCCTGGAAGCTGGAAAGAAATGGCACCGGTTAGCACTCCAATGGCTTCTGTGCCAATTTATAACACAGACGCTGGCACTGTCCAGGTTAGAAGTAGCAATGGAGCGCTAGCAGAGAGTTCTTTCAAACCATGGGGGTTGAGCGCGGAAGCCGCTTGTTCTGATGTTGGGAGAGGGAGGATGTTTGCTTAAAAACTGAATTTTAGTGATCCCCAATCCATTTTAGTACACGGAACCCTAAAAAAACAAAATAACTTACTCACCTGTCCATATTCCATCCCCTTCCAAAGCCGACTTACAAGTTCCTGTTACCTTAACTAAGGTAACTAAGGGACCTTGAAGCATTGAGGATCCCAGTTCCTGTATTGAAAAAGTAGAGATCAGAGGCAAGTTGGTTGAACCTTTTACGCAAGTTGCACAATGCGGCATTTTTCTAATGACGATAAAGATGCCGCATCAGCCCCATCCGCGAACGTGGTGCAGAACGCACAAACGCACCGCAATCTCACTTGATGACAAGAACGAGTGATCTGCTATTGTCAATTGGCGATATGTCATGGCTGTTGTTTTAAAATGATAAAATATCATCAAAGTCGATGCAAGAAAAGACAACAATACCATCGGTCATTGTCCCGCACAATTTATCTTTTCATAGACAGACGTCAGTACAGAAACACTGACATTGTTACTTGATTTACAAATCTTTTTCCTGTGGTCAATAAATCTATTTATTTATTTTTTCATTTGAACACGCTTACTGTACAGAAGTGTCCTCATTTAAAGATTATTAAAGCCCGTCACAACTTAGGGTGATGGGCCGAAATAATCACAACACATCACATTAATGTATCACAAGCTAGCATTCTCTGTCAGGCTTACAATACTGTACATAAGACCCATGGTGGATTTGCTGTGTATAAATACTTTTCAAACAGTTGACAGTATGACGTGAGACTGCGTCCATCCCTGTCCTTTGCATCAAAGGGGTTTCTGCAAACAAAAGTGTACAACATCTATAATATTTAATGGGCTGTTGCATTAATACCATAATATTAGAACATGCATTTCAATACTATCTTAAATATATAAGAGATACATTAATAACATACTTGTACCCAGACCTGATTAGGAGGAAAGGCCAGAGAGCAACCCTGATACTATTTCACTGATATTGTTAAAACAGATTCATCTAAATAATTTATTAAAATATATTTGCTGACATTGGTGGGTTTTAATGCATGATTTTTACTGCAGTAGATTTGCTTTGAATACACATAAAGATTAAACATAAAGATTAAGAATAATTAATACTAAAATGACTAAAATTATAATGGAAAAACAGCAAATAATGTGAAGAATGTATAACAATGTAAACTCAGTGCCCAGGTAGGTACTTGTGTGGGTATGGACTCCAATAAGCGTTGAATCAGAAAAATAAACAACCAACCCCTCAGTTTCCATTGACACCTGTCCAGATCTATATTAATGTCAAATAAAATGACTTTGTTTTAGTACAGATAGTTTTCCTGCTAGATAATTACTAAACTGAATCTCATTGTTATATTCTACACACTGGACAATCTGACAGGTCAATTATTTAAGAAAAGCAGGATGAGAATAATATGTAATTCTATTATAACATCTGTTCCAGCGGCCATTTTCTTGTAGCTCAGGTACTGATGGGGGTGAGTGAGTAGTGAACGTCTGTTGGTGGAGAAATACTGCACTCTGCTTCTGCTGGGAAATTTAAGAATACTTCGTAAATAGCAGAAAATACATCTGATTAGTAACAATTTAATAACGAGTAAAATAGTGACTTCTGTATATTTTCTTCACCGAATAACGGCGGCGGCCATTTTCCCGTAGCCCCACAGGCACACTATGGGAGTTAGTGACGCTCATAAGGGGCGTGGTCACATGCTCTCTCAGACGCCATCTTAGAACCTGGAGCGCTACATCCGGGCCCTGTACAAGGCAGAGGTAATATCTCCACTATATTAATATATTTGTCCCTGGGAATCACTCAGGCAACGGGAGAGGGTACAACATACTGCTCTCCATCAACAGCCAGCTTTATAGACAGTGGGACAAACTGGCAATTATCCCCATAGAGTTACCCCATGTTTATGTGCAGCCTCCAGGCCATGACTGCACATAAGTGAAAATAAAAGCACCTAACAGCAGCCTTTACACAATCTAATAGTAAAAGCAATAAGAGCTACTAAACCAAAGAGCTTAAGTAGACATAAGAGGTGTAAACACAAAAGAGCTATAGGAACAATAGAGGAGTTAAAGTGTTACATAAAATACAATTTGCTGGGATCTCTGCCCCCAGGCTGGATGGGCCCTTGTCCCTGCTGTAATACATGCTATGGAGACATAGAACTGCTGCTTGCTGACCTTTGCTGTATGTCATTTTTCTAAGAAATTTATCTTTTCTCTCTATAAAGTGCATACGGCCGGGTTTTTCTTAGACCCACAGCCCCTTGCGGCCAGACCAGTTCCAGCAATGTTCCTATATGCTGGTATTACATAGAACCACGGTTCCCAAAGGACAGAGCAGAGGAGGGGGACATCGTGAGAGAGGGCAGAGGAGAGGAACAGCGTGACAGAGGAGGGGGACAGAGCAGAGGAGGGTGACAGAGAGCAGAGGACGGGGGACAGCATGACAGAGGAGGGGGACATCGTGACAGAGGAGGGGGACATCGTGACAGAGGGCAGAGGAGAGGAACAGCGTGACAGAGGAGAGGAACAGCGTGACAGAGGAGGGTGACAGAGAGCAGAGGAGGGGGACATCGTGAGAGAGGGCAGAGGAGAGGAACAGCGTGACAGAGGAGAGGAACAGCGTGACAGAGAGCAGAGGAGGGGGACATCGTGAGAGAGGGCAGAGGAGAGGAACAGCGTGACAGAGGAGAGGAACAGCGTGACAGAGGAGGGTGACAGAGAGCAGAGGACGGGGGACAGCGTGACAGAGGAGGGGGACATCGTGAGAGAGGGCAGAGGAGAGGAACAGCGTGACAGAGGAGGGGGACAGAGCAGAGGAGGGTGACAGAGAGCAGAGGACGGGGGACAGCGTGACAGAGGAGGGGGACATCGTGAGAGAGGGCAGAGGAGAGGAACAGCGTGACAGAGGAGGGGGACAGAGCGCAGAGGACGGGGGACAGCGTGACAGAGGAGGGGGACATCGTGAGAGAGGGCAGAGGAGAGGAACAGCGTGACAGAGGAGGGGGACAGAGCAGAGGAGGGTGACAGAGAGCAGAGGACGGGGGACAGCGTGACAGAGGAGGGGGACATCGTGAGAGAGGGCAGAGGAGAGGAACAGCGTGACAGAGGAGGGGGACAGAGCAGAGGAGGGGGACAGAGAGCAGAGGGCGGGGGACAGCATGACAGAGGAGGGGGACAGCGTGACAGAGGAGGGGGACATCGTGAGAGAGGGCAGAGGAGAGGGACAGCTTGACAGAGGAGGGGGACAGAGAGCAGAGGAGGGGGACAGCGTGACAGGAGGGGGACAGAGAGCAGAGGATGGGGGACAGCGTGACAGAGGAGGGGGACAGCGTGACAGAGGAGGAGGACAGCGTGACGGGGCAGAGAGAAGGGGACAGCGTGACAGGGGGCAGAGAGAGGGGAACAGCGTGACAGGGGGCAGAGAGAGGGGGGCAGCGTGGCAGAGGGGACAGCGTGAGAGGGGGCAGCGTGTCTGGATGCAGAGGGGGCATTTTTGCATACAACTAAATAAGTATTTCTGTCCTGACCTAAATACTTATTAAATTTTTTTGACCCAACTACTTCTAAAACAGGACTGCTCAGTAATTATTTTGGCTTTGAAAATGGGTTAGTGTACTCCTATTGGAAATCAGAATGTTGAGGAAAACCATGGGCTTGTTCTAAATCATTTCAATATCTCACTCCAGCTGCCAAGCAGTGGACAAAAGAATGGTCCTCACGAACTGAAGGGAAACTTGGGTTACTCCAGAGAGGTACAATTGGCGATGAGGAAGGCACTATGGGATAACACTTGGTGGCATAGTCCCAAATTGATAGAGAAAACAAGATCTCATGGCTTGACCTAGATAAGGGGGATTGGTGGTGTCTAGGGAGCCAAACTAGAAATGAGAGGGTTGGGACTTTTATCATTTCTGCTTCAATGGTTGTCAACACTTGGCCGAAGCTGGAGCAATCCACCGCACCAAGTGAGCAATTTGCAATGCCAAATAGTATGTCCTAAAGTATAGGACACCAAAGCCCCCTCCCTGTGCTGGCCTCTATAGTAAAGAGCGTTGTATCCGAAGATGCTTTCCCAGCCAAGTAAAAAGCCAACCGAGGTGTTTCAGTTCCCTCATTGCGCCAGTGAAGTAAGACAAATTTAAGAATATATCTCATGTTAAACAAAATAATTCAGATGAGAAGAAGCCCTGTATAAGAATGGTAGGACCCAAGTGGTGGTGTTGGGGTATTCAAATGGAAGAGTGTCACGGGCACTAGGAGTCTTTGCCCAGGATATCACCAGATGATGGACTTACCAGAGTAATATAGTTGGTACTATGGTTCTCTGGTAGCAGGGTGACAACGGAACAGGAGAAACAGCAGATGGTGAGAGAATGCTCGAGGAAAGTCTATGACTAGCAGCAACTGGTAATGAGTAGGTGAATGTACACGAGGAACCAGATGGACAAGGGAACGTGAGGAAAGTCAGTGGTCTGCGTATAGCAAGTTGTACCACTGCTATAGTGAGGAGGAATGTCCAGGAGTAACGAGGAGGTAGTGAGAGTCAGCGGTCTGCGTATAGCAAGTTTTACCGTTGTCTATAGTGAAGGAATGGAATCCAGGTGAAAGTAGGTAACGGGGAAGTCAGTGGTCTGCGTATAGCAAGTTGTACCACTGCTTATGTGAGAGGATACTTGAAACTGGTGTCACAGGGAACAGGAGTCAGTGGTCTGCGTCAGCAAGTTGTACCACTGCTATATATATGTGAGGAGGGGCACGAGGAGATGAATGTAAAGCAGAGTATACACGTGAACTTGATCCCACGATATCCACAATACAACGATAACTGACAAGCACTGCTTGAAGTATACAAAGTCACAATAGCTATCCCGGCAATAGGAAACAAAGTCAATGGTAACAATAGCTTCAGTGGATAGGAGGCTCCGGAGGAGAACACAACTCAGTCCAGATGGATATGCAATACACAAGCAAAGTCAATAGAAAGTATGCATACCGCGGTTCAGGAGAGCAGGCTGTCAGAGAGACGTGCAGAGATACCTGAACGGCTGAAGGCCGGCAGGAGGAGAGACCACTGGAGGGTGGAAGCGGTAATCGGGTTGGTGCAGCGCACGGCAGGTAATCCAGAATCAACGAAGCAATACTCAGGAAGCAGTAGTAAGTGGAACTGGAAACATGAAGAACACGGGAGTGTTGAGGCTGTCTGGTATCCAGTAGTAGAGATGGAGGCAGCGGAGAGCTGACACGATAAACCCAGGAGAGTTGAGACGATCAGGAACTCTGTAGTAGTAACGGAGGCAGCGGATAGGAATCAGCTGAGTGCAGGTACGATGAACACAGGAGAGTTGAAACGAACAGGAACTCTGTAGTGGTAACGGAAGCAGCGGATAGGAATCAGCTGAGTGCAGGCACGATGAACACAGGAGAGTTGAAGTGAACAGGAACTCTGTAGTGGTAACGGAGGCAGCGGATAGGAATCAGCTGAGTGCAGGCACGAGGAACACAGGAGAGTTGAAGTGGTCTGGAAACCACAATAGCAGCAAACAGGAATCAGCAGGAGCTGAATACACGAGGAACACAGGAACACCTTCAGAGGCTCATGGGGAATGAGACTCCAAGATCAGGCAACCAGGTAATGATCACAGGTGGTTTAAATAGGGAGGGTTGCCTGATCATCCAATCAATTAAAAGCAACAGGTACTGAAGGCTTGATAAGGGCTGCACATGCGCAGACCCTCAGGATGGTGGACGGCCACGGTTCCTGAACACACGGGAAATGGCACTCACAGTCCGGTGAGTGACAAAGAGTCTTCTTGCAAGGTTCCACAACCAACTTTTTGCCATGCAGCCTATGAAGGATATTGGAGTCTCAGGGATGAAAATCCTTGGTGAGGGCTCTGGCTTGGGATTCGCAGAGGATCACTCAGACCCATTACTCCATTAACATGCCATATCCCGTCTCACAGAAATGCTGTGAGCATCTTACATCAGAATTGTCAGTTTCTTAATAACATTTTCTGCATTGACAATACAAGGTGCACTTCTGCAATAAGTTATTTCATAACAAAAATGAGAATATCCTCCCCTAGTAAAGACCCTGAAAGCACTATTACTCTTCCCACACCCCAGGTTGGTGCATGTGGGGTAATGAAATGGTTAAAAAAAAGTGGTTTATATTTGATGGACAACAGATTCCAGCAAGTTCTGTCATTCCTACTTTCTTTAGCTTATCATTGATGTCTCTCTCAAAACGCAGGATTACACAGTAGTGATAAAGAGATCTGGTGAGTGTGTGACACCCAGGAGCCGCCCCTGTGTGTCAGGAGGATTGAGCAGGACAAGGAGCCCGATCACTCACCGATACATGGGAGGAGCAACAAGATTATTCATCTGGTGACTGGAGAGGTGACTGCTGGGAATGGGACATTATACAGTAACACCAGGGGATGTGTCTGGATGATGACTGTGTCATTGTGTTGTCAGGTTCCTATAAGGTGTGAGGATGTCACTGTGAATTTCTCTATGCAGGAGTGGAAGTATTTAGAAGGACAAAGGAATATTTGTATGGACATAATGATGGAGAATCACCAGATCCTCACATCAGTGGGTACGTGGAGACTTTGAGGGCATCTAGATACACACGTCATCTGATAATCACTTATAAGCAATGTCATTTCTATTTCCTACAGATATATCCAGTAACAGAAATACCCCAGAGAGATATCTCCGTCCTCTTTATTCACAGAATTGTACAGAGGAAAATCCCAGTATCCCACAGGAGTATCAGGTAGATGACATTTTATGGTCTCGACAAATACCAAAGTGAATTTTCATTATATGATCTGTACAAAAGCTGTGTGGATCTTATACAGTGATAGTCTTCTGTTTTATCTCAATTTAATAGATATTATGAAATTATTTTTTTATTGTTTGTATTTTTTGTTCGTTTATATTTAGGATGACGTCCTGACTGATATTAAAGTAGAAATTATAGAGGGAGAGGAAAAGGAGATTGTGAGGGGTGGTCAGCAGTGTAAGGAGGAGGAAATCCCTACAGATATCAGCACAGGTGAGTAATTAACACTTATTACAGAAAAGTGTCACATATTCTCTTTATTAATGCACTAAAAACTGTCTTATTTTACACCTTTCTCTGTTAGTATATGCTAATGAGAAAAAGTATCTGGCCAGTGGATAGTCATTCCCTTATCTGTGAGGAGTTTGTATGTTCTCCCCGTGTTTGCATGGGTTTCCTCCGGGTGCTCCGGTTTCCTCCCACACTCCAAAAATATACTGGTAGGTTAATTGCCTGCTGAAAAAATTAATATTAGTGTTTGTGTGTTAGGGAATTTAGACTGTAAGCTCCAAAGGTGCAGGGACTGATGTGAATGACAAATATTCTCTGTGGCGCTATATAATTAAATAATGATGATTATTAGCCAGGGATGCACAATAGATCTCCAGGCATCTCTTCCCAGGCACTTTACCACGGGTCTTCCAGGAAGACGGTGGCCCGTCAGGAGTCCATTCAGTCCCTCATTTCGATGATTATTCCTGTTATAGTAAAAGGAAAGGGATTAGGGTCTTATTCAGTCCTCATCCTGGTCCAGAAGCGGGACTGCTCCTTCCTACCTATTCTGAACCTGAAAATCCATGAACGTGCAGTTGAGGATGGATAAGTTCAAGATGGGGTCTTTATGGTCAGTCACCAACAGCATGGAATGAGATGAGTTCATGGTGTCCATGGACATTAAGGATGTGTATCTCCATGCTCCAATGTGGAAGGGTCATTAATACCCTCTAAGATTTGCTGTTCAATCTGACCATTACCAGTTTCGGGTCCTACCGTTTAACCTGACAACAGCACCGAGAGTATTCGCATAGATCATGGCAGCAATGACTGCCTTTCTCAGATCCAGAGGGGGGGACGTAACTGGATGATCTACTGATCAAGGCAAGTTCACTGGCCTTCAGTCCCATGTTCAAGAGACCACGCGGTTTTTAGAATCACATGGGTGGACTATCAATATAAAGAAGTCTAACCTGAGCCCTTCCCAGAGGATGATCTTCCTGGGCCTTCAGTTCAATGCCTGACAGCATCAGGTGTTCCTGCCAGAAGACAAGATCCTCTTGCTACATTGACTGAAGAAGACCATTTTCGCTTAGCCCGCAGGTGCTGGTTCAACTGGGGATGAGGATTCGGAGAAATCTGGTGTCCAGTTTCTAAGCAATGCAGTTGGCCCCATTTCATTCACGAGTGTTCTAGCTCAAGGTAATCTCGGAAGTCGAATAAGTCCCACCTACTCTTGTCCAAACAGACGTTCACTCTGTTGCCGGAGGCGAGAGTTTTTTGCTTCAATTGGTGGCTAAGGGGCAACCTCAACAAAGGTCGCCCATTCATCATCTGAGACTGGACATTAGTGACAACAGATGCCAGTCTCCAGGACTGGAGTGCTGTGTTGCTCCTGTACTAGTTTTATGGAATATATACTCAAGAGAAGTCAAACTTTTTATGAATGTGTTTAGAACGCTTCTCAACACTTTGTACGCAGCCAAACAATTTCTGCGAGGAAGGGACATAAAGATGCAATCTGACAACACCATGACAATGACATACATAAATCAGCAGGGGGCCATAGAGTGCCCTAGCCATGAGGCAGACAGTCAGAATCCTACGTTGGGTGGAAAAGCCATTTTGGCAGTCCATCCCAGATGTAAGAAACTGGGAGGCTGACTTTCTCGGCAGGCTCTTCATCCAGGGGAATCATCACTTCACCTGGAGATATTCCAGCAACTGTTGTTAAGGTAGGGTCAGCCAGATGTTGACATGACATTATAGCGTCTTGGTTGAACACAAGGTGCAGTGCTACTGGTCCAGGACGGGATCTGCAGAAGTGTCTAGAGGGCGCCATGCTGGTTCAATCTCATTTATTTGTGCCCACCAGTAGACATGCTTCCATAGATTATTATAAAGGTATAGAGATTTTCGTGGCATCGGACTGGCCCAGGAGATCTTGGTACACCAACAACCTTGGAATGGCAGAATGTCTGGCATGGTGTCTGCCTCTAAGGCCAGACTACTTAATTCAGGGTCCCTTCCTCCACCAGGGTTTTCCTCGGCTGGTCCTTATGGCATGGTTGCTGAAGCCATGATTCTTAAGGCCAAAGGTTTCTCTTATAGAGTGGTTCAGACCATAATCAAGACTCACAAGCCTGTGTCTGCCCGTAATTATCAAAGAGTCTGGAAGATTTATATCTCCTGTTGTGTATTAAAGGGATTACCTACCTCTGCTTTCAGGATGGACCGATTACTGCAATTTCTGCAGGACAGTTTGAAGAGGTGTGTTTAAATTCAGTTTCTTGAAAGTCCAGGTTTCAGCCCTCAGAGGAAACGGGCTTCCTGAAGTGCACACTATCATACAAAGCATGATGCATATGCAGCCTCCTGAACCAGTCTGTTGCTGACTGCCTTGAAACATCCTCCTTTCGAATCAATTGGCTTTGTGGAGTTGAAGCTCCTTACCTGAAAGTAAGTCTTCCAACTGGCTATCTCTTCTGCCAGGAAAATTTTAGAGCTGAGGGCTCTGTCTTGTAGATCTGCATTACTACTTTTTCATAAGGACAGAATGGTGCTTAGGACCAAACCTTCTTTTAACCCATGGTGGTGTTGCGGGTCCACCTGAATCAGGAAATTATGATTCCAGCTTTGGGTCAGGTTAAGTCTCCAGAGGAAGACAGTTCTCTGGATGTGATTCGGTCCCTGAAAATAAATGTGGACAGGGCCATGTACGGATGCCCTGTTAGTCCTTTATGATGGTCATAAGAGAAGCTGGCCAGCATCTGAACAGACCATTCCCCTTGGTATTACATTGGTAATTTGCCAGGCGTACCTTGGAGCAGGACAGCCTATCCCTGAAAATGCCGCAGTCACATACCGCAAAATCAGTGGGTGCCTCTTGGGAGGAACGGAGCCTTTACAGAGCAGCTGTGTTGGGTATCTACCTGGTCATAGTTGCTGACCTTCATTAAGTTCTACAGCTTTAATACTTTTGCATCGAAAGAAGCCAGTTTTGGACATAAGGTTGGGGACAGTTTGGGACGTACCCACACTATTGTGACCTCCATGGATGTCAGAAAAAAATTGCAAAATTTTGTACTTGTGTTAAATCCTTATCTCTGAATCCAATGGGGGATACTCTATATCCTCCCCTTATGCTCTTCTGTTTGTATTTTTTGTTTGTTTTTTTATTTCTTTTGTGCCATTCTGGTTCTTGTTCTTTATTATTTTCTTTGTTAGGATTCGGGTTTTCGTGGGACAATGTTGTATTCTCTCCTTCCTCTTGTTCTGTACCCCAGTTTCTGTCCTTCAGGGCTTTGTTAGACAAGCACTGAGGGTTAGAATATAGCCATAGGAGTATAGTTTCAATTTCAGCACTAAACTTGAAACTACCCAAGGCTCCAGCAACCATACACTGTAACCCACAGTCTCCAGTGTTGCCCGTTGGATTCAGAGAAAAAGATTTAATGCAAGTACAAAAATCCTATTCTTTCCCCTGTGTAATAATCCATGGATGTTTGATTCTTACTTAGCTGTATATTAAAGCTGTAATACTAAAGCAAAATACCAGATGATTTCCAAATGTTCTCACACACACACACACCGTCACAATGTACAATACACACAAACTCCACCTTTGTCTAACACATGGAACTATAATCACACACCTATCATTGTACAATAGCTCCCCTCCAATCTGTGTGATTGGATGTTCTGTACTGTTGCTCTTCGTCTGTTGAGCTGCCCCTCTGTACCCTGCTTGCCCTTATTCTTTCTTCCATTTAGTGTTGTTGCCCATCTGAGCTCTGCTCCATTCTCCTCTGACCTGATGTACTCCTCTTCTCTGTGTAAGGGTGTGAGACCTAGGAGTAGTGTAAACTCATGGTCAGGACATGCTGCAAATTTAGCCAACATCTACTCTGCCTCCAAGACTCCAGTGTTTGTGTGTGGGGGCAGTGTCTAGTTGGAAAATGTCACGGGATAATGAGGATTCCTGTCCTGTGATGTTGGCTGTACATTGTATTTTGGGAAATGTTACTTGCCAAAGTCTGCATTTTGGCTGCAGGTGCCCAATGTGGCCATGCTATCTGCGCGACTCTGCGACTGAGTCTAGACAATGGTGATGCTGTTTTATAATTGTAATGAAGTCTTCTTAATTAAACAACTGGGGGCATATTCAATTAAGCCCTAATATTAAGGCTACGCATTTTTTTTGTTAATACGGTGACACAACGTTGCGGATTTCCCTTCACAACCCTATGTGGTGCAAAAGAAAATCTGCGATGTTGCGGATCCGTTACAGAGGCATTTCGTGCTTAATTGAATATGCCCCTGAATGTCTTAAACTTGCTTATAGTATGTACATTTTGGCCATTATAATACTCTACTCAATGTAAAATAAGATATCTATTTCCATACATTTATTTCCAGCCGATGAATGCAAATGCTGGAATATTTCGGAAGGACAACTGATTTTATCTACAGATTTTGAAATACAAGAAGATAACATCACACAAGATTCTCCGGGAGAAAATCCCATTGCCCTAAATATACATCAAAAACTTCCCAGTGCAGATAAATCATCTGATCTTTGTAATCATGAGGAATGTTCCCCTAATAACTTATATATTGTTACACATAGTACAGCTCATACAGATGATAAAATATTTCCACATTCTGAGGATGGAAAATGCTTTACAGTAAAATCATCTCTTCATGAACATCAGAGAACCCAAACATGTGAGAACCCATTTCCATGTTCTGAATGTGGGAAATGTTTTGCACACAAATCAAGCCTTATTAGACATCAGAGAACCCACACAGGTGAGAAACTATTTTCATGTTCTGAGTGTAACAAATGTTTTACAGAGAAATCAAAACTGTTTAGACATCACAGAACTCACACAGGTGAGAAACCATTTCCATGTTCAGAATGTGGGAAATGGTTTACAAGCAAATCAAATCTTTTTCACCATCAGAAAATTCACACAGGCGAGAAACCATTTTCATGTTCTGAGTGTGGGAATTCTTTTTCACACAAATCACATCTTTTAGAACATCAGAGAATTCACACAGGTGAGAAACCATTTTCGTGTTCTGAATGTGGGAAGTGGTTTACACATAAATCATCTCTTATTCACCATCAGAGATCTCACCCAAGTGAGAAACCATTGCAGTGTTCTGAATGTGGGGATTTTTTTATGCGCAAATTAAGTCTTATTGAACATCAGAGAACTCACACAGGTGAGAAACCATTTCCATGTTCTGAATGTGGGAAATGGTTTATACATAAATCAGATCTGATTAGACATCAGAGAACTCACACAGGTGAGAAACCATATCCATGTTCTGAATGTGGAAAGTGGTTTTCACGTACATCAAATCTTATTAGGCATCAGAGATCTCACACGGGTGAGAAACCATTTCAATGTTCTGAATGTGGGAATTTTTTTATGCGCAAATTAAGTCTTACTGAACATCAGAGATCTCACACAGGTCAAAAACCGTTTACATGTTCTGAATGTGGAAAATCTTTCATACAGAAATCAAGACTTGTTGAACATCAGAGAACTCACACAGGTGAGAAACCATTTTCATGTTCTGAATGTGGGAAATGGTTTATAGACAGATCAAATCTTATTAGACATAAGAAATCTCACACAGGTGAGAAACCATTTCAGTGTTCTGAATGTGGAAAATGTTTTACACAGAAAGTGAATCTTATTGAACATCAGATAAAGCACACAGGTGTGAGACCATTTCCATGTTCTGAGTGTGATAAAGGGTTTACAAAAAAATGTAATCTTTTACAACATCAGAGATTTCACACAGGACAAAAGCAATTGGAGATGAAATGAGGTTGCTGTGATACTCTAGCAGTTGATTTCATTAATGCAAAAAAAAAAAAAGGCATAACTATATTTAAAAAGTTTATATATGCAGTTATGTTATACAAATGTTCCCATTTATATGGCATGCCCATGGCTTAGTGAGTCAAGATGTGTCTGCAGGGGAGCAAAACTGCTTCTTATGGTAAGGGCTAAGGAGATCTGGACTTTCCTTGCTGACTGCGATTTAGGTGCATTCATGCACTTTGTATTACACAAACATGTGAAAACGAGAGTTTGTTTTTCTGGGTGAAATGTCTAAATGAGGTTCATAGGCTGGAGAGTGCGTATCAGGTTTGCTGTAGATGAATTCCTCATGTCCTTTCAGCTGCTGGTTGTCTTGTACCGTATCGATAGTAAGAACCTCTCTCATCTTCTCTTTGGACTTAATTCAGGATGTTAAAGACATTTCTTTAATTAATGGCTTCCTTCATTTACTTTTTGGACAAATTAAATGGTGTTAAAATGTCATGGGGGACAGGATACTAATGACTGTAGTGTTTGTTATAAAACAATTAAATCCTTCAGATTCCCAGCATTCATGGAACGGAGGTTTTGAGTTCTCCATATTTACTATACAATGGGACATGTTTGATTATGGAGTTGTTGGACCTATTTGGTCCTTCTCATCCATGTAAGATCTCTGGACAGGTTAAGAAAGGTAGAAGTCTAGATGCATCAAAACAGACATCATGTACGACCAAAAGGACAATGCTAACGTCATTAAAAACATTCAATAGTTATAATCGGCACCACACTCAGCTGTGGGTTATGTCACACACACATATATATCTCATATCGGTGAACCTAACCTTGTTATTACATCAGTGAAATACTATATGCAGGGTGGTATATACTGTATAATATTTACAGTTTAACACAGGTGAGACAGCCGTTTTGTGGGCTGTACAACATTCATGGGAATACAGCCGATCAATTCATTAGGAAGCAGTCCCATCACTAAGGTACTTCATGAATTGATCGGCTGCATTCTAAAAAATGCCCCCAAAATGGCACCATGTGCTGTATGTTAGTGATGGTTGTGCTTTAAAGGATGTGACATTAAAATATATGTAACACCTTAAACATTAGGATAGTGTGAGTCTTATAGTTGCCACTCTTTCTATGCAAGTTAAAGTACATTGCTGGCCTATCTTTTTAAATACCTCATATATTGTGTACTGTAGTTTGCACCGCGACTAATGGAATATGTTTAGGTTCATTTTCATGTTTTTGGTTGTTTATTGTTTCTGTACTTTTTATTCTTTATTAATAAGGTAAAATAAAATGTTCCAAAGTTGTGATGGAATCAAGTGTCCTTTATTTTGCTGGCAAAAAGGGTGTGGACCGAGCTATCAGCATTCAATGCAGTCGAGCCACACAGTGAGAATTCCGGTAGAAATTGGTGTTCCAGCCTTCAAACACATCAGGACTGCCTCTATAACTCTGGTGAGCATGAATCACTGACTGGTTGTTGTCATTACCTCTTCAGCTGTGGTGAGCATGAGGCTTTGCACTGATTAAATTAGGGTGTGCTTCTCTCCTGACCTGATTGGATTTTTGGAGTTTGAAACCCTTCCCGTTCTATGTAATCTTTTTCAGTGATAGAAGTAATTCCTGCACAGAAGAAGCTCTGAGACTCTTTAGTTACCAGTTTCTGCTTCAACTCTGACTCTAGCTCGGCAAACAGCATTAATACTCCAACTAGGCATTTTGGCATCCAGCATACTTTTAATTATTTTGTGAGTACTGCAGCTTGAACATAGAACTGCTTATATGAAACAAATGTCTGCTGGCTAGGAAGGAAACTTTTCTACATCACTCTGCTTGCCGATACTGAAGTGAGGGGCTCTGGGCTGGTCTTTGTTGCATTTGGAATGTTGCTGCCTTCAGCCTTTTCACATTCCATTTGTATTTCCTGCTCTAAATTCTACCATCATTTTAATGCATTATACTTTGAATTGGCATTGAACTGCTCTACCATAGCATTGTTGTGCCAACATATTTGTTTGGCATAGCATTGCCTTGCAGTTGTTTTACCACTTTAATTATATTGCCACTGCCATACCTCACTTGCCACCATCCGGACATCTATACTACCTAGGCCCAGATACCATCCTGACCATTGCCCAAATTGGCTTCTGGACCATCTAGAACCACCTAGGCCCCTGTACGATTATGGTCCCATCCAGTCCTCTCTACATCCTGGCCTCAATATGTTGCAGACCTCTGCCCCATAGTGAACCTATGTGTATTATCTCATTTGCTCCTTTTGTGGCTCATTTAGAAAGTAATCTCACGGGTTCCTCTAACCTATGTCTCATTTCTGTACCTTTTTGTCTATCTGCCCACTCTCTGTCATCCTCTCTGTCCCTTTTTTGTCATTTGATGAATTGTTTTTGTACGCAAAGCGTTTTTTTTCCATTTAATTGTATGAAAAAAATGTATTATTCTGTCTATCCGTACACTTGGTTTTTAACTGTATGTAATTTGCAAGTGTAGTTTATTGTATGTTCTAACCCCCTGTGATGAAACGAGTTTGATATCACTGTAACCATCCTGTCCCTTGTTTCTCACAAAATGTGGATTATTGCATGTACTTTTTATAGCCCTTGCTTTTGTTCCCCAGCTCAACAGAGTACAGCTGTAGTGTCTAATTACATGTGGATAAGGGGACATTGTAGCTCATTGTAAATATGTATATTAGTTATTCTATATTGTTGAAGTGACAGTGAGGTTGTTATTCATTGTCCTTAAAGTGAAGCCAGAGAGGTTATGGGTAGGGATCAGGTTGCAAGCTACTGGTGAGAGGGAAGGCTAATTAGTATCCATTGTTCTGACAAGACTACTCCAGACGTTTTTTCTGTGGAAGTACAGCTCATATCCATTCCCGTCTCCAACGCCTCATGTCCAAGACTCCCCAATGTTTAACAAGGAGAGGCCCAGGGGTTATCCCAGGGAGGGTAAAACACTGTGGAAAGTGGACCTTAGATATAAGGAGCCACTCCAGGGAGTAGGTGATATTCATTCTGGGATTTAATTCATGGAAGGTGCAGTGTAGCTGGTTTTGAGTTTTTGTTCTCCACCAATGGACTACAGCTAACTGATGGGTCTTTAAGTCAGGACATCCAGGTAACTGTAGCTCCTTAAGCTAGTGGGATAAGGGACAGATGATGTGGTAAACCTGCCTGGCATTTACTTACTGTACATAATAATTTAGTGATTGTTTTTATTACAATAAATGTATTGCTTTACTTTCTAACTACATTTGCCTGAGTGACTAATAAGAACCTTAGAAGGTACTGGGTAGGCTTCCCTGGCCTGGAAAGGCACCTGTGGGTGGCTAGCCAGAGTGAAGTGGGTGGAATTGGGCCAGAAACCAGGTATCTTCACACCCCCTATGTATGGCTCCGCTGAAACTTTGTCGCGCCTTATAAAGAAAAGATAATAATAAAGATGAGGGGTAGGGGCACATATAAGTAGGGGGCTAGTAAACAACATATCTGGCAGGCCAAATCCATAAAAATCCATCATGCTTATATGAGAGTAACATAACCTTAATATCACACGCCAGGTCCGCAGTCGGGACCCGGCGGACTTACCTGCTCCGAGCGGGGCTGTTCCCCAGCACTGAGTGCTGTGTCCATTCGATGGCGGTGGATTCTGGTCTGCTCATGTGCAGACTCGATCTCCTCTTAAGCCTTCTCCCTCTCTGTCATTGGAACTGCTATTACCTGCAGGATATTTAAGGCACCTGACCATGCAGTCAGGTGCCTGTTTTTTATGTCAAACCCTGACTGTGAGAATATTTGGCTCCTTTTGCTTCTGCTGTATGTTGCTCACTGTTCCAGTGATTCCTCAGTTGCTGTTCAGTGCTACTCATGCACAACTATTCTCTTGTCAACTCCAGTTCGCTGCTCTATGGCATCTCCCTGCAGAGTTCCCTCCAATCCTATAGTCTCTTCTAGCACTCTCCCAGAGGGCCGCAACCTGCGGGGCAGTGGCTGCCAAGCCCGTACGTACCCCCTTGCCGGGGTTCCTGTTGAAGACAACCGGTCCCCTTAGACTCTGCACCTCTGGGTAGATTAGTGTTGAGATAGACTGGCCCGGAGATCCTGTACTTCTGCTTAGAACCGTGACAGCTAATTAACTTATTAAAGATTTGGAGATTGAACCTGTTAGTTGGACTTGTCTCCTCATTCACAGGCACAGCTAACCTTTATAAAAATGGTTTCCTTCTCCAGACTTCCATATTTGTTGCAATCTCTCCCACTTATTCTTAGCAGCAAAGATGAGAAACCCATTAACTTCCATAAATGTATCTGGAACAGAAAGAGACCAAGAATAGGTCTGAAAAATTGCAATAAAGTATAATGGGACATACATTTTTCTGATATTATATGTTACTATTACGCCATTGTTTTAAGATATCTACAAGACTGGATTCACAAGCAGGATATATATGCCAACAGCCACACAACAAAACATTCTGCCCAACACTGATTTAAGATCAGTCCTCCACCAGCATGGCAGTGAGATCTCATGGGAAGTGGGGTAGAATCCCTGACTTTGGAACACGTCCTGAGATATAAATATAATCTCAATGCTCATAAATCTATACACCTTCTGTTCCTATACATCCGGGCATCCTACCCCTTCATAATACGGAAAACAGGGAATATTGCCACAACTTCCCATCTTATCAACAAGGATATTAAAAGGCCATTGGCCTACATAGAAGCCAAATACGAGACCATGAGGACTTGACCCATCAGCTTTTTACAAGCTCAACGCTATATAACCTAAGTCACTGAAACATTTCCAGCTTTGGACTGGCGAAAACCCATTTGATCTGCTCTTTCTGGCACCTCCACCCAATTCCTTACAATGGCTTGAGGGAGGTTGCCAATCATGCAGTCGATCTCTCAGTCTAATTATTAAGTACAAGTTAACCCGTGCATGATACTCATGCATTCTAGTCAAATCAAGCTACTTAAGGTGTTAAAAAGGTTCTTGTCATGCATTTGGGCCTAGCCCAGGCCTCCTCAGGGGAAGAGCGTTACTTCCCGACGCAAGCACCCTTTTTTAACGTGGTTTTGTCCACATGTCACCACCTCATCATTCTTCTCCATCACCTCTTCCTTCATCTTCATCGCCACATCCTTCATCAAGCTACTTAAGGGTGTTAAAAACTCCCCACTGTCACCCCTGGCAACCACCAACCACTCCCATCTGTCACTTCTCCTTCAAGAAATATATAGGTCAGTGTATAACTCTGCCCAGCAGGTGGAGCTGCAGCTTGGTTTTGGGTTTTTTCACACACGCCACTAGGCATTTATATAGTAGATGTTATTATTATTATTATTATTAATGATAATCTTCCAGATTTGGCTTCAAAGGGAAATTCCATCCTTCACTCTTGTCAAGGAAAAATCGGCCTTTATTTTCCGAATGGACCGTGTGGATCAACTCTAGGAAAAGAAACGAACGTTGAGCCGTTCTTTGATACTTGCAAGAGTTACATTAACTCCGTCCCTCAAACAACCAAAAATCAAATCCAAATGCCTTAATCATACTACCTAAAAGGAGTTGTGCAACGTCTTAAGGGACCCTCCCCAATCCAACTTTAAACTCACTACATTCAAACTTTCACGACATAACATACATTCATATATCTGGTTGCCTAACCTGCGGTCTAGCTCCCTTATATTGACTAACTAGACTTGGACATTTTACAATAATAATGCAAAGTAGACAACATTTGCACTTTCCTTTGGACACAGTATGCACTGTTGAGTATTTGTTACTAATGTTCCTTTACTTGATGCCTGTTTCGTCACATCTGTAATTCATGTTGTTGTGGCCAAGTTTCTTTGTACTATATGGTATGTCAAATTCCGTCATTTTATTCAGTGACTTAATAAAAATAAAAAAAAAATACCCTTAATTAGTTTTATTTAAAATAATTGTTTTGACCATAGATTTTGTTATTTAGCTAAATTCAAAACATAACATGACTCGTGCTGCAAATAAAATCATTTTACAGCCAGGGAGTAGTACGCTGTTTACTTTCACTATCACATATTATGAATAATAATAATTATGTATGTGTAAGACCATCCAATCCATTTCCTTATATTACTTGGATTATAGTTTGTTATTATATCCAAATATACTCACTGAGGCAGAGGTTATAATTCACAGTGATATATTTGTATATATTACCATCATATCAACAATTTTATCCAGATTTTGTTTTTAATATATCATAGCCTATAAAGTGCATTTTATACATATGTCATTAGTCAAAATAATTTATTTATATACTCTTTAAATCAGAGATAGCCATTTGCTTTCCCTTCAGAAGTTTGTGTGTTAGGTGTAAATATCGGTGCATTCAATGTTGGTGAATATTTCATGTATATTCACTGAATTATTAAAGAAAACTGATCAATTTATGACATCATTAAGTTCATGCGGTATCAGTGCATCTAAGGAAAAAGTGCTTTCACTTAACCATTAAGAGAGTTCATGTGTTAAATCATCGACCCTCATCAAATGACTAATCTTTTTCAACCCCAACACTCTCAATACTTTCAAGTTTCTTTTATGCTTACAATGAAAGTGTTTTGCTACAGGTGTTAATTGTTTCACCTTTTTTACGTTGAAATCAATTCTTATTGAGTTCTAATATTCGTTGTTTGGGTGGTTTCGCAGTCATCTTTATATATTTATTTCCATACATACAAATTAAGCAGTGAATCACGCTTGTTGTGATGGAATCTCTGAATTCATTGGTTCTCCCAAATATGTCTTCAAATTTCAAAGTGTGTGCCCAGGGCCAGATTAAGGGAATGGAGGCCCCCGGGCAAAGGGGGCCTACATTCCCCCACAAGCCCCCCCTCCCGGATCGCTTACCTACCTCCGTTCCTCTGTCACTCCCTGTGACGCACAGTTATCTCCTTACTGAGAAGATCTCATGAGTGATCTCACAAGATCTCTTCAGTAAGGAAATTACTGCGTGCCGCGGAAGCACTACAGTGACAGCAGGCAGCTAACAGCATAACATTTGCTGTTAGCTGCTTGCCATTCTCCAGCTGACAGTCGGGTCGATGAATGCCGGCAGGCCCCCCAGATGCCCGAGGCCCCTGGGCTCTAGCCCAGTTAGACCGCTGGTTAATCCGGTCCTGTGTGTGTGTGCTATATAATGGCATGCCTTTTACATTCGGTGGTGCCCTGTCTTTCTTACATAATGCCTGTGGACTAACCTGTCCCTTAGTCCTCACTATCAACATATAAATAGTAGATTACATTGTAGAACTACTGTAAGAGGGAATTTGATCCAGAGTGAGCATTGTCTCCAAAGTTTTTGACAAACTTTCTCAGCAAGATCTACAGACATTCCCAAAGGTGCTATCAGAAGTATAGAAACGGGAGGATGTGATCATCAAGCCCTCAGATTAAGGGGGCAATATAGTTGTCTGGGGTAAAACAAGTTTACACAGCAGAGGTAACAGGACAGTTGAGGGATAAAACTATTAATAATCCCACAGATAACTAGAAACCTCTACACCAAAGAATAATGGGCAAAGCCCATGATTTGGGAATTATTACAAGAACAGAATTTGAGTTAATAAAATTGTCCTAACATTCTATACTTTGTTCAAAGTTCACAAAAATGAGAAAATACCTTCGGGGAGGCCCACGGTTTCAGGCTTCAGTAGTTTCACTGAGAAAGATAGCAGCATTTTTTTTTTTTTTAGGTACCCATTTCATTTACAAAAGATACTCAAGATGTGTTATGCAGGTTGAATGTCATCATTATGACCAGGAACACATAGCTGGTTCCACGTGATGTTGGATCCTTATAAACCAGCATAAACCTGCCAGGAACTTGTACAGGATCCTTACTGCAGTTTATATGGTGAGGACGTAGTTACAATGGGACCTGTAGTGCAACTAGGAAAAATTTAAATAAAACACACACACACATCACTGTAAAAATGATTTTAACACCCAAACCTACACAGCCCTCATTTACCTACTTTATTGCTCATCTACAGCCAAGGTCTTCATCTGTAATACCCATCGATAATAAATTAACCCTGAGGAGCGTAAGGCATTGTACATGTCGACCTTCTTCAGTTTCTGCTTCTTGGTGGATTCCTAATCTTGACCTTTGGCTCTTGGACTCTGTCTACTTGCACCCTAGTTACTTTTGCCTTTCTTGTGAGTGAATTCTATTTATTCCAGCATCTTTCAGGATGATACCATGGTAACCCCATGCCAAAATTTCCCAATAAATATCGAATCATGGGAAACTTTCTGCTGCGAACATGTAATATTTATGACAATCGGTGGCCTTGAATTTCAGCCAGGGAAACCAGATGGTGTTAAAATCAGTGACTTTATCATTGACATATAGTCGTCTAATCAGGTACTAATTTGTCCTTGAGGGATATAGGTTCGGTGCATTTTCATCGGATAGAAATAACCGACTTACCCATGTTAACTGACCGAGCAGAGATTAAGTACATAAATAGGGATTTTTAAACAAGTTGAGGAGCCAGAAAGATGGTTCTAAAGGAACTTTATCGTTTAGAATGGTCTTAACAGTATGAACTACTTTTTCTTTAGATTTCTGCTACTTCCACCATCATGGTTTTGGTAACTTCCTGATGATTTAGTCTTCTTGCCTGAGACTATTCTGAGATGAAAGTGTTGAAGTGGCTTCAACACTACAATCATTTACGTGAACTGTTTTCTCACCACCTTCCCAGGGGATGATCTATGATGGAGGAAAAAATTCCCAACAACTAAAGTCCCTCTATTGAGGATACTGGACTAAAGGTGTCTTGCCAAGAAATCTGCTGTTACACAGGCAACTGGGTCCCGCTATCCTCCTCGGTGTCATGAAAACAGCTACAAAGATATTACTCTTGAAATATTTACTGAATGAAGCATTCCATTATTTCAATATGGGAACGATAAGCAACTACAGCTAGGAAATGGATTATTAAAGTTAATGAAATACTAAGTATTAATGGTAAAGGGTAAGTCGTCAGTATACATATAATTTGGGATTCAGGGAAAAGACACAATATAGGAACTAGTTAGCGGATCCCTATAGGTAATCATAAAATAATACATTGATAACCAACACCAAGCACACAGAACCCACCCCCCCCTCACACAACCACACTCCCCTTTATACAGGATATTCCCTTATCACATGCCCCTTCCTATTTTACTCTGATCTAAATAATATTAAAAAAAAAGTAGTCAACTTTATTGAGAATTAGACTTTATTACCTGATTTGGGTACTGACCATATAATTGCATGACATGTTCATATATATATATATATATATATATATATAGTACTATTATTTCATCTACTTACTATATAAAGAATGAAAAGTACAGATACAAAATAAATATCACACTAAACTTATTCCACTGCGCAAACTACAGAACACAATGTATGGAGGTGTAATTCTCAAGATACAGTCCACACGAAACTGTGTGTTAAACGCTCAATGATAGACCCATGATACATTTAGTATTAGACAGCTGTAGTACACGGTATAATCATCGAACACCGCTGTGTGATAAATATATATATATATATATATATATATATATATATATATATATGTGACATAACCCACAGCTCAGTGAGATGGTGATTTAAACTTTAAAAATGCTCATAGAATTTTTTTCTTTTGCACGTTTTACTAACAATAGCATCCACTGCTTGTTCATGCATTACATTTTGGTTTTCGTACATCTAGTCTTATACGTTTCTTAATCTGTATGCTGGCAAAGAATTTCCATCCATGTCATATCTCTGAAAAGATGGACAGCCATCAATTTACTGTGTCCCATGATATCTTAACGCCATGTAATTTGTACAAGTAAATGAAAAGAGCCATCAGTGTGTCTATTAAGGAAATATCCTTAATTTCTGAATCAAGTCCACAGGGAGGGTGAGAGAAGTTCTTATCTAGGAAAGAGGTGTCCCAAGTTCAGTCCTGAAGGGCTACCAACAATTCATGTTGTCAGGATTTCTGTCAGTAGAAACAGGTGGAATAACTAGTGACCCAGTCAAATAGATTAACCCACCTGTTGGTTGCACCATAGAACCATATTTTTGAAGCTTTGTAATTGACCCCCACTAAGATAGTAACAGATTACATAACTCATTGTTTAACTATCTCATCTCTTTAATTAGAGAGTATGAAGAAACATAATGTAATAGTATCCCGGTCTATACATTATATCTCGCATTGTCAGGATTATATATTACCTAGTATCCTATATAACAACATGGTTGTGTTATTACCGTGGAGTCATGATATCTAATGAAATACGTAGACCTGTTCCATCTTATGTTGGTGACATGCGTATTATAACAATAAATGGTAATTAAGTTATAACATGTTAACATATAACCTTGTTTCATGTCCAGTTTGTTTTCGACCTGTGTGAATTTTCTGATGATGCACAATATTTGTTTTCTGTGTAAAACATTCCCTTATTCACACCATGTGAATGGTTTCCCACCTGTGTCAGTACTCAGATGTTCAACAAGTCTTTTTTTGGAAAACATTTCTCACACTCAAGACAATGGATATGGTTTCTCACCTATACAAGTTATCTGATGGTGAATAAGACCTCATTTATGTGTAAAACATTTCCCACACTCAAAATATAGAAAAGGTTTCTCAACTGTGCGAGTTCTCTGATGTTTAACAAGTTTTAATTTGCTTGGAAACCATTACTCACACTCAGAGTACTGAAATGGTTTCTCCCCTGTGTGAATTCCCTGATGTCTCAAAAGATTTGATTTGCGTGAAAAACATTTCCCACACTCGGAACATGGAAATGGTTTATCACCTGTGTGTATTCTCCAATGTCTAATAAGATTGGAAGTGAGTGTAAAACATTTCCCACACTCAGAACATGGTAATAGTTTCTCACTTGTGTGAGTTCTCTGATGGTGAACTAGACCCGATTTCTGTGTAAAACATTTCCCACACTCAGAGCATGTAAATGGCTTCTCGCCTGTGTGAGTTCTCTGATGTTCAACAAGAGTTGATTTGTTTGCAAACACTTTCCCACACTCGGAGCATGGAAATTGTTTCTCACGTGTGTGAGTTCTCCGATGTTCAACAAGTGTTGATTGGATTGCAAAACATTTCTCACACTCAGAGCACTGAAATGGTTTCTCACCTGTGTGGATTTCCTGATGTCTCATAAGACTTTGTTTGTAACTAAACAATTTCCCACACTCAGAACATGGAAATGGTTTCTCACCTGTGTGAGTTCTTTGATGTGTAAAAAGTTTTGATTTGTTCGGAAAACATTTACCACACTCTGAACATGGAAACGGTTTATCACGTGTTTCAATTCTCTGAAGAACAGATGATTTAATTATAAAGTGTTTCCCAGCGTCAGAACACAGAGAGATTTTATCATCTGTATGACCTATATTATGTGTAACAATACCTATGTTATCTGGGGAACATTCCTCGTTATTAGAAGGATCTGATGATTTATCTGCACTGTGAAGTATCGGATGTGTATTTAGGGTAATGGGGTTTTCTTCAGGAGAATCGTGTGCGGTGTTATCTTCTATTTCAAAATTCGTGGATAAAATGAGTTGTCCCTCCGAGATACTGCTGCGTTTGCATCCATCTGCTGGAAATAAAATAAATGTATAGAAATTGACTCCATGGAGAAGCAGATTATATTGTCCAAGATTATGTGCCAATCGCTTGATAGAACCAATCATGGAACACGTATACCAATTAAAGTTTACTTAAATAATGGAAGGAATGTAACCCATATTCAATTCACATCAAACATTCCCAAACATTCCCTAATGGATGAAACGCGTAAAAACAATATCAACTACCTATTATTAAGCTCATGAGCTTGAACACCAACTGCTCAACTTTCACTGCACCGAGACGGAGTACTAGAGCACTTCTGCGTGAAGAATCGGACATAGAATCTAGGCGCACAGCCTTCATACACACATCTGTGCGGTATTCAACGGTGGTTGAACAGCGGAAGGACGACACATTTGGACCGGATTCCCCAGGCAACTATCCAGATACGAGGGTAAGTCACCATGTTTACCCCCGTCCTGAAATCCACCAGTCGCCACTGCCCTTATCCACATGAGGAGATAAATTCTCATATGAACAGTATCTGTTCCTTCTACATCTTATGGTTTACAAGCATACGTGGACTGTATTTGGAGATCACCAGACGTTGGATCATTTGTTACTGCCACAAACGTTGGCTCTTTAGGTCTCCTGACACGGTTTTGGTGCAAGGAGCCATTTTGTACCATTAGGACAACAGAGGTTCTACATTTGTTTCAAGAGGTCCATTCTGGATTGAACTTTACCATTGTTACATACTGGTGCTCATCAAGCCCAGTAAATTGGAGTTTTACTACTTAATTATGATCTGTGTGCGTTTCAGTGCACGGAGATATCCGTTTACTGTTCTATTGTTTTTAATACATTGAGTTTTGACCATTTGCAATTATATTGCCTTCATATTTCTCACACACATTAATACAAGTTACCATCTATTTACCTACTTAACACATTTCCCAACTGCGCCTGGGAACTTTTGTGTATTTGTATTCAATAATGGGAATTGGGAGCACCCCCCTCCATTGCATTCCCATTGGCAGGACTGATAGACATTACTATAGGGAAACGCTGATTCCCATTAAGTTTTACACATTGCCCAGCCAGCTGCTAGGACAGGAAGCCTTATCAGCCAGTGACATTGTCCAACGAGACGCTGCCCTCACACACAAACACTGGATATTTAGAAGGATGCACATGAGTTAAACTAGCAGCGAGTCCTGGACATTGGTTTACACTACTCTTAGGTCTCACAGAGCAGAGGACAGCATCAGGGCACAGTAGGAGAACGGAGCAGGGCACAGATGGGTAACAGCACAAAGTATAGTCGGCAGTCAGACGAGTGTTCACAGTCTGACTGGCAGAAGAGTACAGAGCATCAAAGCACGTAGATTGGAGGGGAGCTATTGTGCAATGACAGGTGTCCTGCTATACAGTGTGTGTGTGTGAAGTGTATCTTGTGATGAGGTGTGTGATCATAGAGGGAGAGGAATCGGCTGGTATTTTGTTTAGTTTTACATTGTTACTATACACTGGAGGATAAAATGTATGGGTTATTACACAGGGAAAATAATGGGCAATGTCACATGTGGTAGTACAAAGAGGGTTATGGACAGTGTCATAGGAGGTAGTGTACAAGAGGTTCATGGGTAATTTCATGGAGTCAGACTGACGTCCCATGAGATACACCAGACAGGGTGAGGAGGAGACTGGTCAGATCTCTGGGCTGGTAGCACACAATGATATGATGCGAGGAGGAGACTGGTCAGATCTCTGGGCTGGTAGCACACAGTGATATGATGCGAGGAGGAGACTGGTCAGATCTCTGGGCTGGTAGCACACAGTGATACGATGCGAGGAGGAGACTGGTCAAATCTCTGGGCTGGTAGCACACAGTGATACGATGCGAGGAGGAGACTGGTCAGATCTCTGGGCTGGTAGCACACAATGATATGATGTGAGGAGGAGACTGGTCAGATCTCTGGGCTGGTTGCACACAATGATATGATGTGAGGAGGAGACTGGTCAGATCTCTGGGCTGGTAGCACACAATGATATGATGCGAGGAGACTGGTCAGATCTCTGGGCCGGTAGCACACAATGATATGATGTGAGGAGGAGACTGGTCAGATCTCTGGGCCAGTAGCACACAATGATATGATGTGAGGAGGAGACTGGTCAGATCTCTGGGCCGGTAGCACACAATGATATGATGTGAGGAGGAGACTGGTCAGATCTCTAGGCCGGTAGCACACAGTGATATGATGCGAGGAGGAGACTGGTCAGATCTCTGGGCCGGTAGCACACAGTGATATGATGCGAGGAGGAGACTGGTCAGATCTCTGGGCCGGTAGCACACAGTGATATGATGTGAGGAGGAGACTGGTCAGATCTCTGGGCTGGTAGCACACAGTGATATGATGTGAGGAGGAGAACATGAATCTAATAGGGCCTGATAGCTCCCACTACACAGATACGTTTTCCTCATTAGTTTGTACTAACAGAGGAGGGTGTAGATTTAATGATTGTTTTAGTTACTGAATAAGTAGAATATGTGACTCTTCTGTAATAAGTGTTTATTACTCACCTGTGCTGATATCTGTAGGGATTTCCTCCTCCTTACACTGCTGATCACCCCTCACATACGTCTCTTCCTCTCCATCTATCATTTCTACTTTAATATCAGTCTGGACGTCGTCCTAAATAGCCCACAAAATAATACATGTTATATTTAATGATATCTGATTTAATAAATTGAGACAAAACAGAAGAATATCAGTGTATAAGATTCACACAGCCTTTCATAAAAGTCGATAATAAAAATTAAATTTGGTATTTTAGTATTTGGGGAGACAGTAAAAAGTCATTTACCTTATAATCCTGTGGGATACTGGGATTTTCCTGTGTACAATCCTGTGAATTATGAGGACAGAGATATCTCTCTGGGGTATTTCTGCTACTGGATCCATCTGTAGGAAACACACAGTGACTGATTACATTGTTCTATGTAATTACCAGATGATGTGTATCTAGGTAGCCCTCAAAACTGCTCCACTTTACAATAAATTAAGTCTCCTCTTACCCAGTGATGTGAGGATCGGGTGATTCTCCATCTTCACATCCTCATACAGACCCTTGGGCCCTTCTAAATTCTCCCACTCCTCCTTAAACCTTACAGGAACCTGACAACACAATGACATAGTCATCATCCAGACACGTCCCCTGGTGTTACTGTATAATGTCCCATTCCCAGCAGTCACCTCTCCAGTCACCAGCTGAATGATCTTGTTGGTCAGTTCCAGGATCTTCTGGTCATTGTTTCCCTCATGTATCAGTGAGTGAGGTTCAGGCACCGTGATGGGGCTCTGGGTCCTGCTCAATCCTCCTGACACACAGGGGCGGCTCCTGGGTGTCACACACTCACCAGATCTCTTTATCACTACTGTGTAATCCTGTGTATGGAGAGAGATATCAATAAAAAGGTAAACTAAGTATTTGGAATTTTTTTGCTAAATTAACTAATGATTTTAGAAATGCAACCCCGATCATATATGTAACTGTTTCCTAAATACATGAAAGTAAACTGTACGTAACATTTCCATCTCCTGCGTCTCCAGACACCTTCGTTGATCCCATCTCTCCGAGTCCTCTACCTACAGACGGCCCCACGGATGTATCGTCTGCTGTAAACAGCACAATGAGTATAAAGTGTGGGCTTGTAGTAGACAGAGGACAGTATGGCCGACCTATGGAAGATGGTAGGAGAGGTAAGTGCTGTATACCCTCTAATAGACTCTATAGGATACAGGTAGGACAGGGTTTGTATTTGTAAAATCGATCCTTCTTGTCTATTTTACACATTTAAAAATAATCAGGAAAGTGGAAATCACCTTGTAATTGTAAAACTTAGTAACATCATAAAAGACAGCAAAAGTTGTAAATCCCAAAGTCTCATGAATGTATTAGAGATAAAAAATGTACTTTGGCCAATGCAAAATATCCTAACTTGTGTGAAGATTTTGGGACTGATACTTTTTTGTCTACGTGCTCCACAGTTACATCTGGCAGATGAGAGGACTGAGGCAGAGCGGAAATCACCAAAGGGAGAGCGGACACCATCCTGGGGAGCAGAGACTTATTTATAGCAGTAAGAATGATGTCACTGTGACATTCCCAGAATCCCTCACCTCTCCAGTCATGTCCCTGTTTTATTTATAGCAGTAAGGATGATGTCACTGTGACATTCCCAGAATCCCTCACCCCTCCAGTCATGTCCGTTTTATTTATAGCAGTAAGAATGATGTCACTGTGACATTCCCAGAATCCCTCACCTCTCCAGTCATGTCCCTGTTTTATTTATAGCAGTAAGAATGATGCCACTGTGACATTCCCAGAATCCCTCACCTCTCCAGTCATGTCCCTGTTTTATTTATAGCAGTAAGAATGATGTCACTGTGACATTCCCAGAATCCCTCACCCCTCCAGTCATGTCCGTTTTATTTATAGCAGTAAGAATGATGTCACTGACATTCCCAGAATCCCTCACCTCTCCAGTCATGTCCCTGTTTTATTTATAGCAGTAAGAATGATGTCACTGTGACATTCCCAGAATCCCTCACCTCTCCAGTCATGTCCCTGTTTTATTTATAGCAGTAAGAATGACGTCACTGTGACATTCCCAGAATCCCTCACCTCTCCAGTCATGTCCGTTTTATTTATAGCAGTAAGAATGACGTCACTGTGACATTCCCAGAATCCCTCACCCCTCCAGTCATGTCCCTGTTTTATTTATAGCAGTAAGAATGATGTCACTGTGACATTCCCAGAATCCCTCACCTCTCCAGTCATGTCCATGTTTTATTTATAGCAGTAAGAATGACGTCACTGTGACATTCCCAGAATCCCTCACCTCCCCAGTCATGTCCCTGTTATATTTATAGCAGGGAGAATGATGTCACTGTGACATTCCCAGAATCCCTCACCTCTCCAGTCAGCAGGTAGATGATCTCCAGGGTGAGATTTAATATCCTCTCACTCCTGTCCTTGTCCATCCTCAGGGAATCAGTGATTTACACAGATCGGGTTTCACCTTCAGTTGACTTCTAGTAAAAGATTCTCTGGTTCCTCACAGCTCAACTGTCTAGGAATAAATATAATAATCATTATAACATCACAGAGCAGACATGTCACATAATAAAATATGAAACATTTAAGGTCTCATGTAGAGTAGAAAATAAGGGCGTTTTCTTTGCATAAATACATATTTCCGTAAGTTTTGTGGACACAAAAAATACGTAAGTGAGACACATCTAACACTTACTCCCCTGTATGTGTAGAGAGGTTGAACAGCGAAGGGGGCAAGCATAGGTCAGGTACAGTAAGGGCGTGTCACATCATGTGTGTAGCATGTAAACACCAGCAGATCAGTCAGTCTGGAGGCACATCTGTTGCGGATGCTTGTCCCTGCTGCATGATATGTTCTGATGATGGACCATGCTAGTGTGTTAAGAAACAAAAACGTAGGAATTCTATCTAGTAGACGGGGCTCCTAAGACGGCTGCTTTCTAGAACAGCTCTGTGCTTAAACTGATAATCTGCACCCATCCAACAGGAGTCTCACAATGTTTCATCACTGCTTCGCGACTTCCTCGGTATGAGCATCAATCAACGACCTACACTTCAGGAGGGAAGACAGGACGACTTTACAGCTTAACTAGGGATCGGAGTTCACTGGAGAACGGGAGCTGCAGCCCCCCGCCGCGACGGACATGTAAGTGCACCAACAACAAACTAACAAATCAAAGTGTGTTAATTCACATTGTGACTAACCAGAGAGAAACGGAAAACGCACATCTAAGACTTTTGTCCATAATCTAAGTAGACTAACCCAGGATCATTGCAGATACTTACGCTGAACATAACATCATTCTTATGTACTGTGGCTGCACCATCTGTATAAGGAGCCTGGCCGTTGTGTTATGTAACTGATCACATATAGAAAACTTGGAATACATTATAAAGACCTTATATTGTTGTTTACTCATCATTACAAAATGACCGTTCTGTGATGCACAGGGGTATAACTTTGTCACCCCAAAGGGGCACACAACCTGTTGGTTTCATCCATTTAGCATTGATCTGCAGATTATCTTGACAACAAAGCCACAAATAGGGCTCTATTTTTCAATATAACCACTATACAAGCAAAGGGCCCGAGTCATAAATGAAAGTAAATGCTGTAATGAGCCATATTTAGAGTTAAATCGCTCTGCTCATGCCCAGAAACAGACTATACACCAGTGAACGCAAGTACATTCAATTCATCTGCAAACGCAAAGGACACTTCTGACAGCCTACAATTTCATGTGCAAAACTGGGGAGGGACGGAGCGTATGCACGTAGTCAGTGTACAGTACGGGCGTGCCAAGCTCAAGCGCACGTAGCATGGAGTCTACAGTGCAATTTTGCAGTTCGTTTTAGTGGTTTTCTGTGTACCTGTCAGTTTGCCTAAGTGTCTATCGGTCATAGGCCGGATGACCCATGGCCTACCTTCTTTGGTGTGTAGGCCAGTGCTCACTGTGCATTTAATAGAGATAAGGTACTGGAGTTTATTAACTAACCAATGGATTAACACAATTATGATTATTACCTAATATGTACACTGTGTCCAGGGTGTGCCCCTCGTAGACGGACTGCAGCCGTGTCAAAGGACCTGTTTATTGTGACTGAAACTTTGATTCCAGCCCTTGGAAATAGGCAAGAGGCCCCTGGAATTACTGACTTGGAATAACCGTGACTATTCATCTATAGTAATCCATCTCCGCAGCTAGGTATATTGTGTACTGTTATCTTTATAAAAGCTACTCTGGTTACTCTCTCATATTATAGCTGTAGCAACAAACAGTTTCCAAATCAAGAGCAACTGTAAAAATACCTTTTATGTACAGTAGACATTAATAGCACATTGACAATTGTATTTCATGTGGGGAGGGAACCCCGTTTTTTAAAGATGTTTTATGAAGGACTATATTATTATCAGGTGTTAATGCATTTAATATTTTTTAAATCTGTGCATTCTGCTGGTATTTTATATTCCACATATGTATTGTACATATCCTGCAGTGTACTGCGTCCGCCTTGGTCCGGCAAGTGCTGTATATTCAGAGCATTCCTACTCCCATATTCAACAACAGTCGTATATTCAGATCCGCTTATAGTTGAATACGTACGTGCATATGCTAGATTTATGCAGGTTTTTATTTATTTTGCGTGTCTTAATGAATTAGGCCCACAGTGTTTAAAGGACCCAAACCTAGAAACAAAGTACAGGAGTAGTAATCATATCGCTGGGTGCCGGTACATCCTTTCAAAGAGACTTCAAAGTCTTCACCACTCTACTAAGGCAACACAACATCATCATTATCATCACACACCAGATGATAATGAGAATAATCCCCTACCTGAAGCAACCTCCCCACCCAAAAACTACTCCACAACATCGGCCAGAGACAGAATGGGCCACTGCACCCAAGATAGACTACCTTTGCTTCTGAGACTTGACCAAGCGTAAAAGGTTTTCTGCTTCCCCAGAACATCCTGGTACCGGAATCTAGGAAGTGTCCTTCCCCAAATTGCAGGCAGATGTGGCCTCCTGGAGAAATTTCGTCATCCCCTGGCTGGGCACTTCGTATTCTCAATAAATGGTGTTTCCCCTGCTAAACATTGTCCATAAATCCCATCTTCTTTTTATCCTTTAACAATAGGCCCCAAAGACTCTAGGTCAACATCCTGAAGAAGCCTCACTAGAGGGGGGAAGGGGACTCCAATAAAAGAGTGCTATCTGGCTTCAAACATTTCCCAAGTGTTTGCGTCATATGTTCCCCACAGGCACATCTTCATGGCTAGACATCGAAACCGGCTACCTAGCCTGGCCTAACCCCTGCTGATCTAAACAGAAAGCAAAGACCAAAGGCTTCAGAACTACTCCCAACGCTAAAAATTCTGAACTAACCTCTGGCACTCATATTCGTTGAGACTGAACATCACCTCCCCCATGACTAGTATCTGGGGTAATTCTGCTTCCGGCTGAGGACATCTATGGCCAGGTTTACCAACTGCCTCCGAGCTGATCAAAAGTTTCCTACAGAAGTCGGTGGCTGTTCCTTGCTGACCTCCAAGAGTCATCTTCTCACGTTCTAAACACATTTGAATACCTTCAAACACAACATTTCTTGTACTCCCTACCTCCAGCCCACACTCTTTGGGACCTCACTCCACTTGAACGCTTTTGCAGACACCGCCCATATGCAAGTGTATTAGACCACAAATGTACGTTATTCCGCTGCCCCACCTATGTGAAACTATTCTGAGGCTGAGTGGGAGAGGGACCTTGATCCCCCACCAGATGAGGAGGCCTGGGAGGACACTAGTAGCACTACAAATTATAGTATGAACTGGCGCTCATGAGTTTGATGGCGCTTGTAGTTCTACAACCACCAACATGCAAAACACTCCTAGGCTGTCAGAACATGCTGACAACTGTTATCTATATTGGATGGCAGCCCATTCATTACCACCCTTCCATCCTATTCTTTCCCACCACAGGTAGAATGTCAATGCTACCTCCACTATCTCTTTCTCCTCAATGGACCAAGCAATAAGCCCCCTCACACAGCAACTCTATTATCTATCCTGCTTCCACTCACTATTATCCCTTTGCTCCAACATCCCTTTACTCATTTACACCTCTGTCTCTCTGCTGACAGAGTTGTTCACTTGTAACACTTGTGTAAAATGCCGGCTGGTATGTTATTACAGATAGGTGTCTCTTTCTTTCATTAAATGTATTGTTTTATATTATCACTGAGATTATGGGTAAAGTGTGGCCCTATTCAAGGTTAGTGGGCTACATGATATGGCCCAGAAGTGTATCAGGTTGCCCATCACTGTACACTGTACACCCTATACCTTTATGTAAACTATACCCTATACCTTTATGTAAACTATAGTAAATGACACGTATACAGCATGTAACCATATAGGAGAAATCAGTGAATATATTAGGATATACTTCTATGGGTGACTAAATTGCCTGAAAACATCATGGGGTGAATCACGGAAAAATGTGCATTTATTACAGTTTTCCTAAGTTAACTAAATAAAAATAAAAGGATATTTATTTTAAAATGCCACCAATAGGTAGGTTGTCCCTACAGCAGGGATCAAGAGCCCACTTGTTGTGGGGGCAGATTTCCCTGCAATTTGTGTTTCATGTAACACCCTCTATAATAAATCCTTCATATCCATACGTGGTGATGTAGGATAGGGACTGTCTGCGGTGTGAGGATGTATCAGTGGAGCTGTGATTGGTTGCTGCCTGCGGAGAACATAGTGGTGTAACCTGGTGGGATCTATAGGCGGTGTAACCTGGTGGGATCTATAGGCGGTGTAACCTGGTGGGATCTATAGGCGGTGTAACCTGGTGGGATCTATAGGCGGTGTAACCTGGTGGGATCTATAGGTGGTGTAACCTGGTGGGATCTATAGGTGGTGTAACCTGGTGGGATCTATAGGTGGTGTAACCTGGTGGGATCTATAGGTGGTGTAACCTGGTGGGATCTACAGGCGGTGTAACCTGGTGGGATCTACAGGCGGTGTAACCTGGTGGGATCTACAGGTGGTGTAACCTGGTGGGATCTACAGGTGGTGTAACCTGGTGGGATCTATAGGCGGTGTAACCTGGTGGGATCTACCGGTGGTGTAACCTGGTGGGATCTACCGGTGGTGTAACCTGGTGGGATCTATAGGTGGTGTAACCTGGTGGGATCTATAGGTGGTGTAACCTGGTGGGATCTATAGGTGGTAGGGTGTTGTAGGGGTTTGTCACTTACTGCCTAATCCACTATAGTGGTGACGTTGTCGGGAGATGTTCCTCTCATTTGGTTCCTTATGTTCCTGTTCTTAGTTCGGTAGAGTGGTCCTGGTGTAGCTAATTTTTGGTCTTCCTTTGGAGTTAAGTGGTTGCTTGGTGATATTCCTCTTGTTGGGTATTGGTGCACTTGTTCTGTGGATAAGTCCTAAAGTAGTTTGTCCTGTTGAAGAATCAGATGGGAGATGAGTCACAGAATGTGGGTGGTGCTTTGGTTCCCCCAAACAAAGATGAAAGTGGCGATTATTCAAGTTCTTTCTTTATGTTACAAGAGCAGTTGAGGTTCAGGCAACATCTATAATGGTTAGATATGAGCATTGGGAATGATTGTTAAGACACATTGATTAGTATTTGCAAACTTTTTTTTATTGCCATCAAGTCATGCTACAAAATTGCACTTCACATCGGTGTAGACCAATGAAACTTTTTCAGGAGCGGGCCAAATAAAAAAGAAAAACTTTAGGTGGGCCAATATAATTTATTGCTTAATGGGACGGGAGGGTGTTATATAGCAGTGTTATCTCTATAAGTGCAGTGATCGTACAGACACAGCAGGTTGTTGCAGATCCGTCTTTCTGGTGAGCCACTAACTGACAACACAGCAGCCAATCGAAATCCGCCTTAGTATATGGCCCAGCCCATCTCTTCTCACATGACTTTCAGCCATTAGGGGCGGGCAGGTGTTTGAGTGATTGACATACGAAGTGTCCTTTTAGGAAGGAGGATTAAGTGTAATGGAGGAAATAGCTGGGAAGGCATAAAAATGAAGGTTCTGACACACAGGGTCGGCCCTAATAATTTTATGCATATTTTAATGACATTTTTTTAAATATTGGCGGGCCGGATAGAACCTCTAAGTGGGCCGGATCTGGCCCGCGGGCCGTAGTTTGCCCATCACTGGTGTAGACCATTTCTATAAACAAATTGAACTTGAAACCCATGAACAGTAATTGGTTTCATTGTAAATATGTTTGTGTACACAACAGCCTGTGTACCTGGTGTTAACTGAAGAAACATTCAACAACAAAAACATTTTTAATGATTTATGCAATCACAAATCAATAATATTTTATAATTTTATAAAAAACAATTATAACGGGAAACACAATAAATCTATTGTAACGGCCTGTACATCTTTACATTGGAATCGGGAGGAGCGTCCATTGTGCTGGGTTCAAAATAACTTGGACCTCCACCGTAACTGGAATAATTTCCCGCAGAAAAGTGTTGGGAAGGATGTGGATGTGCTCTGGGACCTTGCACTTTAGTAATGAAATGATCTAGGAAAGACATCGGACTCTTATTTTCTCTGCTGATTGGCTCATGCCAATGACCATTGGCATGAGCCAATGGCATCAACTAATGACCATTCATTAGTTGAGTCATGATATTTTGCTGCTCCCATTCATGAACCTCTGCAGACGGCGTCTTCTTGCGCATCCATAGCTGAATCGATCTCCCTCAGCTGCTCCACCAATACGGTAGACAATACTTATGGAAACCCTGGAAACTGCTGGCTAATGGCCAATAGCCCCTAAGACTAAAAGCAGACGCTCGTGGATGGAATATGTCAGTCTTGGATCTTACCTTAACAATAGTAGAATAGTAAATCTTTAGCAGCTTCTATGATCAGAAATTTTGTGGATAAAAAAAATCCTCAATTTTCAAACAATAAATTTAAAAAATATAAACAAAAGAAAACAAAAAAATATGGAAGCGAATAAGTATAATTGTCACCATTCAAACAGTATAAAGAAATACAGGACATACTAAAACACTTTCATAAAATTAACACTAAAAATCAAAACAATATCAAACACATCAGTAATCTACTCGCATTATAAAATAGACGGTGCTCTCATCTATACTAGGGGTGAGCGGGTTCGGATTTATGAAATCCGAACACCCCCGAACGGTGCTGATCCGAGCCCGATCCGAGCAGTGTTCGGGGATTCCCGCCCGACGCAAAACTCAGAACGAGGCAAAACGTCACCATCCCGCCGTCGGATCTCACGAGATCCGGATTCATATTAGTCCCCGCTTGCCACCACCATCTTCACTCGGGCATTGGAGAGGGAAGAGGGAGGGTGTGTTTGTGGTGTCCTCTGTCCTGCTCATTCCAGTGGTGCTGTCCTGCGCTCTGTCCTGCTCAGTCCAGTGGTGGTGTCCTGTGCTTTGTCCTGCTCAGTCCAGTGGTGCTGTCCTGTGGTCTGTCCTGCTCAGTTCAGTGGTGGTGTCCTGTGCTTTGTCCTGCTCAGTCCAGTGGTGCTGTCCTGTGCTTTGTCCTGCTCAGTCCAGTGGTGCTGTCCTGTGCTATGTCCAGTGGTGGTGCAGTATAAGTCCACTGATCCTGCCGTATAAGTCCAGTGGTACTGCTGTATAACTCCACTGATCCTGCCGTATAATTCCAGTGGTACTGCTGTATAACTCCACTGATCCTGCCGTATAAGTCAAGTGGTACTGCTGTATAACTCCACTGATTCTGCCGTATAAGTCAAGTGGTACTCTCCTGTGCCGCATATAATTTTTAAAGGCTTTGCCGAGTGTGTGTGGTTTAGGGGTACGCTCTCTTGTGCTGCATATAATGGAGAACAAAAATTTGGAGAATAAAGTAGGGAAAGATCAAGACCCACTTCCTCCTAATGCTGAAGCTGCTGCCACTAGTCATGACATAGACGATGAAATGCCATCAACGTCGTCTTCCAAGGCCGATGCCCAATGTCATAGTAGAGGGCATGTAAAATCCAAAAAGCCAAAGTTCACTAAAATGATCCAAAAAAAATAATTAAAATCATCTGAGGAGAAACGTAAACTTGCCACTATGCCATTTACGACACGGAGTGGCAAGGAACGGCTTAGGCCCTGGCCCGTGTTCATGACTAGTGGTTCAGCTTCACCCAAGGATCTAAGCCCTCCACCTCCCCCCCCCCTCTAGAAAATATAAGAGCGTTAAGCTGTCATCAAAAACACAGCAAACAACTCTGCCTTCTAAAGACATGGCATCACAAATCCCCAAGGAGAGTCCAAGGGTGTTCCCAGCACTGTACGGGAAGAGGTGGCTCCTTCCACCATTTGCAGCACGTCCTCTGCATATGCTGGAAGGATCACCCACAGTGCAGTTCCAGATTTTGAGAATGAAGGTCATCATCATCATCATCATCATTTATATAGCGCCACTAATTCCGTAGCGCTGTACAGAGAACTCACTCACATCAGTCCCTACCCCATTGGGGCTTAGTCTAAATTCCCTAACACACACACACACAGAAACAGAGACAGACTGACACACAGAGACAGGCAGACAGACACAGACTAGGGTCAATTTGTTGGCAGCCAATTAACCTAGCAGTATTTTTTTTGGAGTGTGGGAGGAAACCGGAGCACCCGGAGGAAACCCACGCAAACACGGGGAGAACATACAAACTCCTCACAGATAAGGCCATGGTCGGGAATTGAACTCATGACCCCAGTGCTGTAAGGCAGAAGTGCTAACCACTACGCCACCATGCTGCCCAAATATTTGCAAGTTTATTTTGTTTCTGGTAAAATCCTGTTTAGGTTTGTAAAAAGCTCTTTCCCCCAAAAAATAAAAAATTGAATTTTGCAAATACCCCTCAGACGAAAGGATGCAGCAAAATAGTTAACCAACCACTGATGATGCTCTGTTAAAGAAACCATTGTAAAATAAATTAAGATTTGCTCTGTATTTTTTTCAGCAAGTATTCCATTTGAATGTCAATGTTGTACACCAGGAGGATATTGATGTAGCTGGCGCTGAGGAGGAAGTTGTCGAGGAGGATGCTGATGTGGTTTTCTTAAATGAGGCACCAGGGGAAGAAACAGTTGTTGTCCATGAGATGAAAAAGCCCATCGTCATGCCTGGGCAGAAGACCAATAAATCCACCTCTTCGGTCTGGAATTATTTTTATCCCAATCCGGACAACAAATGTATTGCCATATGTAGCTTTTGTAAAGCTGTAATAAGCAGGGGTAAGGATCTTGGCCACCTAGGGACATCCTCCCTTATACGTCACCTGAAGACCCTTCATAATTCTGTGTTTAGTTCAGGAACTGTGGCTAGGACAGTCAGCAGTCCAGGGACACCTAAATCCCTTGGTCCTGTTGTATCCACACCAGTAACACCCTCCTCGTCAATTTCCTCCTCGATCTGGATCAGAGATAGTCCTGCAGGCCATGTCACCGGCATGACTGAGTCCTCTTCAATCCGGGATTCTTCCGGAGGATCCTGCAGCGGTACGCCTACTACTGCCGCTGCTGCTGGGAGTCGGTTATTTTCCCAGAGGGGAAGTCGTAAGACCGCTAAGACTTTCACTAAGCAATTGACCGTACAACAGTCGTTTGCCATGACCACAAAATAGAATAGGATGACTGCTGTCGTACTTCGTGGTCATGGCAAAGTGGATAACTGCGGCCTTGACAGCTATGTTGGTGTTAGATGTGCGTCCGGTGTCCACCATCAGTGGAGTGGGATTTAGACGTTTGATGGAGGTATTGTGTCCCCGGTACCAAATCCCGTCTAGATTCCACTTCACTAGGCAGGCGATACCCGGGATGTACAGAGAAGTACGAAAAAGTGTCCTCAGTGCACTGAAAAATTTGGTTGTACCCACTGTCCACTTAACCACCGACATGTGGACAAGTGGTTCAGGGCAAACTAAGGACTATATGACTGTGACAGCCCACTGGGTAGATGCATCGCCTTTCGCAGCAACAGCAGCAGCAGCATCAGTAGCAGCATCTCCGAAACGCCTGTTCGTTCCAAGGCAGGGAACGTTGTGTATCACTGGTTTCAGTAAGAGGCACAACGCCGACAACCTCTTAGAGAAACTGAGGGAAATCATCTCGCAGTGGCTTACCTCACTTAGACTCTCCTGGGGATTTGTGGTGTCTGACAACGCCAGTAACATTGTGCGGGCATTACATATGGGCAATTTCCAGCACGTGCCATGTTTTGCCCACACAATAAATTTGGTGGTGCAGCATTATCTTAAAAGTGACAGGGGTGTGCAGGATATGCTTGCGGTGGCGCGCAAAATTGCTGGACACTTTCGGCATTCAGCCAGTGCCTACCGCAGACTAGAGGCACATCAAAAAAGCATGAACCTGCCCTGCCATCACCTCAAACAAGAGGTTGTGACGCGCTGGAACTCTACCCTCTATATGCTGCAGAGGATGGAGGAGCAGCAAAAGGCCATTCAAGCCTACACAGCCACCTACGACATAGGCAAAGGAGTGGGGATGCGCCCGAGTCAAGCGCAGTGGAGACTGATTTCCGTGTTGTGCAAGGTTCTCCAGCCGTTTGAACTTGCCACACGAGAAGTCAGTTCCGACACTGCCAGCTTGAGTCAGGTGATTCCCCTGATCAGGCTGTTGCAGAAGCAGCTGGAGAAAGTGAGGGAGGAGCTGGTAAAGCATTACGATTCCACTAAGCATGTAGCTCTTGTGGATGAAGCCCTTTGTACGCTTTGCCAGGATCCAAGGGTGGTCATTCTTTCAAAGTCAGAGGAATACATTCTGGCCACCGTGCTCGATCCTTGGTTTAAAGCGTATGTTGCGTCTCTGTTTTCGGCGGACACAAGTCTACAGCGGTGCAAAGAACTGCTGATCAGGAGATTGTCATCTGAAGAGGACCGTGACATGGCAACAGCTCCTCCTTCATTTTCTTCCACACCTGTGACAGGCGAGGAAACAGCTAAAATTTCCTAAACGACCCGCTGGCGGGGATGCAGAGCAGGCAGGAGGGAATTTCAACATCTGGTCCGGACTGAAGGACCTGCCAACGATTGCTGACATGTCTACTGTCGCTGCATTGGATGCTGTCACCATTGAAAAAATGGTGGAGGATTACTTTGGTGACAGCATCCAAGTAGACATGTCAGACAGTCCTTACTTGTACTGGCAGGAAAAAAAGGCAGTTTGGAAGCCCCTGTACAAACTGGCTCTATTTTACCTGAGTTGTCCCCCCTCCAGTGTGTACTCGGAAAGAGTTTTTAGTGCAGCGGGGAACCTGGTCCGTGAGCGGCGAAGGAGGTTGCTTCCGCAAAATGTAGAGAAGATGATGTTCATCAAAATGAATTATCAATTCTTTAATGAAGACCAGCAATGGCCTCCAGAGACTACAGAGGGACCTGTGATTGTGGAGTCCAGTGGGGACGAATTGATAATGTGTGAGGATGAGGAAGTACACACTGAAGGGGTGAGGAATCAGAGGATGAGGATGAGGACGACATCTTGCCTCAGTAGAGCCAGTTTACTTTGTACAGGGAGAAATGAATTGCTTTTTTGTGTGGGGGCCCAAACAAACCAATCATTTCAGCCACAGTAGTTTGGTAGGCCCTGTCGCTGAAATGATTGGTTTGTTAAAGTGTGCATGTCCTATTTTCCCAACACAAGGGTGGGTGAGAGGGCCCAAGGACAATTCCATCTTGCACCTCTTTTTTGGGCATTATGTGCTCTTTGGGGCCTAGTTTTTCAAACTGCCATCCTGTCTGCCACTGCAGTGCCACTCCTAGATGGGCCACGTGTTTGTGCCGCCCACTTGTGTCGCTTAGCTTAGTCATCCAGCTACCTTGGTGCAACCTTTTGGCATAAAAACAATATTGTGAGGTGTGAGGTGTTCAGAATAGACTGGAAATGAATGTTATTGAGGTTAATAATTGCATAGGAGTGAAAAAAAACTGGATTTTAGCAGTTTTTATGCTTTTTTTAAAAAAAAAAATCAGAACCCAAAACCTTGAAGGGGGTGTTTTGGCAAAACCCATTAGAACCCAAAACCTTAAGGTATTCAGAACCCAAAACGCGAAAAGTGTCTGGTGCACACCCCTAATCTATACCATCATATTTCTTATACTTATAGGTATTAACAAATAGATAAAAGCAGATCTTAATTGCATGATCCTTATGATCGTTCATATGGTTTGTCAATCCAATGGTTCAATGTCAGGTAAACATTCCTAATTAACTGCAGAAATATAACAATTTACAGTAAGAAAATATTTCCCACTACCCGTATCAGAATACATCTCAAGATCAAATAATATAATAGTAATAATAATGTCCAATGCAGAGAGATCAGAGCTTATAGAAAAAGGTTATTTCAACTGTAATTCTGATATTGCAAATGCAGTAAATGAGCCCCAGCTCCTTAGTATCACCCAATGGGACATTAACAAGACATTTGGTAACTGTATTGATCAAGAAATACAGACCTTATAACCAGACATCAGTAATAGTTACCTCTCATCACCTGACCTGGAACCTCTGATATACAGAGCCAATGCTGACGTCATGACGTCACGTCGCACGTTCCTGAAACTCTGCCCGCAGAGCAGCGTCACTGGTTCTATATCTGTAACATCAGTGTCTGGGAGACTACGGGAAAATGGCCGCCGCAATACTGCATAAAGGACAATACAGTCTTAGAAAGCATTTATTTTACTAGCAAATACATTGTTTAATTAAAACCACAGAGCGTCTTCCCCCTCATCTCTCTCCCACACACCTCCCGCTTTTCCCAACCCCTGTCGCCCATTTCCATTTCTTTTATTGTAAAGTCCTCATTGCAGGAGAGCGGCGGCCATTTTCCTTTAGTCTCTCACACACTATTGGTCTTACAGTAATATCTCCGCTTCTGACAACAACTTAAACTACACAGGGGGCGTGGCCATAAACTATCTCAGACGCCATCTTGGAACCTGGAGCGCTACATAAGGGACCTGTACAAAGCTGAGGTAATATATCTCTATAGTAATATATAATATCCTGGCGATCAGAGCGTCATACATGCGGCTGAGCTCTCACATCAGCTGCTACATAATCCTCATTGTGTTGCAGTCAGCAGAAGGCTGTTAGTAATAGCAGAGCTGGTTATTATAATGATATAGCTGTGAGAGACTTAATACCCAGACCAGCTACACCCCATACACCACAGAGGGGCTCACACACCATGACTATCCCCCATCCCCCTCCTATCCCCATTACCCCACATCCCCCCTACTATCACCTCCTACCCAACCACCCCTCACCAAGTGTCACTAACACATAGCTTGTCTAGTGCTGGAGACTATCCCCATCCCCCTCCTTCTACCCCCATTACCTCACATCCCCCTACTATCACCTCCTACCCAACCACCCCTCACCAAGTGCTACTAACACATAGCTTGTCTAGTGCTGGAGACTAGCCCCCATCCCCCTCCTTCTACCCCCATTACCTCACATCCCCCCTACTATCACCTCCTACCCAACCACCCCTCACCAAGTGCCACTAACACATAGCTTGTCTAGTGCTGGAGACTAGCCCCCATCCCCCTCCTTCCACCCGCATTACCCCACATCCCCTCTACTATCACCTCCTACCCAACCACCCCCTCACCAAGTGCCACTAACACATAGCTTGTCTAGTGCTGGAGACTAGCCCCCATCCCCCTCCTTCTACCCCCATTACCCCACATCCCCCTACTATCATCTCCTACCCAACCACCCCCTCACCAAGTGCTACTAACACATAGCTTGTCTAGTGCTGGAGACTAGCCCCCATCCCCCTCCTTCTACCCCCATTACCCCACATCCCCCCTACTATCACCTCCTACCCAACCACCCCTCACCAAGTGCTACTAACACATAGCTTGTCTAGTACTGGAGACTAGCCCCCATCCCCCTCCTTCTACCCCCCATTACCCCACATCCCCCTACTATCACCTCCTACCCAACCACGCCTCACCAAGTGCTACTAACACATAGCTTGTCTAGTGCTGGAGACTAGCCCCCATCCCCCTCCTTCTACCCCCATTACCTCACATCCCCCTACTATCACCTCCTACCCAACCACCCCTCACCAAGTGCTACTAACACATAGCTTGTCTAGTGCTGGAGACTAGCCCCCATCCCCCTCCTTCTACCCCCATTACCTCACATCCCCCTACTATCACCTCCTACCCAACCACCCCTCACCAAGTGCCACTAACACATAGCTTGTCTAGTGCTGGAGACTAGCCCCCATCCCCCTCCTTCTACCCCCATTACCTCACATCCCCCCTACTATCACCTCCTACCCAACCACCCCTCACCAAGTGCTACTAACACATAGCTTGTCTAGTGCTGGAGACTAGCCCCCATCCCCCTCCTTCTACCCCCATTACCCCACATCCCCCTACTATCACCTCCTACCCAACCACCCCCTCACCAAGTGCCAGTAACACATAGCTTGTCTAGTGCTGGAGACTAGCCCCCATCCCCCTCCTTCTACCCCCATTACCCCACATCCCCCTACTATCACCTCCTACCCAACCACCCCCTCACCAAGTGCCAGTAACACATAGCTTGTCTAGTGCTGGAGACTAGCCCCCATCCCCCTCCTTCTACCCCCATTACCCCACATCCCCCTACTATCACCTCCTACCCAACCACCCCTCACCAAGTGCCACTAACACATAGCTTGTCTAGTGCTGGAGACTAGCCCCCATCCCCCTCCTTCTACCTCCCATTACCCCTCATCCCCCCTACTATCACCTCCTACCCAACCACCTCTCACCAAGTGCTACTAACACATAGCTTGTCTAGTGCTGGAGACTAGCCCCCATCCCCCTCCTTCTACCTCCATTACCGCACTTCCCCCCTACTATCACCTCCTACCCAACCACCCCTCACCAAGTGCCTCTAACACATAGCTTGTCTAGTGCTGGAGACTAGCCCCCATCCCCCTCCTTCTACCTCCATTACCGCACATCCCCCCTACTATCACCTCCTAACCAACCACCCCTCACCAAGTGCCTCTAACACATAGCTTGTCTAATGCTGGAGACTAGCTCCCATCCCCCTTCTTCTACCCCCCATTACCTCACATCCCTCCTACTATCACCTCCTACCCAACCACCCCCTCACCAAGCACCACTAACACATAGCTTGTCTAGTGCTGGAGACTAGCCCCCACCCCCCTCCTTCTACCCCCATTACCCCACATCCCCCTACTATCACCTCCTACCCAACCACCTCTCACCAAGTACCACTAACACATAGCTTGTCTAGTGCTGTAGACTAACCCTCATCCCCCTCCTTCTACCCCCATTACCCCACATCCCCCTACTATCACCTCCTACCCAACCACCCCTCACCAAGTGCTACTAACACATAGCTTGTCTAGTGCTGTGGACTAACCCTCATCCCCCTCCTTCTACCCCCATTACCCCACATCCCCCTACTATCACCTCCTACCCAACCACCCCTCACCAAGTACCACTAACACATAGCTTGTCTAGTGCTGGAGACTAGCCCCCATCCCCCTCCTTCTACCCCCCATTACCCCACATCCCCCTACTATCACCTCCTACCCAACCACCCCTCACCAAGTACCACTAACACATAGCTTGTCTAGTGCTGGAGACTAGCCCCCATCCCCCTCCTTCTACCCCCATTACCTTACATCCCCCTACTATCACCTCCTACCCAACCACCCCCTCACCAAGTGCCACTAACACATAGCTTGTCTAGTGCTGGAGACTCGCCCCTGGTTAGGGTTTGTTTAGGGTTAGGGCCATGTTTCAAATAAATTCCCTATAAAGTGTTTGCAGCCAGAGTTTCTCTAAACCCTAAATCCCAACCCCCTCATTACCAGTTTCAGAAATGTATACATATATGCTGGTAAAATGTACAATAATGTCTACATTTGTTTGTGTATCCAGGTGAATCTTATATAATTTTTTTCATGACAGAAATAGCTTTCTATTAGTAGCAATCTAAAATGAAAATCCTGTCATGTTTATTTAGAGAAATCTATTCATTATTGTATTTGTATCTTACCTGTGTTTATACTATGGTCCTGATTCATTAAGGAACGAAAAGTAAAAAATACGAGTAACTTTACGCCTAGGCAAAACCATGTTGCATTGCAGGGGGAGATACATTTAAAATTTGGGGATAGATTTATAGTTGGGGTAGGACATGTCCTATATCAACTTTAAATTTCAGTGTAAAAATTAAGTTATCAAGTATTTGTGTGCTACATGAAAAACAGCCAGTATATAACTTATGTACAAAATAATAAACTACAGTCATTGCCAAAAGTTTTAAAAATGACACAAGTATTTGTTTTCACAAAGTTTGCTGCTTCAGTGTGTTTAGACCTTTTTGCCAGATGATCTGACCAGTCTCCTCCTCACATCATATCATTGTGTGCTACCAGCCTAGAGATCTGACCAGTCTCCTCCTCACATCATATCACTGTGTGCTACCAGCCCAGAGATCTGACCAGTCTCCTCCTCACATCATATCACTGTGTGCTACCAGCCCAGAGATCTGACCAGTCTCCTCCTCACATCATATCATTGTGTGCTACCAGCCCAGAGATCTGACCAGTCTCCTCCTCACATCATATCACTGTGTGCTACCAGCCCAGAGATCTGACCAGTCTCCTCCTCACATCATATCACTGTGGGCTACCAGCCCAGAGATCTGACCAGTCTCCTCCTCACATCATATCATTGTGTGCTACCAGCCCAGAGATCTGACCAGTCTCCTCCTCACACTGTCTGGTGTATCTCATGGGACGTCAGTCTGTCTCTATGATATTATCCATGAGCCTCCAGTACACTACCTCCTGTGACAGTATCCATAACCAACTCTCTGTCCTACCACGTGACATTACCATGAATATTTGATCCTCAGCTGTATTTCACTTGCACCAACAGTTGGGGGACACTGCTCACTATGGGATATAGAGGGCACTGTGTGGAGTAAAGCACTAAAAGTCTCTATCCTGCTCCCCCCCGCTATGCCCCCTCTGGCCAGTAGAATCAGATTTTTATTAATAGTGCCTATGGTGCATGGCACGTTTTTAGTTTAGCCTTTATTTTATTTATTTTGTTTAAATAGGTGTTTACAGCGATGTTCACTAACTGAATGCCGCGGTGGGCAGTTAGGGAGAGCGCTTTAGTGCCGCCCCCATTAACGATTGCCGGTCCCCGGGATAAGGGTCACTCAGCATCAGCCTCTTTTTTTCTTACATTTTGTGAAAAAGAGGGACAGGTTCCAAGTCCAAAGCTGTCATGGTGACGTATTTAACTTGTTCCAGTGGCAAACGAAAATCCCCGGTGGACGGTCAGACTCTGATGGCCTATGTAATAACTGAAACTGAGGACCTGCATCAGCAAACGTCTGGGGTTGCTGCTGATATGGTGGAACCATTTCTGAAATTGAGAGACAATCCATGTTTGGGGGCAGTAGGTGCTGATACCTTTACCTCTTCCGCCCATTATACACAATCATCTGATGTCCTTCACTCGGGAGAGACATCTCAGTTACTACCCACCACTGCAGGGGTTTCTCGGGAGCCTCCCTGGATGCAAAACTTGGAAAGATCAGTCCAGGATTTGGTTAGAGTATATTTTTCCTTCGAGCAGATCTTGCAATCCTCTGCTGTGGGCAGACGGAGCAAACGCCTGGGTCATTCGCTTCCTCATTATATAGGGGATTCTGACATTGGACCCATCCTCTCCTGAGGATGGTGATGTTCAAGATGACTCAGATTGCGAGGATTTGTCCGTTGTAGAGGAGGACGCCTCTAACAGACAGGGAATTGAGGACCTGATATTAGCAGTAAGGCAGCTTCTCGATATCTCAGATGAGGAACAAGAGCCCACACAGGTATCCATGTTCAAGAGAATAAGAAAAGGAAAGTGTTCTTCCCTCCTTCTACCCAGTTACTTGAAATTTGGGGTGAAGCAGTGGAAAAATGGACTCTTGCACTGAGCTAAGTCATTCAGGCAGGCTCACCTAGAACTGATTTGTTCCCCTTGGCAGACCATATTAAGGAGGCTGCTATATTCTTAGGAGATGGCGTCATAGACGCAGGTCAGGGGTTATCGCATACTTCCTCTTTGGCTATTGCAGCCAGACGTACTCTGTGCCTCAGATCTTGGGAAGCAGATGTTGAGTCCAAAAGAACTTTGGAAACCTTGCCATATGATGGTTTGGTTTGTTTGGTCAGGCTTTGGAAAAATTAGTTGCTCAGGCTACTGGGGGTAAGAGTCCTTTTCTGCCCATAGCTGCTTTTAAGCTCAAAGGTAACCGGTTTCATTCCTTTCGGTCTGCTGGAAAACCCAGAGGTACTCCATCACAAGGTCAGTTTCCAGCTTCGCTAGGGGTGAGCCAAAGAGTTAGGCTGGCTTGGACGGGTCGCCGTACCGCCCCCAAACCTGCCGAAAAACCATCTGCATGACTCATTAGTTCCCCCACTGGAAATCACAGTTGTGGGAGCTTTTCTCCTGGGTTTTCGGCATCAGTGGGTCTCTTCTACCACAGATTCCTGGGTAAGGGGGGTGATATCCAGGGGTTACAATCTGGATCTGGAAGGGCCACCTCCCATTTCCTAACCACTTCCCTTCCCAGAGAACAGATCAAAAGAGAGGCTCTTCAAAGAGCCAATCAGTCCTTACTGGTATCAGAAGTGATTGTTCCAGTCCCACAAGAAGAAAATGGTTGGGGCTACTACGCTCACCTGTTTCTGGTTCACAAACAGGACTTATCTTTCCAGCCTATTCTGAATCTAAAAGATCTCAGCATGCACTGAAAAGTTCCCAGTTTTCGAATGGAGTCCATTCGTTCGGTGATAAACTTAATGGAAAAGGATGAGTTCTTGGCATCCTTGGATATCAAGGATGCTTATCTTCACATACCCATTTGGACAGGACACCACAATTTTCTAAGATAACCATTTTCAGTTAAGGGCTTTTCCTTTCGGACTGGCAACAGCTCCGCAGGTGTTTACCAAGGTGATGGCAATTATGGGGGCAAATTTGCGTCCACAAGGGGTAAAAATCATACCCTACCTAGACGTTCTCCTAATAAAAGCAAACTCAGTCTTCAGTCACATCTGCGTCTAACGGCAGATACCTTGCAGGCCAACGGTTGGGTTCTCAATTACAAAAAGTCCAGTTTAATACCCAGTCAGCACATGCTGTTCCTAGGTCTTTTGTTTGGCACCAGGTTTCAGCAGATGTTTTAAATTTCGGAAAAAATTCAGACTATACAGCATCAGGAGAACCACTTATTTGCTATCAGACAGGTATCAGTCCTTCATCGTGTGAAACTGATGGGCCGCATGGAATCTTGCTTCGAGGCTGTGCAGTGGGCTTAGTTTAATTCTCTGCCTCTTCAACAGACAATTCTGGTTCATTGGAAGAATCCAATGACAACCTGACAGCTCAGGTCTTCGGGTTATCTCCTGCGACACGCATGACCCTTTTATGGTGGCTGAGGTCGTCACATCTCAATCAGGAACTGCCATTCTCAATTTGGGAATAGACAGTGGTGACTACAGTTGCCAGTCTCTCGGGCTGGGGGGCAGTCACTCTGGATCTTCGGTTACAAGGGACCTGGACAAAGGAAGAGACGACGTTGCCTATCTATGTTCTCGAACTAAGGGCAGTCTTCCGGGCTTTAGTCCATGCTCAGTCCCGGCTTCAAATCAGACCCATTCAAATTCGATTGGACAATGCCGCAGCAGTTGCTTATATCAACCATCAGGGAGGAACCAGGAGTTCCCGAGATATGATGGAGGTGTCCCAAGATTTTGAAATGGGCGGAATCACGGGTTCCGGCTATTTCTGCAATTTTCATTCCGGGAGTACACAACTGGGAGGCGGACTATTTGAATCATCATGCTATCCATCCAGGGTAGTGGTCTCTCCACCGGGAAGTGTTCATGCAGTTGGTACACAAGTGGGGTCAGCCGGAGATAGACCTAATGGCTTCTAGGTTGAACCACAAGGTGGACAAGTATTGCGCAAGGACACAGAATCCTCAGGCTTGTCTGATAGAAGCCATGACAGTTCCTTGGAGGTTCAAGTTGGGGTACATCTTTCTGCCAATTCCGATGTTACCTCGGGTCCTGAAAAGGTTAAATCAGAAAAGGTTCAGGTGATTCTTCTGGCTCCAGATTGGCCAAGAATATCTTGGTACGTGGATGTTCTCGAAATTGTCTGAGAAAATCCTTCCTGAGAGGCAGCCGCCACGGAGGACTTTCAGTCAGGGACCGTTCTTTCATCAAGATCTATCTTGCTTGACTTTGACAGCATTGAAATTGAAACTTTAATACTCCAACGTAAAGGTCTTCGGATCAAGTAGTTTGGGCTATGCTCCAGGCCAGAAAGCCCTCTTCTTCCAGTAACTATTATCATATTTGGAAGTCTTATGTAGAGTGGTACAAAACAAAACAGATTTCCACCTCTTCCATTCGTGTGAGTAGGTTGTTTGCCTTCTTGTAAGATGGTTTGGTTAAAGGTTTTCGTCTGGCATCCCTTAAAGAACAGGTCTCGGCTCGCAGTGTATTTTCAGAAGCGTTTGGCTCTGATACCTGACGTTCAAATGTTTCTTCAGGGAGTTTTACACGTGCAACCTCAGTTTATTCATCCAGTGTCTCCATGGGACCTAAATTTGGTTCTCTTGGCGCTGCAAAATTCACCATTTCAATCTCTAGAGTTAGTTTCTCTGAAGCTTCTTACCTGGAAGGTTTCCTTCTTACTAGCTATTGCTTGAGCCAGGCGGGTGTCTGAATTGGCGGCTCTTTCTTGTCCTGTCGCCTTTTCTTGTCTGTCATGATTATTAAAATGTTGTGTGTATGTTCCTTGCAGGATAACCCCACCCTTTCAAGCACCTGTTATGGCCTATAAATTGATTTGAGCAGCTTCCACTTTTGTATTTGTCTGAGAGGCATGTTGGTGTCAGTAGCTGAGAGGGGGTACTGGCACTGAATTGCTGTTTGGAGGCTTCTGGGGTACCTCTTTGGTAAGTTGGCTCTCAATTTAAAAACACATATGTATGGCCCAAATATATGGGACTCTCATTGTTTAGAGTAGGACCATCCTATTAGCAAAAGCACCTTGGCGTGGCAGGATGGCTTAAACATACATTTGCAAATGTGTGCAACAAAGACTTTTGCATTTTTATCTACAGTAGAAATGGCAGATCTGTTGCTGGCTATAGCAGTGTGCTGGGGGAAAAAATGTTGTGTGTATGTTCCTTGCAGGATAACCCCACCCTTTCAAGCACCTGTTATGGCCTATAAATTGATTTGAGCAGCTTCCACTTTTGTATTTGTCTGAGAGGCATGTTGGTGTCAGTAGCTGAGAGGGGGTACTGGCACTGAATTGCTGTTTGGAGGCTTCTGGGGTACCTCTTTGGTAAGTTGGCTCTCAATTTAAAAACACATATGTATGGCCCAAATATATGGGACTCTCATTGTTTAGAGTAGGACCATCCTATTAGCAAAAGCACCTTGGCGTGGCAGGATGGCTTAAACATACATTTGCAAATGTGTGCAACAAAGACTTTTGCATTTTTATCTACAGTAGAAATGGCAGATCTGTTGCTGGCTATAGCAGTGTGCTGGGGGAAAAAATGTTGTGTGTATGTTCCTTGCAGGATAACCCCACCCTTTCAAGCACCTGTTATGGCCTATAAATTGATTTGAGCAGCTTCCACTTTTGTATTTGTCTGAGAGGCATGTTGGTGTCAGTAGCTGAGAGGGGGTACTGGCACTGAATTGCTGTTTGGAGGCTTCTGGGGTACCTCTTTGGTAAGTTGGCTCTCAATTTAAAAACACATATGTATGGCCCAAATATATGGGACTCTCATTGTTTAGAGTAGGACCATCCTATTAGCAAAAGCACCTTGGCGTGGCAGGATGGCTTAAACATACATTTGCAAATGTGTGCAACAAAGACTTTTGCATTTTTATCTACAGTAGAAATGGCAGATCTGTTGCTGGCTATAGCAGTGTGCTGGGGGAAAAAATGTTGTGTGTATGTTCCTTGCAGGATAACCCCACCCTTTCAAGCACCTGTTATGGCCTATAAATTGATTTGAGCAGCTTCCACTTTTGTATTTGTCTGAGAGGCATGTTGGTGTCAGTAGCTGAGAGGGGGTACTGGCACTGAATTGCTGTTTGGAGGCTTCTGGGGTACCTCTTTGGTAAGTTGGCTCTCAATTTAAAAACACATATGTATGGCCCAAATATATGGGACTCTCATTGTTTAGAGTAGGACCATCCTATTAGCAAAAGCACCTTGGCGTGGCAGGATGGCTTAAACATACATTTGCAAATGTGTGCAACAAAGACTTTTGCATTTTTATCTACAGTAGAAATGGCAGATCTGTTGCTGGCTATAGCAGTGTGCTGGGGGAAAAAATGTTGTGTGTATGTTCCTTGCAGGATAACCCCACCCTTTCAAGCACCTGTTATGGCCTATAAACTGATTTGAGCAGCTTCCACTTTTGTATTTGTCTGAGAGGCATGTTGGTGTCAGTAGCTGAGAGGGGGTACTGGCACTGAATTGCTGTTTGGAGGCTTCTGGGGTACCTCTTTGGTAAGTTGGCTCTCAATTTAAAAACACATATGTATGGCCCAAATATATGGGACTCTCATTGTTTAGAGTAGGACCATCCTATTAGCAAAAGCACCTTGGCGTGGCAGGATGGCTTAAACATACATTTGCAAATGTGTGCAACAAAGACTTTTGCATTTTTATCTACAGTAGAAATGGCAGATCTGTTGCTGGCTATAGCAGTGTGCTGGGGGAAAAAATGTTGTGTGTATGTTCCTTGCAGGATAACCCCACCCTTTCAAGCACCTGTTATGGCCTATAAATTGATTTGAGCAGCTTCCACTTTTGTATTTGTCTGAGAGGCATGTTGGTGTCAGTAGCTGAGAGGGGGTACTGGCACTGAATTGCTGTTTGGAGGCTTCTGGGGTACCTCTTTGGTAAGTTGGCTCTCAATTTAAAAACACATATGTATGGCCCAAATATATGGGACTCTCATTGTTTAGAGTAGGACCATCCTATTAGCAAAAGCACCTTGGCGTGGCAGGATGGCTTAAACATACATTTGCAAATGTGTGCAACAAAGACTTTTGCATTTTTATCTACAGTAGAAATGGCAGATCTGTTGCTGGCTATAGCAGTGTGCTGGGGGAAAAAATGTTGTGTGTATGTTCCTTGCAGGATAACCCCACCCTTTCAAGCACCTGTTATGGCCTATAAATTGATTTGAGCAGCTTCCACTTTTGTATTTGTCTGAGAGGCATGTTGGTGTCAGTAGCTGAGAGGGGGTACTGGCACTGAATTGCTGTTTGGAGGCTTCTGGGGTACCTCTTTGGTAAGTTGGCTCTCAATTTAAAAACACATATGTATGGCCCAAATATATGGGACTCTCATTGTTTAGAGTAGGACCATCCTATTAGCAAAAGCACCTTGGCGTGGCAGGATGGCTTAAACATACATTTGCAAATGTGTGCAACAAAGACTTTTGCATTTTTATCCACAGTAGAAATGGCAGATCTGTTGCTGGCTATAGCAGTGTGCTGGGGGAAAAAATGTTGTGTGTATGTTCCTTGCAGGATAACCCCACCCTTTCAAGCACCTGTTATGGCCTATAAATTGATTTGAGCAGCTTCCACTTTTGTATTTGTCTGAGAGGCATGTTGGTGTCAGTAGCTGAGAGGGGGTACTGGCACTGAATTGCTGTTTGGAGGCTTCTGGGGTACCTCTTTGGTAAGTTGGCTCTCAATTTAAAAACACATATGTATGGCCCAAATATATGGGACTCTCATTGTTTAGAGTAGGACCATCCTATTAGCAAAAGCACCTTGGCGTGGCAGGATGGCTTAAACATACATTTGCAAATGTGTGCAACAAAGACTTTTGCATTTTTATCTACAGTAGAAATGGCAGATCTGTTGCTGGCTATAGCAGTGTGCTGGGGGAAAAAATGTTGTGTGTATGTTCCTTGCAGGATAACCCCACCCTTTCAAGCACCTGTTATGGCCTATAAATTGATTTGAGCAGCTTCCACTTTTGTATTTGTCTGAGAGGCATGTTGGTGTCAGTAGCTGAGAGGGGGTACTGGCACTGAATTGCTGTTTGGAGGCTTCTGGGGTACCTCTTTGGTAAGTTGGCTCTCAATTTAAAAACACATATGTATGGCCCAAATATATGGGACTCTCATTGTTTAGAGTAGGACCATCCTATTAGCAAAAGCACCTTGGCGTGGCAGGATGGCTTAAACATACATTTGCAAATGTGTGCAACAAAGACTTTTGCATTTTTATCTACAGTAGAAATGGCAGATCTGTTGCTGGCTATAGCAGTGTGCTGGGGGAAAAAATGTTGTGTGTATGTTCCTTGCAGGATAACCCCACCCTTTCAAGCACCTGTTATGGCCTATAAATTGATTTGAGCAGCTTCCACTTTTGTATTTGTCTGAGAGGCATGTTGGTGTCAGTAGCTGAGAGGGGGTACTGGCACTGAATTGCTGTTTGGAGGCTTCTGGGGTACCTCTTTGGTAAGTTGGCTCTCAATTTAAAAACACATATGTATGGCCCAAATATATGGGACTCTCATTGTTTAGAGTAGGACCATCCTATTAGCAAAAGCACCTTGGCGTGGCAGGATGGCTTAAACATACATTTGCAAATGTGTGCAACAAAGACTTTTGCATTTTTATCTACAGTAGAAATGGCAGATCTGTTGCTGGCTATAGCAGTGTGCTGGGGGAAAAAATGTTGTGTGTATGTTCCTTGCAGGATAACCCCACCCTTTCAAGCACCTGTTATGGCCTATAAATTGATTTGAGCAGCTTCCACTTTTGTATTTGTCTGAGAGGCATGTTGGTGTCAGTAGCTGAGAGGGGGTACTGGCACTGAATTGCTGTTTGGAGGCTTCTGGGGTACCTCTTTGGTAAGTTGGCTCTCAATTTAAAAACACATATGTATGGCCCAAATATATGGGACTCTCATTGTTTAGAGTAGGACCATCCTATTAGCAAAAGCACCTTGGCGTGGCAGGATGGCTTAAACATACATTTGCAAATGTGTGCAACAAAGACTTTTGCATTTTTATCTACAGTAGAAATGGCAGATCTGTTGCTGGCTATAGCAGTGTGCTGGGGGAAAAAATGTTGTGTGTATGTTCCTTGCAGGATAACCCCACCCTTTCAAGCACCTGTTATAGCCTATAAATTGATTTGAGCAGCTTCCACTTTTGTATCTGTCATGATTATTACAGGACGATATTACATACTTTTCCTTCATTTCTGCCTAAAGTGGTGTCTAAATTACATATTAACCAAGAAATTATTATTCCGCCATTATATAAGAATTTATCCTCCAACAGCCAGAGATCGGATAGTCTGTTGGACGTGGTCCGAGCTTTACGCCTTTGTGTGGATCGTACATCATCTGTACGTAAAACAGAGAGTCTCTTGGTATTGTATGATGCTCAAAAACGTCTGGCCGGCCATGAAGCAAACTATAGCTAGATGGATTAAAGATACTATCTGTCAAGCTTATGTTTCCAAAGGATCTCTAGTTCAAGAAGGTCATACGGCTCATTCTACCAGGTCGGTCAGCGCCTCCTAGGTGGCACGGCATGGGACCACGGTTGAGCAGTTGTGCAGGATGGTTACCTGGTCTTCCGTCCATACATTTACCAGATTCTACAGATTTCATGTCTTTGCTTCGAAAGACGCAGGTTTTCGCCGTAAAGTTTTACGAGCTGCTCGTTCTGAGCATTCCCACCCATTGGGGCAGCTTTGGGACGTCACTATGGTGAGCAGTGTCCCCCAACTATTGGTTCAAGTGGAAACGGGATTTTTGTACTTACCGTATAATCTCTTTCACTTAACACAGTTGGGGGATACTGCGCTCCCACCCTTTGTTCTGAAAGTTTTGTTGTTTGTTCTGTTTTGTGTTTCGCCCTCTCTTGCAGCTTTGTTAGTTAAATAAACTGATTTTACTGGCCAGAGAGGGCATAGAGGGGAGGGGAGCAGGAGACGGCCCAGAATCTATGTACCATTAGAGGGCAGGAGAGCCAAAGAGGGTAAACAGCTACGGCTTTCATGTAGAAACCACAGGACCCAAACCTTGTCAGAGCCGTATGATTTATTGTGGGTGGTAGCATGTAATACTCTCCATGCTTGCGACATACCAGATGTAATTCCGTAAAGCCTGCATGGAGGGAGGATTAGTGTCTTTCCAATGTTTAGCTATTAGAGATTTGGCAGCAGCCAGTATGTGAGAGATCAGCTTGTTGGAGGGGACGCTCTCAGACTTGCTGGTAATTTAACCCACGTCTACTCAAATTTTGATGCTCCAGTGTGTGTGTGTGTGTGCGCGCAGTGTCAAGTTGAACATTCTCACTGACTAATGAGGCTTCCTGGCTAATGACTCTTCCTGTTCTAGGATGCTGGCTGGGCAATGTGTGTGCTTAGGAACTGTTAGACGCCAATGTCCGCATTTTGGCTGGAATTATCCAAGCTGGATGCATTGTACGTGTCACTGTGGCTGGGATTATGCAGTGTGCTTGGTATTGCAGTTTTCTAATTATAATGAAGTGTTTGTAGTTTGTAAACTGAAAGTAAACCGCTGGATATTTCAACTTACTCATAGTATGAAAATGTTGCGCATTATAATATGTTAATCAGTGTAAAATAAAATGTCTATTTCCGTACATTTATTTTATTTCTAGCAGATGGATGCAAACACAGGAATATCTCAGAGGGAAAATTCATTTTATCTACAGATTTTGAAATAGAAGATAAAATTACACATGATTCTCCAGGAGGACAGCACAGTACCCTAAATATACATCCAGTACTCCACAGAGCAGATAAATCATCTGATCCTGCTAGTCATGAAGAATATTCTCCTGATAACATAGATATTGTTGCATATAGTACAGCTCATGCAGATGACAAGATATTTCTGTGTCCTGAGGCTGGGAAATGCTTTATGGTTAAGTCATCTCTTCATAAACAGAGAACTCACACAAGTGTGAAACCATATCTGTGTTCTGAATGTGGGAAATGGTTTGCACAGAAATCATCTCTTGTTGAACATCAGAGAATTCACACATGTGAGAAACTTTACATGTTCTGAGTGTGGGATATGTTTTACACGTAAATCATCTCTTGTTGTTCATCAGAGAACTCACACAGGTGAGAAACCATTTACATGTTCTGAGTGTGGGAAACGTTTTACACATAAATCAACTGTTGTTGAACATCAGAGAACTCATACAAGGAAAAAGCTATTGGATGTGAAACAAGTTTGATTACATTAATGTAAATTGAAAAAATAAGTATGTCTGTTGAGAAAGTTAAGGGTTAAAATATTTGTGACAGTTTTGGTATCTGCTCTTGTGCTGACATATGTTTTTAGCATTGCAAACTCTTCCTTTGACTGTGTTAACTTTGGTCAGTGAATTGTTTGTTTCTTATATGGCACATGAACACATTGTATATCTGTCTCTTATTTCTCTGCTATCTATATTGATGGCTGGCTCTATTGCATTCATTGAAGAATGCTTTATCGATATCTGGACATTTAATTTCTTTATAATTTTGGTGGCAGTAGTGGGATGTCGCAGAGAGATTTACAGTGATTCAAAACTTCAGCTGAAATTCTCCTTGAATCTTCAAGGTGCCTGGTGAGACTTTTTCTTACTTAAATGTTGCTTCAGAGGGAATAATAGGCTGAATGTAATTACTGATGGTTTCCAGCTGGCTTCTCGGACGATCTTACACGTCCCCAGATATCGCTATGCATCCTATGGAGACAACAGATTGTGGGTAACCATGAACTTATATGTGTATATATATTTATAACTTAATGAGATTGTGTTAATTGTTGTGATTAGAAGATATCTGAGGTTATGGCTTTAAAAACTGGTTGAAATAAAACCAACGCAGTTTTGTGTAATCAGAAGATCTTAAAAATAGTTTGCAGAAATCTAACAGATTTCGAGAGATCAGATCATTGATGTTATGCCTTTAAAAATTGATTTAAATATATCAAGACAAAGTTTGTGTGATCAGAATTATTAAGAATTGGTTGCAGAAATCTTACAGATTTCGAGAGACTGTCATTTCTGACCCTATCTGTATCCCTATCTGTAATGTTGAAAAGGGACAAATTCAGAATATAGGTCTGTCTGCCCTCTCAGATGGTGTCCCTGGGAAAATTTATGTCTTGTCTTTATGGAAAATGTGTTGAACCTCTGATTGTTTTATGTATTAATACATTAGGTTTTGTAAAAATGAATCTAATGTTTGAAAAAGCTAGGTACTAACTGATGTGTTTTAGCAGGTGGCTTTAGATTTAAGGAGTTCCTAAAATAGCTAAGGCATGTATTTTCTAAAATACTGAAGGAAAAAGCAGGGTCGGACTGGGCTGCCTGGGGCCCGGGGTATCCTCCGGTAGTTACCCGACGCCGATTGCTCCCCTCTTCGTGGGTGGGGGAAGCGGGTAACCTTTAAAAAAAAAATACTCATGTGACCACGGCACCGGCACCCCTCCTATCTGCTCCGTTCGCACTGAATGTCAGACATGACGTCATCACGCCCGATGTTCATTGAGGATCAGCGCAGATTGGAGTCGGTAAGAAGACAGAAGAGAAGAAAGAAGCCGATAGAAAAGGTAAGTGAAGGAACGGAAGCAAAGGGGAGTAAAGGCAGCATGGCAGCGAGTGAAGGGGGGGTAAAGGCAGCATGGCAGAGAGTGAAGGGGGAGTAAAGGCAGCATGGCAGCGAGTGAAGGGAGGGTAAAGGCAGCATGGCAGCGAGTGAAGGGGATCACAGACAGCATGGCAGAGAGTGAAGGGGGAGTAAAGGCAGCATGGCAGCGAGTGAAGGGGATCACAGACAGCATGGCAGAGAGTGAAGGGAGAGCACAGGCAGCATGGCAGAGAGTGAAGGGGGGGTAAAGGCAGCATGGCAGCGAGTGAAGGGGGGGTAAAGGCAGCATGGCAGCGAGTGAAGGGGGAGTAAAGGCAGCATGGCAGCGAGTGAAGGGGGAGTAAAGGCAGCATGGCAGCGAGTGAAGGGGGAGCACAGACAGCATGGCAGAGAATGAAGGGAGAGCACAGACAGCATGGCAGAGAGTGAAGGGGGAGTAAAGGCAGCATGGCAGCGAGTGAAGGGGGGGTAAAGGCAGCATGGCAGCAAGTGAAGGGGGAGCACAGACAGCATGGCAGAGAGTGAAGGGAGAGCACAGACAGCATGGCAGAGAGTGAAGGGAGAGCAAAGACAGCATGGCAGCGAGTGAAGGGGGAGTAAAGGCAGCATGGCAGCGAGTGAAGGGGGAGCACAGACAGCATGGCAGAGAGTGAAGGGAGAGCACAGACAGCATGGCAGAGAGTGAAGGGAGAGCACAGACAGCATGGCAGAGAGTGAAGGGGGGGTAAAGGCAGCATGGCAGCGAATGAAGGGAGGGTAAAGGCAGCATGGCAGCGAGTGAAGGGGATCACAGACAGCATGGCAGAGAGTGAAGGGGGAGTAAAGGCAGCATGGCAGAGAGTGAAGGGGGAGTAAAGGCAGCATGGCAGCGAGTGAAGGGAGGGTAAAGGCAGCATGGCAGCGAGTGAAGGGGATCACAGACAGCATGGCAGAGAGTGAAGGGGGAGTAAAGGCAGCATGGCAGAGAGTGAAGGGAGAGCACAGGCAGCATGGCAGAGAGTGAAGGGGGGGTAAAGGCAGCATGGCAGCGAGTGAAGGGGGAGTAAAGGCAGCATGGCAGCGAGTGAAGGGGGAGTAAAGGCAGCATGGCAGCGAGTGAAGGGGGAGCACAGACAGCATGGCAGAGAGTGAAGGGAGAGCACAGACAGCATGGCAGAGAGTGAAGGGGGAGTAAAGACAGCATGGCAGCGAGTGAAGGGGGGGTAAAGGCAGCATGGCAGCGAGTGAAGGGGGAGCACAGACAGCATGGCAGAGAGTGAAGGGAGAGCACAGACAGCATGGCAGAGAGTGAAGGGAGAGCAAAGACAGCATGGCAGCGAGTGAAGGGGGGGTAAAGGCAGCATGGCAGCGAGTGAAGGGAGAGCACAGGCAGCATGGCAGCGAGTGAAGGGAGAGCAAAGACAGCATGGCAGCGAGTGAAGGGGATCACAGACAGCATGGCAGAGAGTGAAGGGAGAGCACAGACAGCATGGCAGAGAGTGAAGGGAGGGTAAAGGCAGCATGGCAGCGAGTGAAGGGGATCACAGACAGCATGGCAGAGTGTGAAGGGGGAGCACAGGCAGCATGGCAGAGAGTGAAGGGAGGGTAAAGGCAGCATGGCAGCGAGTGAAGGGGATCACAGACAGCATGGCAGAGTGTGAAGGGGGAGCACAGGCAGCATGGCAGAGAGTGAAGGGGGGGTAAAGACAGCATGGCAGAGAGTGAAGGGGGAGTAAAGACAGCATGGCAGAGAGTGAAGGGAGAGCACAGACAGCATGGCAGAGAGTGAAGGGAGAGCACAGACAGCATGGCAGCGAGTGAAGGGAGGGTAAAGGCAGCATGGCAGCGAGTGAAGGGGATCACAGACAGCATGGCAGAGTGTGAAGGGGGAGCACAGGCAGCATGGCAGAGAGTGAAGGGGGAGTAAAGGCAGCATGGCAGCGAGTGAAGGGGGAGCACAGACAGCATGGCAGAGAGTGAAGGGAGAGCACAGACAGCATGGCAGAGAGTGAAGGGGGGGTAAAGGCAGCATGGCAGCGAGTGAAGGGAGGGTAAAGGCAGCATGGCAGCGAGTGAAGGGGATCACAGACAGCATGGCAGAGTGTGAAGGGGGAGCACAGGCAGCATGGCAGAGAGTGAAGGGGGAGTAAAGGCAGCATGGCAGAGAGTGAAGGGGGAGCACAGACAGCATGGCAGAGAATGAAGGGGGAGTAAAGGCAGCATGGCAGAGAGTGAAGGGGGAGCACAGACAGCATGGCAGAGAATGAAGGGGGAGCACAGACAGCATGGCAGAGAGTGAAGGGGGAGTAAAGGCAGCATGGCAGAGAGTGAAGGGGGAGCACAGACAGCATGGCAGAGAGTGAAGGGGGAGTAAAGGCAGCATGGCAGAGAGTGAAGGGGGAGCACAGACAGCATGGCAGAGAATGAAGGGGGAGCACAGACAGCATGGCAGAGAGTGAAGGGAGAGCACAGACAGCATGGCAGAGAGTGAAGGGGGAGTAAAGGCAGCATGGCAGCGAGTGAAGGGGGGGTAAAGACAGCATGGCAGAGAGTGAAGGGAGAGCACAGACAGCATGGCAGAGAGTGAAGGGGGAGTAAAGGCAGCATGGCAGCGAGTGAAGGGAGGGTAAAGGCAGCATGGCAGCGAGTGAAGGGGATCACAGACAGCATGGCAGAGTGTGAAGGGGGAGCACAGGCAGCATGGCAGAGAGTGAAGGGGGAGTAAAGGCAGCATGGCAGCGAGTGAAGGGGGGGTAAAGGCAGCATGGCAGCGAGTGAAGGGGGAGCACAGACAGCATGGCAGAGTGTGAAGGGGGAGCACAGACAGCATGGCAGCGAGTGAAGGGGGAGTAAAGGCAGCATGGCAGCGAGTGAAGGGGGAGCACAGACAGCATGGCAGAGAGTGAAGGGAGAGCACAGACAGCATGGCAGAGAGTGAAGGGGGGGTAAAGGCAGCATGGCAGCGAGTGAAGGGAGGGTAAAGGCAGCATGGCAGCGAGTGAAGGGGATCACAGACAGCATGGCAGAGTGTGAAGGGGGAGCACAGGCAGCATGGCAGAGAGTGAAGGGGGAGTAAAGGCAGCATGGCAGCGAGTGAAGGGGGGGTAAAGGCAGCATGGCAGAGTGTGAAGGGAGAGCAAAGACAGCATGGCAGCGAGTGAAGGGGATCTCAGACAGCATGGCAGAGTGTGAAGGGGGAGCACAGACAGCATGGCAGAGAGTGAAGGGGGAGTAAAGGCAGCATGGCAGCGAGTGAAGGGAGGGTAAAGGCAGCATGGCAGCGAGTGAAGGGGATCACAGACAGCATGGCAGAGTGTGAAGGGGGAGCACAGGCAGCATGGCAGAGCGTGAAGGGGGAGTAAAGGCAGCATGGCAGCGAGTGAAGGGGGGGTAAAGGCAGCATGGCAGAGTGTGAAGGGAGAGCAAAGACAGCATGGCAGCGAGTGAAGGGGATCTCAGACAGCATGGCAGAGTGTGAAGGGGGAGCACAGGCAGCATGGCAGAGCGTGAAGGGGGAGCACAGGCAGCATGGCACAGTGCAAAGGGGGGCCAAAGCAGCACGGCAGAGTGCGACGGGGGGCCAAAGCAGCATGGCAGAGTGTGAAGGGGGGCCAAAGCAGCATGGAGGGCGCAGTATGATTATAAGGAGACACAGCATGGTGATGAAGGGGCACAGTAATGTGTGTGTGATGGCACAGCGGGCTTGTGGAAATCTAATGTGTGTGTGTGTAGTTATGGTGGCTAACTAATGGGTGCCATTTTGCTTGTGGGGTGATGGGGCAATCTAATTTTATTGTGGGGACTATTAATTTAAGATGGGTGGTTTGGGGTCTATTAATTGAATGTGGGGCTGAGTTTGAGGAGCATGAGGTCTATTTATTAAATGTGAATATGAATTATTTAATGGCAGTGACGGTTGCGGGAAATAGGTATATTTATTATATGTAAATGCTATTAATTTATTGCTGGGGCTGTCTGGACAGAGGGAAATAGGTTTATTTATTAAATGGGAATACTATTTCTTTAATGCTGGGGCTGAAGGAAGGCCTAAGTATTAATCATGGGTCCTATTGATTTAACGCCAGGGCTGGTTGGAATTTTCTAAATGTAACCATTTTTTTTTCCAACTAGAGCCCCCAACATTCCAGGATCCAGAGAAGCCGCAACTAAAGAAACAAGCAGCCACAGGTGGTGAAAGTGACAAGAACAGGTAGGACAGTCTCTCAAATGTTCTGAGCCTAGTGGGACAATCCTGATTTTTGGTGACTGTTCTGCCCAATCTAAGCGGCACGTCAAGACTGTGTACTGTTTATATACACACTGCATTATTTATATACTACACTATGATGCTAGCTGTCCTTCGTGGGCTGCCCACTGCCCCTCTAGTGTCTGGTCTCACCTCTATGATGGCTGGCCACATCCCCTCTGGTTGGCCCCTAGCGTTGCAGTCCCCCGGTGGGCCCTTCATGCCCCAGTCCGACACTGGGAAAAAGAGAAGAGAAGATTGCTGGAAGGGAGCTGTGGGCTGTCAGCTGTTGTGGATAATAGATCATGACAATGACAACTTCACAGGCAGTAGATATCATAAAGAAATAACTTTGAAGAACACTGCTACCCCTCTTTCTATTCTACCTATGATGCTGCCCAACTGCTCTACAGACTGTGCTATCCTTTCTGTGTCCCTCTGTGAAATGGCGCTGGATCGCTGTGGAGGGCGGTACTTATAGAATCCAAAGCTCCCGAGATCCGACGACGTAACGATAACGTTTTGCCTCGTTTTCAATTCCGAGGGCAACCACAGCCCGCTTGGTACTCGGATCTGCTTTGTCGCTTTGCCGAAGACAATAAAAACAAGATATTAACGATTTTTTCAATAATTATGGTTTTGTTTCTATTATTGTTTGATTTTATTGTTATTTTATTATGTAATTAAGACAAAAACACAGTGATATTACTTACACTTCATCGTATTTCACAATAAATATGTCAATTAAACTTCTAGTTCTTTCTTAAAAATGTATGTAACCCCCTTATATGTAAATGTGATGTGGTAATTTTTTTATATACTATTTCTTGATGTACACAGGAGTATAATTAAGAAAATAAAAGTATTAATTAAAAAGCTTTCAATACCATAAATTTCGCAGACCTGTGTTGATCTTTTTTTAATCTTTTTTTTTTTACTTTGCTAAGTGGAAAATACATAAAATCCTCCAGATTCAGTGGAATTTATTTTAGATCAACAGATGACAGATGCTATAATTTAGAAACCCTTTTTATTTTCCTTTAAAAATTAACTGGACACATATCTTCTCTTACGGCAGCTAATTGCCCGATGTGGCAGTGTGTAGCCACAGCTCAAAGCCTCCGCAGTGCGTTGAGTTGTAGCGTTGCCTCGGGTCTAAAGAACGCCCACAGAGAGTGCCCGCATCAGGATGAATTGCTGAAATTCTTTATTATTTGTGGACAATGAACATCAGAGATGAGACACAAAGAAGCAGTGGGTACATTATTGTTTTCGGTTCCCACCAGAATTAAGCCTGGAAAAGAAACACAGAAAACCCCAGTCCTGTTTTTTTCTGGCTATTTACAAAAATTCGCTAAAATCAGCTGAAATCATCCAGATCCAGTGGAACTGATCTGAAATCAAGAGATGATTGCAGTGATTTTAAATCAATTTCAATGACTCTGGGCGATTTCAGTTGATTTTCCCTGATTTCAGTGATCTGTAGTATTTGCCAAAATACAGGACGGGATTTATATATAGTAAACTCCAAACAGCATTATATTGTAAAGAACACAAAATAAAAACATTAAATAGAAGCCAATATTAATACAATATTTAATACAATATATAATCGATAGTAACTGACCCAGCATATACAGTGTAAAAAGCAATCACAGGTCCCTAATATCTATTAGTACTTATTATGTAATGATTATTAATTCCGTTTCATTAGCCACGTCATGCAAAACATTGTGGCCAGCAGCAAATCTAGACCATTAGTCACGTGGTTCTATCAACACAGTAATCATATACAATTTACCTTGCACCTTGCATACATATAACATTTATATGTATGTGTGTGTGTATATATATATCTACTATATAAATGCCTAGTGGCGTGTGTGAAAAAAACCCAAAAACAAGCTGCAGCGCCACCTGCTGGGCAGAGTTATACACTGACCTATATATTTCTTGAAGGAGAAGTGACAGTTGGGAGTGGTTGGTGGTTGCCGGGGGTGACAGTGGGGAGTTTTTAACAACTTAAGTAGCTTGATGAAGGATGTGGCGATGAAGATGAAGGATGAGGTGATGGAGAAAAATGATGAGGTGGTGACATGTGGACAAAACCACGTTAAAAAAGGGCGCTTGCGTCGGGAAGTAACGCTCTTCCCCTGAGGAGGCCTGGGCTAGGCCCAAATGCATGACAAGAACCTTTTTAACACCATAAGTAGCTTGATTTGACTAGAATGCATGAGTATCATGCACGGGTTAACTTGTGTGTATGTATATATATATATATATATATATATATATATATATATATGCACATTTGCCCCTGTTATTTTAAAATGATGAATTCGCTATGTCATGCACAACATTTATATATTCCTACCACTCCTGATTATCTAAAACATATTTACGTGATATAGTATAGTATAATATAATACCAAGCATGCATAATAAAATAATAGGATATTAAAGGTCACCCATGACCTGTAGAAAACATGTGTTAGTACCTGTGGCACGGATTGGCCTAACCATTTTGTTGTGTGAGATGAACACAGATGCGGCGTCTCTCACCAGTCGTACAGACAGGTAACAGATGATTAATTAGACTTTTGTAGCAAGAAAATTAGGGACAGTAATAATTTGATGACCCTCAAAATCTGGGTCCTGAGACAGCGGCCTCGGTTCTCCCCGATATAGGCCAAACCCGGTGACAAGTCTGAAATATAGGAAATCTATGGATTAAGTCCACATTCTTTCCTGGTTTAAATGTATTCCCTGGTAACTCTTTAAGTTCCAGCCTGGACTATATTGAGGTTTAAACCATTGGGACCACTACCTGTGGCTCTGTTGTGTGTCTGCTTGTTTCACTACATGGCTCGGAGTACAGTGGGAATGTGACAATCAACAGAGTTGTGAATGAAAACTGCAATAGGCTTCCTATTAAAAGCATAGGCCCCCAAGACCACCAGCTCTGAGCTGATGCAAAATTCAGGTCCCTTTGGAGAGTGAAAATGGCAGTCAGTCCCCCTGTAAGACGAGGAACACACCTTAATAATACACCCTATTCACCCCGGATCTCACTTGAAACAAAGAATATCCCTCTTTTTCTTCAGGACAGTCCCTATTTATAGCGCCCTAAAGGGTTCTGACTGGGGGAAAAGGTTTTAACTTAATCCAAAAAAGGTATGGTCTAATCATAAGCTATTTTCATAGCACCACTAATTCCGCAAGTCCCTGCCCCATTGGCGTTTACAGTTGAATTTCCCTAACATACACTGAGAGAGACTAAGATCAATCCGACAGCCAATTAACCTACTAGTAAGTTTTTTGGAGTGTAGGAGAAAACCCACACGGACACAGGGAGAACATACAAACTCCACACAGATAAGGCCATGGTCGGGACTCAAACTCATGTCCCCAGCGCTGTGAGGCAGAGGTACTAACCACTGAGCCACCGTGCTGCCTGTAATTGGTTCTGATTTTCTTGTCATTTGTCAGGTATGGCCAGGGCCACCGTGAGGGGAGGTGGGGGTGGGTACTATTTGCTCTGGCCTGGGCATGCCAGGGGGCCCGAACTAGGGATTGTGGCTCGTAGACGCCGGAGCAGAGATCATGTGAATATACAAATACTGACATGACCGCGGCTCTCGCGTCTTCCCTCCTCCCTTTGCACTGAATCACGTGATGACGTAGATGAAGAAGGGGGGGAGAAAAAGGCACTATTTGGTGATGAAGAAGAGGGGGGGGAAGAGAGAAAGGCACAGTGTGGTGATGAAGAAGAGGGGAGAGAGAAAGGCACAGTGTGGTGATGAAGAAGGGGGAGAGAGAAAGGCACAGTGTGGTGATGAAGAAGGGGGAGAGAGAGAAAGGCACAGTGTGGTGAAGAAGAGGGGGGGGGGGAGAGAGAAAGGCACAGTGTGGTGATGAAGAAGAGGGGGAGGAGAGAGAAAGGCACAGTGTGGTGATGAAGAAGAGGGGGGAGAGAGAAAGGCACAGTGTGGTGATGAAGAAGAGGGGGGGGAGAGAGAAAGGCACAGTGTGGTGATGAAGAAGAGGGGGAGAGAGAGAAAGGCACAGTGTGGTGATGAAGAAGGGGGAGAGAGAGAAAGGCACAGTGTGGTGATGAAGAAGGGGGAGAGAGAGAAAGGCACAGTGTGGTGATGAAGAAGAGGGGGGGAGAGAGAAAGGCACAGTGTGGTGATGAAGAAGAGGGGGGGGAGAGAAAGGCACAGTGTGGTGATGAAGAAGGGGGAGAGAGAGAAAGGCACAGTGTGGTGATGAAGAAGGGGGAGAGAGAGAAAGGCACAGTGTGGTGATGAAGAAGAGGGGGGAGAGAGAAAGGCACAGTGTGGTGATGAAGAAGAGGGGGGGGGTAAGAGAGAAAGGCACAGTGTGGTGATGAAGAAGAGGGGGGGAGAGAAAGGCACAGTGTGGTGATGAAGAAGGGGGAGAGAGAGAAAGGCACAGTGTGGTGATGAAGAAGAGGGGGGGGGGAGAGAAAGGCACAGTGTGGTGATGAAGAAGAGGGGGGGGGAGAGAAAGGCACAGTGTGGTGGTGATGAAGAAGTGGGGGGGAGAGAGAAAGGCACAGTGTGGTGATGAAGAAGAGGGGGGGGGAAGAGAGAAAGGCACAGTGTGGTGATGAAGAAGAGGGGGGGAGAGAAAGGCACAGTGTGGTGATGAAGAAGGGGGAGAGAGAGAAAGGCACAGTGTGGTGATGATGAAGAAGAGGGGGGGAGAGAAAGGCACAGTGTGGTGGTGATGAAGAGGGGGGGAGAGAGAAAGGCACAGTGTGGTGATGAAGAAGAGGGGGGGGAGAGAGAAAGGCACAGTGTGGTGATGAAGAAGAGGGGGGGGGAGAGAAGGGCACAGTGTGGTGGTGATGAAGAAGTGGGGGGGGAGAGAGAAAGGCACAGTGTGGTGATGAAGAAGAGGGAGAGAGAGAAAAGCACAGTGTGGTGATGAAGAAGAGGGGAGAGAGAGAAAGGCACAGTGTGGTGATGAAGAAGAGGGGGGGGAGAGAAAGGCACAGTGTGGTGAAGAAGAGGGGGGGGGAGAGAAAGGCACAGTGTGGTGATGAAGAAGAGGGGAGAGAGAGAAAGGCACAGTGTGGTGATGAAGAAGAGGGGAGAGAGAAAGGCACAGTGTGGTGATGAAGAAGGGGGAGAGAGAAAGGCACAGTGTGGTGATGAAGAAGGGGGAGAGAGAAAGGCACAGTGTGGTGATGAAGAAGGGGGAGAGAGAGAAAGGCACAGTGTGGTGAAGAAGAGGGGGGGGAGAGAGAAAGGCACAGTGTGGTGATGAAGAAGAGGGGGGGGAGAGAGAAAGGCACAGTGTGGTGATGAAGAAGGGGGGGGAGAGAGAAAGGCACAGTGTGGTGATGAAGAAGAGGGGGGGGGGGAGAGAGAAAGGCACAGTGTGGTGATGAAGAAGAGGGGGAGAGAGAGAAAGGCACAGTGTGGTGATGAAGAAGGGGGGGAGAGAGAAAGGCACAGTGTGGTGATGAAGAAGGGGGAGAGAGAGAAAGGCACAGTGTGGTGATGAAGAAGAGGGGGGGAGAGAGAAAGGCACAGTGTGGTGATGAAGAAGAGGGGGGGGGAGAGAAAGGCACAGTGTGGTGATGAAGAAGGGGGGGAGAGAGAAAGGCACAGTGTGGTGATGAAGAAGGGGGAGAGAGAGAAAGGCACAGTGTGGTGATGAAGAAGAGGGGGGAGAGAGAGAAAGGCACAGTGTGGTGATGAAGAAGAGGGGGGGGGGTAAGAGAGAGAGAAAGGCACAGTGTGGTGATGAAGAAGAGGGGGGGAGAGAAAGGCACAGTGTGGTGATGAAGAAGGGGGAGAGAGAGAAAGGCACAGTGTGGTGATGAAGAAGAGGGGGGGGGGAGAGAAAGGCACAGTGTGGTGATGAAGAAGAGGGGGGGGGAGAGAAAGGCACAGTGTGGTGGTGATGAAGAAGTGGGGGGGAGAGAGAAAGGCACAGTGTGGTGATGAAGAAGAGGGGGGGGGAAGAGAGAAAGGCACAGTGTGGTGATGAAGAAGAGGGGGGAGAGAAAGGCACAGTGTGGTGATGAAGAAGGGGGAGAGAGAGAAAGGCACAGTGTGGTGATGATGAAGAAGAGGGGGGGAGAGAAAGGCACAGTGTGGTGGTGATGAAGAGGGGGGGAGAGAGAAAGGCACAGTGTGGTGATGAAGAAGAGGGGGGGGAGAGAGAAAGGCACAGTGTGGTGATGAAGAAGAGGGGGGGGGAGAGAAGGGCACAGTGTGGTGGTGATGAAGAAGTGGGGGGGAGAGAGAAAGGCACAGTGTGGTGATGAAGAAGAGGGAGAGAGAGAAAAGCACAGTGTGGTGATGAAGAAGAGGGGAGAGGAGAAAGGCACAGTGTGGTGATGAAGAAGAGGGGGGGGAGAGAAAGGCACAGTGTGGTGAAGAAGAGGGGGGGGGGAGAGAAAGGCACAGTGTGGTGATGAAGAAGAGGGGGGGAGAGAGAAAGGCACAGTGTGGTGATGAAGAAGAGGGGGGGGGAGAGAAAGGCACAGTGTGGTGAAGAAGAGGGGGGGGAGAGAGAAAGGCACAGTGTGGTGATGAAGAAGAGGGGGGGAGAGAGAAAGGCACAGTGTGGTGATGAAGAAGAGGGGGGGGAAGAGAGAAAGGCACAGTGTGGTGATGAAGAAGAGGGGGGGGAGAGAAAGGCACAGTGTGGTGATGAAGAAGGGGGGAGAGAGAGAAAGGCACAGTGTGGTGATGAAGAAGAGGGGAGAGAGAGAAAGGCACAGTGTGGTGATGAAGAAGAGGGGGGGGAGAGAAAGGCACAGTGTGGTGATGAAGAAGAGGGGGGGGAGAGAAAGGCACAGTGTGGTGATGAAGAAGGGGGAGAGAGAGAAAGGCACAGTGTGGTGATGAAGAAGAGGGGGGGGGGAGAGAAAGGCACAGTGTGGTGATGAAGAAGAGGGGGGGGGAGAGAAAGGCACAGTGTGGTGGTGATGAAGAAGTGGGGGGGGAGAGAAAGGCACAGTGTGGTGGTGATGAAGAAGTGGGGGGGGGAGAGAGAAAGGCACAGTGTGGTGGTGATGAAGAAGTGGGGGGGGAGAGAGAAAGGCACAGTGTGGTGGTGATGAAGAAGTGGGGGGAGAGAGAGAAAGGCACAGTGTGGTGAAGAAGAGGGGGGGGAGAGAGAAAGGCACAGTGTGGTGATGAAGAAGAGGGGGGGGAGAGAGAAAGGCACAGTGTGGTGATGAAGAAGAGGGGGGAGAGAGAAAGGCACAGTGTGGTGATGAAGAAGAGGGGGGGGGAGAGAGAAAGGCACAGTGTGGTGATGAAGAAGAGGGGGAGAGAGAGAAAGGCACAGTGTGGTGATGAAGAAGGGGGAGAGAGAGAAAGGCACAGTGTGGTGATGAAGAAGGGGGAGAGAGAGAAAGGCACAGTGTGGTGATGAAGAAGAGGGGGGGAGAGAGAAAGGCACAGTGTGGTGATGAAGAAGAGGGGGGGAGAGAAAGGCACAGTGTGGTGATGAAGAAGGGGGAGAGAGAGAAAGGCACAGTGTGGTGATGAAGAAGGGGGAGAGAGAGAAAGGCACAGTGTGGTGATGAAGAAGAGGGGGGAGAGAGAGAAAGGCACAGTGTGGTGATGAAGAAGAGGGGGGGGGGGTAAGAGAGAAATGCACAGTGTGGTGATGAAGAAGAGGGGGGGAGAGAAAGGCACAGTGTGGTGATGAAGAAGGGGGAGAGAGAGAAAGGCACAGTGTGGTGATGAAGAAGAGGGGGGGGAGAGAAAGGCACAGTGTGGTGATGAAGAAGAGGGGGGGGGGGAGAGAAAGGCACAGTGTGGTGGTGATGAAGAAGTGGGGGGGGAGAGAGAAAGGCACAGTGTGGTGATGAAGAAGAGGGGGGGGGAAGAGAGAAAGGCACAGTGTGGTGATGAAGAAGAGGGGGGGAGAGAAAGGCACAGTGTGGTGATGAAGAAGGGGGAGAGAGAGAAAGGCACAGTGTGGTGATGATGAAGAAGAGGGGGGGAGAGAAAGGCACAGTGTGGTGGTGATGAAGAGGGGGGGAGAGAGAAAGGCACAGTGTGGTGATGAAGAAGAGGGGGGGGAGAGAGAAAGGCACAGTGTGGTGATGAAGAAGAGGGGGGGGGAGAGAAAGGCACAGTGTGGTGGTGATGAAGAAGTGGGGGGGGAGAGAGAAAGGCACAGTGTGGTGATGAAGAAGAGGGGGGGGGGAGAGAAAGGCACAGTGTGGTGATGAAGAAGAGGGGGGGGAGAGAAAGGCACAGTGTGGTGGTGATGAAGAAGTGGGGGGGGAGAGAGAAAGGCACAGTGTGGTGATGAAGAAGAGGGAGAGAGAGAAAAGCACAGTGTGGTGATGAAGAAGAGGGGAGAGAGAGAAAGGCACAGTGTGGTGGTGATGAAGAAGTGGGGGGGGAGAGAGAAAGGCACAGTGTGGTGATGAAGAAGAGGGGGGAGAGAGAGAAAGGCACAGTGTGGTGATGAAGAAGAGGGGGGGGAGAGAAAGGCACAGTGTGGTGGTGATGAAGAAGTGGGGGGGGGAGAGAGAAAGGCACAGTGTGGTGATGAAGAAGAGGGAGAGAGAGAAAAGCACAGTGTGGTGATGAAGAAGAGGGGAGAGAGAGAAAGGCACAGTGTGGTGATGAAGAAGAGGGGGGGGAGAGAAAGGCACAGTGTGGTGATGAAGAAGAGGGGGGGGGGAGAGAGAAAGGCACAGTGTGGTGATGAAGAAGAGGGAGAGAGAGAAAAGCACAGTGTGGTGATGAAGAAGAGGGGAGAGAGAGAAAGGCACAGTGTGGTGATGAAGAAGAGGGGAGAGAGAAAGGCACAGTGTGGTGATGAAGAAGGGGGAGAGAGAAAGGCACAGTGTGGTGATGAAGAAGGGGGAGAGAGAAAGGCACAGTGTGGTGATGAAGAAGGGGGAGAGAGAGAAAGGCACAGTGTGGTGAAGAAGAGGGGGGGGGGAGAGAAAGGCACAGTGTGGTGATGAAGAAGAGGGGGGGGGAGAGAAAGGCACAGTGTGGTGATGAAGAAGAGGGGGGGGGAGAGAAAGGCACAGTGTGGTGAAGAAGAGGGGGGGGAGAGAGAAAGGCACAGTGTGGTGATGAAGAAGTGGGGGGGAGAGAGAAAGGCACAGTGTGGTGATGAAGAAGAGGGGGGGGGAGAGAAAGGCACAGTGTGGTGAAGAAGAGGGGGGGGGAGAGAGAAAGGCACAGTGTGGTGATGAAGAAGAGGGGGGGGAGAGAGAAAGGCACAGTGTGGTGATGAAGAAGAGGGGGGGGGAGAGAGAAAGGCACAGTGTGGTGATGAAGAAGGGGGAGAGAGAGAAAGGCACAGTGTGGTGATGAAGAAGAGGGGGGGGGAGAGAAAGGCACAGTGTGGTGATGAAGAAGAGGGGGGGGGGAGAGAAAGGCACAGTGTGGTGGTGATGAAGAAGTGGGGGGGGAGAGAGAAAGGCACAGTGTGGTGGTGATGAAGAAGTGGGGGGGGGAGAGAGAAAGGCACAGTGTGGTGATGAAGAAGGGGGAGAGAGAGAAAGGCACAGTGTGGTGATGAAGAAGAGGGAGAGAGAGAAAAGCACAGTGTGGTGATGAAGAAGAGGGGGAAGCAGGATGGCACAGTGTGGTGATGAAGAAGAGGGGGAGCAGGATGGCACAGTGTGGTGATGAAGAACAGGGACAGCATGGCAGAGTGTAAAGGGAGACAAAAGCAGCAGCACAGATTTTTTTTAGCGTGTTCGACTATAAAAAGGGCCACATAAAGTTGTTGTACCGGGGCCCTGAATTCCTCTTGGCAGCCCTGAGTATGGCTTTTGAACCGCTCTTCCTTCTACCTCGACATCTGGCAAAAACCCACATGAAACTTTTACTTATTGAAATCCGAAGCTTTAGAAATCATTTCTCCATCAATAACTTCCCTGCTATGTCCAAATAAGACAAAGGGGTTACATGGCTCCGCCCTGTCAGGGGGTTGAGCCAATGATTCAGCCAATGAGCTCTCAACAGCGCCTATAAGACACCCAGCTGCCCCTCCCACAGCAGGTATTTGTCCTAAAAGCTGTTAGGAATTAGTATCTAGCTTCTACTAGTTGTTTCTGTAAGAGGCCAAGATCTACCTTTAATTCCCAGGCACATGAGAATTTTACTAAGTGGAAAATACTTAAAGTCCTCTGGATTCACTGGAATTTATTTTAGATCAATAAATGATACATACAAGTCTGCTGTGGTAAGGACAGCACGGTGGGCTAGTGGTTAGCAAGTCTGCTTCACAACATGGGGGTTGTGAGTTCAAATCCCAACCATGTCCTTATCTGTGTGGAGTTTGTATGTTCTCCCCATGTTTGCTATATAAATAGTAGATGACAGTTGCTGTAATTTAGAAATGTTTTTTCCCATTAAAAATAAACTGTGCACATCTTTTCTCTTACGTCGGCCAATTGCCCGATGTCGCAGCTTGTAGCTACGGCTCAAAGTCTCCGCAGTGCGTTGTGTTGTAGCGTTTCCTCGAGTCTAAAGACCGCCCACAGCGACTGCCCGCGTTTGGATGAATTGCTAAAATTCGTTATTATTTGTGGACAGTGAATATCAAAAAAGGAGACAGAAAGAAGCGGAGGGTATTTTATTGCTCTCGGTTCCCACCAGAAAGAAGCCTGGCTTGGAAAAACAACACAGAAAACCCCAGTCCTGTTTTTTTCTGGCTATTTTCAAAAATTCACTGAAATCCAGTGAAATCACCCAGATTCAGTGGAACTGATTTGAAATCAGTGATTGCAGTGATTTCAAATCAATCTCACTGAATCTGGGTGATTTCAGTTGATTTTCCTTGAATTCAGTGAATTGAAGAAATTTGAAGAAAAAAACAGGACGGGTTTTTGGTTCATATTTCCAGTCTTATTTGATTGATTGCTTAATCCAATTTATTTGTGAACAATGGGTTTCAGACATAAGGAAAGAAAGGTGTGCAGAGGTACATTTGTATAATTCCATCTAAGCAGGACTTTTTAAAGCCAGTCCTGTTTTTATCTGTAATTTTCCTTAATTCACTGAAATCAGGAGAAATCTAGTAAAATCATCCGGGTTCAGTGGCACTGATTTGAAATCAGTGTGTGACTAATGATTTTATTTAAATTTGTTGGAAATCTGGCTGAATTCAGCTGATTGAAGAAGATTTAAGATAAAAAAAACAAGACAGTCTCAAATTTGTTTTGGGGAAATTAGCTACTAATTGCAAGCTACGCTCTTAATATGAAACATGGCACTCGTAAGGCTTCTGGGGAGGATTAATATTATCAAGATGAACACCTTACCAAAAGACTTATACCTCTTCCTCCCAGACATTAGTTTGTGATTTCATTTGGGCTGGGAGGACACCCACATTAATACATAGAGAACATACAAACCACAGAAAAGGCCATGATGAGGAATCAAACTCATGACCCCAGCATTGCAAAGCAGATGTGCTAACCACTAAGTAATTGATCTTCCATGCTCTGTAGCTCCCTCCCTATCTCCTTCCTTGGCTCACCAGGCTGCCCCACATCCCACAGCTGGTCCTACCCTCCAATGCTGGGCTTGGTTGAGGAAACTAAAATACATTTCTTCCACATTGTCCCCTCTCACCACACTGACCTAAAATCCAAACTTCCCACTAGGACTACAGCCAGGGGGTTTTCCAACTGTGGCTAGCTGAGAAGTCAGACACAGTGGCTTAGTGGTTAGCACCTCTGCCTCACAGTACTGGGGTCATGAGTTCAATTCTCACTCATGTCCTTATCTCAGTAGAGTTTTTTTATGTTGTCTACATTTGCATGGGTTTCCTCCCACACTCCAAAAACATACTAGTGGGTTGATTTGCTGCTATTAATTTGACTTTAGTCTTTCTCAGTCTGTGTACATAAGGGAATTTAGACTGTAAGCGTCAAAGAGCAGGGATTGATGTGACTGAGTTCTTTGTACAGCGCTGCGGAATTAATGGCGCTATAAAAATAGCTGGCGATGATGGTTGATATTATTTAGAAACCTTTTGTTTCTCCTTTAAAAACTAACTGGACACATTCTTTACTCCTATGCCGGCCTATAGCCCAATGTCACAGCGTGTAGCCACGGCTCAAAGTCTCCGCAGTGCGCTGTTTTGTAGCGTTGCCTCGGGTCTAAAGACCGCCCACAGCGAGTGCCCACGTTTGGAGGAATAGCTAAAATTCTTGATTATTTGTGGACAATGAATATCAGATGTGAGACACAAAGAAGTAGTGGGTATTTTATTGTTTTTTAGTCCAGTCCTGTTTTTTTCTGGCTATTTTCAAGAATTCACTGAGATCAGGCGAAATCATCCAGATCCAGTGGAACTGATTTGAAATCAATCTCACTGAATTTGGGTGATTTCAGTTGATTTTCCCTGATTTCAGTGAATTGAAGAAATTTGAAGAAAAAACCAGGACGGGTTTTTGGTTCATATTTCCAGTCTTATTTGATTGAATGCAAAAGCCCAATTATTTGGGAACAATGGATTTCAGACATAAGGAAAAGAAGGTGTACAGAGGTATATTTGTATAATTCCATCAAAGCAGGAATTATTAAAGCCAGTCCTGTTTATATTTGTAATTTGTCTGAAATCACTGAAATCAGGAGAAATCTAGTTAAATCACCCGGGTTCAGTGGCACTGATTTGAAATCAGTGGGTGACAGTAATGATTTTACTTCAATTTGTCAGAAATCTGGGTGAATTCAGTGGATTGAAGAAGATTTAACATAAAAAAAAACAGGACAGGCTCAAACTTGTTTATGGTGAATTTTATTCCACTAATCTCCAAGTTTCGTTCTTAATAGAGGACATGGTGTTCCTAAGGTTTCTGGGGAGGATTAATATTATCAAGATGAACACCCTACCAAAAGTCCTATACTTCTTCCTATTTACATCCCTCGCAGAAATTAGCTTATGATTCATTCGGGCTGAAAGGAAACCCACACAGAGGGAGACCATACAAACTCCACACAGATAAGACCGTGGTTGGGAATCAAACTCATGACCCCAGTGCTGTGAGGCAGAAGTGCTAACCACTGAGCCACCATGCTGCTATACTTTGAAGGACCCTCTCTATCTTCTCCTTGTCTCAACAAGCTGCCCCACATCCCACGGTTGGCCCTATCCTCCAATGCTGGGCTAGGTTAAAGACACTAAAATACATTTCTTCCACATAATCCACTGTCAGCACTCTGACCCTCAATCCAAACTTCCCACCAGGACTACAGTGTTTTCCAACTATAGTTAGATGGGGAGTTGGTCTGGTGTGGTCACTTGGTTGAATATGGTAGGATACTCCTTCCCTGACTTGCAGGAGTGGCTGAATCTCTCCTTTCCTGAACTCTGGCTATATTTGTAAGCCAGACACTACATCTAATATAAGACCATTCTTTCAGGGGCAGGGAGGAAACTGACCGTCTCTGAGGATCTTTGTTACACATCTCAGGAGCCCAGCCACACAATCTCCACTATCTACAAAATATTAATTGTAAACTTGTATGGTTCATTACCGAGCTAAGCAAAATCATGGGATGGGGAGTTGGGGAGGTCAGAAACCGATAACATTTGGCCAAAAATATTCCAATTCACCGTTCCCCCAGTCTCTCTGTGGTTGAAACGCAGTTGAAGACCCTCTCCAGATGGTACAGGTGCCCCTCCGGACTGTGCAAGGTCCTGATGAAGATGCAGATCGGTCACAGGGTCTACATTGCACTTCTGGTGGAGTTGCCCAAGTTTTGCCCCCTTTTGGCTCAAAGTCAGAGGGTTCACCATGAAGATGAGAGGTGGCCAGTACCAGATGGGCCAAATTGTTGGCTGTTATCCTCATTTCCCAGTATAAAACTCCATACTTAGGCATGTTTTACTGTACATTGATGTAAGTCTTGTACCCATTATATATCTGTATAGTCCTCAATAAAGAAAGATTAAACCAAAAATAAAAATAGGACGTTTTAATGTCTTTATTTCGGTGGATTGTATAACCCATTATATTATATTCTCAATTATTTTTGAACAACAGGGTTCACACATGAAGAACAGGACGGCTGCAGAAGTGTAGCTCTATATGTCCATCTAAGCACAGCCTGATTTGGGGGATTAGCCCCAGTCCTGTTTATATCTGTCTTTTTCCTTAATTCACTGAAATCAGGTCCAATCCCATAAAATCACCCGCATTGGGTGGAATCATTTTGAGATCAATTGATTGGTTGCGATTTCTGATCGTTTTCACCGATTCTGGGCGGTTTCAGTTGATTTAATCTGATTTCCATGAACTGGAGAAAATGTAAACTAAACGTTCCAGGTTTTATAATCCTCACTTTCCAGTATTAACTTATAACGCCGCTACTTTATGTTACTTCTGTGTAAACAATTCATTTGAAACATAAAGGACAAAGTGCAGTTTTTCTTGAAAATCCCCGTCCTGCACCTCCTCACACTCACCGAAATTAGATGCAATCACCATAAAGCACCCAAATTCAAAGAACTTGATAAGAGCTCAATAGATGACAGTAAAACGAGGGTATGATTCATCCCAAATCATTCACACTGAATCCAGGTGATTTAAGTTGATTTTGGTGTCTCGGAACAAATGCAGCTTTATTGTTTTTCTAATTTATCACTCTTTATGTTTAAATTAATTGGATATTTTACTCCCGGAATCAACCAGATTCAGTTGAATTGATTTGAGATTAAGGATTAATAGATGGCATTAGTGATAGATGGTATTTCTCCAATAGGAGATAACACAGAGCTAGACCCATCTTAGATGATCTGATATATAAAGTTTACAGTATGAGTAGCATAAGCTATAACAAATAGACAATGTTACCTTCAAAATAAGTGTTAATAGATTTGGTGGACTTATATACAACATTTACAAATTAATCAGTATAGTATAGTTTAGTATAAGAGAACGGGTTTTGAAATTCTTCTTACATGAGCGATATTCTAAAATAAAATTGGATGTATTTTAAACATAGCTTTGGTAGAATGACAATATGATTTTCACTACATCCTATTAAAGGTCCTTTAATCATGATATAAATGGACATTTCTGTTCCTGAAGAAAGTTTTTGTTCCCCTGGGTATCTTTCCTGAACAATTTTATAGCACTTCTCTATTCTCTCCCGATCAGTGGTCACAATGGAAATTTAGACGTTGCGGAATGGAAAATGTAAGTGAATAGAATTTGACAGTTTTACAATGATGGCAGTAGGAGAAGCGGCGGTATGACATACCCCGTATACCAGCTCACTCCCAGCACTGATAACACCACATTCTTCTATGTGATTACATAAATTAAGGCATTACAGTTTTACAAATAATGAATTATGATGGTATAGAAAGATATTTTAATCATTTATTTTTCTAGCCAAGTTTAATATGACACGGAGTATGACCTACTGGTTTCAGATCTCATAATACAGAGAACCTATTAGTGTGGTTGCATGTCTATCACCTATCCAGGATTACATACAGGGGAAAACCTGATGATTTTGTATCTGACTTACATACAAAATACTTTTATTGTTAAGAGGGGCAGTGCTGGGATATGGAAAACAATACTTTAAATCCCTCACAGGAACACATGACTAGAGAGCAAACAGGAAATGTCATCTATAGTTCCATGGAAGGGTTCTCTACAGTCAGAGCAGGGAATGTGATACCGGAGGAGGTATTCTTGGCAGTAACAGCACATGAAATCAAGGGAGGGTCAAGTATTACGGAAACAGGATGAACAGGGGTACATGGGGTCGTATTGGCAGATGGTAATGTGTCACATTATATGTATCCTTCAAGACATTCTGTAGACAAGGTTCTTGAGTAAACAATTTGTTATATTTCGGCTTCACCCAGTACATAGATATTATATCAAAGAATTGTACAACACACACAAGTTTGACATTTATTTGAAAACACCATAAAAACTCTCAAACTGACCATTATAAAAATCACTTATAGAATAAAGGTGAGTTTATACAATTTTTTTTGTCAACCTCTATGTTAGGTGAGCAGAGGCTAGACACTAAGGGGTAGATTTACTAAACCTTTGAAATAGTAAAAGTGGGAGTGTTGCCCATAGCAACCAATTTATATATATCTGAGACTCCCTGCAACCCTCTCCTGATCCCGGCAGGGTGATATACTGTATATATAAGGAACCAATACAGATTTGGCTGTATTTTGGAATAGTCATAAAATACCCGTATTTCAGACAATGGCTTACCTGGAAGAGAGAACACATGGAAATCAGTTACAAAGGGACAGGGGACATGTTTAATTTCATGCACAAATAAAACATATTTTCAGGTAATGTAAAATATAAATATTTGCATTGTTATAGGTCAAACTAGGGCAGATTGACAAACAGCGTTGAATTCCTGAGCGTACAGCACCCACTAGCGGGCAGTATGATGAACTGCAGGTCAATGAGCTGCTGTTGGTTAGCATATAATTGTAGATGGGGATGATGAGAGTAGCAGTAATACGAGTCAGGAAGCTTTTGTTGTCCGTGTCCGATTAGCAGCCACTGGTGTCTGTGGGACAATAGGCCAATCTGTGTCCATGACGGTCCTGTATACTAGACGTTCATATTAATGCCCAAGTCTGGTCAACCCAATGTCCTCAGGGTGGTGGCATCGCAGGGGGCTCTTCTTCATCAGAGTCAAACTCAACAGTTTCATCCTTAACCCACTTCCCTGTGCCATCCGGGATCCAGCCGGAGCTGCAGAGAAAGAGAACGACGGGTGAACACGTCACAGAAAAGGTAACAATTCATATAGACAAGGTGTGAACCTGTAACAACTCCTCCCCCCACCACATAAATGAGGTGGAAGCTTCTGGACTGCACCACTTCACTGTCTCAGAGGGGGAGGTTGAGGGCTGGAAATTCAATCTCAACCCTTTACATAGAGTGGGACCAGTCTTACACAATACCGCCTATTATTTCACCTCCACAGTCCTCTTACTGTATCATTCACCTCTATAACAAAGGTGATATATAGACGATCACAGGGCTCCCCAGAAGGCTGAATGGTACTGGTCAATGGTAAAACATTTCCCACGTTCAGGGCTGTCTCATTACCTCAGGAACACTCTAAACCTGGACAGCCTTTTTCTCTGACCTGGTCCCTCCTACACAGGCTGCCACTCTCTCTTGTATACAAGGGGCGCACAGTCCAGGGTCTCTTACCATCTCATGCTGCTGCTCCTTCATCCTCTCAAACCAGTCCCCCACCCCCACATACATTGTACCTAGCATTCATTCATCAAGGTGTTTAGCAGAGCTCCTCACAGTGACTGTATGAAGAAACCCTGGACGATCATGACCGTGTATGATAATATCACCAAACTGCAGTAACAATTTTCTTTCTGGTTTGCAGGTTTACGGATAAAACAACCCATTACCTGCACCAATTTATTATCTCGCAGAGACATCAATTATAGGAGAGGATTCTGGTCTTCCCTGATTACGTTTTACACTGCAATACAGGCTGCATTATTAAACTAAACCATATGCCTTGTGGGTGGAGCTTACTTATTGAGTACATACAGACAGAATGACCGGAAGAATGAAAGTGTTGTATCAATTTTGCCAAGAACAACACTGGCCGTTTCTTGCCGACCATTGATTCTAAGTTGGGCGTTACCCACCTCTTCAGTAACAAGTACTGTTGCATTTCCCGCCTTCTTTCTGGGTCATCACTGAGATCTTCCTCCTTCTCTGAGCTCTTCCGAGTCTTCTTACGTCCGCTGCTTTTCCTCACCTGAGACTGTTTGCAGATACCTGGGCAGGGAAAAGTTTTAGGATAAGTTCACGATTGCTGACTGCTGGTACATTCAATGTGCTCAATACATACGCATGACCTATAGAACATTAATGATAAATACTTATTATTCCGTTGCTATGCAAACATCTACCATTCCTACTGTTGAGGTAGAAGGATCTTAGGTGTTTGGGAAAGTGAAGGGGACCTGTAGTTGGTGACCACATATTCTATTTCATTGGTCTACTTGAACATGACTAAACAAGACCAAACATGATTAGTATTGTCCAGGGCCTTAAGGATAAACATAAAAGTTGGTTCTTATATTTCTTTAAAAACACACCCGATATTGTTGGCCTCAGATCATTTTATGGGCAGCAACGTTTCACCACCCAAAAGACCGATGGATAGTGTGGTCTTATTATCTACATTATCACAACACTGTAGGGCACGGTCTAGTTAGATTTGATCTAAACCAATTAAAGTTGGATCACATTGGCAAATAAAAATTTTGGTATTAATCATTGAGCTCAGCAGCTCTTTTCCTCCTGGGGATTTACTGTAACAAGAGACAGGTTGTGTGATACATTCTGGGGCCCTCCAGTCTCCTCTACCCTGGTGTCGGACATCTACAAAGCCAAGGGTGGTCATTAAACGATCAGGGCGATAGGTGTGGAAAACTTTTGGCAATCCTATCTACGGAGAGGCATGGAACTCAATCCATGATACCAAAGTGACGGGTCTCCCGAAAAAACAGCTAGTAAATTTTGTCATCTGTATTCCTCCTTCCAATGAATACACGGAGTTGGAGACCAGGGGGTAAATCTACAGTCAGGGTTCTTACAGTAGAAAAGATTACTGAGGCAATCACCTCCTTTCCCAATGGTAGGCTAAGGGCACCAATGGCTTCCCCCATCAAGTGTTACAAAGTACTGTACAGGTAGAGATCATTGACCTGCAGCTCGATGTTAAATTTAATGATGACAGAGACAGAGGTAATTTTTTATCAAGTACTCTCCCTCTGTAACGCACATGCTCATGTTATGGCTGCACGGCCCAATTTCTTGTAGTTAGGCTGGCCATAGATACACATAAACCCCTCCGCTGCCAGAGTGTTGGGAACAGGCGCGGCAGGAGAGCTCAGCCTAGGTGGCATCGCCAGAGTTGGCCACAACTAACAGCCCTAGAGGAAAGAGCCCGGACTGTGTGCCCCTTGTGTGCAAGAGAGAGACATACAAGACTGAGTGGCAGCCTGTGTAGGAGAGACCAGGTCAGAGAGAACGGCTGTCCAGGTTTATAGCGAGACAGCCCTGAACGTGGGAAATGTTTTACCAGTGTCCAGTAGTATCCAGCCATGTAGTAGTGTAATAGTAGCCATGGAGGAGTGGGGAGATCAGAGGGGGACAGACAGAGGAGACCTGGAGGAGAGGGGAGATCAGGGGGGACAGACAAAGTAGACCTGGAGGAGAGGGGAGATCAGGAGGACAGACAGAATAGACCTGGAGGAATGGGGGTAGATCAAAGGGGACAGACAGAGGAGCCCTGGAGGAGAGGGGAGATCAGGGGGTACAGACAGAGTAGCCATGGAGGAGAGGGGAGATCAGAGGGGGACAAACAGACTAGACCTGGAGGAGAGGGGCGATCAGGGGGTACAGAGTAGACCTGCAGGAGGGGGGCGATCAGGGGGACAGACAGAGTAGACCTGGTGGAGAGGGGCGATCAGGGGGGACAGACAGAGTAGACCTGGAGGAGAGGGGAGATCAGGGGGGACAGGCAGAGTAGACCTTGAGGAGAGGGGAGATCAGGGGGGACAGACAGAGTAGACCTGGAGGAGAGGGGAGATCAGAGGGGGGCAGAAACAGTAGCCCTGGAGGAGAGGGGAGATCAGAGGGGGGCAGAAACAGTAGACCTGGAGGAGAGGGGAGATCAGGGGGTACAGACAGAGTAGCCCTGGAGGAGAGGGGAGATCAGAGGGGGACAGAGTAGCCATGGAGGAGAGGGGAGATAAAGGGGGACAGAGAGCAGACCTGGAGGAGAGGAGAGATCAGAGGGGACAGACAGAGCAGACCTGGAAGAGAGAAGAGATCAGGGGGGACAGACAAAGTAGACCTGGAGGAGAGGGGAGATCAGGGGGGACAGGCAGAGTAGACCTGGAGGAGGGGGGAGATCAGGGAGGACTGACAGAGTAGACCTGGAGGAGAGGGGAGATCATGGGGGACAGAGTAGACCTGGAGGAGAGGGGCGATCAGAGGGACAGACAGAGTAGACCTGGAGGAGAGGGGCGATCAGGGGGACAGACAGAGTAGACCTGGAGGAGAGGGGCGATCAGAGGGACAGACAGAGTAGACCTGGAGGAGAGGGGCGATCAGGGGGACAGACAGAGTAGCCATGGAGGAGTGGGGAGATCAGAGGGGGACAGACAGAGTAGACCTGGAGGAGAGGGGAGATCAGGGGGTACAGACAGAGTAGCCCTGGAGGAGAGGGGAGATCAGAGGGGGGCAGAAACAGTAGCCCTGGAAGAGAGGGGAGATCAGAGGGGGACAGAGAGCAGACCTGGAGGAGAGGGGAGATCAGGGGGGACAGACAGAGCAGACCTGGAAGAGAGGAGAGATCAGGGGGGACAGACAAAGTAGACCTGGAGGAGAGGGGAGATCAGGGGGGACAGGCAGAGCAAACCTGGAAGAGAGGAGAGATCAGGGGGGACAGACAAAGTAGACCTGGAGGAGAGGGGAGATCAGGGGGGACAGGCAGAGTAGACCTGGAGGAGAGGGGAGATCAGGGGGGACAGACAGAGTAGACCTGGAGGAGAGGGGAGATCAGGGGGGACAGAGTAGACCTGGAGGAGAGGGGAGATCATGGGGGACAGATAGAGTAGACCTGGAGGAGAGGGGAGATCAGGGGGTACAGACAGAGTAGCCCTGGAGGAGAGGGGAGATCAGAGGGGGGCAGAAACAGTAGCCCTGGAAGAGAGGGGAGATCAGAGGGGGACAGAGTAGCCATGGAGGAGAGGGGAGATAAAGGGGGACAGAGAGCAGACCTGGAGGAGACGGGAGATCAGGGGGGACAGACAGAGTAGACCTGGAGGAGAGGGGAGATCATGGGGGACAGAGTAGACCTGGAGGAGAGGGGAGATCATGGGGGACAGATAGAGTAGACCTGGAGGAGACGGGAGATCAGGGGGGACAGGCAGAGTAGACTTGGAGGAGAGGGGAGATCAGGGGGGACAGACAGAGTAGACCTGGAGGAAAGGGGAGATCAGGGGGGACAGACAGAGCAGACCTGGAGGAGAGGGGAGATCAGGGGACAGACAGAGTAGACCTGGAGAAAAGGGGAGAACAGGGGGAAAGACAGAGCAGACCTGGAGGAGAGGGGAGATCATGGGGGACAGATAGAGTAGACCTGGAGGAGACGGGAGATCAGGGGGGACAGGCAGAGTAGACTTGGAGGAGAGGGGAGATCAGGGGGGACAGACAGAGTAGACCTGGAGGAAAGGGGAGATCAGGGGGGACAGACAGAGCAGACCTGGAGGAGAGGGGAGATCAGGGGACAGACAGAGTAGACCTGGAGGAAAGGGGAGAACAGGGGGACAGACAGAGCAGACCTGGAGGAGAGGGGAGATCAGGGGGACAGATGATTGACTCACAGGTTATATGTTTCTTTCCAGACCGGTGCACAATCAGCATATCAATAGTGTCAAAGACAGGTCCGTGATGACACACGGTACAGGCGTACCCAACAAAAAACACACATCACCATCACTCTGAACAACGAGTTTAGTCACATCATTTTACAGAATATTAAAGACACAACCCCGAGTGATGATTTAGATTCTTGCACTATTATCAGTGCAGACCTTGAATATTTAAAAACTGCACGTTGGCTGTAGTACCAGTTATAAACATAATCAAACCTTCTAAAAAGGAAAAGTGCTATGGAAACCCATAGCAACCAATAACATTCTAGTTATCTTCTAGAACAGGGGTGTCCAACCTTTTAGCTTCCCTGGGCCACATTGGAAGATGACGAGTTGGTTTGGGCCGCACATAAAATACACTAACACTAACGATAGCTGATCATCGAAAAAAAACATAGAAAACATAGTTAACATATTAAACTTACTTGGAAATGAAGTTAGTAAGAGTTAGGAAACCTGTTGCAGAATCATGATTAAAGCAGTAGTCCCATTACCAGCTACAATTTAACTTACCTGCATCTGCCCCTTAGTGGGGTTCGGGGAATTAAATGCCCAAAAACTTTTTTTCCTCTCTTTCTGCACCCAATCGATATAGGTAGCATCAGGAGGACTAATAGAAATCTACAGAGATTTAAAGATAGGGTGGCGGGAAAAATGGCTCATGGAGTAGCCTCCGATGAGGGTAACAGTGGGTGATATTTTCACCCTACTCAGCACTGCACATTTAAAATGGTTTAAAATATTAAAAATACAATCATCTCTTAATATTTATATTAGATACATACAGAGAACACAGCGGGTTCATAACTGCATGGTGCAGAAAGTCCAAATTCAGAGTAACAACAATAAGATACTGGATATTCTTTCACTGATGCTGATAGTTCACGCGGGTGACTCCTCTGTGCTGCGCTACGCAATGGATGTCGGGTGTGATGACGTCATTCACTGCGAGCGCCACACGGAGGAGGAGACCAGGGAGGGAGCCGGAGAGCCAGCTGACGTGACCGCAAGGTAAGTATTTTCTTTCTTTTTTTTTGCAGGATTTTTTTTTTTCAGCACTGCCCCCTTGCCACAACCAAAACCCCTGCTGGGCCACATTTACAGGCATGCTGGACAACCATGTTCTAGAACATGTTCTAGAACATGATAGATAGAATCTGATAGGTTGATATGGCCAACGCTTCCACTTTTCCTTTTTAGAAGGTCTAACACATCTACCCCTAAGTCTTGTCTACACAAACGTTTATATATGGAACAACAATAATACAGTGTTGATTGTTTCTGTCACTGTTCTGCTGAGTGATAGGCAGCAGCCTCAGACAGGGAAAAGAAGCTGTTGCGAGGTCCAATGGTGGAAATATCGTTTTTTTCCCCCTTCTCATTACAGTAATCAGAGGATAATCCAGCTGATGTATTTTTGACATAGGATAAAAATACCCCTTGAATCAATATATTATTATATTCTAATATTTTGAACTATTTTTCAACACTTGTCAGTTTTGAATGGCTCATTCAGGGACATCCATTTTAAAATAAATAAATAAATGGGTGTGTTCGTGGGAGGGTCAGCAGCAGGTACACCCCCAATAAACCGCTATACTAATCTTTTCTATTTTGCAAAGGTCATTCAGTAAAATCTATATTTAAAAAAGGGCGTTTCGTGAGGGTTTTTTCTGGGCATTTTTGACGTTCAGTGACCGCATGTAGAACGTTGCAGTGGCTGCAAACAAAAAATATATAATCTGCCATGTCGCAAACTGATTGGATAAATTAAACAACAAAAATGTAATGTTAGGTGCAAGAGATAAAAATGTTGAAATGCTACGCACACCCTAAATTTGATGTTACACAGCAAGCATTATGGATAGTGAAGAGGCAGTAATAATCAGATGCCTTTACATGGACAAGGTATCAGTAGAAATTTAGACATGTAGATACCCAATTGTAAATAGCTACCTAATTTGCTGTGCTTATATAAACAAATGAGGATTCTGAGAGACGAAGGTGGCCTGTAGTCATACTAAAAGCCTTCAAAGACTACGCACACAATACATTTTTTGATGGACAGAGCATTCATCGGTTGCCAAGAGCAGGGCTTTACTTACCGTGTTTTTCTTATATGCTCTGTTGTAATGCTGCCCTTCTCAATCAAACCAAGGAAGGGAGGGCTAAACAATCATTGCCTCGGTGGAAACTTCATCCAACCCCGAGGTAAAGGGGACCACTCAAGACTAGCAGCAGCAGTGGTCCGCAAGATCCATGTATATAAATATGGAATGTATATAAATAATATTTATATGTTCTGCTAGTGACGTGTAAGACACATGTAAAAGAGACAGTTCAAATAAGCCCATAGTCGCCCTTCCCACATATGTAAGTATGCATAATACTCACATTGATGCAGATTTGGTTGCCCAAAACATGTCTTGACAGCGCAATAGAAAGTCCACACTCTGAGAAATTCCACTGTTTGGTTTTGCTAGCTGTTAGTGGACTCACATCGTTCTCTCCGTCACCATTTTTGTTTAAATAAAAACTGACCTTTTGCCAAATTTACATTAGTGACAGTGTGGTTATTTATTCAATTACAGTAACAGTCTGAACATGCAAAAAAGGTTTGGGTGCAATGAAAGGCAGATAACTCTATGCAGTTTATTATTTTTTTTAAATTGAATCGGAGAAAGCAAATGCAATAATGGCAAAGTTACAAAATCCTTCATTAAGACAGCTCGCTGCAGACTTTGGCCAAATCTGGTGAAAATTGAGAAGGGATCATTAGAGAACAGACTGGAAATGAATGTTAATGCTATAAATAGTGATATAGACGCAAAACAGCTCAAAACTACATTATTTATGCTATTTTTCACAATTTTTAATTAAATCCAGATCCAAAACCTTTCGTGTTTTTTTTGCCAAGACCGGTAACAAAGCTGAAACACGAACGCGGTCTAGTCCCGACGCCAATTTCGAAACCAAAACAAGAGGGTCAGCGCACATCTCTAGCTTGTGGAAATATAATGATTGAATGGTTTTTTTTTTTGTGTTTTTTAATTATACTCATGTGTGGGTTAATCAATACACGTGTGGGCTGTGTTTAAAAAGCAGTGAGACACAGATCTTCCACACTCTATGCAGGCTTTTTTCAATGTGGTATAGCCAATTATTTCCTTTGAAGTCGTTTGTATACGATGAAACGCGTAAGGTGTCTGTTTAAAGTCTGACCTCTTGGACATGAAACCATTTATTTTAGAGCTGCATATTTGGCTTAAATTAGTCTCTCCAGTAAAAATATTTCAACAAGCCGGATTGATCAGGGCGGTCAAGAAATATACCAGCACCTGGTATAATGAATAAAGACCTCCTGTTATTCTCTGGACCATGCACCATAATTTATCCCATGGGATATTCAAAGCAGAAATGCAACAAAAGTGACTGAAGATAACTGTATGTATCTCCTGTTTGCTAATCCGCATCGACTTGTCAGCTGGTTGAGCGAGTGTGTCTATGTGAGATCCACAACAGGAAACCAGAACTCTTAAAAGATAAGTGCACTGGTCTCTTTTTTTGTAGATATATTGAACATTTCAATACATCAAAATAGCATATACTGCTGCGGACAAACAAGAGATGAATCGGTCTGTTTATTACATGTACCGGCACAATGTTACTTCAGCCGAGTGACATCATTACCCGCTCGACTGCGGTTCAGGAGTCATTGGATTCACGGGACAAGCGAAGAGACATCATAACACTGTCCTTGGTCCTTTTTCATAACGTTTATTAGCTCTACATTTGAGAATCTATCATATTGTAGACGTACTATAGTATTTCCCTTTTATGGCCGTTGTTTCATTACGCTACAAGTTTAATCATTGCAGTTACGATATGAGATATTGTCATCTATTTAAATGGTTTGGCCAGTGCTTAAAACACTCCGTGCTTCAGGTTTGTTTGTACTCTTTTCAAGGCTGACAACTCTAAAAGGAATGTCAAGGTAGATCACAAGGTAGATCACAGAGCAGGTGCACGAGGCGAAGGGTAACAGGGTCTCACAGAAGAGTTGGATGTTGTCCTCTCATAGGAGGGATTTCAGGTAGAATTTTCTCCTATTTACCGTCTTTTTAACTCTATTATCCTCTTTTTTCCTGGTAAACCCAATACTTTTTTTGAAAGACAAAAAAAACTCACTTAGCTCCTTCATATCTTAAAGATGTAATGAAGAAATAAAATAGCTGGTTAATTTTTTCACTGATTGGCTTGTAAAATAAGTACATAAAGAAGATAAGACATTTGCTCATTCAACTTCAATGAAAACTAGGAATATTAATTTCCTTATGAATTGTAATACCACATATGTGGTTTATTTGAGTATGCTTGTGGCAAAACATATGTAGGGAAAACTAAAAGCGCTTTAAAGGTGCCAATATTTGAACATATACAAAATATTCTACATAGGGTAGACAATCATATAATTATATAAATTGATCCCAAAGGGTAATTTGTCATTATAATAACAGTAGATGAGAGAGGGCTTAAAGTCATTTTATTTTTAATTATTATTTTCAATTTTCTTATTATTTTTATAATTATTCATTTTTATTTCTAATTTTATTTTTATTTTCAATTTTATATTTTTGTTTGGAATTGTCACATGTTCACATAGTGAAACATTGCATGATAGAAGGGAAACACTGTCTTCGAATGACAGTAGAAACATCTGTGCGTTGAGCCATAGAGAAATTTAGATCTTAATTACTGTTTAGTTATGTACCTGTAGAGATCTCTTAGTCTCAATGAAAAGAAATGTCAGTTTGGTGTGTAGTCTAATGGTTCACTGAATGTTGATTAGGTAATGTGATTAAAGGTTTCTGTCTTAGTAGAGGCAGAGAGTGTGGGCTTTATTGAAATAAAATTTAAATAAAAGAAAAGCATTGATTTTGATTAACAGTTGAAATATTTGTCCGTTGACCTTCAGAGAGATATAAGACACCAAGTACTGTCTAATGAATGTGCCTCTAGAGATTTCTTAGAAATCTCACTTTGGGGTTTAATCTAATTAACTCGCTGAATGCGGGTGAGGATAACTGCGGTTAAAGATTTACATGTGAGTACCACTGCATTTTGTTTTAAAATCGTGAAAATGTATTCAATTAAATAAACAAACTGAGACGTCTAAGAATCCCTTTTGTTCTAAAAAAACCCAAAAAACTAATAACTAACTGTTAAATGATGAAGAATTCCATAAACAGCAGTTAAGATATTGTCTAAATATGGAATATTCATGGTTACAATGTAGAAATGCTCCATTATAGAAGTGACACTGCTGTAGTCTATTAAAATGTGACTTATGTAAAAGCCGATGGCACTGTGTGGCTAATGAATGAGGTCATATACACACGTTAGAGAAATCAGACTGCCAGAATAGATGATGGTTGTTAAAAGATTCACGGCAACAAGAAAATAAGATTGTAAAAAGGGGGATTCCTATTGACTATGTAAAAATAGGAGAGCTGATACAGCGATGAATTCCTTTCGTTATAAACCATAGTCATACTATGAAGAGCTTTACTTTTATGCATTTTATGACTTTTAGATAGTTTTAAATAGTGCAAAAGTGGAAGCTGCTCAAATCAATTTATAGGCCATAACAGGTGCTTGAAAGGGTGGGGTTATCCTGCAAGGAACATACACACAACATTTTTTCCCCCAGCACACTGCTATAGCCAGCAACAGATCTGCCATTTCTACTGTAGATAAAAATGCAAAAGTCTTTGTTGCACACATTTGCAAATGTATGTTTAAGCCATCCTGCCAAGGCGCTTTTGCTAATAGGATGGTCCTACTCTAAACAATGAGAGTCCCATATATTTGGGCCATACATATGTGTTTTTAAATTGAGAGCCAACTTACCAAAGAGGTACCCCAGAAGCCTCCAAACAGCAATTCAGTGCCAGTACCCCCTCTCAGCTACTGACACCAACATGCCTCTCAGACAAATACAAAAGTGGAAGCTGCTCAAATCAATTTATAGGCCATAACAGGTGCTTGAAAGGGTGGGGTTATCCTGCAAGGAACATACACACAACATTTTTTCCCCCAGCACACTGCTATAGCCAGCAACAGATCTGCCATTTTTACTGTAGATAAAAATGCAAAAGTCTTTGTTGCACACATTTGCAAATGTATGTTTAAGCCATCCTGCCACGCCAAGGCGCTTTTGCTAATAGGATGGTCCTACTCTAAACAATGAGAGTCCCATATATTTGGGCCATACATATGTGTTTTTAAATTGAGAGCCAAAAAGCGCCTTGGCGTGGCAGGATGGCTTAAACATACATTTGCAAATGTGTGCAACAAAGACTTTTGCATTTTTATCTACAGTAGAAATGGCAGATCTGTTGCTGGCTATAGCAGTGTGCTGGGGGAAAAAATGTTGTGTGTATGTTCCTTGCAGGATAACCCCACCCTTTCAAGCACCTGTTATGGCCTATAAATTGATTTGAGCAGCTTCCACTTTTGTATTTGTCTGAGAGGCATGTTGGTGTCAGTAGCTGAGAGGGGGTACTGGCACTGAATTGCTGTTTGGAGGCTTCTGGGGTACCTCTTTGGTAAGTTGGCTCTCAATTTAAAAACACATATGTATGGCCCAAATATATGGGACTCTCATTGTTTAGAGTAGGACCATCCTATTAGCAAAAGCGCCTTGGCGTGGCAGGATGGCTTAAACATACATTTGCAAATGTGTGCAACAAAGACTTTTGCATTTTTATCTACAGTAGAAATGGCAGATCTGTTGCTGGCTATAGCAGTGTGCTGGGGGAAAAAATGTTGAGTTTTAAATAGTGGTCAGGATACATAGTGCCTTACAAATGATCTACTAAAATGTGGGAATTGGAATAGTTTTTAAAAAATGATTTGTTATATCAGGAATGTTATTATAATTATAGTCCAATGTTTTTTGTATGAAACAGCCAATTAAGTATAGTGAAACTAATTAATGCGATCGTTTGTACACAATTGTACACATGTAGAAAAAATAAAATAAAAATGAAACTGCCGTATAAAAATGTTTGTTTTACCATGGATTCACCTCTTACGAAACGGGAAGAGGGATGTGGACCATGGTCATTGTATGAAAATCTGTTTTATGTCGGACGCTAAACTGAGATACCTGGAGGAAATTCAGTGTTATAGGCTTATGTCCTTTTGATATCTGGTATATGTGAAGTTTACAATTTTTAATAAAATCTGCTTTTAATGATAATACACCATAAAAGTGCCCCCATCTGTTTGATAATTTAGATCTGGGTGTTCCCGTGGAGATCGGGTGTATGAAGGGAAGGACGCGTGGAACACAATCTGCTTGGTCTGAACATTATAAGTGTGGTGACAAAAGCGAAGAGTAAAGGACTATTTCAAGGAATTATATTGGGATACCCAAGAGTGCGCACTGTGTATTCGGTATGTTTCATACATACATACACAGGCCTATTTTTTTATTTATATTAATATAATCAACTGACTTTACAATATTTAAAGTATCACAGCACATGTTTCATATTCAATTGCTTTTGTCATGAGCGAATTTTTTTCAACTTTCATTTATATATATGAAAACATGTCCCACACTCAAAAAATGAAAATGGTTTCTCACTTGTGATTTCTCTGGTGCGCAACAAGAGAGGATTTCTGTGTAAAACATTTCCCACACTCAGAACATGAAAACGGTTTCTCACCTGTGTGAGCTCTCTGATGTTCAACAAGAGAAAATTTCTCTGTAAAACATTTCCCACACTCAGAACATGTAAACGGTTCCTCACCTGTGTGCATCCTCATATGTTTTAAAAGCAATTTTTTTGTAAGCAAACCATTTCCCACACTCAGAGCATGGAAATGGTTTTTCACCTGTGTGAGTTCTCTCATGTTCAACAACATGTGATTTCCGTGTAAAACATTTCCCACACTCAGAACATGGAAACGGTTTCTCACCCGTGTGAGTTCTCCGATGTTCCACAAGATGTGATTTCACTGTAAAACATTTCCCACACACAGAACATGGAAACGGTTTCTCACCCGTGTGAGTTCTCCGATGTTCCACAAGATGTGATTTCCGTGAAAACAATTTTCCACATTCAGAACACGGATATGGTTTCACACTTGTCTGATGCATATCAAGAGATGACTTAACCCTAAAGCATTTCCCACCTTCAGGACAAAGAAATACGCTATCTGTATGAGCTATATTATGTGTAACAATATCTCTGTTATCAGGAGAACATTCCCCTCATGATTAGAGGGATCAGGTGATTTATCTGCTATGTGGAGTATTGGATGTATATTTAGGGCAGTGGGGTTTCCTCCTGGAGAATCTTGTGTGATGTTCTCTTCTATTTCACAATCTGTATATAAAATGAATTTTCCCTCTGAGATATTCTTGTGTTTGCATCCATCTGCTGGAAATAAAATAAAGGTATGGAAATAGACATTTTATTTTACATTGATTAACATATTATAATGCCCAACATTTTCATATTATGACAAAGTTGAAATGTACAGTTGTTAAATTTCAATTGGCAAAACAACTAGCACTTCATTACTAAATTACCAAGTCCAAGGCATAAACCAACTACATTGATGTGCAAATTGCATTTAGGTTGAATAATTCCAGTCAAAACCCTAGAACAGTAAGATCTGTCAACCAGTGACATTGTCCCACTAGACACTGATCTCACACATCAGCACTGGAGCCTCAAAAGTAGACCAGAAGTTGGTTAAATTAGCAGAACGTCGGGGGCGTGGCTTGGAAGCCATTGGAGTCGGACGCGTGGAGAGCTAGCTCCGGCTTTAGAGCTTTTAAATCCCCTCACTATCGGGTCACTGACTGCCCCATCGGACCACCCGGGCACTATTAGGGTCCCACTGTCCCCTGGCAATACTCCGAGCCCTCTGACACCTGTGGCCCTTGTGTTTCACCGGGCCCGTACACGCGGCCTACCTCTCCGCAGCGGGCCGCAGTTCCCGGGCTCCCAACCTTTTCACCTCTGGTTGCCGCCGGGTGAAGTCGCGAGGTTGCGCGGGTGCAGCCTCCTGCTGCTTCCGTGAGGGGAGAAGAGAGGTTCGCCCATCTGCCCTGCTGACCGCGGCCCCCGCTGGACGTCGTGGACCTCCCGTTGAGCATCCTGAGTGACAGGGAGACAGCGCTGCCTGCGCTCCATCGCGGGGAACCTCCGTTGAAACGGTTAGAACTCTGCCTACATTCCCCACAGGCAAGAAGGTCCTCAATGCTTATAAAGCAGAACATACTAGTGGGCCCCCTCCATCTAAGTGTCCTGACAAGCCCCACAAAGCAGGGTCTGCAAACTCCCCCACTTCAAAGGCTATACTGACTCTGCTCCCTAGATCACTTAGGGGTGAATTCAGCCTCTGTTGATGAAGTTGTTTTTTGCCTGCTCAGAAGTTCCTGCAACTGCCATCTAGTGGTAGCTCTGAAAAATACTACTATTTGTCTCTCAAGCTCATCCTGGTCTGGTGTCACAGCTCCACCTGGTGCTTGTTTCCAATACTACATTGCCCTGTAGTGATCATTCAATACAGCTTTCAGACAACCATATGTAAGCAGTTTCCAGTTCCTCTCAACCTGTAATGGCCACCTAGCCCACCTGGGTTGGCCCCCCGTTCATCTGTTAAATTTTCAATATTGACGAGTGGTTCACTAAAGAACCCGCATTCAACATGAATAGATCAGCGAGCAGAGGTCGCAGAGGTGCAACAAGAGAGATCACACAACATTTTTCACGTCAGGACAAAGCATCTCCTCCTCGTTCACCACAAGGAGCTCATAGCGCACGTGATTCTTCTAATACTACTACTCCTTCCACTAAGGCGGACTTTGCTGACTTACGTAATTTAATAGTGGATCGTACCAACGCCTTCTCCACTGATCTCCAAAAGGCCATTGGAGATCTTAAAGCAGAGATGGTTATAATCTCCAAAAGGACCTCAGTCCTCGAAAACAAGATGGAGTCATCTGTCAAATTTCAAAATGAGGCGTCTCATGACCTAGATTTCCTTTTAAAAGAAAACGACTTCTTCAGAGACAAGATAGAGGACATGGAGAACAGAGAACGCCGTAACAATCTGAGATTACGCAACATCCCTGAGTCAGTCGAGCCTAAAGACCTAGAAGAATTCGTGTGCAAATTCTTCGCCTCTTTGGATCCCACAGTCTCCAACCACCCAATGCAGATAGAGCGGGTGCATAGAGCCTTGAGACCTCGTCCGAAAGACACTGAGCCCCCCAGGGATGTGATTCTACGTCTTCTTTCCTTCAAGACCAAGGAACTTATATCTAACGCAGTTAGGAATTCCTCCTACACTCTCTTTGAGGGTTACCGTATCCAAGTGTTCCAGGATTTGGCCCCATCAACGATAGCCAAAAGGCGGGACCTCAGAGAGACCACACGAATCCTAAGAGAAAACGGTTACAAATATCGCTGGGGATTTCCTTTCCGCCTGATAATTGAAGTTGAAGGCCGTCAAGAGTCAATTCGTACCCCAAAAGAAGGGAAGGACTTGATCCATAGGCTTAACCTCTTTTGTCTTGACAGGATGGCGGAGGGTGATTCTCAGAGTTCATCAGGACGACAACCCCCATGATCTGTGTAACTGTACATTCCATTCAGGAGGTTCTAAATGTCCTTAATTTTTTCGTTGCCTTTTCCCTTTTTTTTTTTTCTCTCTAATGTTTACATTTTTACCTTGCTCTGTTTACAAAGTGTTTAATTGTTGATTTCCTCATGTTGATTTTCTCGACTTCACCATTTTCAGATGCAACTGTTCCTGGTTGCCAGTTTCGTTGATATTTATTTGCATTGTTTTATATACGGATGGACGGGGGACTCTTTCTGTCCTCCTAGCCGCGCACCCGCATTCATTGGGATTTATATATTTATTATATTAAGGTTCAAAAGTCTTTAGCATTCCCACACTCTGTGCCACGACAAACTATTGTATAGGCGCACCTCTCTTTTCTTTGGTTCTTAGGCACTGACCCAGTAGGTCTCCCCTCTTCCAGTGAGGTCTGATCCTACGCCTTTTCCCCTTTACAATACACCCTCTCATTCTCCCCTTCTTTATCTTTCCTATCTTTTCTGCCCTAACCTTTTTTTTCCCCCCCCACTTTTAACTTCTCTGCATCACCGGCCGATAGCTTGCATACCTGTACCTGGTGTTTTTCCTCAGAACATTGGACATGTCTTTGACAACTCTCTCTCTTAATGTGAAAGGGCTGAATACCCCACAAAAACGGTCTATGTTATTTCATACAGCACATAAACTTAATGGAGATGTAATTTTTTTGCAGGAAACTCATTTTAAAGCTGGTGGCCATCCCTCCTTGTCCTCAAGAAGATACTCCACGGCCTACTACTCCTCTCATCCCTCAAAGAAAAATGGAGTCGCCATTCTTCTCCGTAATTCGGTTCCCTTTGTTACGTCAACAGTCAAGGATGATCCCGAAGGCCGGTTTCTCATTCTGACGGGAAAGATTGGGCATCTCGATATAACCTTTGCCAACATATACGCTCCTAACACAGGTCAGACTGCCTTTTTCAAACGCTTTTTCTCGGAATTACACCACTCTCGTAAGGGTCTGCTCTTATTAGGAGGGGACTTCAACACGGTTATGTCCCCTCTTTTGGACAGATCAGTCGCTAGACACTCCTCCCCACCATCACACACAAAAAATTTGCAACAACTTGTGACTGAGGCCGGTCTCTTCGATATTTGGCGGGCGCTGTATCCCACCTCTAGGGACTTTACGTTCTACTCATTCCCCCACCAATCCTATTCTCGGATAGACATGTTTATGGGGTGTTCAAATATATTCCAACACATAAAAAAGGCTGATATTGTCCCTAACACCTGGTCTGACCACTCCATAATATCACTTTCGGTAGACCTTCTTCAGAACCCTCGGGGCAGAACTTCTTGGAAATTAAATGAGACCCTCCTCAAACTCCCTGGGTTTAAAAACATCATAGCCGACTCCATCACAAATTATTTTGAGACTAATAGTAGCTCGGAGGTCCCGACCCCCACAATCTGGGAGGCCCATAAAGCAGTTATTCGAGGTGACATTATACAATTTGCTTCCCGTAGAAAAAAAGAACGCAACGAGACACTTAACAAACTATCTCTTCAACTTAACGAGTTAGAATCAGCACATAAGGAGTCTAACTCCTCCACATTATTACAAAAGATACAAAAGATTAGGGGAGAAATTCACTCGATTCTCATAGAAAAAACTGAACGTCAGCTAAGATGGCTTAACCAAACCTTTTATGAGAAGGGAAACAAGGCCGATACACTCTTAGCCAAAAGATTAAGGGTTAAACGAGCTTCCCAAATGATCACGTCAATTAGAAATAAAAGCGGAAACTTGTCCTACGACCCTAGGGTAATTAATGACACTTTTCACAGTTACTATGAAAAGTTGTATAACCTTCATAAGGATCAGACCACCCCGGTAGCTCCCTCCCAAGAGATTAACTCATATTTAGACAAATGCTACCTGCCCACACTTACGCCCCATCAGGCGTCATCCCTCAACGAAGTCATTACAGTGGAGGAGGTGACTTATGCGTTGAAAACTCAGAAAAAATCTAAAGCCCCCGGTCCAGACGGATTCATGATGTCATATTATAAAACGTTTTCTAAAGAGCTGGTGCATCACTTGACTCATTTATTTAATAGTATACTTATAGGAGGTAAATTTCATGATGAATCCACTCGCTCTACCATAGTGGTGATCCCCAAGCCAAATAAGGACCCTACGTGTTGTTCTAGCTACCGCCCTATTTCATTAATCAATGCTGATATCAAGCTTTTCTCTAAAATATTGGCAATTCGTTTAAACGCATTTATGCCAGCTCTAGTTTTTCCCGACCAAGTGGGTTTTGTCCCTTCTAGACAGGCATTAGACAACACCAGACGTACAATAGACATAATAGCCTATGTCAACCAAAACAAGATCCCCTCAGTTGTTCTGGCTCTAGACGCTGAAAAGGCCTTCGACAGGCTCTCATGGCCCTTCATGTTCCGAACTCTTAGTCATTTTGGACTGAATGGGGCCTTTTTTTTTTTTTTTTTTAAAGTTTTATTTTGTAAAAGGTCAGTATCAAAATAACAGACGTTTGACAACAAGAGTACAATTGAGAAGAAAAAAAAAACCAAACAGACCAATTAGACAAAAAGTGATCAAAACATTGCTCAGTACAGAAGTAGCAAAACACTCAGTCAAACGAACTTTTGAATGTAGAAGCCGGAAATGACCTCAGGTTTTTAAAAGAGAAAGAAAAAGAGGGAATAGAGAAAGTGAGGAAAGAGAGAAAAAGGAGAAAGAGGGGTGAGGTAAGAGGTGACTAGATCCACTGTAAGAAAAGAGAAGTCCAAGAAAGGAAAGGTATTGGAACTGGATTATGTGAAGGGTGGGCAGGCCTGAAAGAAGGCTAGCCATGGGTCCCAAACCTTGGTGAAAGCCCTCGAAGTGTTCCGAATAATGCTGGTCATATACTCCATCCGATGAGTCTGCCAGACTCTATTGATTATGGATTGCATGGAGGGAGGGGATAGCATACGCCAGTCTGCCGCTATTTGGCAAGTAGCTGCCGACACAATATGCCTAATCAGTTTGTTTTGGTGTCGGGATGCTGAGGGAGCCCCCAAAGGGAGTAGAAAGAATTTAGGATCAGGGGGAATGTCCATCTGAAGGATTGCACTAATCAGGTCTCTGATCTCAGCCCAGAAGCCTGATAATTTTGGACACGACCACCATATGTGGAGGAATGTGCCTTCCTGGGAGCACCCTCGCCAGCACCGATCAGATGAGTCTTGGAGAATTCTAGATAGACGCGAAGGCACATAGTACCATCGGTATAACACTTTATAGACGTTCTCCTTGATTCTAACACAGATGGAACTAGAAGCGGCGTTTTCGTAGATGTCAGACCATTCCTCCTCCGAGAGCTCCTCACCAAGGTCCCGCTCCCAGGCCTGTTCATGAGAAGCTCTAGAGGCTGAAGAGGGAGGGGCAAGTTCGAATGGGGCCTTTTTATCGGCCATTCAGGCTCTATATTATCGTCCCTCCTCATCTGTACTGACAAATGGCTTACTGTCCCGGGCTTTCTCTTTAGGTAACGGCACAAGGCAGGGCTGCCCTCTATCTCCTTTACTATATGCCTTGAGCATCGAACCATTGGCGGCCGCCATCAGACAGAACCCAGATATCACAGGAATCCGAATTGGTCCCAGTCATTTTAAAATCTCGCTATTTGCCGACGATGTCCTACTAACGCTCTCTAACCCCCTAATCTCGCTCCCAAATCTGCTCAAGGAACTCAAAGAGTACGGTGTTATGTCAGGATACAAGATAAACAACTCTAAGTCGGAGGCTCTCTCTCTACAAGTCTCTAGCGTAACTAAATCCGCTCTGGAGTCCTCGTTCAGATTCCAATGGCGCCCCAAGGCGTTGCGTTACTTAGGAGTTCAGATCACGAAGGAAGTCAGTCAGTTGTTTCATGCCAACTTCACTCCCCTTATTGAATCCATAAAAAAAGATCTCATAAAATGGGACCCGCTCTTTATTTCTTGGTTCGGTAGGATCAGTGTCATAAAAATGAACGTTTTACCGCGAATTTTATACCTGTTTCAAACGCTGCCCATACCAGTACCAAGCACTTTTCTAGCTAACCTGCAAACAATTTGTGGTAAATTCATTTGGCAAGGGAAAAAGTCGAGACTTAAGCGTTCATGTTTAGCCAAGTCTACTTATTCGGGAGGCCTTGGGCTTCCGCTCTTTGACCGTTACTACCATGCAGTTAACCTTAGTCATGTAATTTCCTGGCAGTCTGCCCCCCGGACTAAGAGATGGGTCGACCTGGAGAATGCACTCACTCCAGATCATGTTTTGAATGCTCTTCCTTGGCTCCCTCGGAGTCAGAGGCCGGCCTCAGTCTATGCCCACCCCTCTATTCAGTTCACCCTTAACATATGGGACAAACTGCACAGTAAGTGGCAGCTCACCTCGTTTCCTTCCCCTCTCACCCCGCTGTGGCATCATCCAGACTTCCCAGCAGGGAACCATAAGGCGTTCGCGCGTCCTTGGCAGGAGGCGGGTATCACCCAGTTTACTCATATTCTAGGAGTTTACGCTCCCCAGACTTTTTCAGATTTGAGAGAAAAAAAGGGTCTTTCCTCATCCTTGCACTTTGCGTATATCCAAATACGAGGTTTTATACAATCTCTTTGTAGGTCTTCCAAGTTACGTTTGCCCACACCATTTGAGAGGAGTTGTATGGTCCGTGCCGGAGCCCCCGGTTTGATATCTCTGATTTACCACGCCTACCTGAACCCAGGAACTGATAACGTTGAACCATTTGAGTCGACCTGGGAGCGGGATACTGGCAAATCCTTGGGACAGAAGGGATGGTCCCAGCTCAGGCTTAGGATCGCCAAGATTTCCATCAACACATCAATAAGGGAAAACACATTCAAAGTTTACACGAGATGGTACCTTGTGCCTTCGAGACTACATATAATCTACCCAGGCACCTCTGATCTCTGTTGGAGGGGATGTGGGGAAGTTGGTTCATTCTATCACATTTGGTGGACGTGCCCCAGCATCTCTAATCTTTGGTCCCAGGTTGCTGACCTTATCACAAAAATACTTGAGATTGAGGTGTTGCCAGACCCTCTGGTTATGCTGCTGTGTTCTCGGGTTCGGTCCCTTAACAAACATGGAGACAAGCTTGCGCAGCATATTTGTGCAGCAACCCGTCTGCAAATTGCCAAGGAGTGGAAATCCCTTTCCCCTCCAAGTCTCCACAGCATAGTCTCCCGGGTCTGGTATATGGCCTCAATGGAATACATCACTAGCCTTCTTCACGACAAAATACCAAATTTTCATAAGGTGTGGGACTTCTGGTATTCTTTCCATCAGACTTCAATGCCCGCCACCCAGTGAATTGCATTTTCTATTCATTTTATAGAGTGGGCTCTGTTTCCCCTCGTGGGGGTGCCGGATTAGTTTCTTCCCCCCTCGGAAGGTTTATGTTGAGTTATCCTCCTGTCCCTTTCCCCTCTTAACCTCTTTCTTTCCTCCCCCCATCTCCCCCCTTTCTTCTTCTTCTCTTCAATAAAATTTTGGAAAAACACAACAGCATAGGGTTTCCTATTTACGGGCCTTTCCAAGGCTTACAGTTGGATCATTCCAGTTATGATTAATGTCCTGTTTTGTATTCAGTACCTTTGTATTCTTACTTTGGATTTTTTGTAACTCATGTTGTTGTTGAAAATAAAGAGTTAAAAAAAAAAAAAATTAGCAGAACGTCCTGGATATGGGTTTACACTACTCTTAGGTCTCACATCCTTGCACAGAGCAGAGGAGAGCATCAGGACAGAGTAGGAGAATGGAGCAGGGCACAGATGGGTAACAGCACAAATAAATGTATAAAGGTAAAGCACGGTACAGTCAGATCAGCAGAATAAAGAGCAACTGTACAGAGCATCCAACACGTAGATTGTAGGGGAGCTATTGTGTAATGACGGGTGTGTGCGAGATGGGAGAGTTTCTGTGAAGAGTACGTTGTGATGGGGTGAATGTGCTCTTAGAGGGAGGAGAATAATATCATATAGTGCATTAATATTACAGTGATAATATACAGTTGAGGATCAAATATTCATGGTAATGTCACATGTGGTAGTACAGGGAGATGGCTATGGATAATGTCACAGGAGGTAGTGTACAGGAGGTTAATTGGTAATTTCATGGACTCAGACTGACATCCCATGAGATACAACAGACAGTGTGAGGAGGAGACTGGTCAGATCTCTGGGCTGGTAGCACACAATGATATGATGTGAGGAGGAGACTGGTCAGATCTCTGGGCTGGTAGCACACAGTGATATGATGTGAGGAGGAGACTGGTCAGATCTCTGGGCTGGTAGCACACAATGATATGATGTGAGAAGGAGACTGGTCAGATCTCTGGGCTGGAAGCACACAATGATATGATGTGAGGAGGAGACTGGTCAGATCTCTGGGCTGGTAGCACACAGTGATATGATGTGAGGAGGAGACTGGTCAGATCTCTGGGCTGGTAGCACACAATGATATGATGTGAGGGGGAGACTGGTCAGATCTCTGGGCTGGTAGCACACAATGATATGATGTGAGGAGGAGACTGGTCAGATCTCTGGACTGGTAGCACATAATGATATGATGAGGAGACTGGTCAGATCTCTGGGCTGGTAGCACACAGTGATAGGATGTGAGGAGACTGGTCAGATCTCTGGGCTGGTAGCACACAATGATATGATGTGAGAAGGAGACTGGTCAGATCTCTGGGCTGGTAGCACACAATGATATGATGTGAGGAGGAGACTGGTCAGATCTTTGGGCTGGTAACACGCAATGATATGATGTGAGGAGGAGACTGGTCAGATCTCTGGGCTGGTAGCACACAATGATATGATGTGAGGAGGAGACTGGTCAGATCTCTGGGCTGGTAGCACACAGTGATATGATGTGAGGAGGAGACTGGTCAGATCTCTGGGCTGGTAGCACACAGTGATATGATGTGAGGAGGAGACTGGTCAGATCTCTGGGCTAGTAGCACACAGTGATATGATGTGAGGAGGAGACTGGTCAGATCTCTGGGCTGGTAGCCCACAGTGATATGATGTGAGCAGGAGACTGGTCAGATCTCTGGGCTGGTAGCACACAGTGATATGATGTGAGCAGGAGACAGGTCAGATCTCTGGGTTGGTAGCACACAGTGATATGATGTGAGGAGGAGACTGGTCAGATCCCTGGGCTGGTAGCACACAATGATATGATGTGAGGGGGAGACTGGTCAGATCTCTGGGCTGGTAGCACACAATGGTATGATGTGAGGAGGAGACTGGTCAGATCTCTGGGCTGGTAGCACACAATGATATGATGTGAGGAGGAGACTGGTCAGATCTCTGGGCTGGTAGCACACAGTGATAAGATGTGAGGAGGAGACTGGTCAGATCTCTGGGCTGGTAGCACAGTGATAGGATGTGAGGAGGAGACTGGTCAGATCTCTGGGCTGGTAGCACACAGTGATATGATGTGAGGAGGAGACTGGTCAGATCTCTGGGCTGGTAGCACACAATGATATGATGTGAGGGGGAGACTGGTCAGATCTCTGGGCTGGTAGCACACAATGATATGATGTGAGGAGGAGACTGGTCAGATCTTTGGGCTGGTAGCACACAATGATATGATGTGAGGAGGAGACTGGTCAGATCTCTGGGCTGGTAGCACACAGTGATATGATGTGAGGAGGAGACTGGTCACATCTCTGGGCTGGTAGCACACAGTGATATGATGTGAGGAGGAGACTGGTCAGATCTCTGGGCTGGTAGCACACAATGATATGATGTGAGGAGGAGACTGGTCAGATCTCTGGGGTAGTAGCACACAATGATATGATGTGAGGAGGAGACTGGTCAGATCTCTGGGCTGGTAGCACACAATGATATGATGTGAGGGGGAGACTGGTCAGATCTCTGGGCTGGTAGCACACAATGATATGATGTGAGGAGGAGACTGGTCAGATCTCTGGGCTGGTAGCACACACTGATATGATGTGAGGAGGAGACTGGTCAGATCTCTGGGCTGGTAGCACACAATGATATGATGTGAGGAGGAGACTGGTCAGATCTCTGGGCTGGTAACACGCAATGATATGATGTGAGGAGGAGACTGGTCAGATCTCTGGGCTGGTAGCACACAATGATATGATGTGAGGAGGAGACTGGTCAGATCTCTGGGCTGGTAGCACACAGTGATATGATGTGAGGAGGAGACTGGTCAGATCTCTGGGCTGGTAGCACACAGTGATATGATGTGAGGAGGAGACTGGTCAGATCTCTGGGCTAGTAGCACACAGTGATATGATGTGAGGAGGAGACTGGTCAGATCTGTGGGCTGGTAGCCCACAGTGATATGATGTGAGGAGGAGACTGGTCAGATCTCTGGGCTGGTAGCACACAGTGATATGATGTAAGGAGGAGACTGGTCAGATCCCTTGGCTGGTAGCACACAATGATATGATGTGAGGAGGAGACTGGTCAGATCTCTGGGCTGGTAGCACACAGTGATATGATGTGAGGAGGAGAACAGGAATCTAATAGGGGCTGATGGCTTCTGACTCTCCTACTGGACAGATACATTTTCCTCATTAGTTTGTACTGACAGAGGAGGGTGTAGAATAAGAGATTCTTTTAGTGACTCAATAAGTTAAATATGTGACTCGTGACTCTTCTCTGTAATAAGTGATTATCACTCACCTGTGCTGATATCTGTAGGGATTTCCTCCTCCTTACACTGCTGATCACCCCTCACATACGTCTCTTCTTCTACCTCTGTAATTTCTACTCTAATATCAGTCAGGACGTCATCCTAAATAGTAAAAGATATAATTAATATGTGATCTAATAAAATGATATGAAACAGAAGAATATCAGTGTATAAGATCCACACAGCTTTTTCACAGATCATATAATGAAAAGTCAATTTGGGATTTGCGAGTCCCTAAAATCTACCCGATTCTCCTGTGGGATACTGGGAATTTTCTGTGTACAATCCTGTGAATAATGAGGACGGAGATATTTTTCTGGGGTTTTTCTGATACTGGATCCATCTGTAGGAAACACACAGTGACTGATTACATTGTTTATATAAGCAGAATATGTGACTCTTCTGTAATAAGTGTTTATTACTCACCTGTGCTGATATCTGTAGGGATTTTCTCCTCCTTACACTGCTGATCACCCCTCACATACGTCTCTTCCTCTCCCTCTGTAATTTTTAATTTAATATGAGCCAGGACATCATCCTGAATAGCCAACAAAACAATACAAATATATTAAATAATATCTGGTTTAACAATTTATGGTGAAACAGGAGAATATCAGTGTATAAGATTTATTTTTTTACAGATCATAAATTGTAAAATTCACTTTGGTATTTGGCGAGACCCTAAAATGTCATCTACCTGATTCTCCTGTGGGATACTGGGATTTTCCTGTGTACAATCCTGTGAATAATGAGGATAGAGATATCTCTCTGGGGTATTTCTGTTACTGGATCCATCTGTAGGAAACACACAGTGACTGATTACATTGTTTATATGTGATTATCAGATGAGTGTATCTAGGTGGCCCTCAAAATTGTTCTCCCTTTTACAATAAATGAAACTCTCCTCTTACCCAGTGATGTGAGGATCGGGTGATTCTCCATCCTCACGTCCTCGTCCAGATCCTTGGGTCCTACTAAATTCTCCCACTCCTCCTCACACTTTATAGGAACCTGACAACACAATGACACAGTCATCATCGAGACTCATCCCCTGGTGTTACTGTATAATGTCCCATTCCCAGGAGTCACCTCTCCAGTCACCAGCTGAATGATCTTGTCGGTCGGTTCCAGGATCTTCTGGTCATTGTTTCCCTCACGTATCAGTGAGTGAGGTTCAGGCACCGTGATGGGGCTCTGGGTCCTGCTCAATCCTCCTGACACACAGGGGCGGCTCCTGGGTATTACACACTCACCAGATCTCTTTATCACTACTGAGTAATCCTGTGTATGGAGAGAGACATCAAGGTAAATGAAGATCCACATATTTATCATTTTATTTAGAGGCTATTAGTGGAAAATTAATAATGTTTTATTTTATAATTACAACCCATATCCTATATGTAACTGTTCCCCTATATACAGGAAAGTGGAGTGTATATAGCATTTACCTCTCCTACAGCTCCGGACACCTTCAGTGTGCCCACCTATCCGAGTCCTCTATCTACAGCCGGCCCCCACGGATCGCCTGCTTGGATAAATCAGTGCAGACCGCAAGATGAGTTTGAAGTGGGGGCTTGTAGTAGTACAGAGGACTCAGAATGGTCGACATATGGAAGATAGTAGGAGAGGTAAGTGCTGTATACACTCTAATAGACAGTGTATATAGGAGACAGTTACAGGTAGGGCAGGGGCTGTATGTGTAAGATAAAGCATTACATTGTCTATTTTGCACATTTAAAAAAAATGCAGGTAAATGGAAATCATCCCATAGTTGTAAAACTTAGTTGTATCTAAAAAAATCAGCAAAAGCTGTAAATCTCAAAGTCTCAGTTAGTGATAGGAAAAAACAACACACTGTAACCAATACAATATATCCAACATCTGTGATGATTGTGGGACTGATACTTCTATCTGAGACTGTCTACCTGCTGCTCATTTACAGCTGTTCAGGGGGAGACGACTGAGGCAGAGCAGAAAGTACCAGAGTGAGAATGGTCACCATCCTGTGAGCCAGAGAGGAGGCTCATGGGAAGAATAAACTATAATATAAAAATCCCTGAAGAATGAAACATTCTTTGTGTATAGTGTGATATAACTTATATAAAGGTAAACGTTACGTAGAATATCAGTGTGTATATGTTGTAGATGTCCTCATGTAACAGAAAACGCCCTGTGTAACACCTGTAAGGTGATATTGTTGTCCTCACAAACACAATATGAGCCAGATCCTATAAAAACTGTAATATAATTGTTTCTATAGAGGATCTGACAGAACCTAATGGCCACAGATAATATTGTGGGCTACATCCTAATGCACACTCTCATAGACAAAGTAATCTGGAAAGTGTCCTAGTATTTCTCATGTGGGTCTCTGTAACCAGGGCCATGGAGTCTCCATGAAACCAGAAACACAAGGGGTGGGGCCTCTATCCCAGAATCCCTCACCTCTCCAGTCATGTCCCTGTTTTATTTATAGCAGTAAGAATGATGTCACTGTGACATTCCCAGAATCCCTCACCTCTCCAGTCATGTCCCTGTTTTATTTATAGCAGTAAGAATGATGTCACTGTGACATTCCCAGAATCCCTCACCTCTCCAGTCAGCAGGTAGATGATCTCCAGGGTGATAGACTTCTTCCTCCGCCTCTAGCGCATCAGGATCGTAGTACCCCTCCCCACCCTCAATTGATGTCCCTTGGCACACTGACACTTGGGGCACAGCTGGTCTCAATCCAGAGAACGGTCTTCCTCCCCGTGGGCAATTTCTTTATATATGTCCCAGTTGTTGGCAAGTGTAGCACCTCCTAGGATCGGATACGGCTGGACCACGAGGTCTGGGCACAGTAGAGTGCGCAGCTGGGGTACGTGGTGGCATGGGGCGTAATATAGCTGGTGGTGTCTCTCGATCAGGTGGGGTCCTTTGATTAGTTGCCCATTCATCTCCGCTAGGTCCCCTCCATTGGGGACGGTTTGCCCGGAATTCATCGGCTAATGCTGCTGCTTTTTTTGGGGTAGTGGGATTTCTGTCCACCACCCACTCTCTAATTTCTGTAGCCATTTTATTCATTAGCTGATCCAATATAAAGATGTTTTTAATGTCTGTTAAGGTTGTGGCTTGCTTCCCTTCTAGTCCCCGATTACAGTTTATTTGCAATAAACTGCTAAATTCTGTATAAGAAGAGTCACTGGTTCTTGCCATGGTTCTGAACTTAGTGCGGTAGGATTCAGGGGTGACCGCATATCGAGTCAACAAAACTTTCCGGATCTCCTGGTAGTCTCTTCCTTGCTCTGGGCATGGTATGCCTCCTGCGCTCGGCCCATCAGACTAGGTACCAAATATTTCAACCACTCCGCCACAGGTAAATCATGTGTTTCCATCATGGACTCAAATAACTGAAGGTGAGTGTCTATGTCCGTGGCTGATTCCGCAAAGCGTGGTACATCGTGATATCCCAATTGCGGCGTCTGTCTTCCTTCCAATACTGACACTGATTCCATTGCAGGTACCACAACCGGTGTACCCAGTGCTGCTCCCAATACTATTGCCCTCTCATGTGCAACAGCTCCTGGTCCAAGTACATCCAACCAAATCTGGAGCTGTCCTGTGTTGCCGATGGTTATTGCAGCTGCCTGAGTTGTCACCCCCCCGGTTACATTACTGAGTTCCCCTGACGGGTCCTGAACCGCGTCGTCCTCTTCCTACTCCTCAGCAGGGGTTTCTATGTCCCACTGAGACAATTTTTCAATTAGGGACACTCTGGTATCCGTTGAGTTGATTTCAAATTTTCTTGCCTGACAAAGTTCCAGCGGGATTCCTTTCTTGGTGTTTCTGTAGGTTTGTGCTGCTGTCTCCATTCTGCCGTGCCTTTCCAATACCGTGCTTGTCTCTGAGTGATCCCACCGCTTGCCACCAAATGTGAAGATACGTGGTTCCCAAATCACTCAGACACGGTATTAGAGGAAAACTAGAAGGATGATTTATTCTGCAGAATAGGATTAAAATACAGCATGGCCCCTTAACGATAGCAGGTCAGACAAGTGAGGAAATCAGTTCACATAAATCCAGTGAGATAGGTTCCACAGCACATCTCTGGCAGAGCATCACCTCCTGGCCAAAAGTTAGTCACACACATCTCCAGCTCCCAGGGAAGCCTCTTTTATCACCTCCTAATCCCACCTTGGGAGCTGCCTACCCAGGGGAGTTGCAAAAGGTCTCGATTGGGGGGCTGCTTACACTATCCAGCCCCTTCCCCTACCTCCCCAGGTGCTAGGTCTGGCTCCTGGCTGGCAGTAGAGCTCATTATTGGACAATAGCGAACAAGCAGAAATAAGAATGGTAGCTTAATTCACTCAACTCCTGAGTGTTCCCTGTGGAGGTGGAATTTAACCCCTGAAGTACTTTTCCAAGGAGATGTTATAGTTACATCACTGATACTTCCTGATAACAACATGGCTACAAAGTGCAGTTTAGGTATGGAGTAGATTAAGGCGGCGGTTCCCAAAGTGTGCACCGCGTCTCCCAGGGGTGCCGCGGCGCTGTCACAGGGGTGCCGCGAGCTGGAAGAGAAACAAAAAAAAAAAAGTTACCAATCCGGCGGTGCCTGGGACCCAGCATCCTCCTCTCTTCTGCCGCTTGTCACTGAATGTCGGGTGTGACGTCACGCCCGGCATTCAGTGACAAGCGGCAGGAGAGAAAAGGATGCTAGGTCCCGAGGAGGATGCTGGGTCCTGGGCGCCGCCGGATTGGTAAGTTGTTTTTTTTTTTTGTTTGCTTGGTTTTTTTTTCTCTCCCTGGCCCCGGGATGCAGAGGGGGCACACGGCGTGTGTGGAGCTGCAGAGGGGGCACACGGCGTGTGTGGAGCTGCAGAGGGGGCACACGGCGTGTGTGGAGCTGCAGAGGGGGCACACGGCGTGTGTGGAGCTGCAGAGGGGGCACACGGCGTGTGGGGAGCTGCAGAGGGGGCACACGGCGTGTGGGGAGCTGCAGAGGGGGCACACGGCGTGTGGGGAGCTGCAGAGGGGGCACACGGCGTGTGGGGAGCTGCAGAGGGGGCACACGGCGTGTGGGGAGCTGCAGAGGGGGCACACGGCGTGTGGGGCGGTGCAGAGGGGGCACACGGCGTGTGGGGCGGTGCAGAGGGGGCACACGGCGTGTGGGGAGGTGCAGAGGGGGCACACGGCGTGTGGGGCGGTGCAGAGGGGGCACACGGCGTGTGGGGCGGTGCAGAGGGGGCACACGGCGTGTGGGGCGGTGCAGAGGGGGCACACGGCGTGTGGGGCGGTGCAGAGGGGGCACACGGCGTGTGGGGAGCTGCAGAGGGGGCACACGGCGTGTGGGGAGCTGCAGAGGGGCCACACGGCGTGTGGGGAGCTGCAGAGGGGCCACACGGCGTGTGGGGAGCTGCAGAGGGGGCACACGGCGTGTGGGGAGCTGCAGAGGGGGCACACGGCGTGTGGGGAGCTGCAGAGGGGGCACACGGCGTGTGGGGAGCTGCAGAGGGGGCACACGGCGTGTGGGGAGCTGCAGAGGGGGCACACGGCGTGTGGGGAGCTGCAGAGGGGGCACACGGCGTGTGGGGAGCTGCAGAGGGGGCACACGGCGTGTGGGGAGCTGCAGAGGGGGCACACGGCGTGTGGGGAGCTGCAGAGGGGGCACACGGCGTGTGTGGAGCTGCAGAGGGGGCACACGGCGTGTGTGGAGCTGCAGAGGGGGCACACGGCGTGTGTGGAGCTGCAGAGGGGGCACACGGCGTGTGTGGAGCTGCAGAGGGGGCACACGGCGTGTGGGGCGGTGCAGAGGGGGCACACGCCGTGTGGGGAGGTGCAGAGGGGGCACACGCCGTGTGGGGCGGTGCAGAGGGGGCACACGGCGTGTGGGGCGGTGCAGAGGGGGCACACGGCGTGTGGGGCGGTGCAGAGGGGGCACACGGCGTGTGGGGCGGTGCAGAGGGGGCACACGGCGTGTGGGGCGGTGCAGAGGGGGCACACGGCGTGTGGGGCGGTGCAGAGGGGGCACACGGCGTGTGGGGCGGTGCAGAGGGGGCACACGGCGTGTGGGGAGCTGCAGAGGGGGCACACGGCGTGTGGGGAGCTGCAGAGGGGGCACACGGCGTGTGGGGAGCTGCAGAGGGGGCACACGGCTTGTGGGGAGCTGCAGAGGGGGCACACGGCGTGTGGGGAGCTGCAGAGGGGGCACACGGCGTGTGGGGAGCTGCAGAGGGGGCACACGGCGTGTGGGGAGCTGCAGAGGGGGCACACGGCGTGTGGGGAGCTGCAGAGGGGGCACACGGCGTGTGGGGAGCTGCAGAGGGAGCACACGGCGTGTGGGGAGCTGCAGAGGGGGCACACGGCGTGTGGGGAGCTGCAGAGGGGGCACACGGCGTGTGGGGAGCTGCAGAGGGGGCACACGGCGTGTGGGGAGCTGCAGAGGGGGCACACGGCGTGTGGGGAGCTGCAGAGGGGGCACACGGCGTGTGGGGAGCTGCAGAGGGGGCACACGGCGTGTGGGGAGCTGCAGAGGGGGCACACGGCGTGTGGGGAGCTGCAGAGGGGGCACACGGCGTGTGGGGAGCTGCAGAGGGGGGCACACGGCGTGTGGGGAGCTGCAGAGGGGGCACACGGCGTGTGGGGAGCTGCAGAGGGGGCACACGGCGTGTGGGGAGCTGCAGAGGGGGCACACGGCGTGTGGGGAGCTGCAGAGGGGGCACACGGCGTGTGGGGAGCTGCAGAGGGGGCACACGGCGTGTGGGGAGCTGCAGAGGGGGCACACGGCGTGTGGGGAGCTGCAGAGGGGGCACACGGCGTGTGGGGAGCTGCAGAGGGGGCACACGGCGTGTGGGGAGCTGCAGAGGGGGCACACGGCGTGTGGGGAGCTGCAGAGGGGGCACACGGCGTGTGGGGGGCTGCAGAGGGGGCACACGGCGTGTGGGGAGCTGCAGAGGGGGCACACAGCGTGTGGGGGGCTGCAGAGGGGGCACACAGCGTGTGGGGAGCTGCAGAGGGGGCACAGAGCGTGTGGGGAGCTGCAGAGGGGACACAGAGTGTGTGTGGAGCTGCAGAGGGGGCACAGAGTGTGTGGGGAGCTGCAGAGGGGGCACAGAGTGTGTGTGGAGGTATAGAGGGGGCACAGAGCGTGTGGGGAGGTGCAGAGGGGGCACAGAGTGTGGGGAGGTGCAGAGGGGGCACAGAGTGTGTGGGGAGCTGCAGAGGGGGCCCAGAGCGTGTGTGGAGGTGTAGAGGGGGCACAGAGCGTGTGGGGAGGTGCAGAGGGGGCACAGAGCGTGTGGGGCGGTGCAGAGGGGGCACAGAGCCTGTGTGGAGGTGCAGAGGGGGCACAGAGCGTGTGTGGAGGTGCAGAGGGGGCACAGAGTGTGTGTGGAGGTGCAGAGGGGGCACAGAGTGTGTGGAGGTGCAGAGGGGGCACAGAGTGTGGGGAGGTGCAGAGGGGGCACAGAGTGTGTGTGGAGGTGTAGAGGGGGCACAGAGCGTGTGGGGAGGTGCAGAGGGGGCACAGAGCGTGTGGGGAGGTGCAGAGGGGGCACAGAGCGTGTGGGGAGGTGCAGAGGGGGCACAGAGCGTGTGTGGAGGTGCAGAGGGGGCACAGAGTGTGTGGAGCTGCAGAGGGGGCACACGGCGTGTGGGGCGGTGCAGAGGGGGCACACGGCGTGTGGGGCGGTGCAGAGGGGGCACACGGCGTGTGGGGAGCTGCAGAGGGGGCACACGGCGTGTGGGGAGCTGCAGAGGGGGCACACGGCGTGTGGGGAGCTGCAGAGGGGGCACACGGCGTGTGGGGAGCTGCAGAGGGGGCACACGGCGTGTGGGGAGCTGCAGAGGGGGCACACGGCGTGTGGGGAGCTGCAGAGGGGGCACACGGCGTGTGGGGAGCTGCAGAGGGGGCACACGGCGTGTGGGGAGCTGCAGAGGGGGCACACGGCGTGTGGGGAGCTGCAGAGGGGGCACACGGCGTGTGGGGAGCTGCAGAGGGGGCACACGGCGTGTGGGGAGCTGCAGAGGGGGCACACGGCGTGTGGGGAGCTGCAGAGGGGGCACACGGCGTGTGGGGAGCTGCAGAGGGGGCACACGGCGTGTGGGGAGCTGCAGAGGGGGCACAGGGTGTGTGGGGAGCTGCAGAGGGGACACAGAGTGTGTGTGGAGGTATAGAGGGGGCACAGAGCGTGTGGGGAGGTGCAGAGGGGGCACAGAGTGTGGGGAGGTGCAGAGGGGCACAGAGTGTGTGGGGAGCTGCAGAGGGGGCACAGAGCGTGTGTGGAGGTGTAGAGGGGGCACAGAGCGTGTGTGGAGGTGTAGAGGGGGCACAGAGCGTGTGGGGAGGTGCAGAGGGGGCACAGAGCGTGTGGGGCGGTGCAGAGGGGGCACAGAGCCTGTGGGGAGGTGCAGAGGGGGCACAGAGTGTGTGTGGAGGTGCAGAGGGGGCACAGAGTGTGTGTGGAGGTGCAGAGGGGGCACAGAGTGTGTGGAGGTGCAGAGGGGGCACAGAGTGTGGGGAGGTGCAGAGGGGGCACAGAGTGTGGGGAGGTGCAGAGGGGGCACAGAGTGTGTGGGGAGGTGCAGAGGGGGCACAGAGTGTGTGGGGAGGTGCAGAGGGGGCACAGAGTGTGTGGGGAGCTGCAGAGGGGGCACAGAGTGTGTGTGGAGGTGTAGAGGGGGCACAGAGCGTGTGGGGAGGTGCAGAGGGGGCACAGAGCGTGTGGGGCGGTGCAGAGGGGGCACAGAGCGTGTGGGGAGCTGCAGAGGGGGCACAGAGTGTGTGTGGAGGTGCAGAGGGGGCACAGAGTGTGTGGAGGTGCAGAGGGGGCACAGAGTGTGTGAAGGTGCAGAGGGGGCACAGAGTGTGTGGGGAGCTGCAGAGGGGGCACAGAGTGTGTGGGGAGCTGCAGAGGGGGCACAGAGTGTGTGGGGAGCTGCAGAGGGGGCACAGAGTGTGTGTGGAGGTGTAGAGGGGGCACAGAGTGTGTGGGGAGCTGCAGAGGGGGCACAGAGCGTGTGGGGAGGTGCAGAGAGGGCACAGAGCGTGTGGGGAGGTGCAGAGGGGGCACAGAGCGTGTGGGGAGGTGCAGAGGGGGCACAGAGTGTGTGGAGGTGCAGAGGGGGCACAGAGTGTGTGGAGGTGCAGAGGGGGCACAGAGCGTGTGGGGAGGTGCAGAGGGGGCACAGAGTGTGTGGGGAGCTGCAGAGGGGGCACAGAGTGTGTGGGGAGCTGCAGAGGGGGCACAGTGTGAGTTAGCTCTAAATTATTCTTTGACAGAAATATAATTGAAAAAAATATATAAAATAATTATTTTCCCTTGGATTTATGTGTATTATTTTTGCATACAACTAAATAAGTATTTCTGTCCTGACTTTTTGACCCAACTAATAAAACGGGACTGCTCTGTAATTATTTTGGAGGGGTGCCTTGAAACAATTATGGAGACTCTAAGGGTGCCACGAACTGCAAAAGTTTGGGAACCACTGGATTAAGGGGTTGTAACAGCATACACCATGCCCATTGCTTTACACACACAAAAATGCATAAGACGAAGTCCCTATGTAAAAAAATTCCTCTGCACCCATCCAACATGAGTCTCACAATGTTACATCACTGCTCGGAAATTTCCTCAGAGTATGAGTCTCATTCAATGACCTACACTTCACGAGGGAAGACAGAGCGACTTTACAGCTTAAATAGGGTTTAGAGTTCACTGGAGAACGGGAGCTGCAGCCCCCTGTGACAGACATGTAAGTGCACCAACAACAAAGTTCCAAAACAAAGTTTGTTAATTCACATTGTGACTAACCAGAGAGAAATGGAAAACGCACATCTGAGACTTTTGTCCATAATCTAAGTAGACTACCCTATGAACACTGCAGATACTTACGCTGAACATAACATCATTCTTATGTACTGTGGCTGCATCATCTGTATAAGGAGTTCGGCCCTTGTGTTATGTAACTGATCATATATAGAAAACTTGAATACATTATAAAGACCTTATATTGTTGTCTACTCATCATTACAAACTGACCGTTCTGTGATGCACAGGGGTATAACTTCGTCACCCCAAAGGGGCACGCAACCTGTTGGTTTCATCCACTCAGCTACAGGCCGGGTGTAAGTGCCGAGTGATAGTGATGACGGCTGTGTATACAGCTAGAACATGTGTTTGCAATCAAGAGCAACTGTAAAAATGTATTTTATGTACAGAAGACATTAATAACACCACGTACGTACATATGTCTGATTTACATGCTTTTTTAAAAAAAAATCACACATTGCCTTACATTGGCTTTACCTGCCTTAATGAATCAGGCATACAGTGTTTAAAAACCCAAACCTAGAAACAAGTTACAGGAGGTGTAATCATACTGCTGGGTACCATCCTTTCAAAGAGACCTCAAAGTCTTCACCACCATACTGTGGAAACACAACAACAAATACCGAATATACACACCCAGAAAACTCACCAAGGCCCTAATCCTTCTCCTTAAATTGGAAATTGAAGCAGCCCCCTACCCACAAGACCCCCAAAAACAACTCCACAACATCTGCCCAAGACGGAATAGGCCACTGTTCCCAACATCGACTATTATTATTATTATTCGTCTTTATCTATAGGGCTCCACAAAATTTCCGCAGCGTCGTACAGACACAGACATAAGACCATACAGGGTAGATACAGTACCGAACATTAAACAAATACTACCAGGACTTCAAACACTCCAAACATAGCTTGTATAGTGAAGTAGGAGCAGAAGAATAGGTAGAAGAGAAACAAGAGGGAAGAGGGCCCTGCTCATAAGAGCTTACATCCTAATGGGAGGGCAAACAGACAGGAGGCACAAACGGAGTCAGAGGAGGGGATCAAGCGCAAGAGAGGGGGTACGAAAGAGGGTAAGGTAATCAAATATGGATAGAAGATTAGGTGGTTGGCTGGTAGGATTTAAGGAAAAGATGTGTTTTGAGTGCCCATTTGAAGGTGGCTACATAAAGGGACAGTCAGATGGAGCGAGGAAGCTCGCTCAAATGAAGAGGGGCAGCCAAGGAGAAGTCTTGGATTCTGGCCTGGGATGAGGTGATCAGGGTGGAGGAGAGGTGATGGTCATTGGCTGAACTCAGGAAACGACATGGAGTGTGAATGGAGGAGGTAAGAAATGTAACGGGCAGTGGAGTGGGAGAGGGTGAGGAGTTTAAAATGGATTCTGTAGGTGAAGGGAGAAGCTAACTCTGCCTCTTGGACTTGACTAAGTGTAAAGGTTTTCTGTTTTCCAGAATCTCCTGGTACCAGAATCTAGTAAGTTTTCTTCTCCAAACTGCAGGCAGATGTGGCCTCCTGGAGACATTTCATAATCTCCTGGCTGGGCAGGATCACAGCGGTCAAAATTAGTATCACTAAATGGTGATTCTCCTCTCTCTGCTAAACAATGTCCATAAAGCCCATCTTTATTTTATCTGGAACAATAGGCCCCAAGACTGTAGGCCTGAAGAAACCTATCACTAGAGGGGAAGGGGACTCCCAGATAAGAGAGTACTATCTGGCGTTGAACATTTCCCAAGCGGCTGCGTTATATATTCCCCCACAGGAACATCCTCCTGGCTAGACACCGAATCCAGGTACCTAAACAGGTCTGACGTAACCCCTGCTGGTCTAAACAGAAATCAAAGACCAAAGACTTCCGAACTACTCCCAACGATAAAATTCTGAACTAACCTCTGGCACTCATATTTGTTGAGACTGAACATCACCTCCCCCATGACTAGTATCTGGGGTAATTCTGCTTCCGGCTGAGGACATCTACGGCCAGGTTTACCAACTGCCTCCGAGCTGATCTTAAGTTTCCTACAGAAGTCGGTGGCTGTTCCTTGCTGACCTCCAAAAGAGACACCCTCTCACGTTCTAAACACATTTGAATACCTTCAAACACAACATTTCTGGTACTCCCTACCTCCAGCCCACACTCTTTGGGACCTCATTCCATTTGAACGCTTTTGCAGACACCCGCCCACATGTAAATGTATGAGACTCTAAATGTATGTTATTCGGCTAGACGGTGCCCCACCTATGTGAAACGAGTACGACGCGGAGTGGGAGGGGGACCTTGGCCCCCCGCCAGATGAGGAGACCTGGGAGGACACTAGTGACACTACAAATTATAGTATGAACTGGCGCCCATGAGCTTGATGGAGCTTGTAGTTCTACAACCACCAACATGCAAAACACTCCTAGGCTGTCAGTACATGCTGACAACTGTTATCTATATTGGATGCCGGCCCATTCATTACCACCCTTCCATCCTATTCTTTCCCACCACAGCGCTGTATGTCAATGCTACCTCCAATATCTCTCCCTCCTCACAGGACCAAGCAATAACCCCCTCCACACAGCAACCCTATTATCTATCCTGCTTTCACTCACTATTATTCCTTTACACCTCTGTGTCTCTGTTTGAACTCTATTCTCTTTCCTATGCTGCCTGTTGGTCCTATCTGGTCTCTTTCCTCATCCAGCCCAAGCATCACCACCAGGCTTCTGTCCGGTGCTAAATTCAGCTGTGTCTGCTATAAAGAAACTGAAATTACCATGCACCTGGTTATATTGTCTTGTGCAAGTTCTGTCATAGCAACTCTGGTGTAAAAGTTCTTCAGATTGCTGTCCTCACACTGCCTGCTCCTACTGTGCACTTCCTGCTTTAACATAACACCTATTTCTGCAAAGAAGAACAAGCAGCGCTAGAGATCATTGTGACAGGATGGACCGCCTATGCCACCCTGTCTGCTGTTGCTGGGAACTGGCTGGGCTTACTTTTCCACCATTCCCTTTCATTATCCCAAATGCGCCCTCTAACTGCAGTAGGAGGGGCTTACAAATGTTGCCACCATTGGACTCCTTACCGGCATCCAGTACTGGGTTTCTTCTGGGTAACAGATGCTGCAAGTGTACCCCGTTACTGGAGTACCTGGGCTGGTACTCCTGACCTCTTCCTATGGATCAGGGTTGCTGTGGATGGATCCCCCCTGGCCTATCACACTGGCCAGAGCTGCTGGGTAGCGGCAGAGCGGTGGTACCAGAAAGCTGGGTCCAAACCTCAGAAACAGCCGGGAATGGATTAGATTTGGGTCTAATCTGTAAATCACAGGATTTCCAGCAAGGAAGATATTTTCAAGCAGATCTTTGAAGCAAGCAATGTTTATTTGCAGTCACACTGATTGAAGGTACCAGTGCTCAGTCAGATGGAATCAGAAGAACAATTTTCAATAGAAGACAGGGCTGTTTATACAGATTTGGACACAGCCTCACAGGCTATTTTTAGAATCAAGATGCAATTTGCTTACCCAAACATGGATTTACATGCAATGCAAAGCTAACAATATTTACACTAATCTGTGATATCCTAACACTTGCTTTGATTTCCTGGATCTTGTTTCAGCCACAGAGAAAATCTATCAGCAGTCTAATTAAATCTTCCCATGCCTTAAGGTGCTAGACCCTCACATCAAAAGGTCTAATTAACATGGATCTTTTCTTCCAACATTTGCAGAATACACATTTTCTCCAAAGAAAAGAATTCCCCAAGAAAAGTTACAAACCCCAAACAAGGCATTTCCTTACACCAATATACACAATATACTTTCTAAAAAAAAAAAGGCTTATTGTATCAGAAATTATGCATTTCCTCTACCAAGGTTAATACAGAAAAAAAAAAAAAAATTCTCCCCTGGTCTCAGAAATAAAGATTTCCTATATCAAAATATACACAATATCAAAAATAAGTGCATTTGCAATTATATAAATAAGGGTCCTGTGCTATTTCCTTTACATACATTTATACCATAAGTTATATATAAGTGATCCAGTCACAATCCAATTGATCAGTATTACACACACAGTTCTCCTTACTGCGGTGTCGGAAGCATCTCTATTAGGGGCTACTTATACTGTGAGGTTCGGGTCAGGTTTTGTTTTGTTCTTTGGTTGGCCTTTGGTTAATCTGGTCTAGAGGGTTATGGTGAGGGAAGTATTGCTGTAAGTTAGTCTGTTACTGTCCACCTGCAGTACTTGTACTGTGGGCTAGACTGAATTAGATCAGGTTTCCGAGTAAGGCCGATCACAAGGATCTGAGACTCCCGAGAGGTGAACAGGAATCGTTATTATCATTAACGTGTGCAATATGCAGATTCCTACTTCCAGCATCCGGTACACCCCGGTGATCACACGGTCACTGAGGTAGCCCTGCAGGATGGAGAGCTCCTGGGTCTGAGTTAGCTCTTACAAGAAAAGCAATGGAGAAACAAAAGACTTTACATTTAAACCACTGATGATATTTCAACTCAGTGTGACCAGTGTAATAAAACATAACATTCCAGACAGTAAGACATAACATTAGTGTCCCCATCACATGAGATGTTGCGGTGGCACCAATCCAACAATCAAAACAAAAACAAAGATGAAACCACACACACACACAAATACAGTATAGACCAGTGATGGGCAACAGGCGGCCCTCCGAGCCCTCACCTGCTTTATTGTAAGATTTATTTGCGATAGCGCAACCCCTGTGCAAAATGCGCTGATACGTTACACAGATAGGTGTCTCTTTCTTTCATTAAATGTTTTGGTTTACCTGATCACTGAGCTGAAGGGTAAAGTGTGGCCCTTTCCAAGGTTAGAGGGCCACACTATGTGGCCCCGAAGTGTATCAGGTTGCCCATCACTGGTATACACCCTATACCTTTATGTAAACTATAGTAAATGACACATATACAGCATGTAACCATATGGGAGCAATCAGTGAATATATTTTAGGATATACTTCTATGGTGACTAAATTGCCTGAAAAGATCATCATCATCATCAATTTATATAGCGCCAAAATATTCCGTAGCGCTTTACAATTGGGGACAAACACAGTAAACAAACAAACTGGGTAAAACAGACAAAGAGGTGAGAAGGTCCTGCTCGCAAGCTTACACTCTATGGGACAATGGGAGATTGACATATGAGGTTAAGTATACATTTTGCATCTTGGCCCAGCCAGACTGCAAAGGTAAAAGTGACTCATAAGCTAAATGATCCTGTCACACAACAATGTTGGTCAGGGGGTAGTTGTCTTGTGTGAAATTGTGTAACAGGCAGTAACAGGCTAAAGGTAGTGAGGTTAAGAGGGTGGTTGAGGAATATTATAAGCTTGTCTGAATAGGTAGGTGTTCAGAGAACGCTTGAAAGTTTGTAGACCAGAGGAGAGTCTTATTGTGCAAGGGAGAGAGTTCCACAAAGTGGGTGCAGCCCGAAAAAAGTCCTGTAACCGGGAATGGGAGGATGTAATGAGGGTGGATGAGAGACGCAGATCTTTTGCAGAACGGAGTTGCCGAGTTGGGAGATATTTTGAGACAAGAGAGGAGATGTATGTTGGTACAGCTTTGTTGAGGCCTTGTAGGTTAGTAAAAGTATTTTATATTGGATTCGGTAGAAGACAGGCAGCCAGTGTAGAGACATACAGAGTGATTCAACAGAGTAATAGCGATTTGCAAGGAAAATCAGTCTTGCCGCAGCGTGCAAAATAGATTGTAGGGGTTTGAGTCTGTTTTTGGGAAGACCAGTAAGAAGGGAATTGCAATAGTCAATGCGGGAGATGATAAGTGCATGAATTAAGGTTTTAGCAGTGTCTTGTGTGAGATATCTGCTGATTCTGGAAATGTTATTTAGATGTATGTAACATGATTTAGATATAGAGTCAATGTGGGGAACAAAGGATAGGTGTGAGTCAAGGATTACACCTAGGCAGCGAGCTTGTGGGGTGGGATTTATGGTCATGTTATCAACAGAGATAGAAATGTCAGGTATGCTCTTGTTGGTGGGTGGGAATATTATTAACTCTGTTTTAGAAAGATTAAGTTTGAGTTGGCGAGAAGACATCCAAGATGAAATGGCAGAAAGACAGTCAGTTACACGGGACAACACAGATGGTGAGAGATCAGGAGAGGATAGATAAATTTGGGTATCATCCGCATAGAGATGATACTAAAAGCCAAAGGAACTTATTAGATTTCCAAGAGAAGCGGTATAGATAGAGAACAGCAGAGGACCTAGCACTGAGCCTTGTGGTCTCCAACTGATAGGGAAAGCGGAGCAGAGGTGGCTCCAGAGAAATTAACAGTGAAAGAGCGATTAGAGAGGTAGGATGAGAACCAGGATAGAACAGTGTCTTGAAGACCTAGGGATTGCAGCGTTTGTATGAGAAGAGAGTGGTCAACGGTGTCAAATGCAGCCGAGAGATCAAGGAGAATTAGGAGAGAGTAATGGCGTTCAGTCTTAGCAGTGATCAGATCATTAACAACCTTGGTCAGCGCAGTCTCTGTGGAGTGTTGAGAACGAAAGCCAGACTGAAGAGGATCCAACAGGTTGTTTGCGGAAAGAAAGCGTGTGAGGCGAGTGTAGGCAAGTCTCTCTAGAAGCTTGGAGGGGCACGGGAGCTGAGAGATGGGACGGTAATTTGAGAGAGAGTTTGGGTCGGAGTTTTGTTTTTTTAGAATAGGAGTAATCATGGGGTGAATCATGGAAAAATGTGATTTTGTTACTGTATTCAGAAGTTAACGAAATAAAAACAAAATATTTATTGTAAAATGCCACCAATAGAAGCCCTACAGGAGGGATTAAGAGCCCACTTGTTGTGGGGGCAGATTTACCTATAATTTGTGTTTCATGTAACACCCCTCTATAATAAATCCTTCATATCCATACGTGGTGATGTAGGATAGGGACTGTCTGCGGTGTGAGGATGTATCAGTGGAGCTGTGATTGGTTGCTGCCCTGCGGAGAACATAGTGGTGTAACCTGGTGGGATCTATCGGTGGTGTAACCTGGTGGGATCTATCGGTGGTGTAACCTGGTGGGATCTATCGGTGGTGTAACCTGGTGGGATCTATAGGTGGTGTAACCTGGTGGGATCTATAGGTGGTGTAACCTGGTGGGATCTATAGGTGGTGTAACCTGGTGGGATCTATAGGTGGTGTAACCTGGTGAGATCTATAGGTGGTGTAACCTGGTGGGATCTATAGGTGGTGTAACCTGGTGGGATCTATCGGTGGTGTAACCTGGTGGGATCTATCCGTGGTGTAACCTGGTGGGATCTATCGGTGGTGGGGTGTTGTAGGTGTTTGTTACTTACTTCTTAATCCTTTAAAGTGACACAGTTGTCAGATGTTCCTCTCGTTTGGTTCCTTGTGTATCAGTTCTTAGTTCGGTGGATGGTCCCGGTGGATAATTTTTGGTTTTCCTCCGGAGTGAAGTGGTTCCTTGGTGATACTCCCTTTATGGGGTATTGGCGCACTTGTTCCATGGATAAATCCTGAAATACTTTGTCCTGTTGAAGAACAGATGGGAGAAGAGTCACAGAATGTGGGTGGTGTTTTGGACTCCCCCCAAAAAAGATGAAAGTAGTGATCCTGCCTGTGAGAACTGGAGGGCGACACGGACCTTAAGGATGTGGGCTACATATGTTATATAAGTATAATGCTAACAAATTGTGTCTGTTTGCTTGACTGTAGGAAAGACTCCAGGGGGTAAATGTATCTTGTTGAGAGGTTTCGGAAGGTTTGAAAAGTGGAGATGTTGCCTATAGCAACCAATCAAAATGTAGTTATCGTTTATTTAGTACATTCTACAAAATGACAGTTAGAATCTGATTGGTTACTATCGGCAACATCTCCACTTTTCAAACCCGCCAGAAACTCACAGCTTGATACATTTTACCCCTTTGTGTTACTACATTGAGGGAGACTGGGAATGTGACCGTCACATGGGCAGTAGACCCTACGTTGTACCTACCATGGAATGGTGTCTATACTGTGACAATTACACATAGATAGAACACAGTATAGTGGATGGTGCGAGGGGGACTGTGGATGGGCAGACATGGATCACTGTGTGTGTATATGGAGGCAGGGCCGTCTTTCCCATTGGGCACAATGGGCAGGTGCCCGGGGGCCCTGCAGCCCAGGGGGGCCTGTCGGAGGCAGCACAAAAAAAAAAAAAAAAAACCCTGAAAAAAAACAAAAAAAAGACGACAATACTTACCTTGCGGTCAGCTGGCGATCCGGCTCCCTCCATGGTCTCCTCCTCCGTGCGGCGCTCGCAGTGCATGTCGGGCGTGACGTCATCACGCCCACCCGACATCCATCATCATCAATGCGGAGCGCGATGGAGGGAGCCGGATCGCCAGGGTTTTTTTTTTTTGTGCTGCCTCCGACGGGCACACCTGGGCTGCAGGGCCCATATATATATATATATATATATATATATATATATATATATATATATATATATAGGGGCCCCGGTGCACTGCTTTGCCCGGGGGCCAAGGAGGTGGTCTGAGGAATAACCACTGGGGGCTTTGCAGCAGGACCCAGTCAGACACTGGCTGTGGGGACTGATGGTGCTGACATGTAGGGTGGGAAGGGACATAAACTAATAGTCTATGTGATATGTATAAGGGGATGGATTCTGTATGAGGCCCTGATGGCCGGGAGGCTGCACATAAACATGGGGGAACTATATTATTACCTCAGCCTTGTACAGGGCCCGGATGTTGTACAGACTGAGGGCGGCGCTCCAGGCTCTGACATGGCGGCTGAGGAGGATGTGGCTCCGCCCCCTGTGCAGTGTACGTTGTTGTCAGGGGCGGAGATATATCTGTAAGACCAATAGTGTGTGGGAGACTACGGGAAAATGGCCGCCGCCCCCCTGCACTGAGGACAACAGTTATAAGAACTTACACCAGCGATTAAGTTATTACCAAACAGATGTAGGATGTGAGCAACGGGGGATGTAGGAGAATAACATTGAGCGTATGTATGTCCCCATGTCATCATCATCATCATCTGTAACACTGAACATAGGTGTGTGTCCTGTATGTATGTATGTTATTCCTGTGTGTATCATACATATGTTATTGTGTGTATATCATGTGTGTGTTACATGCGTGTATGTTATTCCTGGGGGTGTATCATGAGGGTGGGAGGTAGATAGACTGGAGATTACTATCTAACCTCCTAATTAGTAGATAGAAGGCCGTCGTCCTCTATTAATTACTACATAACATAAGGTCTAGACCAGGGCTGTCCAACCTGCGGCCCTCCAGGTGTTGTGAAACTACAAGTCCCAGCATGCCCTTCCAGCTATCAACTGGTGGTCTACTGGCAAAGCATGCTGGGGCTTGTAGTTTCACAAACACCTGGAGGGCCGCAGGTTGGACAGGCCTGGTCTAGAAGCTCAGTTGCACCTAAGTTAGATGATAGACTCTGTATCCTGTCTGTCCTAATAGGAGATCAGCGCAGATTGTTGTTGAGCCCCCTAATTGTTATTGCAAAACTATATAAAAGTCTGTAAATATTCATGGGATTTCCTAGCAGCAAAATAATGATATAGATCGAGCAACAAGGTGAACACTGACGTGCGTTTCGCTAGTAGCTTTATGGAGGCCGTCTGTTAGATAGTAATCTTTTACACTCAATTTATATCATTTACTGTGTAATGACAGATCATATTCCATCACTGAAAATCCCTTTTGTGGTTTTGCTCTACATTTGCCCGTCCCTTCCCTCCCCCGTTTAACCTCTCTACACATACAGGGCAGTAAGTGTAAGAAGGGCATCACCCTACATAGGAACTTACGCTTATACTTTTCTCGTGCACACGCAAAGTACAGAAATTTTACGCAAAAAATCACACTTTCGTTCAACTTCCCACGAGTCCCTCAGTGTTTCCTATTTTATTATATGACATGTCTGCTCTGTGATGTTTATAATGGTTATTATATTTATTCCTAGACAGATAAGCTGTGAGGAACTAGATAATCTTTTACTAGAAGTCAACTGAAGATGAAACCTGATCTGTGTAAATCACTGATTCCCTGAGGATGGACAAGGACAGGAGTGAGAGGATATTAAATCTCACCCTGGAGATCATCTACCTGCTGACTGGAGAGGTGAGGGATTCTGGGAATGTCACAGTGACATCATTTTTACTGCTATAAATAAAACAGGGACATGACTGGAGAGGTGAGGGATTCTGGGAATGTCACAGTGACATCATTCTTACTGCTATAAATAAAACAGGGACATGACTGGAGAGGTGAGGGATTCTGGGAATGTCACAGTGACATCATTCTTACTGCTATAAATAAAACAGGGACATGATTGGAGAGGTGAGGGATTCTGGGAATGTTACAGTGACATCTTTCTTACTCCTATAAATAAAATAGGGACATGACTGGAGAGGTGAGGGATTCTGGGAATGTCACAGTGACATCATTCTTACTGCTATAAATAAAACAGGGACATGACTGGAGAGGTGAGGGATTCTAGGAATGTCACAGTGACATCATTCTTACTGCTATAAATAAAACAGGGATATGACTGGAGAGGTGAGGGATTCTGGGAATGTCACAGTGACATCATTCTTACTGCTATAAATAAAACGGGGACATGATTGGAGAGGTGAGGGATTCTGGGAATGTCACAGTGACATCATTCTTACTGCTATAAATAAAACAGGGACATGACTGGAGAGGTGAGGGATTCTGGGAATGTCACAGTGACATCATTCTTACTGCTATAAATAAAACAGGGACATGTCTGGACAGGTGAGGAATTCTGGGAATGTCACAGTGACATCATTCTTACTGCTATAAATAAAACAGGGACATGATTGGAGAGGTGAGGGATTCTGGGAATGTCACAGTGACATCATTCTTACTGCTATAAATAAAACGGGGACATGACTGGAGAGGTGAGGGATTCTGGGAATGTCACAGTGACATCATTCTTACTGCTATAAATAAAACAGGGACATGATTGGAGAGGTGAGGGATTCTGGGAATTTTACAGTGACATCTTTCTTACTCCTATAAATAAAATAGGGACATGACTGGAGAGGTGAGGGATTCTGGGAATGTCACAGTGACATCATTCTTACTGCTATAAATAAAACAGGGACATGACTGGACAGGTGAGGAATTCTGGGAATGTCACAGTGACATCATTCTTACTGCTATAAATAAAACAGGGACATGATTGGAGAGGTGAGGGATTCTGGGAATGTCACAGTGACATCATTCTTACTGCTATAAATAAAACAGGGACATGACTGGAGAGGTGAGGGATTCTGGGAATGTCACAGTGACATCATTCTTACTGCTATAAATAAAACAGGGACATGACTGGAGAGGTGAGGGATTCTGGGAATGTCACAGTGACATCATTCTTACTGCTATAAATAAAACAGGGACATGATTGGAGAGGTGAGGGATTCTGGGAATGTTACAGTGACATCTTTCTTACTCCTATAAATAAAATAGGGACATGACTGGAGAGGTGAGGGATTCTGGGAATGTCACAGTGACATCATTCTTACTGCTATAAATAAAACAGGGACATGACTGGAGAGGTGAGGGATTCTAGGAATGTCACAGTGACATCATTCTTACTGCTATAAATAAAACAGGGATATGACTGGAGAGGTGAGGGATTCTGGGAATGTCACAGTGACATCATTCTTACTGCTATAAATAAAACAGGGACATGACTGGAGAGGTGAGGGATTCTGGGAATGTCACAGTGACCTCATTCTTACTGCTATAAATAAAACAGGGACATGACTGGAGAGGTGAGGGATTCTGGGAATGTCACAGTGACATCATTCTTACTACTATAAATAAAACAGGGACATGACTGGAGAGGTGAGGGATTCTGGGAATGTCACAGTGACATCATTCTTACTGCTATAAATAAAACAGGGACATGACTGGAGAGGTGAGGGATTCTGGGAATGTCACAGTGACATCATTCTTACTGCTATAAATAAAACGGGGACATGATTGGAGAGGTGAGGGATTCTGGGAATGTCACAGTGACATCATTCTTACTGCTATAAATAAAACAGGGACATGACTGGAGAGGTGAGGGATTCTGGGAATGTCAGTGACATCATTCTTACTGCTATAAATAAAATGGGGACATGACTGGAGAGGTGAGGGATTCTAGGAATGTCACAGTGACATCATTCTTACTGCTATAAATAAAACAGGGACATGACTGGAGAGGTGAGGGATTCTGGGAATGTCACAGTGACATCATTCTTACTGCTATAAATAAAACAGGGACATGATTGGAGAGGTGAGGGATTCTGGGAATGTTACAGTGACATCTTTCTTACTCCTATAAATAAAATAGGGACATGACTGGAGAGGTGAGGGATTCTGGGAATGTCACAGTGACATCATTCTTACTGCTATAAATAAAACAGGGACATGACTGGAGAGGTGAGGGATTCTAGGAATGTCACAGTGACATCATTCTTACTGCTATAAATAAAACAGGGATATGACTGGAGAGGTGAGGGATTCTGGGAATGTCACAGTGACATCATTCTTACTGCTATAAATAAAACAGGGACATGACTGGGGAGGTGAGGGATTCTGGGAATGTCACAGTGACATCATTCTTACTGCTATAAATAAAACATGGACATGACTGGAGAGGTGAGGGATTCTGGGAATGTCACAGTGACATCATTCTTACTGCTATAAATAAAACAGGGACATGACTGGAGAGGTGAGGGATTCTGGGAATGTCACAGTGACATCATTCTTACTGCTATAAATAAAACAGGGACATGACTGGAGAGGTGAGAGATTCTGGGAATGTCACAGTGACATCATTCTTACTGCTATAAATAAAACAGGGACATGACTGGACAGGTGAGGAATTCTGGGAATGTCACAGTGACATCATTCTTACTGCTATAAATAAAACAGGGACATGATTGGAGAGGTGAGGGATTCTGGGAATGTCACAGTGACATCATTCTTACTGCTATAAATAAAACAGGGACATGACTGGAGAGGTGAGGGATTCTGGGAATGTCACAGTGACATCATTCTTACTGCTATAAATAAAACAGGGACATGATTGGAGAGGTGAGGGATTCTGGGAATGTTACAGTGACATCTTTCTTACTCCTATAAATAAAATAGGGACATGACTGGAGAGGTGAGGGATTCTGGGAATGTCACAGTGACATCATTCTTACTGCTATAAACAAAACGGGGACATGATTGGAGAGGTGAGGGATTCTGGGAATGTCACAGTGACATCATTCTTACTGCTATAAATAAAACAGGGACATGATTGGAGAGGTGAGGGATTCTGGGAATGTCACAGTGACATCATTCTTACTGCTATAAATAAAACAGGGACATGACTGGAGAGGTGAGAGATTCTGGGATAGAGGCCCCACCTCTTGTGTTTCTGGTTTCAGACCAAAGTCTGGTAGAATAACTAGGACACATTCCTAAATTATTTTGTATATCAGGACTTTCCAGTTGAATATAGTCCACAATATTATTTGTTGCCATTAGGTTCTGTGAAAAAAACGATTTAAGGGTTTACAATACCTGCGTCTTTTTCGAATGCAAGTTCTGTCTTTTTTGCGTTCTGCTCTCAATAAGGCCCAAAGTGTTGTAGTGACAACAGGATGTGTTTGTTTAAAGTTTATCCTTCCCATGAGCCTCTGCTCCCCAGGATGGTGTCCGTTCTCCCTTTGGTGATTTCCGCTCTGCCTCAGTCCTCTCATCTGCCAGATGTAACTGTGGAGCACGTAGACAACAAAGTATCTGTCCCAAAATCTTCACACAAGTTGAGATATTTTGCATCATCTCTCGGTTGGACTACTGCAACCTCCTACCTCCTTCTCACTGGCCTCCTCCACTCTCATCTCGCTCCTCTTTGTTCTATACTCAATGCCTCTGCTCCACATCATTCTCCCCTCTCTACCAAGCCCTTCACTGGCTCCCCTTCCCCTACAGAATCCTCTTCAAGCTCCTCACACTCACATACAAGGCACTCGCCAACTCCACTGCTCCCTATATCTCCAACCTCCTCTCTGTTCACTATTCTTCCTGCCCACTGCGATCGGCTAACGATCGTCGCCTCTCCTCCCCACTGATTACCTCATCTCACTCACGTATTGAAGACTTCTCCTGCGCTGGCCCCCTCCACTGGAACGATTTCCTTTGTGCTATCAGAACTTCCACCAATCTATGGAGTTTAAAACGTGCATTAAAAAACTCACCTCTTATTAAATGTCTTCCAGTCATCTGCTTAACTACCCACCTGTCGGCTCCCTCTCCCTCTCTCCCCCTTCCTGCTTCTCGCTCCCTTTGACCCTGTCCCCATCTCGCTTTCCTTGCGTCCTCTGTCTGTCTGCCCTTCCCTTAGATTGTAAGCTCTTCTGAGCAGGGTCCTCTCTCCTCCTACAGCTACTCTGCCTACCTCCTCCTTGAGCCCACTAATTCCACCCCTGCTTTTCTATGAACCTCATCAGTGGCTCTTAACCTGTTAGCTGTGCCCACACTCCTGGGCACAGGTTTCCTGCTGTGCTGACTTTCCCTCACCCTTTCTTATTAGCTGTGCGCTGAACTACCTGAGTAATATGGATACATGTTTATTGTACCGTAATGTGCACCCTGTGCTGTCCTACTGTTTGTTCCTGTACGGCGCTGCGGACACTTTGTGGCGCCTTACAAATAAAAATTAATAATAGTCTTAAATATTTTGAAATCTACATTCCAGAGTTTTGTTCTGAAAATGTTATTCAGCCCTGGTCTGTTCAGCTGCCGACCAGCCTTCAATTGCCGCAGTCACCGGAGACCCCTCTGCATAGCACTGGTGGGGGCAGCAATGAATGGGGGATATGGGGGGAGGTGGGTACGGGGCGGCCAAGTACAACACTGAGCTAGGATCTTATTGTATATTAAGACTCTTCTTAGTTCTGTGCTGGTCTTCTCTTACTCTACATTTTTCTCCCCCACTAACACCCCCGTCCTTACCATTATTATTATTATTAATTTTTATTTATAGGGCGCCACAAAGTATCCGTAGCGCCGTACAAGGACAAACAATGGCACAGTACAAGGTGAAACAGCACAGTACAAGTAACAGTAAGCACTATAACTCTGGGGGCTCAGGCACAGCATGAAAGAGAGGGAGGGAGGGGAAAAGTGAGTATAGGCAGGTAAATATGGCCCAAGAGGGTGGGCACGGATGACAGGTTGAGAGTCACTGAGGGGAGCGGAGAGAAGCGAGAGGAGACAGAGGGCAGAGGGACTGAGAGGAGGTGAGCAGAGTAGCTGGAGAGCGCAGTTAAAAGTGATGGAAACAGAAGGTAGGAGAGCCCTGCTCAAAGGAGCGAACAATCTAAAGGGAGGGGAAGACAGACAGACACATGGATGAGACGGAGAGACGGGAGAAACGGAGACTGAGTCGAGGAAGGGGGAGAAGGGAAGAAGGGATGAGAAAGAGAGGTAGCCGACCGGTGGGAGTTTAGGCATGAGACTGGAAGGCTTTAAGGAAAAGGTGGGTTTTTAATGTTCGTTTGAAAGAGGACAGATTAGGGGAAGTTCTGATGGAGCGGGGGAGCTTGTTCCAATGGAGGGGAGCGGCGCGGGAGAAGTCTTGGATACGTGCATGAGAGGAGGTAATCAGAGGGGAAGAGAGGCGACAATCGTTGGACGATCGCAGTGAGCGGGAGGGAGTGTGAATAGAGATAAGGTTAGAGATGTAGGGAGCAGTGGAGTTGGCGAGGGCCTTGTAAGTCAGAGTGAGGAGCTTGAAAAGGATTCTGTAGGGGAAGGGGAGCCAGTGAAGGGCTTGGTAGAGTGGGGATACAGAGGTGGAACGGCGAGAGAGGAAAATAATCATCCATCTCCCCTGACTTTACACCTCACAGCCATTTACTTACATTAGATAATGGGTATAACATATGTTCATATGGATGGCGTTGTGTTGATATGTTACAAGTGTTTTGGAAATATATTGTGACATACACAATGCACGTTGTAGCACCCCTCCCCAACGTACCCAAATATGTCCTTTCTGTACCCCTTTCACTACACTCCCCATCTTATTGTCTGAAAACATATTTTAAGAAAAATATATTTAAAATAAATAAATAAAATAACATGTATAACATCTGTCCTCAAGGACTGCTGATAGTTTTTATATTATAAAAAGTTTTCCTTTTAGATACACACTTCACTGAATGTCACTTATATTTTACATACTGGACAAGCTGTGAGATGAATTATTTAGAGAAACCACAATGAGAATAATATGCAATTAGTATATAACATCTGTCCCATTTATAAACAGTGGCCATTTTCTTGTAGTACAGACAGTGAATATCTGATATCTGTTGGTTGTTGGAGAAATACTGTACTTTCTTCAGGAAAATATAAAGTATGTCTCATAAATAGCATAACCTACATCTGATTAATAACAAGTTAATCAGTAGAGTGAAATGAAAAGTTTTTATTCCTGTATTGTTTTCAATGAAGGACAACAGTGGCCATTTTTCTATAGTCTCCGACACACTATTGGTCTTACAGATATATCTCCGCCCCTGACAACAACAAGTTTGCCTTTATGAGCCATCGACGCTTTAAATTTTCACTGTAAAGTCATCGATTTCCAGGGACTTGCAGAAATCGGAGAATGATACATTTACCTTCTTATGGTCTTCAACACCTGCTTGCCTGGTAAAACGCCTACTTGGTTCTGGTGAACCAAGTGGGGGTGTTCCGATTTCAGAGGGGTGGTCAAAAATTTTGTATAGATTCTCAAATTGGTTTTGGGATGACAATCATATTGGTGTACGTTAGAGTGAAAGGCTGCCCTCTAAAAAAATATGTTTTAAACAGGTTAGTCAGTTTGGGGGTTCATTTTATAAAATTGGTAAGTTAATCAATCAAAGCTGGGTGCTGAGGCCGGTTTCATGGGTTTAATTGCTTGAAGGGTCTTTACTACAGTTATGTCATCATTAAGCATCGCCAAGCTCTCTGGAGACACTATGTTAGGAAGGTTATCTGGTGAGAAGTAGGCGTCTACTGTCCTGTTGATGGCTTTACGTGAGAGGCAGATTTGGTAGACTGTACAGCGAGTTGTAAAATCTGGGAAACTCCTCTGCTATCTGAGATGGATCATAAGTGACCAAGCCATGACTTGTCTTAGTCATGTTTATTAAATGTTGGGATCCTTTTGAGTTTGTTCTCTAGAATAGAGTGAAATTTGTTACCCTTTTATTGTTTTACATTTTCTGAAGGGTGATAGCTGCCCTTTTTTGAGAGCAGATTGTTAAATTGATCGTTATAAATATTAATTTCAGCCAAGAGCTCAAAAGCGGGATGATGTTTGTCTTGTGTGTGGAGAGACTCAATTTGCGTTTACAAATTCGAGATTTCCAGAGCAGATATTTTTCCAGAGAGTGGAAATAGAGAACCAGTAATACTGACTTTTTCAGCCTCCTATACTATTCTGGACTCTATATCATATGTTGCATTTAGGCTAAAGTACTCAGTAGAATCCCGATCTTCTGGGTTATCAAGTTGTTCAAGAGTACAGTTGTCTCTGTTCCAATGAAAATGATGTGGCTTATGTTTTATGATATTGAGATGTAGATATACTCCAGAGTGCTCTGTCCAGTAGAATGGCGTAGACCCAGCACTTTGTGGTTTGTTTTTGAGTAAGCCAGAAACAAACAGCATGTCAGTACGAAGGCAGATACGATGTTGGCGGAGTCGTGTGTGCAGAATCTGGCACCAGGTATCATAAAGAGTGTGACGGGCCAGTCCAGTACGGATGCCATGTGCTTATACTCTCTGGAGGGGGAAGTTTTGGGCTGAGATTTATCTAGCTTTAGATCTAGGGTTGAATTAAATCTCCTAGGATCAGAGGACACTTTGCATGGTGTGGTTAAACATCTTATGGAGGAAGGTGACTGGTTCTAATTACGAGTGTGGGCAAAGACAATTGTCTCGGATCAGAGGAAGCCTATAGAATGGAGTGTGTAAAAAGGAACATTTCTATGTATATAAATTGCTATTCCTCTCTGTTTACTGTTTGCTGAGGCTTACCCCTGAGCAAGGTGTGGGCCCCATGGTGTTAGGCCCTTTCTGATGTTTGATATCTGCTCTCTCCCCTCGGCAGGCTTCCAAGACAATGAAGTGCTTTTTAAGGGAATTTAAACCATTCACATTGATGAATATAACCTTCAATGTCATCGAATTATGAGCATGAGAAGTCTGTCATAAGCTTGACATAAGTGTTGAGAGGGCAGGTAGAACAGGAGTGAAGGGATAGTGGCCTGGATGGATGCTAGTGTGACATACGTAATAGGGGCCTGTGTGTGTGTTGGGGGGGGGGGTGGAGATGCGTAGTAGGATCTGAAAATTGCACAGATGATAGAAGTAGGAAAGATTAGGAGAAGGCTGAGGGTAGGAAATTTTCTAAGGTGGATTTAGGGATAGAGAGAAAGCAAATTGGGAAGGGGAGCATCACAAGTCAATTAAAGGGGAAGCAAACCACAGTCCAAACTGCAGGAAGAGTCTCGTGGACTGAAAAAGTCTCCATTGGGTGATAGAGGGTCAATCTGCAATAAATAACAAGAAACAGGAAACACAACAAAAGTGACACCTATTACAACATTATTTTAATTTTATAACATGTTGGGATGGTCTTGAGAAATAGCATTTCTGGCTTCAGAGAAGAATCACTGAGCTCTGGGATGTGCATACCCCGAGAGTTTGTCCATCAGTTTTGAAGAACAGAAGACCGAATTAGACCTGTCTCTCATGTTAAACAAAATTACTCCAAACAGGGGGAGTCCGGAATGAGTTTTGGAGGACACGAGTTGTCCACAATTAGTGGGGTTATTTATGTGGGGAGAGTCGTCTTGCAAAGTTCTGCAACCCACATTATGACTTGCAGGCCTCGGACCCAGTTTGGAGAGGATGGTTTGCCTTTGATGTCCCGACTTAGCATACAGAGGCTTGGTGTGTATTTAGCACTTAGAAAGAAAAACACCATTGACATTTGTTGTTATAAGCTACAAATATATATATATTATAGGATTGTGGTGATCCCCTACAGTTCGTCTCTTTTGAATTGTTAAAGGTGCCAGATCTTGGAAAATTTGCGTCTGGGAGTCCTTCAAGTCAATGAATGGGCTGTCATCGTCGGCCATCATGATTCTTTCTTTTGCAATCGGGCAATAATTTCTCTGAGATTTTGGTCTGGGGTAGGCCTTGCTCCCAGACCACTATGAGATCTGTCTAACACACTTGTTGTCTCAGAGAGATCAGGAAGCACATGTTTAAAGAGGCCTACTAAAAATGCAGTGAGAGACTATGGATTCTGGGACGCATCCAATCCAGAGATATTTTCTCCTAGTTCTCATGATCTTGAATGGATCGTCTCTATTTCCATGTCCGTAATAACCTGTGAGCGACGCAGCTCGTCCAGCTTATTTTTAAGTTGTTGTTTCTGGATCCAAGAGAGGTGATTTCCATTATTTTATTTTTTGTAAAATAATTTGTCCGTGTCTGGTTGAATGCTTTTCTTGCTGCGTTTAGTTAGAATTCAGATGCTCAGGGTGTGAGAGACAGGAACAGGAGGTGGGGATTTCATGATGGGTTGGAAGGAATTAGTAACTAATCCTCCATAATGTCATTCCCTCAGGTCACAGTATAACTAATTTGAAGCCAGCCTGGGGCTGAGAGCAGGTAACAGAGAGCAACTCTCAGAACTTGGTGTTTGTAGTGCCGTCATACTAAGTGTAACTTCCTTTAACGTGACTCTGGTTGTTGGTGTTTATAAACCGTTATACCTGCTGAGGTGTGAACCTTTATATATATATATATATATATATATATATGTACAATACGTTGAATTAGAGAAGTGTATTGTTGTTGTCTAAGTGCCTAGATAATGTGGAAGCCTTGCTCTGAGGTGTCCTGGTCCTAGACTGTGGTCCTCCAGGCTTGTATCTACAGGGATAAAGTGGCATGACGGCCTGTGTTGTGGTTATGCCATGTTAGGGGCAAGCCTAGAGCTTTAGAAGAGATCTGCTTCCAAGTAGACAGGTGTTGTGTGAAATTCACTTATCGGTCTTATGAAGCTGGATCAGAGAAACACTGAATAGGGCTCTATGGCCCATTCACTCAGGGCCTTATGTAGAGTTGGACACTCCTTGCGACCACATGGCAAATTTCCCTCCCCTGCCCCCCAAAAAAGACTCTCTTTATGTAGTAGGAAGTCGGAAAGTATCTTGATACTCTGTATACTACATAAAATAAAGCTCTTTGTTTAGGGCAGTAATAGCTTTAGAGGACGGACTTTTTTGTAATTTTGACCCCATGGTATCTAATGCTCCTTTTTGCCAATTCAGAGGTTGTATTACTCCATGAGGGGCAAGCAATATTTGGTTTAAAGGACAAGGCTACTGACTGACTTTTCTAGATTCACTGAGGGCCAGATATTATGCCGTACTCCTTGATTCTGTAGAGGATGTAATGATTGAGCCAGATTTGATATGAAAGAATGTCGTTTGCAAAGGCAGAAATTATAATTTTGCTGTTTCCTATACAGATGGTTTTAAATTGTTATCATTGTTGTAAGAGACATGATAAAGGCTCAAGGGACAATTTCAATAAAAGAGGTGACAATGAGAATCCCTGTCGTGTTCCCCTTTATCTCCCACAGTCTGGAGATTCTCCATTTTTTTGTCAATCATGTGCATGATTATCTTTGTTCTTTCATTTCTGCCACGTGGGTTAAGGGCATCACAGTGAGTTTCTTGCTCTGTTCTGCAATATCATGGTCCCGTAGAGGAAGTTGGTTGTAACACAATCAGTACTTCCTAACCACAAGCTGATGTGGCTCAATCAGTGCTTTTGTTCCAGCAGCCGGTGAGTTAGGTCACAAATCAAGATCCAGTAGCAGCCAAAACTCAAGTATTCTGTACTTGGAAAGTGCCAACAATTTCAGTTGCAGTGGGAGATATTTGCATCAGAGGGTGATGGAATCCAGTCCCCTCTCTAATCACCAGGCACACTTTCGGTGCGCACCAGCCAGGAGTTACCCATAGCTGGGCCAAGTCACTTCTGCAATGCTCACTTTATTGACTCTTGGTGGTGCAGGCTGGAATGTTGGATTATACTGTTGGACACTCCCAAAGGTTTTTCATGCGCCTAACTTTCTTTACATTAGACCAAGTTGTGGTATAGGTCTGATGTATTTTCAGGTCTGATGGGTTTTATTTTTTAACACACTAGCCAGGTCCGTCAGCAGCACGTATCTTGCATCAGGGGTCGAGCATCCGCAACAGATACGTCTCCAGACTGGATTAAGTGCTGGTGTTTCACATTTGGGTGTAGCCCGATCTGTTCCTGATCTCCTTATATCTGACACCTGTTTAAGTTTAAGCATCGTTGATTTTGGTTCTGCTAGCTCCTTGGTACTGTTGTGGATCTCTCGTCTTCTGACCTTGGCTTGCTCACCTTCCTCCTTTGTACTCTTTCCGTGGAGCCTCCAGCTATCATCTGATTATCCAGCCTCTACTACAGACAACATATAAGTAAGCCTTCAGCTCCTGTCCTTTATAGTCTGTGCCTCAGAGCATTTGCTATAGCTGCCACTTGTGCAGCATTCAGGTCCTATTACCTCCTGAGTATTTCCCAGTATCTAGCTATCATCTGTGTTATCAAGTTCCTGCTGTTCAGTTAGTGCATTATCAGTTCCTATTTTGTCTACTACTTCTGCTATAAGATTGATGTCACTCACCGGACCGTGAGTGCCTCTTCACTGGTGCGTGGCTCTCCAGTATTCCTGCCAGCACTTATCCTGAACCGTGGCCGCCCGCCATCCTGATGGTCTGCGCATGCGCAGTTCCTAATAACTCTTCTGACCTTTGCTTTTAGATAATTGGTTGATCAGGCTCCCTGTTGAACGCTCCCTATTTAAAGCACCTGTGTTCATTACCTCGTTGCCTGATCTTGGAGTCCCATTCCCTGTGAGTCTCTGAAGGTGTTCCTGTGTATTTCCTCGTGTCTTCAGTTTCCAGCTGATTCCTGATCATCGCTCTGCCGGTTTCCAGACCGCTTCAACTCTCCTGTGTTCATCGCTACTCCAGTGTTCTACTCGTGTTGCTGTCTCCTGTGATTCCTGCATTAATCATCGTTGTTCTACTCGTGTCAAGTTCTCTGCCTGTGTTCTAAACCCAGACGCTGATTACCGCTACCACTCACCTGTGGTATCTACTCGTGCTGGCGTTCAGTCGCTCTACTATTCCTGTATTCTCTCGTGGACAGCCTGCTCAACTGAACCGCGGTATGCTTACCCTCTATTAACTATATTCGTTTTCTGCATATCCGCTTGGACTGTTATCTGTTTACCTACGGAATCCTCTATCTCCATGAGATACATATGCTAATTGACTTTCTCCCATTGGCCTGGATTTCAGTAGTGACTTTGTCTCTGCCAAGCAGCGCTTGTCATATTATTATCGAATTGTGGATATCGTTTGGGATCAAGTTCCTTGTGCTCTCCGTGTCTACATTCTATGTTTCCACTCATCGGCACCTGTGCCTATCCTCACCTATAGCAGTGGTACAACTTGCTGTACGCAGACCACTGACTTCCCCGTTACCTACTTGCACCTGGAACCAGTCCCCTCACTACAAGCAGTGGTACAACTTGCTGTACGCAGACCACTGACTTCACCACCTCCTATCTACTCCTGGACAAGTCCTCTCACTATAGCAGTGGTACAACTTGCTGTACGCAGACCACTGACTTTCCTCACGTCTTCACGTCCATCAAGATCGTGTTCATATCTGCCTAATCTATAACTAGTTTGCTGCTAGTCATAGACTTTCCATTGGCATCCTTTCACCATCTGCTGATTCTCCTGTTCCGCTAGTCACCCTGCTACCAGAGGACCACTGTGTAGTATACACTACTCTGGTAAGATCATCATCTGGTGATATCCTGGGTAAAGACTCCTAGTGCCCGTGACAATTGATTTGTTTAACTTCGCATCTGTTAGCTCAAGTGCATAGACTCCACAGATATCTATATTAACCGTTGTCTGCATCAGGTTATTATCTTTGTGATTCCTGCTTTAAATAAAGAACTCAGTTTTATTTTCAACAACTCTCCATGCTTTTTGGATGTAAGTTTTACAATTATTGGATGATTTCCATGGAGTTTTTTTTTTAAAATCTGCAAAATAGACAATAAGGAATTACTTTATAAATACATTCCTTAACTGTTTCCTATATGTAATGTCTATTAGAGTGTATATAGCACTTACCTCTCCTACTATCTTCCATAGGTCAGCCAGTCCTCTGTCTCACTTCAAACTCCTCTTACTGTCTGCACTGATTTATTCAAGCAGATGATAGATCCGTGGGGGCCGGCTGTAGATAGAGGACTCAGATAGGTGGGACCACTGAAGGTGTCTGAAGCTGCAGGAGAGGTAAATGCTATATACACTCCACTTTCCTGTATGTAGGAAACAGTTACATATAGGATAAGGGTCGTAATTATGAAATAGAACATTATTGTTTATTTTGCAAAGTTAAGCCTCAAAACAATTCCGAATTTGTGGATCTTCATTTACGTTGATATCTCTCTCCATACACAGGATTACACAGTAGTGATAAAGAGATCGGGTGAGTGTGTGACACCCAGGAGCCGCCCCTGTGTGTCAGGAAGATTGAGCAGGACCCAGAGCCCCATCACGGTGCCTGAACCTCACTCACTGATACGTGAGGGAAACAATGACTAGAAGATCCTGGAACTGACCAACAATATCATTCAGCTGGTGACTGGAGAGGTGACTGCTGGGAATGGGACATTATACAGTAACATTAGGGGATGTATCTGTGTGATGACTGTGTCATTGTGTTGTCAGGTTCCTATAAGGTGTGAGGAGGAGTGGGAGAATTTAGAAGGACCAAATGGTCTGTACGAGGACGTGAGGATGGAGAATCACCGGATCCTGATATCACTGGGTAAGAGGAGACTTTAATTCATTATAAAGGAGAGAGCAGTTTTGAGGGCCACCCAGATAAACACATCACCCCATAATCGTATATAAGCAACGTAATCAGTCACTGTGTGTTTCCTACAGATGGATCCAGTAACAGAAATACACCAGAAAGAGATCTCTGTCCTCATTATTCACAGGGTTGTACACGGGAAAATTGCATTATCAAAGAGCAGCATCAGGTAGATGACATTTTTGGGCCTCAACCAATCCCAAAATCCCGAAGTGACTTTTTCATTGTATGATCTGGATAAAGCTTTGTGAATCTTATACACTGATATTCTTCTGTTTCATATAATTTTATTAATTCAGATATTATTAATTCAGATATTTTTTATTATTTTGTGGGCTATTCAGGATGACGTCCTGACTGATATTAAAGTAGAAATTACAGAGGGAGAGGAAGAGACGTATGTGAGGGGTGATCAGCAGTGTAAGGAGGAGGAGATCCATACAGATATCAGTACAGGTGAGTAATAAACACTTATTACAGTAAAGAGTCACATATTCTGCTTATTCAGTCACTAAAACAATCATTTATTCCACACCCTCCTCTGTCAGTACAAACTAATAAGGAAAACGTATCTGTCCAGTGGGGGTGTCAGGAGCCATCAGCCCCTATTAGACTCCTCCTCACATCATGATGCTACCCATAATCCTCTCTGTACTACCATGTGTTATTAACCATTATCTTCTGTGTGTAATAATCCAGGAATATTTTATCTTTGGCTGTATATTAAATTTCTAACAATAAATCTAATAATAAATGCATAATATGAGATTATTCTCCTCCCTCTAAGATCACATACACCCCATCACAACGTACACTTCACACAAACTCCACCTTCTGACACACACAGAACTATAACCACACACCTGTCCTTGCACAAATGCTCCCCCTATAAATAAACCCTCCCCACTAGGTAATATCAGTGTTATTTCATAATACCCCTAAACTACTATGGATCAGATATTACATGGTACTTGTTGGATCCATAAAGAGAAGGGCTCCCTCCATAGTAAATTGTAATATTATACTTTGGGTATCAGTAATGTAACTAATAATATAAATTCCCTGGATAGACAGTCCAAGTAATTTGTGACCATTGTTGACAACTATCACATCAAACAAAATCAAACAAAGTATAACTTATATTATCATACCCATAAACATTCTATAAAGAGAAATATTCTAATATTAAGATAAATGAGTGTGCAGTGGGCAGATGTCACTATAATCTGGGAAATCCTAACAATTAGAATCTAGTGGGACCAGACCGTGTGGTCAAAAATGTCATAGTATAGAAATGTAAAGTAAGTCTTAATACTGGTGTTCCAAATAGAATCATTTATACATAATTCATCATTATTACCAATGCAGTGACTCACTGAGCTTGTACTGCAGAAATTGTAGTGTAAATGTTTCCAGCATTAATAATGCTCTCAGGGCTGCTTGTTTGCAGCGGTGTATCAATATTCTTAACAATTATGTTGGTATATATAGTACATGGTGACCTTTTAAACACCTATTGTGAAGTTCCCAACATTGATATAATGGACATTATGATCGCACTCTTAGTTAAAATAGATGGCAACTGAAGCGTGGCTTGGACAAGCATGGAGTAGCACGTATCGTTGCTTGCTCTACAGCCTACAAATCCTGATTAACTCCTGTATGGTGGCCAAAGTGAAGGTTTTGATACAGAACTGGATTCATAACAAGCTGCTGCAAAGGTCGACCCGCGGTTGGTCTTGACTTGGTACAAGAGTGAGGTGACCTCCGTCCCTGTTCGAGCCCTGCCTGTGTGGCGGTAATTGGTGCAGGAGGCAGTGAGTGCACCCAAGGTAATTAATTGCCCCTTCTTAATAGCAGACCCGATTACCGTTGTGGGATCTAACTATTGCCTGTGTGCCGACCGAGCTGCAGACTGAGAGACGTGCCCTGCTGGCTGGCACACATACTGTTAACTTACATTTATAAAAAAAAAAAGTCTGTGCACCTCACTCTGTGGCGTAGGGTGGAGGGTGAGTGCACCTGGCGAAAATCTAGCAAGCTGTATCCAGATAAACAAAACTACAGACAGCATTACAGCTCCTGAAGCATAGACACATATTGTAATACATATCCTAAATTATGGGCAAGCATGGCCAGCCTACTGCGGCAGGAAAGTTGGAGCGTTTTGCCCGTTCTTCCACCACTACCTCTGGTCCGGGGGATGCACAACGCTTGGAACCGTCGCAGACCTCCACTTCTCCCTTGCCGGTCCCTCCAGCTGACCGAAAGGTCACGCTATAACAGGTTTTACAGGCCATTGGTATCTCTGAAAAACGGGTGACTGAAAAAATTGGAGAGGTGTAGGCTGACCTCTCCCTTCTCCGGCATGACATGCAGAAAATCGGAGAGAGTGGGCGAGGTGGAGGCTCGTGTTTTACTTTGGAGGATGCTTTCGCGCCAGTAAGGGGCCAGTTTGAGGGTCTGGAGGCACAAGTTTCCCTGTTTAAAGAAAAACTCACGGATATTGAAGGTCGTTTACGCCCAAATAACATCCGCTGGAATGGGCAGAGGGTACTGCCCCTGAATCCGTCCTGGAGAAGTGGCTGGTGCAATTGTTTGGCACAGATTCGTTTACAGCTCAATATGCGGTGGAGAGGGCCCACTGCATTCCAGCCTAGGCACCTCCTCCTGGAGCTCCTCCCTGCACCTTTATAGCTAAACTGCGGCACTACCGTGATGCTGTGCTGCGCTTGGCCAGGCAGAAAGGCCCTGTCAAATACAATGGCCGATAGCGATGTATCCTGATTTCGCTTTGGATGTACAAAAAAATAGGGCTCAATTTATCCTGGTTAAGAGAAGATTGCAAGGCTTACAAATTCCATACGCTATGATCTTCCCCGCCTGGCTAAGGGTGGCTTTGGAGGGATGTACATATTTTTTTTGATATGTCCCGTGAGGCTACTGGTTGGTTTGATCGTCTGACTGCTGGTGGATGCTGAGGTAAGTTGTCTGATGTTTGTCATTTGTCTCTTTGGGACACTATGGTGTTGTATCTCCCTGTGCATCAGGTGTTGGAGATGTTCATTTTCTAAATGCTGTTTGATACGTGTTGATAAGGTATACTGTTTTGCAAATGCCACAATAAGAATTAACGGGCTGGAGAGCCAATGGCTTTAAAGCCGATCTTGGTCTGTTTGCCCAATTTTTTCTTTTCTTTCCTTCCCTTTTTTCTTTCTCTTGTTTCTCGTACTGTATTTCCCTCTGATCACTCTTGGGATCTTGCCTCCTTACTCTGCTGGTTGGTGGGCGGCTTGCCTTGTTGGATCCGGGCTATTGTGAGCAGTGTGGGCTTGACTGGTGGTCGTGTGCTGGCCCGCTGAGTATACGAAGTTAACAGTAGTTAGGGATTAAGGTATACTTTAGTTTTGGGTGCAGTATGCAGGGTGGGGGTGTGGGGTTTTCGTGTTGAGGTTAATCAGAAGTTGTCCAATTCTCTTGTTTCTCCACGTCATATAACACATTCTCAAGAATTGATCTAGCTCTCTTGTCCCACTCTGGTGCCGGCTGTTACTTTAATAGAATACTATAACAGATTACTGGATTACTACTACTAATCTTGATTAGCGCTGGCTTACCTGAGGTGCAGAGTCTAACAATCTCTCCGTGTTTACCAAGAACCGCTGCAAGGCGGGGTGGGCTTCGCTGCCAGGAGTCGCAGGTCACGGTCCTCAGGTTCGCCCCAAGATGTAGTGCAGCAGAGTGGAGCGGAAGATGCGGAGTCAATCAAGCCGGTTCGGTACACCGGAATGGAGGCGGGCAGAATCAGGAGGCAAACTCGGAGTCAATCAGGCAGGGGTCGGTACACGGGACACAAGAATAGAGGGATAGTCAGCAAGCCGAGTCAGTACACAGGGGTTGTAGAGCTAGGATAGTCAAACAGACAGAGGTCAGAACACAGGCAGACACAGGAGACTGGAAGGCACCGCAATCCACGAAGCACAGGAGAGATCTTTAAATACTGACGGGGATTCAAAATCCTCGCCTCTAGGTTGCTGTCACATGACCGCCTCCGGGTTGCGGTCACGTGATCGCTGGATGCGGAAGTGCGGCCTCCGGGCGGCGGGGACAGGTAAGTCCGTTACAAATACAACGCCAGGGGGATCTCTGACCACTCGCCTCTCCTCCTTTCTATTGACTTTGCTATTACCAGAGGTCAGTCCTTCTGGAAACTGAATTCCTTCTGGCTTTCTCTGATGGGAACGGGAGCAACATTAGTGACTCATTGGGAGGGATTCTTTGCTGAACCAGCAAGGCCTCCAATAGTCTGGGATGCCTTTAATTGACTTTGGCTAAACTACTGGCTCTGAGGTTGAACAGGGTGGTGTTGGAACTGATACATCCTGATCAAACGGGATTCATGCTAGGCAAGTCAACGTCTATTAATCTTAGGAGATTATTCAATATCCTGCAGGTGCGGTCTCCTCCTTCAGGGACCGAAGTTGTGGTGTCCTTGGACGCGGCCAATGCATTTGACTCTGTGGAATGGCCGTACCTGTGGGAGGTGCTATCTCGCTTTGGGTTGGGTCCAAAATTCATAAACTGGATTAGCCTGTTATACTCTCATCCAGTATCGTGTGTGCGTTAAAGGTTGTCTCTTTCAGCCATTTCAATTGGAACGTGGCACTAGACAGGGCTGCCCAGTGTCCCCGGCATTGTTTGAACTGGCAATAGAGCCTCTCGCTTGTTTGATCCGCCACGATATACAAATTGCAGGGATTAAATCAGCACACAAGGAGGATAAGGTGGCGTTATACGCCGATGATATGTTGCTGTTCCTTTTGGACCATAATGTATCTCGAAGAGCTCTCTTGCGGGTAGTTGACAGGTTTGGGGATTTCTCCAGGTTAAAAATCAATTGGCATAAATTCAGTGTGTTTCCATTTGGTTGGGAAGGCCCCGTGACACCATTGGAAAAGCTTGAATTGAAATGGAAACCCAAATTCAAATATCTGGGTATTTGGATAACCAATATCCCTTCAAAATGTGTAAAGTTGAACTTGCAACCCCAAATCGAATATCTTAAATCGAAAATTCATGTTTGGAGAAAGTTCCAGCTCTCTGTCTCTGGCAGGATAAATTTGATTAAAATGGTGGTACAGCTAAAATATATAATATATATATATATATATATATATATATATATATATATATATATATATATATATATATATATATATATATATATATACTCCAGCAATCACCCATACACAGTCAGGTCCATAAATATTGGGACATCGACAAAATTCTCATATTTTGTGCTCTATACACCACCACAATGGATTTGAAATGAAACAAACAAGATTTGCTTTAACTGCAGACTTTCAGCTTTAATTTGAGGGAATTTTCATCCAAATCAGGTGAACGGTGTAGGAATTACAATGGTTTCTATTTGTGCCCCTCCTTTTAAGGGACCAAAAGTAATGGGACAAACTAAACAATCTTGCATCAAACTTTCACTTTTTAATACTTTGTTGCAAACCCTTTGCAGTCAATTACAGCCTGAATTCTGGAACGCATAGACATCACCAGACGCTGGGTTTCATCCCTGGTGATGTCCTGCCAGGCCTCTACTGCAAATGTCTTCAGTTCCTGCTTGTTCTTGGGGCATTTTCCCTTCAGTTTTGTCTTCATCAAGCATGCTTGCTCAATCGGATTCAGGTCAGGTGATTAACTTGGCCATTGGATAACATTCCATTTTTTAGTCTTAAAAAAACTCTTTGGTTGCTTTTGCAGTATGCTTCGGTTCATTGTCCATCTGCACTGTGAAACGACGTCCAATGAGTTCTGAAGCATTTGACTGAATATGAGCAGATAATATTGTCCGAAACAGTTCATAATTCATCCTGCTGCTTTTGTCAGCAGTCACATCATCAATAAATACAAGGGAACCAGTTCCATTGGCAGCCAAACATGCCCACGCCATGACACTACCACCACCATGCTTCACTGATGAGGTGGTATGTTTTGGATCATGAGCAGTTCCTTTCCTTCTCCATACTCTTCTCTTCCCATCACTCTGGTACAAGTTGATCTTTGTCTCATCTGTCCATAGGATGTTGTTCCACAACTGTAATGGCTTTTTTAGATGTTGTTTGGCAAACTCTAATCTGGTCTTCCTGTTTTTGTGGCTCACAAATGGTTTACATCTTGTGGTGAACCCTCTATATTCACTCTTGTGAAGTTTTCTCTTGATTGTTGACTTTGACACATATACACCTACCTCCTGGAGAGTGTTATTGATTTGGCCAACTGTTGTGAAGGGGTTTTTCTTCGCCAGGGAAAAAATTCTTCTGTCATCCACCACAGTTGTTTTCTGTGGTCTTCCGTGTCTTTTGGTGCTGCTGAGCTCTCCGGTGCGTTCTTTCTTTTTAAGAATGTTCCAAAATTTCCCACGCGCCTCCCCTTCTCCCCCTCCACCTCTCATCTTCTCTTTTATCTTCCTCTTTCTCTTCCTTCTCCTTTTCTTTTCATTCTTCTCTTTTTAAATATAAAAATGCCGGTTTTTATTTCATTGAATCTGTGCTATTTTGTCTCTGAAGCACAGAGACTTCTACTTCACTATCCAATGTACTGAATATATTTTATTTGATATAACGTGTATCCTTTTGCACTGTTAATTCTTTTTTGTTTTGACCGTTAATAAACACTTGTTTAAAAAAAAAAGAAAATGTTCCAAACAGTTGATTTGGCCACACGTAATGTTTGTGCTATCTCTCTGATGGGTTTGTTTTGATTTTTCACCCTTATGATGGCTTGCTTTATTGATAGTGACAGCTCTTTGGATCTCATATTGAGAGTCGACAGCAACAGATTCCAAATGCAAATGTCACACCAAGAATCAACTCCAGACCTTTTACCTGCTTAATTGATGATGAAATAATGAGGGAATAGCCCACACATGTCCATGACATAGCTTTTGAGTCAATAGTCCCATTACTTTTAGTTCCTTAAAAAGTGGGAGGCGGGGCGTGGCTAGGCAGCCATTTCAGGTGGTCGCTTTCCACATCAGCTCCTGCACTTAAAACAGGTATTTGGGGAACTACCTGTAAACCAGTGGTTCATTTTCCCTGAATCTGGCACCAGAGGATTGGGGCACTACCCTGGATACCCCAGCTGCAGCTGGTCACTCACCTCCCCCTCCCGACGGCACCGCAACTGGTCCCCGCCGCGCTGGGCCTCTCAGCTCTCAGCTCCTGACCGCCCATACAACTCCCTGGGGCTTCTTTAAGTGGAGCTCCGCTTCCTATAGAGCCCCCACGGCGCTCGGAGCCACAGACGCCGCCATCTGACAGGATTAGGTGAGCGGGACCCGGAGGCCTACTTCCGGAGAAGGCCTGGGGCTCAATTTCAGACCTGCCCAGCGGACATCTCCACTTCCGGTTCTACCGCGGGGACTTCCGGTCGGGCGATTCGTCCCAGGGCTTCCTGCGCTGGGCCTTCAGCTCAGCTTAGAGCTTATGACTGGGCTTGGAGGTTCCCACCATCAGGGGTCTGCCAGCAGCTAACCACCAGGCGCACTTCCGGCCTGACAATTAGAGGTGCAGGTATATTGCCCAGCAGCGCTGGACCAGAGGACACGGGCCAAGCTTGCAGCTGAAAAAGCACCCGGACTGGCGAGGAGACTGGAGAAACCACCCACTGCCAGCACCCAACCACAGGAGCCAGCCCCTCTTACTGCCTGACAGCCCTGCCTTTGAGGATCCTCCACAATGCCTAAAGGCAGCAAGAAATCCCACCCCAAAAGCCTCCCTCAATATTTCTCGAAGCAATCAACCTCAACCCCGCATCGGTCAAGGACGGGTTCCCCCCACACTTCTGCTGAATCTGACTCAGAGGAAGATGATACGTCCCCGATAACCAGACGGGACTTCCTAACATTAATTAAAGAAATGAAAGAACTGAAATCTTCCGTGCACTCAGAAGTACAAGCTGCCCTCCACTCACTGCGGACAGAGGTGACTTCAATAGGAACCCGCACTGACCAAGTTGAACAAAGATTAGAGACGGTGGTGTCCTCTCAGACAGGCATGGAGGAAGACATTGTACGCCTACGAAGTGACTTGACATCTGTCCAGGAACATCAAGAGGATATGGACAATCGGGCGAGGCGGAACAATCTGCGCCTAAAAGGCATTCCAGAAACGGTCGAACCTGCGCATCTGGACCAATACTTGAAGAAGCTTTTCTCCCAATTGGCCCCTGAGGTCCCGGAGGACCACTTATTACTGGACAGAGCCCATAGGGCCCTAAAGCCCAGATCTACCGACCAGAACCAGCCTAGAGATGTCATCTTACGACTTCACTACTATACTACCAAAGAGATGGTCTTGCGCGGAGCCAGAAAATTACATACCTTAACATTCGAGGGTCACAACATACAGATCTTCCAGGACTTGTCACCAACCACCCTGGCCAGACGTCGGGAGCTTGCCCCGGTAACGCAAGTCCTACGAGATCATAATGTCCGTTATCGCTGGGGCTTCCCCTTCCGCCTATTCCTCTGGCACCAGGAGAGACAGATTTCCGCCCGCACACTACCGGAGGCTCAGGCCCTCCTACACCGCTTAGGCCTTGCTCCTGAGCCCCCCACGGGCGCCTCTCATTCATCTACCTCGAGCAACCAGGATTTAAACCCGCGGCCCCAAAGAGCTCCGCGAGGCGAATGGTCTACAGTACAAAAGTCCTCCACTCCTCGCAAGACCTAGTAATTTATATCCCTGACTGTCTTTTAGGGATCAGAAACTCCCCACCCAGGGAAGGTCAATCTGATCCGATCCAGGGCTATTGTGAGCCGTTCCTGACCGCCTAATGGCCATTTCTACCGAAGGACATTTGAGGAACTATACTTACCCGGAGACGTGCCCTCCGAAATGTCCATATGTTACCTAACTTCTCAATATATTGTTCACACGCCTGAGGTCTGGGGTTTCTGTTTGCCCTGCCTTGTTTTTTGCTTGTTGTTTGTTTTGCTTCGTATACAGGTGGATTTCCATACCCATGGCCTTCTAGGAGTTACAGCGGAATGCTGCTATGGATCCCCCTTGGAAAAGCAGCATCTCCCCCATGACCATCGGCAGGCATGTTTATCTGTTTATTGGGGCCCATTTGGACCCGTTATGTAATTGCTTTTTGTTTAATTGTTGAAATTCTCTATACGCTCACAGTGGTTCAAATTGGCATTTGTAAGCATTCGTTTGTTATCTCTGTACCCTCTGGTTTGACAATGCTACATAGTTAATCCATATGTTTATATGTTTACATGATGTAGCCCCACCTTACTGATACAGCCCTCTCTGTCATCCCCTCCTCCCCCACACCCACACACATGGGCCCACAGGGTAACAGATACCCACCCCCCGCCTCCCCCCCCCCACCCCTGTCAGCCATCTACCTTTCGCCTTCCCGATTGGTAAGCCCTAGCCACCTCCCCCATAGAGCTTGACTGCTCTCAGCTGGTCCCCGGGTACCTAGAGTACCGTTCCTTCTGCCCCACCAGCATCCTGGACGGGTTCCCTGCACCACTCCCGTCCTCCTTTCCCCACTCTCCCACCACACCTACAATGTCTCCCCAACCATGGTCGTCTCTGGCATCTATCCCTTCAGCAAGACAAAACTACAACTCACTACGTATATTTTCACCTCCTGACTCTCCCACTTTGACTTTCTCATGACACTCCGTCTGATTTCTTTCAATGTTAAAGGTCTTAACTCTCCCCAAAAGAGAGGAAAACTCTACGCTTCTTTACAGGCCCTTAAAGGTGACCTAGTATTCCTACAGGAGACCCACTTTATCAAACACTTGCACCCGGAACTTAAATCCAAGAGATTCCCCCTTTCTTATCATGGTTGTGACTCTGCCAAGAAGAGATGCGGGGTGGCAATCCTCTTCTCACGTAATCTTGTCTTTGATCTCGCAGACTCACACAGAGATAAAGAGGGTAGATACATTATCCTGGTAGGTAAATTGAACAATCTCCCGTGCACACTAGTGAATATCTATGCCCCAAACCAAGACCAGCACAAATTCTTTAGGCGCCTGGGAGCTACACTCTCTCAGGTTCGCAAGGGAGAATTGATAGTGGGAGGAGACTTTAACGCGGTCCTCACCCCCCATTTGGATAGGTCTGCCCCTTCAACTGCTCCTTCCGACGGGAGGGACAGGAGGAACTCTAGAGCCCTGCAGGATTTCATGAAACTGCACAATCTGTATGATACTTGGAGAATCTCTGACCCCTTGGCCCGGGATTATTCTTTCTACTCCTCAGTCCATAACACCTATTCCCGAATCGACATGATCCTGCTCAGCCACGACCTGACCCTCAAACTCACTAATTCCACTATCCATTCAATTACATGGTCTGACCATGCCCCAATCTCGGCGGACCTCTCCTCCCTAGTATCTCGCTCCTCCACATTCTCCTGGAGACTCAACGAATCCCTTCTCCACGACAAAAATACAGTAGCTCATATTAGATCCCTAATATCCGAATATTTTGAAACAAATGAATCTCCTGATATCTCCCCCTCTACTCTCTGGAACGCTCATAAGGCGGTCATTAGAGGTCATCTAATGGCTTCGGCAGCAAATGCTAAGAGGACTAGGGTGGCCGAGACCACACGTCTCTCCACGACCCTTCACCAGTTGGAAGAACAACATAAATCTAACCCTGACCCTGCTTTATTTGAACAAATGGCCACCGTGAGGGGCGAACTTAACCTACTTCTCTCCCACCGAGTGGCCAACAAGCTGAAATGGCTGAACCAGCGCTTTTACGAAAAAGGTGATAAGGCGGACAAGCTCTTGGCCACTCGGCTGCGGACCAAAGTCTCGGCCCGTAATCTTATGGCTATTAGGGATCCCTCCGGAACTCTGGTCTATGACCCAAAATTAATCCGCTCAGAATTCCAAAATTACTATTTAAAATTGTACAACCTCCCTCAACCCCCCAACACTTCGGCCCACCGGGAACAGTCAGAGCGTATAGATAAGTTCCTGGAGGACGCTCGCCTTCCGAAGCTTACTCCCCAGGCTGCAGACCGCCTTAGTGAACCCATCTCCTTGGAGGAGGTAGTGCAGGTTATTAAGGCTCAGAAAACAGGAAAGGCACCTGGTCCTGATGGGTTTTCAGCAGCCTACTATAAGAAATTCGCTGCTCTTCTGGCCCCCCAACTCTCCACTCTTTTTAACTCTATCCTAAAGGGCAAACCCTGGCCTAAAGAATCTCTGGAGGCTCAGATAACCCTGATCCACAAGGAAGGCAAAGAAGTCCATAATTGTGCTAGTTATCGCCCAATATCCCTCCTTAATAATGACTTGAAACTTTACGCTAAGATCTTGGCCAATCGCCTAAACACTGTACTCCCCGGGCTTGTTCACTATGATCAGGTGGGGTTTGTCCCTGGTAGGCAGGCCAGGGATAACACAAGGAGAACTATCGATCTCATTCATATAATTAACACTAGGAAAACTCCATCCATCATTTTATCCTTGGATGCCGAAAAGGCCTTCGACAGGATCTCCTGGCAGTTCATGACTCATACCCTCAAGCATTTCGGTCTGTCTGGGGATTTCTTGTCGGGGGTCCAGGCCTTGTATTCTCACCCCTCTGCTAAGGTTATGGTCAATGGTTCTCCTTCTGATCCCGTCCCAATAAGTAATGGCACCCGCCAAGGATGCCCACTCTCCCCTTTAATTTTTGCCTTGGTCATTGAGCCTCTGGCAGCCACTATCCGAGCCTCCCCAGATATCAGAGGAGTGGAGACAGGGTCCCTGGAGAGTAAGCTCTCACTCTTTGCTGACGATATACTCCTCACGCTCCAGCAACCAAGAATATCTCTGCCCAACCTGTTCTGCCTCCTCTCGAGATATGGCGACCTGTCCGGGTATAAAATTAACATAACAAAATCCGAAGCCCTATTTCTTAATGTGCCCTCACAGGACTGCTATGATCTCACCTCCCATTTTCACTTTAGATGGCAGAAGAAAAAATTAAAATACCTGGGAGTATATATAACCACCTCATATGAATCCCTATATCAGGAGAACTATCCAGCCCTCTTCCACAAACTCAAGTCAGACATTTTCTCCTGGCGAACCCTAATCATCTCGTGGCTGGGCAGGATCATTGCGGTAAAAATGACTGTTCTCCCTCAACTTCTTTACCTTTTCCAGACACTGCCTGTTAGAATACCCCTAACTGAAATTTACTCTATGCAACAACACCTTTCTAAATTTGTTTGGCGAGGCAGGTCTCCCAGGCTCCGATTGGCACTACTTAAAAAACCTAAGGGCTGTGGAGGCAGGGGCTTCCCCGACCTCAAGGCCTACTACTGGGCAGCTCAGCTTAGCTCAATAGCTTCCTCATTTGCTCCACCGGCATCTCATGCATGGGCAGACCTGGAGGCTGCCTGCCTCTCCGTACCCGACTTGTCAGGTCTTTGGGGAGTCCCTTCTGATATTCGGAAGGTCCTAACCAAACGCTTTCCAACTCTGGAATTTGCGGCTCGGATCTGGGAGACCTGCAAGGGTCATCTCTCTATCTTTCCTAACCCTCTGCACATCATACCCCTGTGGCATAACCCCACCTTCCCTCCGGGAAAGTCCCGATCTTTCTCTCGGCTATGGACTAGGGCAGGATTCCGTTTTGCCGGGAGCCTTCTTGAGCGAGGAAGGCCCATATCCTATGACGCCCTCTGCTCCAGAGTCCCTAACTTTCACCCGCCGTTCTACCAATACCTGCAGGTTCGGCACTTCCTCCTGTCACTCCTGTCGGACAACTCACCTCACTCCCCCTCCCAATTTGAATCTCTCTGCCTCTCTTCCCCTCTGCGAAGGGGTATGATCTCGTCCTTGTATAGTCTACTACTAGGAAAACTGATTCCCTCCGGGAACGCACATGAGAGGGAGTGGGAGAGGGATCTGGGCCCTCCCCCGGAGGAGGACTGCTGGGAGACCATCAGGCTAAATGTGGCTTCTAGTTCCATCTCCACATTAATTAAGGAAAATGCATACAAAGTCTACTACAGGTGGTATCTCACACCTGACAGGCTCGCAAAAATGTACCAGTCAGCCTCTCCTGATTGCTGGAGGAATTGTGGCCATCGAGGCACCTTCGTGCATATTTGGTGGTCATGCCCGGTTATCTCCTCCTTCTGGGACAGGGTTTCGAGACTTCTTTCCTCCCTCCTCCAATGCCCTATCAGAAAGGATCCATGGTCCTTCCTCCTCTGTTACCCTATACAAGACCTAGACACCCACTCCGCAAAACTTGCCTCGCATGTTCTGGCAGCCGCCAGATGTCTGATTGCTAAGCTCTGGAAGCAGGCGAACCCCCCCCGCATCTCTTCTCTTAAATCTTATATATGGTTTATTGCCAACATGGAAAGAATCACGTCGCTGCTGCGAGACAAAGAAGACAAATTTCATCAAATCTGGGCCCCCTGGCTTTATGCCTAAGATCTCCGTAGCTTTATCTTCCTCCAAATAGTTTCTCCCTCCACAACTCCAGATAATATTGACCCCTTTACTCCTTTAAAACACTCCCATGCAGATATGACAGCACCCCCTTCTGAAGGTGAACATGCCCTTCTCAAGTATATCCTATGATTCGACCATCTTCCCCCCCCCCCCCCTTACCCACCCTACACCTCCTCCTCCTCCTCCAATGCCCATTCCCTCTCCCTCCCGCCCCTCACCCATTACCATTCTGTTATAATGCAATATACTTTACTGTTTTATGAGTGACATTGCTGGATATCCACTATGCTTTATGACTATTCCAATCAATATGCTTGTTATCTAAAGTCTATGTCATTCATACTTTATTATACAATAAAAATTTTGAGTTAAAAAAAAGTGGGAGGCACATATAGAAACCATTGTAATTCCTACACCGTTCACCTGATTTGGATGTAAATACCCTCAAATTAAAGCTTAAAGTCTGCAGTTAAAGCAAATCTTTACTTTACTTTCATTTCAAATCCATTGTGGTGGTGTATAGAGCACAAAATATGAGAATTGTGTTGATGTCCCAATATTTATGGACCTGACTGTATATCTTACCTTTTATCTTTCGTAGCATAGACCAATACTTGGTCTCTCTGGTATGGGGAGGGTGGAGGACTAAGGTCAAGCTTAGCTCGCTGTGTAGGTCTACATCCTCTGGTGGCCTTGCGCTTCCTTTCCTGAAACTATATTATTTTGCCTCTCAGCTAGCCCATCTCAAGGTGTGGGTTTCTGATCTGGATTATCATGTCCTACATTGGGAATTAGTGCGTCAATTCAATGCCAACTATTCGCCTTCACAGTCACTGCTGTCGGGACGAATTAATTACGGGCTTCCCAGCTGCTGATACAAGCAATTAAGATTTAGAAAATTAGTAATAAAATGGTGGGATATGCTGATACTGACTCATGCACTCCCATTTGGGGGACAGAGAAGTTAAAGCAATTGGACACTGTGGAAGGGTCCAGGTGATGGTCCCAATATGGTGTAAAGGTTCTTGGTCAATTATGTGTTGTGGATGTTCTCAAATCCTTTGATCAGTTGTCTAGGGAATTCTCCATACCCAGGACAATGTTCTTCTCTTACCTCCAACTGCGGCATACTATAACAACACAACTTAAGGGGAAACCACTGGTAATTGTTATAGCTCCTCTGAGAAAGCAACTACAGACCCTTGGCCACAAGGGTTTGATTTCACATATGTATTCACACATCCTTTATGAATCGATGTTGGGTGAATCCAAAAAACAGGAAATGAGGTTCCTCTTCAGTCACCGGCCACGTGTATATTTGGATTTCGCTTGAAGGAAAAGGTTAACAAGCTGACACAACTTTATATTTCTCACTTGTATTTGTTAGCTAAACTTAGCATAGCGAGACTCTAATTGGCTCCAGAGAGCCCCATGTTAAAAAATTTAAAAGCATTGGTCAACACTACTATAGGGCATGAGAGGTTTGTGTATACCAGCAGGCAGGCCTTTAAGAAAGTTGATGCCATATGGTTTAGGTGGCTTGAGTCTCCATATGCACTTGTTTCCCCGAATTAATGGGTTCCGAGTGCATAAGTCTACAGGTACCCAGGTCAAATGTTTAAGGTCAAATGTCACACATTATGTGTCTTGCTTGCAATGTCTGTTGTGCTATTATGGCTCATGGGTAGATTATGCTCGCCCTCTTTTCATATCTGTATAGATATCTATGCATGGGTATTTTCTGATTCATACCCCTCAACAAGTTTTGCACATATGTTGTAGTTTTGTGATGTACTTAAAGACAGGAAGATTCTCCATATGAGTCATACTTGCGATTGTTTTCCTGTGTATGTTTTCTTTTGTTCTTTTCTTCTGTTTTTTCTATGTCTGTATTTTTTGGAAACATCAATAAAAATACTTGATTTAAAAAAAATAATAAAAAAATAGGTGGCAGCTATTCCCACTTTCTTTATCTGTCATCTGGCTTAATCACATACAAGCATTATTAATGTCAGAACATTTATGCTACATGTTTTGCAGTACAGTATCTGCCCACTGTGTACTCACTTATTTGCATTTTAGAATATTTCGCTATTATATAATTTTTATGGGTGTGATAACTCAATGTATATTTATTTGATTTTGTTTGATGTGATAGCTGTCCAATGGTCACAAAGTACTTGGACTGTCTTTCAGTTGAGGGAATCTATATTAGTTATATTACTGATACACAAACAAAGGGAAGTGCCCCTCTGATATAGTATTCTTGCTCCCCCTCCAATCTACATGCCTGGATGCTCTTCATCCATTCTGATCTTACTCTGTACCCTGCTCTGCCCTTAAATTTTGTGCTGTTGCCCATCTGTGCCCAGCTCTATTCTCTTAAGACTGTCCTGATGGTGTTCTCTGCACTGTGCAATGATGTCCTGATGGTGTTCTCTGAACTGTGCAATGATGTGAGACCTAAGAGTAGTGTAAACTCATATCCAGGACTTGCTGCTAATTTAACCCAAGTCTACTCTACTTTTGAGGCTTCAGGGTTTGTGTCATTGGGCAGAGTCTAGTTGGACAATGTAAATGGCTGATGAGGCTTCCTGTTGTAGGATGCTGGCTGGATTGTGTTTAAAGTCTGCATTTTGACTGGAGTTATCCAATCTGAATACAATCTGTTTGTCACTGTGGCTGGGTCTATGCAGTGTGCTTGGTAATGCACATTTATAATTATAATTGTTTGTAGTTTCCAAATTCAAGTGAAACAGCTGGACCTTTCAACTCACTCATAGTATGAAACTGTTGGACATTCTAATCTCTTAATCAATGTAAAATAACATGTCTGTTTCTATATATTATATTTCCAACAGATGGATGCAAACACAGGAATATCTCAGACGGAAAATTTATTTTATTTACAGATTGTGAAATAGAGGATTATAAAACCATAGAAGATTCTCCAGGAAGAAACCCCATTACCCTAAATATACATCCAATACTCCACATAGCAGATAAATCATCTAATCCCTCTAATCACAAGGAATGTTCTCCTGATAACATAGATATTATTACACATAATATAGGTCATACAGATGATAAAATATTTCTATCTTCTAAGGGTGAGAAATGCCTAATGGTTAAATCATCTCATCATAAACATCAGAGAACTCACAGAAGTGTGAAACCATTTCAATGTTCTGAGTGTGAGAGAGGTTTTACACGTAAAGCAAATCTTGTTGCTCATCGGAGAACTCACACAGGTGAGAAACCATTTACATGTTCTGAGTGTGGGAAAACTTTTATAAATAAATCAAAACTTATTAAACATCTGAAAACTCACACAGGTGAGAAATCATTTCCATGTTCTGAGTGTGCGAAATGTTTTATAGACAAAGCAAATCTTGTTGCACATCAGAGAACTCACACAGGTGAGAAACCATTTCCATGTTCTGAGTGTGGGAAAAGTTTTACACGTAAAGCAAATCTTGTTGAACATCAGAGAACTCACACAGGTGAGAAACCATTTCCATGTTCTGAATGTGGGAGATGTTTCTCACATCATTCAACTCTTTTAAATCATTTGAGAACTCACACAGGTGTGAAACCATTTCCATGTTCTGAGTGTGGGAAATGTTTTACACAGAAATCGCATCTTGTTAAACATCGGAATATTCAGACAGGGCAAAAGCAATTTGATATGAAACAAGGCTGCTGCAAAACTGCAAATATTGTAAGCACAGTCGGTTTTATTAATTTGAATTAAAAAAAATAGGCACAAATATATATATATATATATATATATATATATATATATATATATATATATATATATATATACACACACATACATGTCGTACCTCACAAAAGACGGTGCACTATCGCAGTGCAAATATGGACTTGGCATTTAATTGTGTGGTCAGTACAAAAATCGGGTAATAAAGTAATTACCAACGAAGCTGACTTCTTGTTTTTCTTATGATAATTTAAACTAAAGGAAAAGAAAATGAGAGAAGGCAGCATCTGGTAAGGGCATGTCCTGTATGAAATATGGAGGGGAGTGGGTGGATATTGGTTGACAATATATGATCTATTATTTTACCATACCCTATATTGGGCTGCTAACAGGTTCCTATAATGTGTCATTTCCTAGAATTCCATATTGTCATGTATGTTGGTTACCTATCCTCTGCCAATATCGCTTAATCTTTTCTTAGTAATCCAGCCCTTAACCTTCGTTGCTTATTGTTCCCATATTGAAATGACGACATAATGGACTTTTTCATTCAATAAATGTTTCAAGAGTGATCTCTTTGAAGCTGTTGTCACAATACCCGGGGGAGTTGATACCGGGATCCAGTTACCTTCGGTAACCTCAGAATTGTGGGCAGCACGGTGGATAAGTGGTTAGCACTTCTGCCTCACAGCGCTGGGGTCATGAGTTCAATTGCCGACCATGGCCTTATCTGTGTGGAGTTTGTACGTTCTCCCCGTGTTTGCGTGGGTTTCCTCTGGGTGCTCCGGTTTCCTCCCACACTCCAAAAACACACTGGTAGGTTAATTGGCTGCTATCAAAAATTGTCCCTAGTCTCTCGCTGTGTGTGTGTGTGTGTTAGGGAATTTAGACTGTAAGCTCCAATGGGGAATGAGTTCTCTGTACAGCGCTGCGGAATCAGTGGCGCTATATAAATAAATGGTGATGATGATGAATTGTTGGGGAGGCAGTTTTAGCAACATTGGACCCCTATTAAATAATAGGAGGCAAGTTACTGGATATCTGTGTGGTGAGGGAATAAAAGCTCACACTGACACTGATGAGGAATAAAACAGATTGATTCTAACTTACACAGAGGTTCATTGAAACAGTCACGACATATGCCCTAAATAACCATACATCACACTAACACTGGGGTACTATATGTATGTGTGCGAGAGTGTATGTATATACAGCAGGTGAAATAAGTATTGAACACATCAACATTTTTCTCAGTAAATATATATTTAATGGGGCTAAAATTAAATTTACACTAAATGTCAGCAACAACCTTGCAATCCACATATGCAAAGAAATCAATTCATAGGTGTCCATAATTTAAGTTTTGTGTAATAATGTGAAATGACCCAGGGAAAAGGTATTGAACACGCTTCCTGAAATTTATTTAATACTTTGTTCAAAAGCCCTTGTTGGTAATGACAGCTTACAGATGCCTCCTGTATGGAGAAACTAGTCGCATGCATTGCTCAGGTGTGATTTTGCCCCATTCTTCAAATCTTGAAGGTTCCGTGGGCTTCTTCTATGAACCCTGATTTTTAGTTCTTTTCATTGGATTCAAGTCCGGTGATTGGCTGGGCCATTCTAGCAGATTTATTTTCTCTCTCTGAAACCAATTGATTGTGTCCTTGGCTATGGTTTGGGATCATTGTCTTGCTGAAATGTCCACCCTCATTTCATCTTCATCCTGGTAGATGGCAGCAGATTTTTATCAAGAATGTCTCGGTACATTTTTCCATTCATTCTTCCTTCAATTTCATGCAGTATTCTAGCACCGTGTGCAGAAATACATCCCCACACCATGATTTTCCCACCTCCAAACTTCACTGTTGGTACGGTGTTTTTGGGGTGATGTGCAGTGCCATTTCTCCTCCAAACACGGTGTGTATTATGGCATCCAAAGAATTACATTTTGCTCTCATCTGACCACACTATATTCTCCCACTATTTCGCAGGCTTGTCCAAAAGTTGTGCAGCAAACTTTAAACGAGCTTCAACATTTTTTTTCTTCAGCAAAGGAGTCTTGCGTGGTGAGCGTGCTTACAGGCCATGGCGGTTGAGTGTGTTACTTATTGTTTGTTGTTTTTTTTTAACCAATTGTACCTGCTAATTCCAGGTCTTTCTGAAGCTCTCCACAAGTGTCCTTGGTTCTTGGACAACTCGTCTGATCATTTTTTTCACTTCTCTGTCAGAAATCTTGCGAGGTGCACCTGACCGTGGCCGGTTTATGGTGAAATGATCTTTCCACTTCCGGATTATGGACCCAACAGTGCTCACTGGAACATTCAGCAGTTTAGAGATCCTTCTGTAACCAATGCCATCAGTATGTTTTGCAACAATAAGGTAGTGAAGGTCTTGAGAGAGCTCTTTGCTTTTACCCATCATGAGATGTTTCTTGTGTGACACCTTCATAATGAGACACCTTTTTATAGGCCATCAGTTGTGGCTGAACCAGCTGGCTGGATTGCTTTCTAATTACTCGTAGATTTCAGCTGGTGTCTTGGCTTTCCAGGCCTTTTTGCGCCGCCTTTTCTTTATGCGTTTAATACTTTTTCCCTGTGTCATTTCACATTATTACACAAAACTTAATTTATGGACATCTATGGTTTGATTTCTTTTGCATGTGTGGATTGCAAGGGTTGTTGCTGACATTTGGTGTAAATTCCATTACAATAGCCCCATTAAATATGTATTTACTGAGAAAAATGTTGAGGTGTTCAATGTTGGCAAACTCCTCATGAGTGGCCTGGAAGTCCTTTGTAAAGTCCCGGAACTTCAGACGATAGGTCTCTGGGGTAATAGTGTACCGTTTAAGGAGCCCTATAGTCCGCACAGTCGTGTTTGATTGTGTGTGTATATGTGTGTGTGTGTGAGATATAAATATATATATATTACAAAGGACTTCCACGCCACTCATGAGGAGTTTGCCAACCTGCTGCGGGAGTCGGCCAGAAAGTGGGTGCGCGGGGCAGGTGCTCAGACTGTGAATAAGGTAATAGACTTGATGTGCCTAGAGCAGTTTCACCGACGGTGCTCACCGGAGGTGACAGAATGGGTCCTGGACCCGGAAGCCAGGCACCCTGGAAGCAGCAGCACAGCTGGCGGCTCAGTATGTGGCAGTGAGGCCACACTGGCAGAAGCGCCAGGTTAACAGCCAGCACCAAAGGTCTACAAACGGGGACACCCCTCTACTACTTACTCCCAAAAGCAAGTACCTAACCCTTCGGGTACCATTCCCCACGCCGCCCTGTTCTGTCCCTGGCAGTTATCAGAGACCACCAGAGCCCAGGCTGGAGAGAAAGTGCTACCTCTGCGGGGAAATTGGTCATTTAAGGATGGACTGTCTCACAGCCCCAACACCCCAGACTCGTGCCCCAAATCCGAGTCCTGGGGCCCGGCTAACTTGCTTAACTGGCGAAGTTGAGCCATTAGAGACTGTTTCCACCCCTGCCAGCCCAGTGGAGTGTGGCGTGTGTGAAGGTGACTCAGCGGAGAAAGTCACGTGTGTTCAAAAGACCCCCAAAAACGTAGAGAAATCTGAAGTCGGTCCAAGCGGGAACCTGCAGGGTGAAGGACTGAGAGACTCGGGCCTCAATTACTGTTGTGAGTCTGTCACGGGCACTAGGAGTCTTTACCCAGTATCACCCGCTGATGGTCTTATCAGAGCAGTAGAGTTGGTATATGATACTCTGGTGGCAGGGTGATAATGGAACTGGAAACAGCAGATGGTTAGAGAATGCTCAGAAAGTCTATGACTAGCAGCACTGGTAAACAATAGGTAACTGAACACGAGGATCCGGATGGACAAGGACACGTGAGGGTAGTCAGTGGTCTGCGCACGGCAAGTTGTACCACTGCTATAGTGAGAAGGAATGTCCAGGAGTAATAAGGAGGTGGAAGTCAGCGGTCTGCGTATAGCAAGTTGTACCGCTGTCTGTAGTGAAGGAATGGAATCCAGGTGAAGGTAACGGGGAAGTCAGTGGTCTGCGTGTAGCAAGTTGTACCACTGCTTATGTGAGAGGATATATGCAACTGGTGACACAGGGAAACAGGAATCAGTGGTCTGCCTCTAGCAAGTTGTACCTCTGAATATATATGTGAGGAAGGACACGAGGAGATAAATGCAATGCAGAGTCTACACGGGTACACTGAACTTGATCCCACGTTGAACTGCACACAATAATAATAATGAATGAACAGCACTGCACAGATAAACAAAGTCACTAGAATAGTCCAGCAAAAGGAAACACAGTCAATAATAGCAATAGTCTCAGAGGATGGAAACTCCGGAGGAGAACAACTCAGTCCAGATGGATATGCAATACACCAGCACAGTCAATGAGAAGTATGCATACCGTGGTTCAGATGAGCAGGCTGTTAGAGATAGCTGCAGGGATACCTGAGCGGCAGGGAACTGACGAGATGAGAAGTCCTTGCAGAATGGAAGCGGCAGGTAGGTGCAGCGCACTGTAGGTAGGCCAGCAAGGACGACAAAATATTCAGGAAGCAGTAGTATATCGAATTGAACAGCAGGAGACCACGGGAGAGCTGAAGCGATGTAGCAGAGCTGGAAGCCGAGGAGCGTAGACTCGATGCTAACAGGCAAGTTGACACAAATGGACACACTGTAGAAGCAGTAGGCAGCGGGTCAGCTGACGGCAGGTAGAATGCAGACTGGAGCGCTGAGACGAGCAGGACTCTGTAGACACGCTGAAGTAGCTAACAGGAATCAGCTGGAACAGTAGCGATGTAACACAGGAGAGTTGGAGAGATCTGTAACTTGTTAGACACATGGAGGCAGCGGATAGGAATCAGCTGCTGGAGTCACGATGAAACACAGGAGAGTTTGAAGTAATCTGTAACTGTAGATATACGGAGGCAGCGGATAGGAATCAGCTGCTGGAGTCACGATGAAACACGAGAGTTTGCAGTAATCTGTAACTGTAGATACACGGAGGCAGCGGATAGGAATCAGCTGCTGAAGTCACTAGGAACACGAGGAGTAGAAGTGGTCTGGAAACCACAAACGGCAAACAGGAATCAGCATAAGCTGAACACACGAGGAGGCACTGGAACACCTTCAGAGACTCATGAGGAATGAGACTCCAAAATCAGGCAACGTGGTATTGACCACAGGTGCTTAATATAGGGAGTGTTGCCTGATCAGCCAATTAAGTTAAAGGAACAGAACTGAAGGTTAGAAGGGACTGCACATGCGCAGTACCTCATTATAATGGACGGACACGGTTCCTAGCTACCTTAGAAGTAGCACTCACAGTCCGGTGAGTGACAGAGTCCCTATATTATTGATCCTGCTACAGTATTGCAGGATCGCACTGCCAAAGTTACTGTGTCAGATGGACTGGAGAAAGAAGTGTCTGTAGCAAGGGTGTATCTGGACTGGGGAGATGGCCAGGAGTTGCGAGATGTTGCCGTTCTGGATGGCCTCCCAACTAATCTGATTTGGGTCAACGATGTTGGGGGTGGAATTGTGACCGCATTTCTCAACACTATCACCCTGAGCCAAGCTGCTAAGCTACATTCTTCAGAATCTACACCTGCACAGCCCAGCCCACAGGAAAAGACCACAGCTGCTATTTCTTCAGGAAACAGCCAGCCCTTTGCCTCTGGAAAGACTACGTCCCCTAGCAACGCAGAGGATGTTGTCTCTTGCCAACCTGATCTTGTGGGGGTGCCCGGTGATGCTCCTGTTCTTAGCAGTATGCCAGCTCCAGCGGTGAGTACAGCTGACCACAGTGACACCACTTTGACTCCTCTTTGACTGTCTCTAGTCACTCCAGCATAGACCCCGCTGCAGCGTATCCTGACTTAGACGATAGTGAGGGCTGCAGGGAAGAGTTCAGGGCAGCGCAGCTCTTTGTACCCTCACTGGAAGGCATGAGGCGCCAGGCTGGCGGCAGCCTTCCAGCGAGGGAGGTAGGGAGAGTGACCTGGCATAAAGGGTTTTTGTACCGTGTAGCGAGGAGGGTAGATGGGGATAGACCAGTCTGGGAACAAGTTCACTTACCCTGTATTAACACTTTTGTAGATGAGTTGCACATAGTTCAGGGTTACCTAGAGGACATTTCCAATTTCAGTAAGATTGGGGAAGATAATCTGGAGCAAATAGGGCTGGTGTTAGGGAAGATGGGGTGGGCATGTTTGACTGTTAGGGCAGAAATCTGCCAGTTGGGGATGTCGGAGGTACAGCACCTAGGAGATCATGTGAGGGAAGGAAGGGTTAGGTCAGAACCAGCTAAGGTAGAGACAATCCAAGACTGGCCCCAGCCCACGACCCAGTTACATGTACTGGCATTCTTAACGACTGCAGGGGACTACAGATGTACTGTCCCAAACCTTAGCACTGTAGCGAAGCCCCCGACAGATCTCGCTGAGAAGAAACTCCCCAAAATATTTGACTGGACACCCGCTTGTGAGCTGGCATTTCAGTCGTTAAAGGAAGCCCTGGTTCGTGCTCCTGTACTGTTGGCGCCTAATTATGACAAGGACTTTACTGTGCAAACTGATGCGTCACAGTGTGGACTGGGAGCAGTACTTAGCCAGGTGGGGCCTGATGGGCAGGAGCACCCAGTGGCCCATTTGAGCAGAAAACTGCTAAATCGGGAGGTTGGGTATGCCACAATGGAGAAGGAATGTTTGGCCATTGTGTGGGCAGTGAAAAAAATACAACCTTATTTGTATGGACGCCATTTTACTGTGGTGACTGATCATAATCCTTTAATGTGGCTACAACACACCTCAGGGGAAAATGGACGTTTGTTGCGCTGGAGCCTTGCACTTCAAATTTATGACTTTGACATAATTCACAAGCAAGGAAAGGCTCACAGCAATGCGGATGGACTGTCTCGGCAGGAAAAACCCGATCCTACGGATCACCTCAGGTAACCCTAGGATACTGCGGACCAGGAACCAAATCGTCGGACATGGCACCCTGGTTGCCATGTAGACAAGGGGGGGGAGGGGTGTGACTGGATCACTGATAAATAACTTTTGGTATAAATTTATTTAAAGGGAATGGTGCAGGCCGCTTATTTATATAATTGCCAATGCACTTATTTTTGATATTGTGTATATTGTGAATTAGGAAATTGTTTTCTCTGAGACCAGGGTTGAAAATTTGTTTTTTCTGTTTACGTTTGCCAAAGGAAAAGTAACGGCTGTACTTATTTTATTCTGACTTGCTATTCTGCTACTTTTGGCTATTAAATCACATTGTGCTTTGGAACCACATCACTGGAAGTGGACAATCGTTATTGGATAGCAACTAGACGGTCATAACAACTTGGGAACTTGCAGCAGAGGTTACGCTACCGGATGCTTCAAAAAACCTATCGATTTCGGTTCCTCAATAAAGGGTGGAGGGACGCGTCATATACGGGTAAGAACGCAATGTGTTCAAAACCTGTTTATCATTCTGTTGTGAAACCGAATGTCTGTTGTTGCATAATCTAAGGAGCGCTAACTTGAATCTAGGGACAAGAGAGAGAATTTTCTTTTTATTGTCGCTGTGCGTTGAAAATGTATTGCAATGCATTGCGTATGTTTTTCCGGTATTGTTGCCACGTGTTTAAACAGTCATTTTGATAGTCTGTTATATATGTATAGTAGTATCACTTGTTAAAACCTCTGAAAAGTTATTACTATTGTTTTGGAAATTGATTTTCTGCGCAGAAAACAAAGGTGTATGTGAATGTGAATTGCATGATTTACTGTTGAAATAGACAGGGGTATCGGTTGCTGCCTGACGAACCAGACTTGGGTCGTGACTTGGGTTGAGTAGCAGGAGGAATTTCGTTGGCAAGGTTGGGTAACCCCCAGTGCTACCTACCAGTGGTAATACACTCAGCAGATTTGTTGGAGAGTCAGGGTATCGAGGAGCTGATATTTCTGTGTTAGGAGGTGGGTGGACATAGCCTATTTAAATTGTCCACGGTGATAGTCTCTAGTGGTAGTGGTGTGTAGTGTTGTGTGGCGAAGCGTTGAGAAAAAGTTTGTTCTCACAATGGGTGGTAAGCATTCGCTAGAGATGGTCAATGAGGTGCTGCCTATGGTAGGGCCGATTGGTTCGGCGCGCTATGTTATGTTTAATAAATATGGCGCATATGCAACGGCATACTGCGACATATGGGTCAAGTTGACCAGAGATTGTATGAGACCTTTTCCAAAGATTGGTAGTTTCAGTTCAGGGGTGTTGTATAATGTCAGAGATAGAGTACGGTTGATTAAATCAACCAAACGTAGAATTGAACATTATTATTATTATTAATTTTTATTTATAGGGCGCCACTAGGTATCCGTAGCGCCGTACAGGGACAAACAAAGTACAATACAAGGCGAGACAGCACGATACAGTAAACAAAATGCACAGTAACTCCGAGATCTCAAAGCACAGCTAGAGGGGCGGGGGAGGGGAGAGGGGAAGGTCCCGCATACGGCGGAGCCCAAGAGGGCACGGAGGGCAGGGAAACCCCCAGAGAGGAGGGAGCAAGAGGGAACGGGGAGGAGGAGGGCAAGGTAACTGGAGAGCAGAGTTAAAAGTGGTGAAGACAGGAGGAGAGATGACCCTGCTCGAAGGAGCGTACAATCTAGGGGGTGGGGTAGACAGACAGAGAGACACGAGGGAGAGAAGGAGGATAGGGGAAGGGGAATGGAGGGGAAGAGTCAGAAGAAAAGGTAGGAATTTAAGTGGGAGACTGGAAGGCTTTAAGAAAAAGGTGGGTTTTTAGAGCCCGTTTGAAACTGGACAGATTAGGGCAGGTTCTGATAGAGGGAGGGAGCTTGTTCCAGTGGAGGGGGGCAGCGCGGGCGAAGTCTTGGATACGCGCATGGGAGGAGGTGATCAGGGGAGAAGAGAGGCGACGGTCATTGGCTGATCGGAGAGGGCGGGAAGGAGCATGAATAGAGAGGAGGGTGGAGATGTAGGGTGCAGTGGAGTTGGCGAGGGCCTTGTAAGTAAGAGTGTAAAGCTTGAAGAGGATTCTGAAGGGGAAGGGGAGCCAGTGAAGGGATAGGTAGAGGGGGGAGACAGACGCGGAGCGGCGAGAAAGGAAGATAAGCCTAGCGGCTGCGTTAAGAACAGATCGAAGGGGAGCGAGATGAGATTGGGGCAGGCCAGTAAGGAGGAGGTTGCAGTAGTCCAAGCGGGAGATGATCAGAGAGTGAATAAGACATTTGGTGGCATCTTGGGAGAGGAAGGGCCGGATGCGAGCGATGTTACGCAGCTGGAAGCGGCAGGATTTCGCAAGAGAGAGAATGTGGGGGCCGAAGGAGAGAGAGGAGTCTAGGATGACACCGAGGCAGCGAAGTTGGGGGACAGGGGAGATAGAGGTGTTGTCGACAGTGATAGCGAGGTCAGCAGGGGGCGAGAGGTATGAGAGGGAGGAAAGACTATGAGTTCTGTTTTGGCGAGGTTGAGTTTGAGGAATCGAGAGGACATCCAGGAGGAGATGGCAGAGAGGCAGGCGGACACCCTAGAGAGGAGGGAGGGAGAGAGATCGGGTGAGGAGAGGTATAGTTGAGTGTCGTCAGCGTAGAGGTGGTAGTTGAGGCCATAGGAGCTGATGAGTTCACCCAGGGAAGAGGTGTATAGAGAGAAGAGTAGGGGTCCCAGGACAGAGCCCTGAGGGACCCCGACTGGAAGGGAGGACGGGGGGAGAGAGAACCAGATGTGGTGACTGAGAAGGATCGGTCAGCAAGGTGAACCAGGACAGGACAGGGCCGGAGAGGCCAAAGGACTGGAGGGTGTGGAGGAGGAGGGGGTGGTCGACGGTGTCGAAGGCTGCAGACAGGTCAAGGAGGATGAGAAGGGAGAAGTGGCCCCTGGCTTTAGCAGAGAGGAGATCGTTGGTGACTTTAGCTAGGGCCGTTTCAGTGGAGTGAAGGGGGCGGAAACCAGACTGGAGGGGATCAAGCAGGGAGTGTTCGGAAAGGTAGGAGGAAAGACGGCTGCAGACGAGCCTCTCGAGGATTTTGGAGGCAAAGGGGAGAAGTGAAATGGGGCGATAGTTAGAGGGAGAAGTAGGGTCAAGATTAGGTTTCTTAAGGATGGGGGATACGAGAGCATGTTTGAAGGAGGAGGAGAAGATGCCGGTGGAGAGGGAAAGATTAAAGAGGTGAGCGAGGTGGGAGCAGGTGGTGGGGGAAAGGGAACGAAGAAGGTGGGAGGGGATGGGATCCAGGGGACAGGTAGATGGGGGGGAGGATGAAATGAGAGAGTGGACTTCCTCGCCGGTGGTGGGGCGGAAGGAGTGGAAGGGAAGGTGGCTAGGGGGGGAAAGTACGGAAAAGAGGGGGGGTGGAAGAGAGAGTGGAGGAGGAGATATCAAGTCGGATGGCCTCAATTTTGGAGGAGAAAAAGGAGGCGAAGTCGGAGGCAGTCAGGGAGGAGGGGGTGGGGCCAGGAGAGTGCTGAATGTGGCGAAGAGGCGGCGGGGGTTAGAGGATTGGGAAGAGATGAGGGATTTAAAGAAAGATTGTTTAGCAAGAGAGAGGGCAGAGCTGTATGATGAAAGGATGAATTTAAAGTGGAGGAAGTCCGCTAGGGAGCGGGATTTTCTCCAGTGGCGTTCAGCGGTACGGGAGCATTTTTGGAGGAAGCGGGTGAATTTGGAGTGCCAGGGTTGGGGTTTGGAGCAGCGAGGGTGGACGGAGTGGGCAGGGGTGACCGCATCCAGAGCAGAGGTGAGGGTGAGATTGTAGAGGGAGACCGCCTGGTTGGGGCAGGCCAGGGAGGAAAGGGGAGAAAGGAGGGTATCGAGAGAGGAGGACAGATAGGCCGGGTTAAGAGCGTCAAGGTTGCGTATGGATAGAGTAGGTTTAGGCAGAAGGGGGGGGGGGAGCAGGAGAAGAGGAGAGAGAGAAGGAGAGGAGATGGTGATCGGATAGAGGAAAGGGAGAGATGGAGACGTCAGAGAGCCTACAGAGGTAGGAGAAGACAAGGTCAAGGGAGTGACCAAGGCAGTGGGTAGAGGAGGAGGTCCATTGGGTAAGACCAAGGGAGGAAGAAAGGGTGAGCAGTTTGCTGGAAGCAGGGTCAGTGGGATTGTCCATGGGGAAGTTAAAGTCGCCAAGGATGATGGAGGGGAGGTCGGAGGAGAGGTGGTGAGGAAGCCAGGCAGCAAAGTTGTCAAGGAAGAGGGAGGTGGGGCCAGGGAGGCGGTAGATGACCGTGACACGGAGATGGATGGGGTAAAAGAGGCGGATGGAGTGGGCTTCAAAGGAGGAGAAGGAGAGGGAGGGTTCAGGGGGAATGACGCGAAAAGTACAGGTGGGGGATAGGAGGAAGCCCACTCCCCCGCCTGGGCGGGCACCAGGTCTGGCGGAGTGGGTGAAGGTGAGGCCACCATAGGAGAGGGCAGCGGGGGAGGCGGTGTCAGAATAGGAGAGCCATGTTTCAGTAATGGCAAGGAGGTTAAGGGAGTTGGATAAAAAGAGGTCGTGGATAGCAGGCAGTTTGTTGCGGACTGATCTAGCGTTCCAGAGGGCACATGAGAAGAGGGGAGAGGAGAGGGGGGAGATGGGGATGAGGTTAGCAAGAAGGGCAGTACGCGGGGGAGGGCGGGCAGGAGAGGTAGGGCGGGGGGAGCGTGTGGGTATGGAACGAGAGCAGGGAGGCATAGTAGGGAGAGAGATGGCAAAAAGAGGGTGGAGGGAGGAGGAAGGGAGACCAAGAGCGAAGGGGATGAGGTCGGAAGGGAGGCCTAGTATTATGAAGCTAAAGATCAGGCGGGGAGGGCTGGGAAGACAAAAACAGGAAATAAGGCAGGGAGGCAAGGAGTAACAGAACAGTGAAATAAAGAGAGAGGACAGAGAAATATAGATAAAGCAGGGCAGGGAGACAATGGCAATATGGAAGACAACAGGGAGACAATGGCAAAATGGAAGACAATGGCAAAATGGGAGACAGTGGCAAAATGGGAGACAGTGGCAAAATGGGAGACAGTGGCAAAATGGGAGACAATGACAAAGTTAGGGCGTGGAAGGCATGGAGCAACAGGACAGAGAGATACTAAGGGCAATGAAACAGGTCAGAATAAATACAGGTACAAATAGTAAAAAATATGTAGTAAAAAAGTAACAGGTAAGTGTAAAATCAGGAAGAAAAGAAACAAAACAGTAAAGGTAGGTAAAGTATTATAAGGCAAAACAAAATAATGGCAGGTAGACTAAAACAGATAAAGATTAAAATCCGGAAAAATAGTATCTGGTACCAATCAAGTCTGAGGTGCAGGCAGAGGTGCAGATCCAGGGGGGAAAAGGTAAAGTCACGGTGAGGAGGTCAGTCACAGTTCCAGGGAGACATGATGACTGTTTAAAGTTGTGGCAACTAGAAGGCAACACGTGGCAAGGCAGCGTGTGCACAGCGGAAGTGGGCATTGCGCAAAGCGTGGGCATAGCGGATGTAACTGTTGAGAAGCGTGGAGAACTGAGCGCAAGCGCACCCCGCCGCCCTATGCGGTTGGGGGTGTAAGTACAGCCGTTACCAAAAATGATAAAAATGAAACGAGCAAACTATATCCTGTACTAAGTCAATTTAAAAATGTTTCTGAGGAAGACGATGAACCCACTATAATTTCAGCCCAAGTATGGAAGGGGAGCGGTCCCACCAGCAGGGGCACCGACTGAAATTGGTGAGAGTAGTGGAGTAAGTACTAGGAGGGAGAACATTCATTGTACTGAAACCGTTGTTCCTGTGATTAATCCTGAATGTAGCGATTCGGTTGGTGTTTTTCCTGTCCGCACAATAGCAGTTCCCAATGGGAAAGAGGACAAGGGTGGTGTAGTCCCTGTAAAGAATGTAGCAATGCATTGTCCTTGGACTAGATTGGAGTTACATTCAATTATGTCTGATTTCCCAGATCCTAGGAAAGATTTGGCCAGATGTCAGAAGTTCGTTAAAGACTTGGGTAATGCGCACGAGCCAACAAATAAAAGATTGGCGAGTGGTGTTGAGGGCCTGGCTTCCACCCAATACAGACATACAGAAGTTTGTTAAGGACTGTGTGTTGGAGGAGGACAGAACCTTAACAGATGAGGATAACCAAGAAAACAAGAGAATTGTCTCACACTTGGCCATCTATTTTCCAGTGGTAGTGAATTGGAGCAAATTTTTCACTATCAAGAAAAAAGATAGTGAAACTGCAATGGATTACTTTGCTAGAGCTCTGTCAGCAATGACACAGTTCACAGGGATATCTGACATAAAGGAAAACCCACATCACATGGAAGTGGCTGTTATGGTATTAATGGATGGTCTCAGAGAAAATCTAAAGACCAGGGTATAAACCTCATTACCTAATTGGAGAGACATCACGGTAGATGCTCTTAGAGAGTCTGCTGTGGAGCACGACAAAAATATCTTTAGAAGGAAAGAGACACAGAGTGAGGTTAATGGCGGTGAGTATCCAGGCTCTAGAAGAATGACACACACGACCACAAGCTGACCACACACGTAGAAAGAGATATGGGAAAGTGAGGTGTTACAACTGTCTGAAAGATTGACACGTAAGGAGAAATTGTCAAGAGAACACATCGGAGACACATAGATACCCACAAGGGAGGAACTCACAGGGTTATGAAAATTCACAAAGGCCACCGCACATGCCATAGTAGCAAATGCTCTGCAGGGAAGTGAAAGTCAGCGCTAGGAATCAGGTCATACCTGTAGTCTACAGCCAGTTAGGTTAACTGAGAATCTGAGGGAAGGATCTACAATGACAGTTGATATAGCTGGTACGAAACAAACATTTCTTGTAGATACAGGGGCGGCCAGGTCAGTGTTAACTTCTCCTTTGTCTCTACAGGTCCCTAACAAACTGTTCCAGCTATGGGGGTTAATGGGGAGAGTGTTACATTACCCTTTGACCAAACCTGCAGACGTTACTATTGGGCCTCTGCATACCAAGCATTCATTTCTCTTGGCTGCAGCGGCTCCTACTAACTTAATGGGATTTATTGTGTAAAATGGGATCTGTCATATACTGTACCCCTGATGGTGTATTCCTAGACATACCGGGGAAGGTTGCACATGGGATACAGGACATATTGAACACCCCACAAAGGTTAATGTTACACTCTACCGTTCTAGAACAAAGTCCATCTCAAGTAAAGGGGATGTTACTGCAAATACCGGGTTCCCTATAGACCAAAGATGGACAGGACACTGGATTGATGGCGAATGTAGCTCCTATGATGGTTAATCTAAAAAGTGGTAGGATAGGCCAAAAATCCCACAGATCCATTAAAACCGGAGGTGGAATTAGGGGTATATCCTGTTATTAAGAGGCTGCAGCAACAAGGGATCTTAATTCGTACATCCAGCACAGCCAATAGTCCCATTTTCCCTGTGAAGAAGAGTGGGGGGAGGGGCTATAGCTTAGTCCAGGACCTAAGGGGAATTAACAAAGTTGTTGAGAGCTAATTCCCCGTAGTGTCCAATCCAGCTGTCATCCTCATGCAGATTCCACCATCTGCCAGACATTTCACTGTTATTGACCTGTGTTCCACCTTCTTCTTGGTCCCTCTTCACCCTGACTGTCAATATCTGTTTGCATTCTCCTATAGGGGAGTGCAATATACATGGACTAGACTGTCCCAGGGTTCATTGACAGCCCCAGTATTTTCTCCCAAGCCTTACATGACTGCTTACAATCCTTCCAACCAAACAATGGGTCTGTTCTAATATAACATGTGGACGATTTGTTGTTGTGCTCTGATTCGTTTATGTCATGTTGACATGATACTAAATTGTTGTTGCTTCATCTCTCACAAACAGGGCACAAGGTGGCAAAGGACAAGTTACAGCCATGTCAGACTAAGTTTAAATACTTGGGACACTATCTCACCCAGGGGCTAAGACACTTGACATCGGACAGAATTTAGGAAACACATGACTCTGCCACAGAACCAACAGCAATTCCATACCTTCTTGGGGATGTGTGGATATTGTAGATCCTGGATCCCAGGTTTTTCTTTTCTGGCGTTACCATTGCAGGAGTTAGCTTCTTCTTCAAAACCTGAGCATGTCATACACACAGAGTTATCAGAGCAGGCTTTCTTTAATCTTAAAGATAGTCTGACTAGACCCACCTTCATTGGGAATACCTGATTATGAAAAACCCTTTGCGTTATACTGTACGGAAGCTGATGGTTGTGCAGCAGGTGTCCTGACGTAAAAACATGGTGACGCTAGCAGACCGGTAGCATACTACAGTGCACAATTGGACACTGGCAAGATCACTCCCAACATGTCTCAGAAGTGTAGCAGCAACTGCTCTTCTGGTAAGTAAGAGCGAGGACGTAGTATTAGGACATGATTCAACTGTCTATACACCCCATGCTGTGTCAGCTCTGTTAAATTCAGCTCAAACCAGACATGTCTCTTCGACTAGGTTCACAAAGTGGGCATTAGCTCTGATGGCACCCTCAAACATCACCATCAAACGGTGCAATACTTTAAATCCAGCTACATGCCTACCATATGGGATGCACAAATGGTGGAAGGAGAGGAGCCTCTGGTTGGGGATGAGTTTTGCAGGTATACTGATACACATGATTGTATGGCATATCTGAACCAGACTTTTACTGCAAGGTCCGACATACGTGACACCCCCTTAGAAAATGTAGATTTTGCATTCTACACGGACGAGAGTTGTCATAGACAGACTGAGACGGGAGAAATATGCACCGGTTACGCTGTCGTAGATGACCAGGATGTTATAGAGCCTGAACCCCTTGGCTCACCTCACTCAGCCCAAGTGGCTGAATTAGTGGCACTAAGGAGAGCGTGTGAGTTGGCAGAGGGTAAATCAGCTAATATATACACTGACCAAGGTACGCCTTTGGGGTAGTGCACGATTTCGGGGCCCTTTGGCATCTTTGAAACTTTACGACAGCAGCAGGCACACCAGTAGCACACTCCCAACACAATTTTCTTTCTGTGTATTTGTGTATTTATGTGTGTATGTGTGTGGGTATGTGTGTGTGTGGGTATGTGTGTGTGTAATTGTGTGTGTGTATTTACAGTCAAGTCCATAAATATTGGGACATCGACACAATTCTCATATTTTGGGCTCTATACAACACCACAATGGATTTGAAATGAAACAAACAAGTTTAACTGCAGACTTTGTGCTTTAACTGCAGACTTTCAGCTTTAATTTGTGGGTATTTACAACCAAATCAGGTGAACTGTGTAGGAATTACAACAGTTTCTATATGTACCTCCCACTTTTAAGGGACCAAAAGTAATGGGACAAACTAAACAATCCTACATCAAACTTTCACTTTTTAATACTTTGTTGCAAATCCTTTGCAGTCAATTACAGCCTGAATTCTGGAACGCATAGACATCACCAGACGCTGGGTTTCATCCCTGGTGATGCCTGGTGATGCTCTGCCAGGCCTCTACTGCAAATGTCTTCAGTTCCTGCTTGTTCTTGGGGAATTTTTCCTTCAGTTTTGTCTTTATCAAGTGAAATGCAGCTCAATCGCATTCAGGTCAGGTGATTAACTTGGCCATTGCGTAACATTCCACTTGTTAGTCTTAAAAAACTCTTTGGCTGCTTTTGCAGTATGCTTCGGGTCATTGTCTATCTGCACTGTGAAGCGCCGTCCAATGAGTTCTGTAGCATTTGACTGAATATGAGCAGATAATATTGTCCGAAACACTTCAGAATTCATCCTGCTGCTTTTGTCAGCAGTCACATCATCAATAAATACAAGGGAACCAGTTCCATTGGCAGCCAAACATGTCTACGCCATGACACTACCACCACTATGCTTCACTGATGAGGTGGTATGTTTTGGATCATGAGCAGTTCCTTTCCTTCTCCATACTCTTCTCTTCCCATCACTCTGGTACAAGTTGATATTTGTCTCATCTGTCCATAGGATGTTGTTGCAGAACTGTAATGGCTTTTTTAGATGTTATTTGGCAAACTCTAATCTGGACTTCCTGTTTTTGTGGCTCACAAATGGTTTACATCTTGTGGTGAACCCTCTATATTCACTCTTGTGAAGTCTTCTCTTGATTGTTGACTTTGACACATATACACCTACCTCCTGGAGAGTGTTCTTGATTTGGCCAACTGTTGTGAAGGGGTTTTTCTTCGCCAGGGAAAAAATTCTTGTCATCCACCACAGTTGTTTTCCGTGGTCTTCCGTGTCTTTTGGTGTTGCTGAGCTCTCTGGTGCGTTCTTTCTTTTTAAGAATGTTCCAAATAGTTGATTTGGCCACACCTAATGTTTTTGCTATCTCTCTGATAGGTTTGGTTTGATTTTTCAGCCTAATGATGGCTTGCTTCACTGATAGTGACAGCTCTTCGGATCTCATATTGAGAGTCGACAGCAACAGATTCCAAATGCAAATGTCACACCTAGAATCAACTCCAGACCTTTTTACCTGCTTAATTGATGATGAAAGAATGAGGGAGTATGAAGACTGTCTTGTCCAACTTCAGTTAGCTAAATTCTTAACTCCCTATAATTCCGATATCTTGTAGTTTCTCCTATGGATGTAACAGGACACCATCGTCCCTGTGTAAACCCGTTGGCCAACAATAGTCAATAGTCAATGTCTTGTTCCTTGTTTTCGATTTGCTGTTAGGGTTATGTGCATACACAATATGCTGCATTCTATACCAGGATTAGGAACATGCTTCACCCATCCACATGTTACAAGAATGCTGGACATGACCATTGGATAAGTTGCACATTACTGTATACAAGTCAAGGGAACTCCTTAAAAGAGGCACTAGAGGCTCATGAAATTGTTATTCCAAAAGAGAGTAGTAATCAGTTAATGGATTTTTACTATCATCCTATTTCACTGCTGAACACGTCAAAATCTACATGAAAATCCCAGCTGAACGTAGTGCTACCCCAGTTAATACACTGTGTCCAAGTAGGTTGCCCTAGTAGACAGGCTATGGACAATACTAGAAGGTTGATTAGTGTTATCCATATCATAAATTCAAAAATCCCCAATACTATTACTTTCTCTCGATAGAATCAGTTGGACTGTTATGCTGGATTCTTTGCATCAATTCGGGTTTGGGAGAATAAGTGCCCTGCGCTATTCGCTTTAAGTAAATTTGTACCAAAAGTTATTTAATAGTGATCCAGTCACAGCCCCCATGCAAGTCTTTCCCACCTTCACTGCTCTCCGAAACACACTGCAATTCCCCAACCAGGTATTTTACCAATACCTCCAACTCCGATATTCATTTTTTTTCCCACAAGCTCCCCTTAGTCACAGAGACCGAGAAATGTTCACCACCGGAAACAATCTGTTGTAGCTCCTTTTGCTCTAAGGGCCTTATTTCCACCATATACCAGATCTTGCTTCAGCACAAACAGCCTCCAAAGGACCCCCCACGAATTAGCAAGGGATCCGGCCGAGGGAAAGTGAGGAGGCACTGAATCCGAAAGAGTGGGCCAACATCAGACTAAATTTAGCCAAAACATCAATATCTGTTTGGGTTAAAGAGAACATCCACAAGATCTTTTATCGATGGTACTGGGTCCCCACCCGCATTCGCTCAATTTTCCACCAACTCCTCGGATCTCTGTTGACGGAACTGGTGGACCTGCCCAAAAATACGCCTCAATTAGCTAGAAATACACTCACTCATGTTCTAAATCAACGTCAACATGCCACCCTCTGCATTATACATATTATTGCTCAGGCCTATCCCTGATACCCCTCGCCAAATACAAAAAATGATTTGACACATAATAAACGCAGCAACTTGCCTCATAGTCACTTATAAATACCAGCATAACGGCGCATAACAGCAAAGTTGCACGACACCCCCGCTACATTTGAGGTCCTGTCGCCTTGGACAAATCACTATGTGGCTACCCCTCCCCTAACCGCAACATACTCCCACTTACTACACTCTAACCAGCCGCCCTCACAACACTGGTTATTCCTGTTTACCAACATTTCTATAATCTCACTTTCTCCCCCCCACTCCAAACAAAATAAACATCGGTATACAAATTCCCTGTGGTGTAATTAGGTTCCTTACACCTACTTAGACTTCAATCTTAATACTTTGATATTGTATTAACGTTGATCACTGTACACTTTTTGGTTTACTGCTGATTCTCTCCTTTGTACCTTGTTTAAAACCAATAAAAAAGTTTTTGTTTTTTTTAAATAAAGGAAAACAAGGAGAAAAAAATGAACAAGTTTTTTCCTGGACAAAACCATGTTACAATGTAAGGGGTGCAAATTAGTTTCATGTTACACACAAATACTTGATAGCTATATATTTTACACTGAAATTTAAAGTTGATCTAGAACAGTGATGGCTAACCTGTGACACTCCAGGTGTTGTGAAACTACAAGCCCCAGCATGCTTTGCCAGCGATCAGCCAGTTATCTACTGGCAAAGCATGCTGGGGCTTGTAGTTTCACAACACCTGGAGTGTCACAGGTTAGCCATCACTGATCTAGAACATGCCTTACTGCAACTATAAATCTGTCCCCACATTTTAAATTTAACTCCCCCTCCAATGCAGCATGGTCTTGGCAAGGTGTGGAGGTCTGTGGGGCTGTACAGAAAGTTAAAAAGGGTGGGAGGATGTGACTACAGGGAGGAGTGCGGCGTAGCTTACGAAAAATTTCATTCTGTGACTGCACATCTTGCCAGTTCTGTTTACACCAGCATTGCCCCCCTCAGAATTCCTTTTTCTTATTTATTCCGTGCACATTCTCCTTGCACATTAATACATGATCCCTTCCTTGCACTGACTCCTATTTCTTGTTTTGTGGTTCTGATTAATAAACACATTTTTTTGTAGCAGACCTTACATAGATTGGGCCTTACAAAGAGTCAGAAAGGAGGTACAAATCTAAAATCATTTTTTTGAGGATGGCAGACAAATCAAGATTTTATTTTGCAGCAGTGCAATAATCATCTTGCTGCATATACTAAAGACCCATTTTTATAAAATCTGCATTTATCATTTGACTTTGTGGCGTCCTGATAATGCTTTAATGTGAGCTACTTACCTTGAGGAAAAGAATAGTCCTCTATTACAAGATGTAAATATTTTAACAGTCTCCCTGTGATAGATTTGACCCCTGAGGTCCTATTTTTCAGTAAGAGATCCCAAGGTCCCAGGGAGGACAGAGAACACATATCTAACATGTGACGTTATCCTGTACACAGAGGGTTCATGTATCTTTGCTCCTCCACTCCTGTCCATTAGCCTTACCTAATCTGAGCTGGATATTGTCGGTGTTCCATTTAGCAATAAAGTGTCACTAGCCTGTGTGTATAGTTACCTAGAGTCTGTGGCTTCCAGCTCAGATCTGATGGGTAGATACAGACTTAGGCTGCATATATTCCCCACATTAAAGAACACATCAATTGAAAATTATAATTTCTAGTTATCTGTATATAATTATAGTCTGTGAAGTTAGGCCTTCCACAAATGTCAAGCTTAAAGTCCACTGTGCATGAGGAGTCAAGAATGAAGTGTTGAAGTCGTATAATTGGATGAACGAAAGTATATTGGTTTAATATTGGTTTGCCGTGCGTATTGCGAAGCGTACGCCACGTAACACGTGGCGTGATGCGATCGCACGGTAAAATACGCACGCACACACTCGCATTACAACATTTAGTTATTTATACAATTCATATTGGTTCTGTTACACTGTAATTTATGAGCAGATAGCATTTGATTTATTATTAGTTTATATATATATATATATATATATATATATATATATATAGACATTGATTATATGTACACTTCAATGTTATTAAAGGTTTAGGTTATAGGAAAGGTGTCATGCCTGATATCATATTAAAGCCCTATTCATCAGTAGCTGTCCGGTGCAGTCGGCGAAGTGATCGCACATTGCATACTTTAGTTATTGATATTAGGGAATAAACCTTTTGTATGATGCTGGCTATGAAAGGAGCAGACCCCCCCTGGAGAGACGACCCCCTCCTTTGGATTCCTTAGATTGAATCAGCCTATGAACTGTTTGCCCTGGAGCCACCCTGTGTCTGGATCTATAGAAGCAAGCTACGTCATCTCTATTGTTCACAATAAAACACTGACTGTATATATATTCATAGCTGTGCATCCAGACCTCAGTCAACTCTGACACAGTATTCTAACAGATATACTGTCCACCGGGTCCCGTGGGTGCGCAGCGAACGCAAGCGATTGCATTGGTATGTACTTATCTTTTGGTATTGGCTGTGCTGTACTGTACTTTATTACAATATAATAATGTATTGAATTGTTGACTATTTACATCTGCTAAAATAAACCACCATGTGCTTTGGAAACACATACAATTGATTGGGCAATGCTTATTTGAAAACGATAGAATTACTTTAATAGAAGTATCCAGAATACTATATTAAATTCATGTTTCATATGTATCGATGCAAAAACTCGTAACCCGTTTATTAAAAGGTAAAATTATCTTTCTGGGATGTACTGGTGAAAATATATTTGCTTATAAAAAGTCATGAGTATGAAATGTGCCTTGAATAGGAGAGAATTGCTAGTGTCGGAAGACACTGGTGGGTCCCTGCTGTCAGAAAGGCTCCAGTCATAAACAGTGAATGAGGGGAGTCATAATTGTCTCCGTCAGGGATAAGCTCCTCTAGCTACTCCCTGATTAGATATCTTATCATATATTCCAACAGTCATACAATATATCACCTCTATTTTGTCAGGAAACCGCTCCTGAAGCCCTTTATTTGTCAGAAAGCACCCTCTGCACCCTTGTGATTTGGAAGCTTACTGTAAGGGAACACACTGGATTCCTGCCCCAAATCTCACACTTACCTCTTTCTCTAGGGCTACAGATTTCGCTGGTCCCTTTTCCCAACACAGACGCACGCTTCAGACCTCTCAGCAACTGCCACCAGCTACGTATAAGGCCCGTAGCGAACTTATGACTTAATCACCCAATTGTACAACCTCTGTGCTTTGGTAGCTAAACCATTAACCCTTCACACACTGGTTTCTAAAGAGTTAATTCAGCCAGGCAATCTGTCTCTTCTAAACAGGCAATGGATTCGTTTAGAGCAGTAAGGGCAGAACTATTACATTTTAGATATAATACGCAAAAAGTACAATGCTTACAGATAATAAAAAAAAACAATTAGATAAAGATTTGACATACAAATAAAGATTGCAAACAGTTATAAAAACAAAAAGGGATAACAGTACAGAGCATCACTTACATATAATAATCTGTATGCCTGGGGCAGGCAGGCAGAAAAGATGGACAGTCCTTCAATTAGATTGATCTCCAAGAAGCTGACTACTTGTCCCTTCAAAACACAGGTTTTTAAACAAACTCAAATGGGACGGCATTCACAAGGGCAGTGTGAATGCTAATGTGGGGGCGGAAATGTCCCTTGGGTGTCACCAAGGGCTTGTTCAAAACTATTCCTAGGTTTTGACCTGTCTTAGCTTTTCTCAGATATATCCCAGAGACATAACTCCCCCTTCAATAAACCGGTCATAATCTCCCGCACATTTATATACCAAACATGATGGAATTATGACAATGTGACATACCTTTCCCAAAGATATGTGATTTTAGCTGTTCACAGATACCACCCGTACCTGTCATTCACAACCTTGGTGTGATTTCTGCTCCTCAGTATGGAGTGCCACCCAGATTTCCCAAAATATGAACTATGACAACATTTTCCTTTTGACGGTCAGATTTCTATATACCTGTATAGGCTGTCACATGCTGCCTACAAGGCGCTCCAGCTGTGATCGGCCCCACCAAGTCTATTCCAGTGTCCAAGACTAACAGCAAGAGATCTTTGAAGCTGCTACAGGTGACATGGTTATATTCTTACACTGGGATGTGCAAAGCCAGCAAATACATTTACATCAGACTCTGTCTTCATACTTTACACTTTAACAGCTCAATAGATCCATGGATTCATTTGAGACAACCTATTTATACTGCAGTTATGATTTATCCCTTATAAATAACTGCAAGCTCCCTATGTTCACGACAGTCTCCCCTCCTAATAACATAGATGTGCTGGCTCCAGCTGCCACTGCACAGGAAGACCGACGGCAGATTTGTAAACCTGTGACTGAGGTCACAGGTCGCGGCTTCCCCGCAGCAGGAAATAACGCTGTGCAGAGACTGAAAAGCCGGCTATAGACATGGTGCTGGGAAGTAGAAGAGGAGAAGAATAGATAAAAACAGCAAAGAAGCAAGAAAAGGGCACAGCTTAAGTAAGTGGCCAGAAAATAAAGCAGAGACCAGGGATACCGAATAAGTAATGGGGATGGACAATAGATACAGAGAGTGGGGTGCAGGTAAGGGGAGACAAACAGGGGTAAATATTTAAACATGAAAACATCTTATGTATATTTTATTATGGTATATTATTATATATTTTGTCACCTTTACATGTAAACCAGTCATGAGGCTGGAATAGTGTTATTCATGCAGACATTTACAATGAGCCCTCAAAAGGACAACAGAGTAATAAATTAGAAAGATCACAAAACAAAACCTAGTCCCAACACTGCATTTATCTAATGACCTTTGCAGACCTTTTACAAAATAGACTGTGTCTTGAATACTATGTTCAATAATATATCCAACAACTGTAACGTATACAGAGTGTACAATTAGGACACCAGCAACCAATGCAGCATCACTTTAATTTCTGTGTGATGAACAGCAGCATATTCCAGGGGTTGAAGGGTTAATAAACACAGACAGAGGACTAGAACACAGAGCACTATTACATTCCAATTCTCCTATACATCATCATCATTTATTTATATAGCGCTACTAATTCCGCAGCGCTCTAGAGAACTCGCTCACATCAGTCCCTGCCCCATTGGAGCTTACAGTCTAAATTCCCTAACATACACACACACACAAAGACAGACTAGGGTCAATTTGATAGCAGCCAATTAACCTACCAGTATGTTTTTGGAGTGTGGGAGGAAACCGGAGCACCCGGAGAAAACCCACGCAAACACGGGGAGAACATACAAACTCCTCACAGATAAGGCCATGGTCGGGAATTGAACTCATGACCCCAGTGGTGTGAGGCAGAAGTGCTAACCACTTAAGCCACAATGCTGTTAATAGGTGCTAAGGAATAAAACACACACATTGAAGTGAAAAATTAGAAGTGACGGCATTAAAAATGTAAGTGAATGGAGTTTGATAATTTTACAATCAAAGCAGTAAAAGTGGTGGAATGGCATACTGCCATCCAATCAATAAATATATATATTTATTTTTTTTTGCAACATCTTTTATTGGTTGGAGGAAATAAGGAGAGAGAGGGCAGAAAAGTCAACAATAGGAAAAGACATTAAGGCTAGGAAGCAGGGACGACAGAAGGGACGATATGAAATTTAGGGGAGGTAGGGACTGAAAACTGTGGAAGGAACTGGATCAATATGAAAAGTTGGTGATCAGAGAGGCGAGAGTGCAGCATATTTCCCTTTAAATGTGTAATGTAAATATAGATTTTTCATTTGGCCATGCATCCCCGATTTGCAGAGCTAAATGTCAGTAGGTGGGCCCTAACCATTGCTTTCTCCCGTGGGCCCTTTAGGGCCCAGTCCGACTCTGCTGATGTATCATACTGGCACATAACACCCCACTTCAAGCACTGGTTATATGTAAATGTAAGATTGTAACTGATACTAATCCACTCAAACAGTCACTCTGTCACCCTTCCAAACTATGTTGTTAAGTGTCACGAGCCGCGGCGGTACTCACAGCCGCCGCGGCTCGCTTCTCATGCGCCCCAGCGTCCCGGCCGTCACCTTGACGACCGGGACGTCATTTCCTCTTCCTGTCCGGCCGTTACCAGGGCAACGGCCAGACGCAAGTACACTAGCGCTGCGTCCCGGCGGTGCTGGTAGCCGGGCGCATGTGCATAGCAGGCAGCCTGTGGGCTGATTAGGCTTATTAACAGGCATTAGCCTGCAACTGTGTAGGTCAGGGGCAAGCCCTGATTGGCCCTGCTGGATACTAGTAAATTAGCCTGCAGGAGTGTGTTCAACTGCTGATTGGTCTGTGTCTGTACTTAAGGCAATGAGGTCTGCTGCCTCATTGCCGGTTATAGCTTCTGTGCTCCAGTCTGCTGACCTGCTTGTTCCAGTCCCTGTATCCTGTTTCTACATTTGACTTCCCGTGTATGACCCTTGGCTTCGTATTGGACTTCGCTTGTGTTTCCTGTGACCCTGATCTTTGGCTTGTTTACCCGTTCTGCTACTTTGCCTGTGACCTCTGACCTCAGCTTGTTCATCATTACTGTTACCTGCTGCCAGCCTTTGACCTCTGCGTGGACCTGACTCTTCTTGCCTGGGTTCTCCCCAGCCGGTACACACTTCACGACCCTCTGTCAGTCTGCGGCCCAGTCTGTCCCCACCATCAGGGGCTCCAGTGAACACCTGACTGGCAGAGTAGACTCCGGGTTGTGTTGTGCCGGCTGGAGGGGTTCCTAACATTATAACCGGCCCACTCACGGAGACAAGATTAGGATGGATGCAAGTGGATCCACACTGTCTCCGGCACAAACCCTAGCAGGCCATGTTGAGTCTTTGTATCAGATGATGCAGGGATTGGCTGAGCGTATGTCTGTTCAAGAAGAAGCCACAAAAGCTTCACAATCTCCTCCAGATCCCATCTGTGAGCCCAAAATGAATTTACCGGATCGGTTCTCCGGAAATAGAACTTTGTTTCGGAACTTCAGGGAGAGCTGCAAGCTCTATTTTCGGATGAGACCCCGCTCCTCCGGTTCAGAGCAGCAACGAGTTGGGATTATTATTTCCCTTCTACAGGGTGACCCCCAGTCCTGGGCGTTTTCTTTGCCACAGACCAGTCCGGCCATGCAGTCCGTAGACTCCTTCTTTGAGGCATTGGGTTTACTGTATGATGACCCGGATCGAGTGGCCTCCGCGGAAGCTCACCTACGGTCCTTGAAACAAGGCAGACGGTCGGCAGAAGAATACTGCGCGGAATTCCGTAGATGGTCACCTGACAGTGGATGGAACGACCCTGCCTTACGTAGTCAGTTCCGTGTCGGCCTATCTGAACAGATTAAAGATTCGCTGGTGCAATACCCGTCTCCTAGCTCTCTGGAGGATGTGATGCACCTCTCCATTAAAATTGACAGGAGATATAAAGAGCGGAAAACTGAAAAGGAAACGTCATCACCTCCATCCGCCTTCGTTCCTATCTCCCAGGATGGTGAGGAACCAATGCAATTGGGAGCATACCGTCTTTCCTCTGAGGAGAGAGACAGGAGACGGTCACAAGGCTTATGTTTATATTGTGGCGCAAGAGGCCACTTCTCCCGTTCTTGCCCAAACAAGTCGGGAAACGAGCATGCCTAAGGAACGAGGGGAGAGTTCACTTAGGTCTACAAATTGTCTCCCAGAAAAATGCACTATTGGTCCCTGCACAGCTCACGTTCAGTGCTCGTTCTACGAAACTATCAGCCTTCATTGACAGTGGAGCTGCTGGCAACTTCCTTGACATCGAGTTTGCCTGCTCTGCTGGTATTCCGCGGATTAAACTCCAATCTGCCATTACGGTATGTGGCTTAGATGGTAGTCCGTTGCCAGGCGGCAAGATTACTTGGGAGACCCCACCATTACAGTTGAACATTGGCGCTCTCCATTCGGAATCCATAGTCTTACGTCTTATCGAATGTCCTTCGGTTCCTTTAATTCTGGGCCACCCTTGGCTATTCTGCCATAACCCCGTCATGGATTGGGCAAAAGGAGAAATTGTCCAGTGGAGCCCCCATTGTACACAGTCTTGCCTGACACTACCTCTACGTATTATTCAGTCTATTCCGGAGCAGCTCCCTTCTCAGTATCATGACTATTGGGATGTTTTCTCCAAAAAGGCTGCTGACACACTACCACCGCACCGCAATTTCGACTGTGCCATTGAGCTCATTCCGGGCTCTAAATTACCCAAGGGACGCTTGTATCCTCTCTCTGGTCCAGAGACCAAATCCATGCAGGAGTATATTGACGAAAACTTGGAGAAGGGCTTCATCAGGCCATCCAAGTCCCCAGTAGGAGCGGGGTGTTTCTTTGTACCCAAGAAGGACGGTGGACTCAGACCCTGTATCGATTATCGAGGGCTGAACCTTATTACGGTTAAGAACACCTACCCCCTTCCCCTCATCTCCGTTCTTTTTGATCAATTAAGAGGAGCCACTATCTTCACAAAAATTGATCTTCGTGGGGCCTATAATCTCATACGTATTAGAGCAGGTGATGAGTGGAAGACGGCTTTCAACACGCTCTCGGGCCATTACGAATACCTGGTCATGCCGTTTGGCCTTAGTAATGCTCCTGCCGTATTTCAGGACTTGATTAATGAGGTGTTACGTGAGTTCCTGGGACACTTTGTTGTTGTTTACTTAGATGACATCCTCATATATTCAAAATCGTTGTCTGTGCACCAGGGTCATGTCAGACAAATCCTACAGAAATTACGGGAACATCACCTCTACGCTAAACTCGAGAAATGCGAGTTCGAGGTTCAGAAGGTATCCTTCCTCGGTTATCTAATCTCCTCAGAAGGTTTCTCCATGGACCCAACCAAGGTCCAAGCAATTCTGGATTGGATACAACCGAATAACCTCAAGGCGGTCCAGAGATTCCTGGGATTCGCCAATTACTACAGGAGGTTTATTGGCGGCTTTGCTGATATCGTGGCTCCTATCGTCACCTTGACCCGCAAAGGAGGTGATCCAACTGTTTGGTCACAACAGGCAATAAATGCATTCAAAACCCTGAAGAAAGCTTTTGTGTCTGCTCAGGTTCTCAGACATCCGGATCCTAGGGTACCGTTTGTTCTTGAGGTAGATGCGTCTGACGTCGGTGCTGGGGCCGTCTTGTCACAAAAAGACCCCCAGACCCACCGCTTACATCCATGTGCCTTTTTTTCCCGTCAGTTCTCATCAGCGGAAACCAACTATGATGTGGGAAACCGAGAATTGCTGGCAATTAAATGGGCCTTTGAGGAATGGCGGCACTGGTTGGAAGGCGCTGCACACCAGATCTCCGTTATAACGGATCATAAAAACTTACAGTATATACAGTCAGCCAAACGTCTGAACCCCCGACAGGCTCGGTGGTCGCTGTTCTTCACTCGGTTCAACTTTGTTATCACCTATCGTCCTGGTTCCAAAAATATTCAAGCGGACGCCCTGTCTAGAAGTTTCCTGGCACATCATGCTCCGGTCACCTGCCCAGAGCCTATTGTTCCTGTGTCTATGATTCATGCCGGATTAACTCAAGATTTGAGCTGTACCTTACAAAGGTTTCAGAGGTTGGCTCCTGATAACACTCCGGCAGGATGTTTGTTTGTCCCAGTTCATCTAAGGAAGACAGTCCTTGCTGAGGCACACAACAGTCGGACTGCTGGGCATCCTGGAGTCTACAAAACACTGGAAATCCTTTCCCGTACTGTATGGTGGCCGTCTCTGTCTGCTGACGTCAAGAGTCACGTCCGGTCCTGTGAAGTTTGTGCCAGGAACAAAGTTCCCAGGACTCGCCCGGTAGGTCAGTTAGTTCCGTTGGCCGCCCCTGGTAAACCTTGGACACATCTGTCCATGGACTTTATAGTCGATCTGCCACCCTCTGCGGGACACAATACCATTTGGGTCGTGGTAGACCGGTTCAGCAAGATGGCGCATTTCATTCCACTCACTAGGCTTCCTACTGCTCGAGATTTGGCAATCTTGTTCATTCAACACATTTTCCGCCTCCATGGACTCCCTACAGACATCGTCTCCGATCGGGGTTCCCAGTTCATAGCACAGTTCTGGAGATCATTCTGTACCCTCCTGGGAATCAAGGTCAGTTTATCATCTGCATACCACCCTCAGTCAAATGGGCAGACTGAAAGGGTTAACCAGTCCTTGGAGAAGTTCTTGCGATGTTACATATCGGAGTTCCATGACAACTGGTCCTCCTTGTTGCCCTGGGCAGAATTTGCCTGTAACAACTCCTGTCACTCATCCACGAAAACCTCTCCGTTCTTTTGCAATTATGGTTTCCACCCCAGATCTAACTCTTTGTATTCACTCCAGTCCGTTGGTATTCAGGAGATCCGTTCCACTGCCAGGGATCTCAGAGTTGTCTGGAAGAAAGTACATTCATCTTTAAAACAAGCCTCACTTGTTGCAAAAAAAAATTCGGACCGACACCGTACTCCCTGCTCTCTTAAGGTTGGCCAGAAAGTCTGGCTGTCTACAAAAAATATCAGGCTGAAGCAACCTTGCAAGAAGTTGGGCCCTAAATTCATCGGGCCGTTTCCCATCATCAAGCAGGTGAACTCTGTTGCATTTAGGTTAAAAATTCCGGGCTCGTTAAGAATTCCAAACACATTTCATTGTTCTCTGTTAAAACCAGTTCTTTATCCAGCTCAAGCCCAGTCTTCAGGCAAGCCACAGAGGTACAGTGTTCAGAAAATCTTGGATTCCAAAAAAGTGCAAGGACAGGTGCACTTTTTGGTACAGTGGAGGAACCGCGGGTTAGAAGAACGCTCTTGGGTTCCGCGGAGACAACTCCATGCTCCCAAACAATTGAAGGAATTCTTCAGGAAATTTCCAAGAAAACCTGGGTGTCGGGGTCCCTTGACCCCTCCTCAAGGGGGGGGTACTGTCACGAGCCGCGGCGGTACTCACAGCCGCCGCGGCTCGCTTCTCATGCGCCCCAGCGTCCCGGCCGTCACCTTGACGACCGGGACGTCATTTCCTCTTCCTGTCCGGCCGTTACCAGGGCAACGGCCAGACGCAAGTACACTAGCGCTGCGTCCCGGCGGTGCTGGTAGCCGGGCGCATGTGCATAGCAGGCAGCCTGTGGGCTGATTAGGCTTATTAACAGGCATTAGCCTGCAACTGTGTAGGTCAGGGGCAAGCCCTGATTGGCCCTGCTGGATACTAGTAAATTAGCCTGCAGGAGTGTGTTCAACTGCTGATTGGTCTGTGTCTGTACTTAAGGCAATGAGGTCTGCTGCCTCATTGCCGGTTATAGCTTCTGTGCTCCAGTCTGCTGACCTGCTTGTTCCAGTCCCTGTATCCTGTTTCTACATTTGACTTCCCGTGTATGACCCTTGGCTTCGTATTGGACTTCGCTTGTGTTTCCTGTGACCCTGATCCTTGGCTTGTTTACCCGTTCTGCTACTTCGCCTGTGACCTCTGACCTCAGCTTGTTCATCATTACTGTTACCTGCTGCCAGCCTTTGACCTCTGCGTGGACCTGACTCTTCTTGCCTGGGTTCTCCCCAGCCGGTACACACTTCACGACCCTCTGTCAGTCTGCGGCCCAGTCTGTCCCCACCATCAGGGGCTCCAGTGAACACCTGACTGGCAGAGTAGACTCCGGGTTGTGTTGTGCCGGCTGGAGGGGTTCCTAACATTAAGGTAACGTTTATAGACAAATATTTTCACTATAGTTTTTATTATAAATAAAACATTTCTCCAAGCAGCCCTTATGTAAATTTGCAAAACTAGGGGCAATATTGCCCACATTGCAGTGCCAAATGTCTGTATAAAAAAAAGTATCTCGGAAATTAAAATAATTGTGTGAGACTACAATCTATCAGAACACGTAAAGTCTTTATGTAACAAACTCAAATCTGAACCCTCCATTATAAATTCATTCTTCAACTAAATGCCCTTCTTGTAAAATCTATTTATGCATTAATTAAGCACATCACTGGTGGCCCATGGAAAGTCATCCTACGTCCTTCCATTGTTTGTCAGAGTTCTGTAGTATCTTTCACATACAGAGGACCACTCTTTAACATACTTATTCAAGAAAATCTCAACATATTCGGGGTGATGTCAGAAATTCTGTTCCTGCCACAATCGCTCACCCAGTGGTAATGTTATTAAAACATGGAATTACCAGACAATTCTGCATTCTCCTACTGATTATGTCCTTGTGGAAAGAAATCCAATTTTTGCAACACACATACACACACATATATATATATATATAATATATATATATATATATATATATATATATATATATATAAAAATATATATATATAATTGTATTATATTTATATACACACACACACACACAGCTCATACACAAACACCAATATTATTATGATCTGTGGTAATTTAGTGTATCGTTAGTGATTATTTCTATGAACTCATGTGTAGCTTATAATCTGTTTTATTCCCGAACTGTACAGTCATCTAGTAACTGGCTTCCTACTCTTGAATATAAGTCAATTGATGCTAAAAGTGCCTCCCCGATAAATCGGAGGTTATCGGAGACTACTGGGACCCGGGATGTTCAACTCTCTGGGCAATCGCCCCCTGGGTATTTTAACAACAGAGATCACTCTTGAAACATTTATTTACAATGATGCAGTCAATTATTTCATCATTTCAATATGAGAACAAGCAATTAAAGTGAACTGACTTCCTTAAACTAATGAAAGACTAAGGGGTATATTTACTAAACGGCGGGTTTGAAAAGTGGAGATGTTGCCTATAGCAACCAATCATATTCTAGCTATCATTTATTTAGTGCATTCTACAAAATGAAAGCTAGAATTTGATTGGTTGCTATGGGCAACATCTCCACTTCTTCAAACCCGCAGTTTAGTAAAGCTAGCCCCAAGCGTTTATGGCAAAGGGTAGGTAGCCAGTATACATGACAATATGGAATTCCAGGAAATTACACAACATAGGAACCTGTTAGCAAACCACTATAGGGAGTAGCTTAAAAAGAGATCCTATTTTGCCAACCAACATCTAGCACATGGGACGCCCCCCATACATACATACATACATACAATCGGTCACTCTCCTCTCAATATTTTATACAGCCTATTCCCTTATCAGATGCTCCCTTCTTACATTTTCTTTTCTCTTCTTTAAATAATGTTAAGAAGTTATCTTCGTAGGTAATTATTGATTTTATTACCTGATTTGTGTACTGACCACATATTTATAAAAAATGAGCTGTCAGTGGCGCCTCACTTGGATATGCTGCCCAGCGTGTATCAACAAAGTATCACCAATACTTCACACAAACATACATATAAACAAAAAACGATACATACATTTGGCGCTGCCTTCACGCACACTGGGAAGGATGATGGATAAAAGAATGTAATCAGTGCCCATGTACAGTTCTCTAGAATGTAAAAGTATACAACACAAAAGGAACTGATAGTGTAGTAAGTTGACATATAAACATGGTAGATATATTCCAGTTCAAATAATGCCCGTGCATAGATGATAAAAAGCACACATAGCACCCGTGTCTTCACTCAAAATGGAAACCCCTACAGGGTATATGCTTACTGGAACGTTGTTGTATTCAAGCCCTTAATAAACATATGAATATTCCAATCTTCCCCGAGTTGTCTCAATGGCGTCATGCACTGCAGGAAAAAGCAGTCAGGAAGTTGCAGGAATGTGGTCAGGAGTCCTCTGGACTCTGGAGAGATGGAGCTAAGCCTGGAAGATACGTTCTTGGAGCCACAGGTCTACCTTGTCCATCTCTCCAGAGTCCAGAGGACTACTGACCACATAGTTGTATGCCATGTCTATGTATGCATTCTCATTTCACCTACAGATTCAATATATAAATAATAAATATATTTATGCCTATTTTAAATTTTTTATTAATAAAATCAACCGCTTTTACAATACTTAAACCTTGGAACCTTGTTTCTTGTTCAATTGCTTTCGTCATGTGTGAATTTTCTGGTGTTCAATAAGACCTGATTTGTTTGTAAACCATTCCCCACAATCATGGAAATGGTTTCTTACCTCTGTGAGTTCTCTGATGTCTAATAAGATTTGACTTGTCTGTAAAACATTTCCCACACTCAGAACATGAAAATGGTTTCTTACCTCTGTGAGTGCTCTGATGTCTAATAAGATTAGATTTTTGTGTAAACCATTTCCCACATTCAGAACATGAAAATGGTTTCTTACCACTGTGAGTTCTCTGATGTATAATAAGTTTTGACTTGTCTGTAAAACATTTCCCACACTCAGAACATGGAAATGGTTTATCACCTGTGTGAGTTCTCTCATGTCTTATAAGCTTTGATTTGTTTATAAACCGTTTTTTACACTCCAAACAAGGAAATGGTTTCTCACCTGTGTGAGTTCTCAGATGTTCAACAACACTTGATTTCCGTGTAAAACGTTTCCCACACTCAGAACATGTAAAGGGCTTCTCACCTGTGTGAGTTCTTTGATGTTTCTTAAGAATTGAATTCTTTTTAAACCTCTTGCCACATTCAGAACATGGAAATAATTTATCACCTGTGTGAGTTCTCTGGTGGTTAATAAGACCTGATTTTTGTATGAAACATTTCCCACACTCGGAACATGTAAACTGTTTCTCACCAGTGTGAGCTCTCTGATGATTCATAAGATTTGACTTCTTTTTAAACCATTTCCCGCATTCAGAACATGGAAATAATTTCTCACCTGTGTGAGTTCTCTGGTGGTGAATAAGACCTGATTTGTGTGTAAAATATTTCCCACACTCAAAACATGGAAAAGGTTTCTCACCGGTGTGAGTTCTCTGATGTTCAACAAGACTCAATTTTTGTGTAAACCATTTCCCACATTCAGAGCAAGGAAATTTTTTCTCACCTGTGTGAGTTCTCTGATGTCTGATTAGGTTTGACACGTCTTTAAAACATTTCCCACACTCAGAACAAAGAAATGGTTTCTCACCTGTGTGGGTTCTCTGATGTTTCATAAGATTTGACTTGTATACAAAACATATCCCACATTCAGAACAAGGAATTTTTTTACCTGTTCGGCTTCTCTTACGTTTAGGAAGAGATGATTTAACTAAAAGACATTTTCCATCCTTAGAACATGGACAGATATTATCACATGTATGAGCTACACTGTGTGTACTAATATCTGAGTTATCAGGAGAACATTCCTCATGATTAGAGGGATCAGATGATTTATCCCCACTGTGAAGTTTTGGATGTATATTTAGGGTAATGGGGTTCTCTCCAGGAGAATCTTGTGTGATGTTTTTGTTATCTTCTATTACAAAATCTGTAGATTTAAGAAGTTGTCCCTCTGAGATATTCCTGCGTTTGCATTCATCTGCTGGAGATAAAATAAATGTATAGATTATAATGCCCAACATTTTCATACCATGAGGCAAGTTCAAGATGGCCAGATGTATTAATTTCAATTGGCAAACTACAACCACTTCATTACAATTATAAAACCACATTACGAACATTGCATGGACTCATCAAGACTGACAACTCCAGCCAACACACAGACTTTGGCGAGTAACATTTCCCAGGCACACACACTGCCCAGCCAGTATCATAGGACAGGAAGCTTCATTACTCTGTGACATTGTCCAACTAGACACTGCCTCAGAAGCAGAGCAGATGGGAGATAAATTATCAACAAGTCTGGGCCATGGTTTATACTACACTTAGGTCTCACATCCTTACACAGAGCAGAGAAGACAATCGGGATATTGTAGGAGAATGGAGCAGATCACAGATGGGTAACAGCACAAAGTTTAAAAAAGCAGAAGGTCAAAGAATGGTATAGACACAGATCAGCAGATGAAGAGCATCCAACAGCATCGATTGGAGGAGAGATGATGTGCAAGACGGGTTTTGTGGTTGTATTTGCATATCTGCAACAAGGTGGAGTTTGTGTGACGTGTATATTGTGATATGGTGTGTGTGATTACCATGTATTTTGCATTAGTATTACAGTGTTAAGCTGGGTACACATTACAGGTTTTTCACCTAATTATCGGGCAGATTACACGATAAATGACTGATAGGGCCGACATCACATTAGTGTGTACGTTCCCACAATCATGTTTTATTGTACCAAAAAACATTGTATCGTTTGATTTGATTTTATAAACTGCCTAACATTGCCCACCAAGGATGGAACAATGTCAGGCAAATTTGGAATAATATGATGTGAGGAGGAGACTGGTCAAATCTCTGGGCTGGTAGCACACAATGATATGATGTGAGGAGGAGACTGGTCAGATCTCTCTGCTGGTAGCACACAGTGATATGATGTGAGGAGGAGACTGGTCAGATCTATGGGCTGGTAGCACACAGTGATATGATGTGAGGAGGAGACTGGTCAGATCTCTGGGCTGGTAGCACACAGTGATATGATGTGAGGAGGAGACTGGTCAGATCTCTGGGCTGGTAGCACACAGTGATATGATGTGAGGAGGAGACTGGTCAGATCTCTGGGCTGGTAGCACACAGTGATATGATGTGAGGAGACTGGTCAGATCTCTGGGCTGGCAGCACACAATGATATGATGAGAGGAGGAGACTGGTCAGATCTCTGGGCTGGTAGCACACGATATGATGTGAGGAGGAGACTGGTCAGATCTCTGGGCTGGTAGCACACAGTGATATGATGTGAGGAGGAGACTGGGCAGATCTCAGAGCTGGTAGCACACAGTGATATGATGTGAGGAGGAGACTGGTCAGATCTCTGGGCTGGTAGCACACAATGATATGATGTGAGGAGGAGACTGGTCAGATCTCTGGGCTGGTAGCACACAGTAATATGATGTGAGGAGGAGACTGGTCAGATCTCTGGGCTGGTAGCACACAATGATATGATGTGAGGAGGAGACTGGTCAGATCTCTGGACTGGTAGCACACAATGATATGATGTGAGGAGGAGACTGGTCAGATGTCTGGGTTGGTAGCACACAGCGATATGATGTGAGGAGGAGACTGGTCAGATCTCTGAGCTGGTAGCACACAATGATATGATGTGATGAGGAGACTGGTCAGATCTCTGGGCTGGTAGCACACAATGATATGATGTGATGAGGAGACTGGTCAGATCTCTGGGCTGGTAGCACACAATGATATGATGTGAGGAGGAGACTAGTCAGATGTCTGGGCTGGTAGCACACAGTGATATGATGTGAAGAGGAGACTGGTCAGATCTCTGGGCAGGTAGCACACAATGATATGATGTGAGGAGGAGACTGGTCAGATCTCTGGGCTGGTAGCACACAGTGATATGATGTGAGGAGGAGACTGGTCAGATCTCTGGGCTGGTAGCACACAATGATATGATGTGAGGAGGAGACTGGTCAGATCTCTGGGCTGGTAGCACACAGTGATATGATGTGAGGAGGAGACTGGTCAGATCTCTGGGCTGGTAGCACACAGTGATATGATGTGAGGAGACTGGTCAGATCTCTGGGCTGGTAGCACACAATGATATGATGAGAGGAGGAGACTGGTCAGATCTCTGGGCTGGTAGCACACGATATGATGTGAGGAGGAGACTGGTCAGATCTCTGGGCTGGTAGCACACAGTGATATGATGTGAGGAGGAGACTGGGCAGATCTCAGAGCTGGTAGCACACAGTGATATGATGTGAGGAGGAGACTGGTCAGATCTCTGGGCTGGTAGCACACAATGATATGATGTGAGGAGGAGACTGGTCAGATCTCTCTGCTGGTAGCACACAGTGATATGATGTGAGGAGGAGACTGGTCAGATCTCTGGGCTGGTAGCACACAGTGATATGATGTGAGGAGGAGACTGGTCAGATCTCTGGGCTGGTAGCACACAGTGATATGATGTGAGGAGGAGACTGGTCAGATCTCTGGGCTGGTAGCACACAGTGATATGATGTGAGGAGGAGACTGGTCAGATCTCTGGGCAGGTAGCACACAATGATATGATGTGAGGAGGAGACTGGTCAGATCTCTGGGCTGGTAGCACACAGTGATATGATGTGAGGAGGAGACTGGTCAGATCTCTGGGCTGGTAGCACACAATGATATGATGTGAGGAGGAGACTGGTCAGATCTCTGGGCCGGTAGCACACAATGATAGGATGCGAGGAGGAGACTGGTCAGATATCTGGCCTGGTAGCACACATTGATATGATGTGAGGAGGAGACGGTCAGATCTCTGGGCTGGTAGCACACAGTGATATGATGTGAGGAGGAGACTGGTCAGATCTCTGGGCTGGTAGCACACAATGATATGATGTGAGGAGGAGACTGGTCAGATGTCTGGGTTGGTAGCACACAGCGATATGATGTGAGGAGGAGACTGGTCAGATCTCTGAGCTGGTAGCACACAATGATATGATGTGATGAGGAGACTGGTCAGATCTCTGGGCTGGTAGCACACAATGATATGATGTGATGAGGAGACTGGTCAGATCTCTGGGCTGGTAGCACACAATGATATGATGTGAGGAGGAGACTAGTCAGATGTCTGGGCTGGTAGCACACAGTGATATGATGTGAAGAGGAGACTGGTCAGATCTCTGGGCTGGTAGCACACAGTGATATGATGTGAGGAGGAGACTGGTCAGATCTCTGGGCTGGTAGCACACAATGATATGATGTGAGGAGGAGACTGGTCAGATCTCTGGGCCGGTAGCACACAATGATATGATGCGAGGAGGAGACTGGTCAGATGTCTGGGTTGGTAGCACACAGCGATATGATGTGAGGAGGAGACTGGTCAGATCTCTGAGCTGGTAGCACACAATGATATGATGTGATGAGGAGACTGGTCAGATCTCTGGGCTGGTAGCACACAATGATATGATGTGATGAGGAGACTGGTCAGATCTCTGGGCTGGTAGCACACAATGATATGATGTGAGGAGGAGACTAGTCAGATGTCTGGGCTGGTAGCACACAGTGATATGATGTGAAGAGGAGACTGGTCAGATCTCTGGGCAGGTAGCACACAATGATATGATGTGAGGAGGAGACTGGTCAGATCTCTGGGCTGGTAGCACACAGTGATATGATGTGAGGAGGAGACTGGTCAGATCTCTGGGCTGGTAGCACACAATGATATGATGTGAGGAGGAGACTGGTCAGATCTCTGGGCTGGTAGCACACAGTGATATGATGTGAGGAGGAGACTGGTCAGATCTCTGGGCTGGTAGCACACAGTGATATGATGTGAGGAGACTGGTCAGATCTCTGGGCTGGTAGCACACAATGATATGATGAGAGGAGGAGACTGGTCAGATCTCTGGGCTGGTAGCACACGATATGATGTGAGGAGGAGACTGGTCAGATCTCTGGGCTGGTAGCACACAGTGATATGATGTGAGGAGGAGACTGGGCAGATCTCAGAGCTGGTAGCACACAGTGATATGATGTGAGGAGGAGACTGGTCAGATCTCTGGGCTGGTAGCACACAATGATATGATGTGAGGAGGAGACTGGTCAGATCTCTCTGCTGGTAGCACACAGTGATATGATGTGAGGAGGAGACTGGTCAGATCTCTGGGCTGGTAGCACACAGTGATATGATGTGAGGAGGAGACTGGTCAGATCTCTGGGCTGGTAGCACACAGTGATATGATGTGAGGAGGAGACTGGTCAGATCTCTGGGCTGGTAGCACACAGTGATATGATGTGAGGAGGAGACTGGTCAGATCTCTGGGCAGGTAGCACACAATGATATGATGTGAGGAGGAGACTGGTCAGATCTCTGGGCTGGTAGCACACAGTGATATGATGTGAGGAGGAGACTGGTCAGATCTCTGGGCTGGTAGCACACAATGATATGATGTGAGGAGGAGACTGGTCAGATCTCTGGGCTGGTAGCACACAGTGATATGATGTGAGGAGGAGACTGGTCAGATCTCTGGGCTGGTAGCACACAGTGATATGATGTGAGGAGACTGGTCAGATCTCTGGGCTGGTAGCACACAATGATATGATGAGAGGAGGAGACTGGTCAGATCTCTGGGCTGGTAGCACACGATATGATATGAGGAGGAGACTGGTCAGATCTCTGGGCTGGTAGCACACAGTGATATGATGTGAGGAGGAGACTGGGCAGATCTCAGAGCTGGTAGCACACAGTGATATGATGTGAGGAGGAGACTGGTCAGATCTCTGGGCTGGTAGCACACAATGATATGATGTGAGGAGGAGACTGGTCAGATCTCTGGGCTGGTAGCACACAGTAATATGATGTGAGGAGGAGACTGGTCAGATCTCTGGGCTGGTAGCACACAATGATATGATGTGAGGAGGAGACTGGTCAGATCTCTGGGCTGGTAGCACACAATGATATGATGTGAGGAGGAGACTGGTCAGATGTCTGGGTTGGTAGCACACAGCGATATGATGTGAGGAGGAGACTGGTCAGATCTCTGAGCTGGTAGCACACAATGATATGATGTGATGAGGAGACTGGTCAGATCTCTGGGCTGGTAGCACACAATGATATGATGTGATGAGGAGACTGGTCAGATCTCTGGGCTGGTAGCACACAATGATATGATGTGAGGAGGAGACTAGTCAGATGTCTGGGCTGGTAGCACACAGTGATATGATGTGAAGAGGAGACTGGTCAGATCTCTGGGCAGGTAGCACACAATGATATGATGTGAGGAGGAGACTGGTCAGATCTCTGGGCTGGTAGCACACAGTGATATGATGTGAGGAGGAGACTGGTCAGATCTCTGGGCTGGTAGCACACAATGATATGATGTGAGGAGGAGACTGGTCAGATCTCTGGGCTGGTAGCACACAGTGATATGATGTGAGGAGGAGACTGGTCAGATCTCTGGGCTGGTAGCACACAGTGATATGATGTGAGGAGACTGGTCAGATCTCTGGGCTGGTAGCACACAATGATATGATGAGAGGAGGAGACTGGTCAGATCTCTGGGCTGGTAGCACACGATATGATGTGAGGAGGAGACTGGTCAGATCTCTGGGCTGGTAGCACACAGTGATATGATGTGAGGAGGAGACTGGGCAGATCTCAGAGCTGGTAGCACACAGTGATATGATGTGAGGAGGAGACTGGTCAGATCTCTGGGCTGGTAGCACACAATGATATGATGTGAGGAGGAGACTGGTCAGATCTCTCTGCTGGTAGCACACAGTGATATGATGTGAGGAGGAGACTGGTCAGATCTCTGGGCTGGTAGCACACAGTGATATGATGTGAGGAGGAGACTGGTCAGATCTCTGGGCTGGTAGCACACAGTGATATGATGTGAGGAGGAGACTGGTCAGATCTCTGGGCTGGTAGCACACAGTGATATGATGTGAGGAGGAGACTGGTCAGATCTCTGGGCAGGTAGCACACAATGATATGATGTGAGGAGGAGACTGGTCAGATCTCTGGGCTGGTAGCACACAGTGATATGATGTGAGGAGGAGACTGGTCAGATCTCTGGGCTGGTAGCACACAATGATATGATGTGAGGAGGAGACTGGTCAGATCTCTGGGCTGGTAGCACACAGTGATATGATGTGAGGAGGAGACTGGTCAGATCTCTGGGCTGGTAGCACACAGTGATATGATGTGAGGAGACTGGTCAGATCTCTGGGCTGGTAGCACACAATGATATGATGAGAGGAGGAGACTGGTCAGATCTCTGGGCTGGTAGCACACGATATGATGTGAGGAGGAGACTGGTCAGATCTCTGGGCTGGTAGCACACAGTGATATGATGTGAGGAGGAGACTGGGCAGATCTCAGAGCTGGTAGCACACAGTGATATGATGTGAGGAGGAGACTGGTCAGATCTCTGGGCTGGTAGCACACAATGATATGATGTGAGGAGGAGACTGGTCAGATCTCTGGGCTGGTAGCACACAGTAATATGATGTGAGGAGGAGACTGGTCAGATCTCTGGGCTGGTAGCACACAATGATATGATGTGAGGAGGAGACTGGTCAGATCTCTGGGCTGGTAGCACACAATGATATGATGTGAGGAGGAGACTGGTCAGATGTCTGGGTTGGTAGCACACAGCGATATGATGTGAGGAGGAGACTGGTCAGATCTCTGAGCTGGTAGCACACAATGATATGATGTGATGAGGAGACTGGTCAGATCTCTGGGCTGGTAGCACACAATGATATGATGTGATGAGGAGACTGGTCAGATCTCTGGGCTGGTAGCACACAATGATATGATGTGAGGAGGAGACTAGTCAGATGTCTGGGCTGGTAGCACACAGTGATATGATGTGAAGAGGAGACTGGTCAGATCTCTGGGCAGGTAGCACACAATGATATGATGTGAGGAGGAGACTGGTCAGATCTCTGGGCTGGTAGCACACAGTGATATGATGTGAGGAGGAGACTGGTCAGATCTCTGGGCTGGTAGCACACAATGATATGATGTGAGGAGGAGACTGGTCAGATCTCTGGGCTGGTAGCACACAGTGATATGATGTGAGGAGGAGACTGGTCAGATCTCTGGGCTGGTAGCACACAGTGATATGATGTGAGGAGACTGGTCAGATCTCTGGGCTGGTAGCACACAATGATATGATGAGAGGAGGAGACTGGTCAGATCTCTGGGCTGGTAGCACACAGTGATATGATGTGAGGAGACTGGTCAGATCTCTGGGCTGGTAGCACACAATGATATGATGAGAGGAGGAGACTGGTCAGATCTCTGGGCTGGTAGCACACGATATGATGTGAGGAGGAGACTGGTCAGATCTCTGGGCTGGTAGCACACAGTGATATGATGTGAGGAGGAGACTGGGCAGATCTCAGAGCTGGTAGCACACAGTGATATGATGTGAGGAGGAGACTGGTCAGATCTCTGGGCTGGTAGCACACAATGATATGATGTGAGGAGGAGACTGGTCAGATCTCTCTGCTGGTAGCACACAATGATATGATGTGAGGAGGAGACTGGTCAGATCTCTGGGCTGGTAGCACACAATGATATGATGTGAGGAGGAGACTGGTCAGATCTCTGGGCTGGTAGCACACAGTGATATGATGTGAGGAGACTGGTCAGATCTCTGGGCTGGTAGCACACAATGATATGATGAGAGGAGGAGACTGGTCAGATCTCTGGGCTGGTAGCACACAGTGATATGATGTGAGGAGACTGGTCAGATCTCTGGGCTGGTAGCACACAATGATATGATGAGAGGAGGAGACTGGTCAGATCTCTGGGCTAGTAGCACACGATATGATGTGAGGAGGAGACTGGTCAGATCTCTGGGCTGGTAGCACACAGTGATATGATGTGAGGAGGAGACTGGGCAGATCTCAGAGCTGGTAGCACACAGTGATATGATGTGAGGAGGAGACTGGTCAGATCTCTGGGCTGGTAGCACACAATGATATGATGTGAGGAGGAGACTGGTCAGATCTCTGGGCTGGTAGCACACAGTAATATGATGTGAGGAGGAGACTGGTCAGATCTCTGGGCTGGTAGCACACAATGATATGATGTGAGGAGGAGACTGGTCAGATCTCTGGGCTGGTAGCACACAATGATATGATGTGAGGAGGAGACTGGTCAGATGTCTGGGTTGGTAGCACACAGCGATATGATGTGAGGAGGAGACTGGTCAGATCTCTGAGCTGGTAGCACACAATGATATGATGTGATGAGGAGACTGGTCAGATCTCTGGGCTGGTAGCACACAATGATATGATGTGATGAGGAGACTGGTCAGATCTCTGGGCTGGTAGCACACAATGATATGATGTGAGGAGGAGACTAGTCAGATGTCTGGGCTGGTAGCACACAGTGATATGATGTGAAGAGGAGACTGGTCAGATCTCTGGGCAGGTAGCACACAATGATATGATGTGAGGAGGAGACTGGTCAGATCTCTGGGCTGGTAGCACACAGTGATATGATGTGAGGAGGAGACTGGTCAGATCTCTGGGCTGGTAGCACACAATGATATGATGTGAGGAGGAGACTGGTCAGATCTCTGGGCTGGTAGCACACAGTGATATGATGTGAGGAGGAGACTGGTCAGATCTCTGGGCTGGTAGCACACAGTGATATGATGTGAGGAGACTGGTCAGATCTCTGGGCTGGTAGCACACAATGATATGATGAGAGGAGGAGACTGGTCAGATCTCTGGGCTGGTAGCACACGATATGATGTGAGGAGGAGACTGGTCAGATCTCTGGGCTGGTAGCACACAGTGATATGATGTGAGGAGGAGACTGGGCAGATCTCAGAGCTGGTAGCACACAGTGATATGATGTGAGGAGGAGACTGGTCAGATCTCTGGGCTGGTAGCACACAATGATATGATGTGAGGAGGAGACTGGTCAGATCTCTGGGCTGGTAGCACACAGTAATATGATGTGAGGAGGAGACTGGTCAGATCTCTGGGCTGGTAGCACACAATGATATGATGTGAGGAGGAGACTGGTCAGATCTCTGGGCTGGTAGCACACAATGATATGATGTGAGGAGGAGACTGGTCAGATGTCTGGGTTGGTAGCACACAGCGATATGATGTGAGGAGGAGACTGGTCAGATCTCTGAGCTGGTAGCACACAATGATATGATGTGATGAGGAGACTGGTCAGATCTCTGGGCTGGTAGCACACAATGATATGATGTGATGAGGAGACTGGTCAGATCTCTGGGCTGGTAGCACACAATGATATGATGTGAGGAGGAGACTAGTCAGATGTCTGGGCTGGTAGCACACAGTGATATGATGTGAAGAGGAGACTGGTCAGATCTCTGGGCTGGTAGCACACAATGATATGATGTGAGGAGGAGAACAGGAGTCCAATAGGGGCTGATGGATCCTGACTCTCCCACTTAGACACATACATATTCCTTATTAGTTTATACAAACAGAGGAGAATGTAAAATAAGATTTTTTAAGTGACTGAATAAGTGGAATGTGACTATTTTCTGTTTATTACTGACCTGTGCTGATATCTGTAGGGATTTCCTCCTCCTTACACTGCTGATCGCCCCTCACATACGTCTCTTCCTTTCCTTCTATATTTTCTACTTTAATATCAGTCAGGAGATCATTCTAAATAGCCCACAAAATAATAAAAATATCATAATTAATAATATCTGATTTAACAAAAGGATACGAAACAGAAGAGTAATCAGTATTCAAGTGTGAAGGGGGAGCCGCGGTGTGTGCACGCGCACATGTACATAGTGCAACTCGCACATGTGCAGTACCTACGGTGCACATGCCAAAATCAACGCGTTGATGGCCACACTGCAACTGCGCACGCGCCGACGCCGCATGCAGTTACATAGCAGAAACCCACTGTGTGTCGGCACGTACACAGTGGGAAGAACCGCCATCACCCCTGGACACCCACAACATCCACGTGTGTGTGTGGTGAATCACCACACACACGTTGCTGCTGGGGAGGCTGGGAGTTTCCAGGTCTGGATTATAAAAGCCAGACCCGGGACTCCCCCTCTCCCTCTCCGTGCCTGCCCCTGGACAACAAGCACTGTCCTACACTACACTACAGAAATAATATATTATACCACACTACAATACAGAAAATATATATTATATAGGGATACACTGCACTACAGAAAACCTACACTAAGCTACAGGAAAGGATTCTATACTACCGGAACATTCCCTACATTGCAGAAAAATAATTGGATCCAGGATACAAGGATTTGATAAGTATCATTGATAATATATATATATATATATATATATATATATATATATATATATTTATTCTATAAAGCTATATGTGTTTGTAATGTGGATTTAACTATTTATATACACATAACTGTGTAGCTATTGTCTGATATCTGTGATAGTTAAATCAATATTATAAATACTAATTCTTATTAAGAATACATATGTAAAGCTAGCATAGCGTAAGGAATAAAGGTGGTGAACCTAGGGTTAATGTTATATTGATATACTATGTTATGTTGAGCAACGTTATGATATATGTGTGAACTGTGAATACAAGCTTTTCTGTGTTAACAGTAAAATACTTTGATTTAAATACATACATATGTTGTGAGTATTGGTAATTTATAACGAATATATACTGTGAAGTACTGCTGAGATACAGTGGTTATTAGATAAATAATTCTGTAAAGTTTAAGTGTTATTTAGTGTGGTCAAAAGACTGAGTAAGGCAACAATGTGTAAGGAAAAGTGCATAAAAGTGCGAGTTTTAAAACGAGTATCTGAGAACAGAATAAGAGGACAGCGTGCGCATGTGAGGCGCTACCACAGGTTCTTATACAACAAGATCTACACAGCTTATTTACAGATTATATAGTGAAAAGTCATTTTGGGATTTTGAGAGACCCTAAAACCTACCTGATTCTCCTGTGGGATGCTGGGATTTTCCTGTGTACAATCCTGTGAATTAAGTGGACAGAGATATCTCTCTGGGGCATTTCTGTTACTGGACCCATCTGTAGGAAACACACAGTGACTTATAACATTGTTTATATAAGTAGAATATGTGACTCTTCTGTAATAAGTGATTATTACTCACCTGTGCTGATATCTGTAGAGATTTCCTCCTCCTTACACTGCTGATCACCCCTCACATACGTCTCTTCCTTTCCCTCTATATTTTCTACTTTAATATCAGTCAGGACGTCATCCTGAATAGCCCACAAAATAATAAAAATATCATAATTAATATTATCTGATTTAATAAAATGATATTAAGTAATTTTGGGATTTTGGGAGACCCTAAAATCTACTTGATGCACCTGTGGGATACTGGGATTTTCCTGTGTACAATCCTGTGAATAAAGAGGACGGAGATATCTCTCTGGGGTATTTCTGTTACTGGATCCATCTGTAGAAAACACACAGTGACTGATTACATTGTTTATATGTGATTATCAGATCATGTGTATCCAGGTTACAATCAAAACTGTTCTCTCTTTTTACAATAAATAAAACTCTCCTCTTACCCAGTGATGTGAGGATCCGGTGATTCTCCATCCTCACGTCCTCATACAGACCCTTGGGCCCTTCTAAATTCTCCCACTTCTCATCCTTTATAGGAACCTGAAATACACAGTGACATCCTGACACCTTATAGGAACCTGACAACACAATGACACAGTCATCACCCAGACACATCCCCTGGTGTTACTGTATAATGTCCCATTCCCAGAAGTCACCTCTCCAGTCACCAGCTGAATGATCTTGTTGGTCAGTTCCAGGATCTTCTGGTCATTGTTTCCCTCACGTATCAGTGAGTGAGGTTCAGGCACCGTGATGGGGCTCTGGGTCCTGCTCAATCCTCCTGACACACAGGGGCGGCTCCTGGGTGTCACACACTCACCAGATCTCTTTATCACTACTGTGTAATCCTGTGTATGGAGAGAGACATCAAGGTAAATAAATATCCACATATTTGGGGTCAATTGTGCAAAATAAACAATAGTATTATATTTTAGAATTACGACCCATATCCTATATGTAACTGTTTCCTATATACAGGGAAGTGGAGTGTATATAGCATTTACCTCTCCTGCGGCTTTGGGCACCTTCAGTGGTCCCACCTATCTGAGTCCTCTATCTACAGCCGGCCCCCACGAATCTATCATCTGCTTCGATTAATCAGTGCAAACAACAAGATGAGTTTGAAGTGGGGGCTTGTAGTAGACAGAGGACTTAGAATGGCCGACCTATGGCAGATAGTAGGAGAGGTAAGTGCTATATACACACTAATAGACAGTTCATATAGGAAATAGCTACAGGTAGGGCAAGTGTTGTATGTGTAAAAATAGGATTTTTGTATTCACCATAAAATCCCTTTCTCGTAGTCCATTGGGGGGCAATGCTAGACATAGGGGTAAAGTCAGTGGTCTCGGGAGTCAAGGCATTGAAACTGTTAAATCTTTGACTCCACCCCTACTATAACCCTCGTACAGGAAGGAGTACTCAGTTTATGTATAACATAGCCCGAAGGAAGGGCCGACAGAGGTTTTATCAACAACAAACACAGTCAACCAACAACACTCAGAGCAAGGGTGGGTGTGCAGTGTCCCCCACCCCTCCCCCATGGACTATGAGAAAGAGACTTTACGGTGAGTACAAAAATCCTATTCTCTTACGTCCTATTTGGGGACACTGCTAGACATAGGGGACATACCAAAGCTGCTCCTAAGGGAGGGACTGCTCTGACACAGCCTCATGCAAAACCTTATAGCCAAAGCGGTCACCCTGAGGTGCAAAGCCCTGCGACCTGTAGAATTTCAAAAGGGTGTGGACAGAAAACTATGTAGCCGCCTGCCACAGCTGTTCGCCTCAAGCTCCATGACGCATCGCCCAGTTCGAATGAGCTTACAAACCTCCTGGCATCGGCATAGCTGAGCTTGTGTAAGCCAATTTGATGGTGTAAATGATCCAGCGAGCTAAAGATACCTTGGAGGGCAGCCAACCGCGTCTGTGCGCACCATACAGCACAAAAAGGTTTTGCACAGACCCGCAGTGCAGGCTACATAGCACTTAAGGGTCTTGACCATGTCCAATATTAACAAGAACTGATGAGAACCCTCGGGAGCACAAGAAGAGGAAGAAACAAATAGACCAGGCGCAATGACCGACCTGCAATTTGAGAGTCTTGAGATTCAGAATAGGACTGAAATAGCCATGTGGCTTTGGGACAAGGAAAAGGTTGGAGTAAAACCTAACCCCCTTTCCAGTGGTGGGACTGGAATGATCACCACCGAATCCAGCAGGTTCTGGATTGGTACTTGGAGCTCCCTGTGGTGGAGTCCACAGGCTGGAAGCTGTGAGGTGAAAATAAGGCAATGAGGGAACTGGCGCAGGTCTATGACATAACCTCATGACTATGCCCTTGATCCCGGGTTCGAGCGATGATTCTAGCTACTTGTACCGAAACAAAAGAAGACATGCTCCCACCACCTGTCTGTGGATGGGAGTCACGTCATGAGAAGGCCGACTCGGTCAGCTTGGGATATCCGCATCTGGAGGGGCCTCGGCACCGACAGAAGCCACCGCTCGAGGGAGCATTTGATTGACCTGTGGCCGGGGATCCTCTAACCCTGTTAAAGGGCTGAAAGGACCGAATCCCGTGATGCTTAGATTTGGCTTGAGTTACTGGCAAAACTCAGCTCTTTCCTCCGTATCTTCAGACATAAGCTGGTCTAACCTAGCTCCAAAAAGGGAGATTCCGTTAAATGAGACCGCTTCAAGAGTGCGCTTAGAATCCGCATCTGCGGACCAAGAGCGCAGCCTCAAGGAACGCCTGGATGCTATAGTAAGCGCAGAAAGTTTTGCAGCAACCGAGCGAACATCCAAGGATGCCTGGCCGATAAAGTCAGAGGCCTCTCCCATATGATCTGTCAGGAGTAATAATACATCTGTGGGGGAGCCATCCGGGAGTCACCAGGCTAACTGCTCTGCCCATGCTTGAATGGCCTTATTGACCCAGATTGTGGACATGTCCGGCCAAAAACACTGCCCGCAGCTTCATACACAGAACGGAGAAAAAAAATAAAAATCACATTTCTTGTCTGTGGCATTGTTAAGGGAAACGCCCACTTGTACTGCCAAGGTAGTTGTTCTAGGGGGGTGGGGGATGGTCTACCTTAGGAAGAGCTTCCCATTTTTCTAATTCTTCTACCAGTAGTGGGTAGAGAGCTCTAAACATCTCAGGCATGTGATAACGGCGGTCAGCTTTTTCCCTGCCTCCACAGTCATGTACATTAATTGAAAAAAAAACCAAAACAATACGAGGGCGCTTGGGAACCTTAAAACAAAGTCTAAAAAGATGGTTAAGTTGCAGCTCTACCAACAGGCTCTGTAACCCGTCTAAAACAGAATTGAAAAGAAAAAACAGAAAGAGCGCTAACTTAAACCCAAAAATGAATATTTAATATCCGTCCGTGAACCAACAACTGGACCTTGAAAATTGAAACTTGTATATGTTATGATTTTTCACCTATTTACATTGATGTCTTATTGATATTTATTTTCCTAATTAATATTAAATGCACATTAATTGGGTGAATGGAGGAGGAGGAGGAAAAGAAATAAGCGGTTTCCTCTGACTTTTCAAGAACGTGAAACCAGCCGCACGTAAAAATCTCTCGGTTAGCGAAACCGAAGGTCTGTCTAACACCCAGCACTAAGTCATCTACCTCCTGAATAGTGGATGAGTCGTTCACGCTAGCAGAATCTCTGTGAACCTCGAACTCCTCCCCTGATGAAAGGTCTGAAGTACAGTCTACAGTATAGCTCTAGGAAGCAGGGGACGAGTCCAGGACCTCACCTTTCTATACAGAAAACAGCTGCCCCGCGTCCAAAACGGAGATCTTCTCCGTTAACCTGTGCCCCCTGTGTGAGGTGCAGCCACAGCTGTGCTCTGCGGTTCAACGGAGTTCCGCTGTGGCTGCTTCTGGTCCTTCTTCTTGTCAGACAATGCTCGTTGACTAGGTGGGAGGGGACAGCTCCCGTCTGTGTCTGTCAGCTCACTGCGGCCGAACGAATTAATTAAATAGTGGCTGCTATGCTGGGGGTCAGAGAGCTGTCAAAGATACTCACCCCGGCTCAGGAACCCAGGGTGGAGGAAGGTCGCAGGATGTCCTCCCCCTGGGAGGCTTCCCTGAGCCCAGCAAGGTTTCCCCCTAAATAAAAAGTAAAATAACCGGAGTAAAAATTAATAAAGTAAAATCCAGGGCAGCAGCCCTGGACAACAAGCCCCACTCCGGAGCGCACTAGAACTAAACTAAGTAGTCCCTCCTGTGAGAGGGGTATAGTAGGGGTGGAGCTACACTCACAGATTTAACTGTTTAAGTGCCTGGACTCCCGGGACCACCGACTATACCCCTATGTCTAGCAGTGTCCCCCAATAGGATGTAAAGATAGATGAAGCATTTTTTTGTCTATTTTGCACATTTTAAAAAAAACTCCAGTAAAATGGAAATCATCACATAATTGTAAAGCTTAGTTACAGCTAATAATTAAGCAAAAGCTGTACAATTTAAGGTATTAGTTAGTGATAGGAAAAAACAACACACTGTGGTCAATACAATATATCCAACATCTGTGATGATTGTGGGACTGATACTTCTATCTGAGACTGTCTACCTGCTGCTCATTTACAGCTGTTCAGGGGGAGACGACTGAGGCAGAGCAGAAAGTACCAGAGTGAGAATGGTCACCATCCTGTGAGCCAGAGAGGAGGCTCATGGGAAGAATAAACTAGAATATAAAAATCACTGAAGAATGAAACATTCTTTGTGTATAGTGTGATATAACTAGAGATGAGCGGGCTCGGATATCTGAAATCCGAGCCCACCCGAACATTGCCGATCCGAGACAGATCCGGGTATTGGCGCCAAATTCAAATATGAAACTGAGGCTCTGACTCATAATCCCGTTGTCGGATCTCGCGATACTCGGATCCTATAAATTCCCCGCTAGTCGCCGCCATCTTCACTCGGGCATTGATCAGGGTAGAGGGAGGGTGTGTTAGGTGGTCCTCTGTCCTGGTAGATCTCGTGCTGCTCAGTTAAGTTCTGTGCTGTGCTGTTTAGTTCTGTGCTGTGCTGTGCTGTGCTGTGTTCTGCAGTATCAGTCCAGTGGTGCTGTGTGCTGTGCTCTGTCCTTCTGAGGTCAGTGGTGCTGCTGGGTCCAGTGCTGTGTCCTGTTCAGTCCAGTGGTGCTGTGTCCTGTGCTCTGTGCTTCTAAGGGCATAGTTATTTCCCCAATATTCCCCTGTGTTTAAAAAAAAAAAAAAAAGTTATTTAAAAAAATACCAAAAACTAATTTAATTTTTTTTAATTACCACAAAATTTGCACAACCAATCCTGCAGTATAAGCCCATTGGTACTGCAATATTACCAAGTTCACACATTCAGCAGTAAAAGTCCAGTGGTACTGCAATATTACAAAGTTTACACATTCTGCAGTATCAGTCCAGTGGTGCTGTGTCCTGTGCTCTGTCCTGCTGAGTTCCGTAGTGCTGCTGGGTCCTGTGCCGTGTCCTGTTCAGTCCAGTGGTGCTGTGTCCTGTGCTCTGTGCTTCTAAGGGCATAGTTATTTCCCCATTATTCCCAAGTTTTTAAAAAATAAAAAAAAAGTAAAAAAAAATAAAAAATTAAAAAAAAAATAAAAATATATAATAATTATAACCAAATTTGCAAAACCAATCCAGCAGTATAAGTCCATTGGTACTGCAATATTACAAAGTTCACACATTCTGCAGTATCAGTCCAGTGGTGCTGTGTCCTGTGCTCTGTCCTGCTGAGTTCCGTAGTGCTGCTGGGTCCTGTGCCGTGTCCTGTTCAGTCCAGTGGTGCTGTGTCCTGTGCTCTGTGCTTCTAAGGGCATAGTTATTTCCCCATTATTCCCAAGTTTTTAAAAAATAAAAAAAAAGTAAAAAAAAATAAAAAATTTAAAAAAAAAAAAAAATATATAATAATTATAACCAAATTTGCAAAACCAATCCAGCAGTATAAGTCCATTGGTACTGCAATATTACAAAGTTCACACATTCTGCAGTATCAGTCCAGTGGTGCTGTGTCCTGTGCTCTGTCCTGCTGAGTTCCGTAGTGCTGCTGGGTCCTGTGCCGTGTCCTGTTCAGTCCAGTGGTGCTGTGTCCTGTGCTCTGTGCTTCTAAGGGCATAGTTATTTCCCCATTATTCCCAAGTTTTTAAAAAATAAAAAAAAAGTAAAAAAAAATTAAAAATTTAAAAAAAAATAAAAATATATAATAATTATAAACTTAAAATCATCTGAGGAGAAACGTAAAGTTACCAATATGCCATTTACGACACGGAGTGGCAAGGAACGGCTTAGGCCCTGGCCCGTGTTCATGACTAGTGGTTCAGCTTCACCCACGGATCTTAGCCCTCCTCCTCCTCCCCCCCCCTACAAAAAATTGAAGAGAGTTATGCTGTCAGCAACAAAACAGCAAACAACTCTGCCTTCTAAAGAGAAATTATCACAAATCCACAAGGCGAGTCCAAGGATGTTGGTGGTTGTCAAGCCTGACCTTCCCATCACTGTACGGGAAGAGGTGGCTCGGGAGGAGGCTATTGATGATGTAGCTGGCGCTGTGGAGGAACTTGATGATGAGGATGGTGATGTGTGGTTATTGTAAATGAGGCACCAGGGGGGGAAACAGCTGATGTCCATGGGATGAAAAAGCCCATCGTCATGCCTGGTCAGAAGACCAAAAAATGCACCTCTTCGGTCTGGAGTTATTTTTATCCAAATCCAGACAACCAATGTATGGCCATATGTAGCTTATGTAAAGCTCAAATAAGCAGGGGTAAGGATCTTGCCCACCTAGGAACATCCTCCCTTATACGTCACCTGAATAACCTTCATAGTTCAGTGGTTAGTTCAGGAACTGGGGCTAGGACCCTCATCGGTACAGGGACACCTAAATCCCGTGGTCCAGTTGGATACACACCAGCAACACCCTCGTCAACTTCCTCCACAATCTCCATCAAATTCAGTCCTGCAGCCCAAGTCAGCAGCCAGACTGAGTCCTCCTCAATACGGGATTCATCCGAGGAATCCTGCAGCGGTACGCCTACTACTGCCACTGCTGCTGTTGCTGCTGTTAGTCGGTCATCTTCCCAGAGGGGAAGTCGTAAGACCGCTAAGTCTTTCACAAAACAATTGACCGTCCAACAGTCGTTTGCCATGACCACAAAATACGATAGTAGTCACCCTATTGCAAAGCGTATAACTGCGGCTGTAACTGCAATGTTGGTGTTAGACGTGCGCCCGGTGTCCGCCATCAGTGGAGTGGGATTTAGAGGGTTGATGGAGGTATTGTGTCCCCGGTACCAAATCCCGTCGAGATTCCACTTCACTAGGCAGGCGATACCAAAAATGTACAGAGAAGTACGATCAAGTGTCCTCAGTGCTCTAAAAAATGCGGTTGTACCCACTGTCCACTTAACCACGGACATGTGGACAAGTGGTTCTGGGCAAACGAAGGACTATATGACTGTGACAGCCCACTGGGTAGATGCATCCCCTTCCGCAGCAACAGCAACAGCTGCATCAGTAGCAGCAACTACAAAATGGCGGCTCGTGCAAAGGCAGGCAACATTGTGCATTACAGGCTTTAATAAGAGGCACAACGCTGACAACATATTAGAGAAAATGAGGGAAATTATCTCCCAGTGGCTTACCCCACTTAGACTCTCATGGGGATTTGTGGTGTCAGACAATGCCAGTAACATTGTGCGGGCATTAAATATGGGCAATTTCCAGCACGTCCCATGTTTTGCCCACACCATTAATTTGGTGGTGCAGCATTACCTCAAGAGTGACAGGGGTGTGCAGGAGATGCTTGCGGTGGCGCGCAAAATTGCTGGACACTTTCGGCATTCAGCCAGTGCCTACCGCAGACTAGAGGCACATCAAAAAAGCATGAACCTGCCCTGCCATCACCTCAAACAAGAGGTTGTGACGCGCTGGAACTCCACCCTCTATATGCTGCAGAGGATGGAGGAGCAGCAAAAGGCCATTCAGGCCTACACAGCCACCTACGACATAGGCAAAGGAGTGGGGATGCGCCTCAGTCAAGCGCAGTGGAGACTGATTTCCGTGTTGTGCAAGGTTCTGCAGCCATTTGAACTTGCCACACGAGAAGTCAGTTCCGACACTGCCAGCTTGAGTCAGGTCATTCCCCTGATCAGGCTGTTGCAGAAGCAGCTGGAGAAAGTGAGGGAGGAGCTGGTAAGCCATTGCGATTACACCAAGCATGTAGCTCTTGTGGATGTAGCCCTTCGTACGCTTTGCCAGGATCCGAGGGTGGTCACTCTTTTAAAGTCAGAGGAATACATTCTGGCCACCGTGCTCGATCCTCGGTTTAAAGCGTATGTTGTGTCTCTGTTTCCGGCGGACACAAGTCTACAGCGGTGCAAAGACCTGCTGGTCAGGAGATTGTCCTCTGAAGAGGACCGTGACATGCCAACAGCTCCACCCTCATTTTCTTCCACATCTATGGCTGTGAGGAAAAAGCTCAGTTTTCCCAAAAGAGGCGCTGGCGGGGATGCTGATAACATCTGGTCCGGACTGAAGGACCTGCCAACCATTGCAGACATGTCTACTGTCGCTGCATTGGATGCTGTCACAATAGAAAAAATTGTGGATGATTACTTTGCTGACACCATCCAAGTAGACATGTCAGACAGTCCATATTGTTACTGGCAGGAAAAAAAGGCAGTTTGGAAGCCCCTGTACAAACTGGCTCTATTTTACCTGAGTTGTCCCCCCTCCAGTGTGTACTCGGAAAGAGTTTTTAGTGCAGCGGGGAACCTGGTCAGTGAGCGGCGAAGGAGGTTGCTTCCTCATAACGTTGAAAAAATGATGTTTATAAAAATGAATAATCAATTCCTCAATGAAGTACAGCACTGCCCTCCAGATAGTACAGAGGGACCTGTAGTTGTGGAGTCCAGCGGGGACGAATTGATAATGTGTGATGAGGAGGAAGTACACACTGTAGGGGGAGAGGAATCAGAGGTTGAGGATGAGGACGACATCTTGCCTCAGTAGAGCCTGTTTAGTCTGTACAGGGAGAGATGAATAGCTTTTTTGGTGTGGGGGCCCAAACAAACCAATAATTTCATCCAAAGTTGTTTGGTAGGCCCTGTCGCTGAAATGATTGGTTTGTTAAAGTGTGCATGTCCTATTTCAACAACATAAGGGTGGGTGTGAGGGCCCAAGGACAATTCCATCTTGGACCTTTTTTTTTTGCATTATATGACCAATCAACAGTCGTTTGCCATGTTCAAAAAGTAAAACCAAATTTAAAAAAATACAAGAAATTAAACCAAAAGTAAAATGCCGTGTCATAATTTAAAACAAGAGGTATTGACGTGCTCTAAAACTACTGTATTGTTGTTTATATTTTATAAACACTACACTTGAAAGCTTGAGTCTTTCAATAAAAAAGTAACTGTCCATTGCACGACTATGTGCAACAGGGACATTTTTTTGGGTTTACAAAGTCAAACAATAACACTTCGACCCTGTCTGTCTGGGATCTCAATGACGAATTGTCTGTACCATGTTTGGAGGAGGTATTGTGGCCCCGGTATCAAATTGGGTACCGGGGCCACCCCACTATGCAGTCCAGATACTTGTTTGGTGGAATTCAGACCAGTTGAGGGTTTTATTATTATTATATTGTGTGGACCACTCTATCTATACCACACTACAACTCTACATACCACTCTATTTCATACTTTAATTCTATTTCATACTTTAATTCTATTTCATACTTTAATTCTATTTCATACTTTAATTCTATTTCATACTTTAATTCTATTACTAATTACCATAAAGAGGAACAAAATAAACCAATTTTACCAAAAGTATAATATGACTTAGACTTACAAACATTACACTTGAAAGATCGTGCCTTTAAATGAAAAAGTCAGTCTTCATTGCACGACTATGTGCAACAGGGACATTTTTTTGGGTTTACAAAGTCAAACAATAACACTTCGACCCTGTCTGTCTGGGATCTCAATGACGAATTGTCTGTACCATGTTTGGAGGAGGTATTGTGGCCCCGGTATCAAATTGGGTACCGGGGCCACCCCACTATGCAGTCCAGATACTTGTTTGGTGGAATTCAGACCAGTTGAGGGTTTTATTATTATTATATTGTGTGGACCACTCTATCTATACCACACTACAACTCTACATACCACTCTATTTCATACTTTAATTCTATTTCATACTTTAATTCTATTTCATACTTTAATTCTATTTCATACTTTAATTCTATTTCATACTTTAATTCTATTACTAATTACCATAAAGAGGAACAAAATAAACCAATTTTACCAAAAGTATAATATGACTTAGACTTACAAACATTACACTTGAAAGATCGTGCCTTTAAATGAAAAAGTCAGTCTTCATTGCACGACTATGTGCAACAGGGACATTTTTTTGGGTTTACAAAGTCAAACAATAACACTTCGACCCTGTCTGTCTGGGATCTCAATGACGAATTGTCTGTACCATGTTTGGAGGAGGTATTGTGGCCCCGGTATCAAATTGGGTACCGGGGCCACCCCACTATGCAGTCCAGATACTTGTTTGGTGGAATTCAGACCAGTTGAGGGTTTTATTATTATTATATTGTGTGGACCACTCTATCTATACCACACTACAACTCTACATACCACTCTATTTCATACTTTAATTCTATTTCATACTTTAATTCTATTTCATACTTTAATTCTATTTCATACTTTAATTCTATTACTAATTACCATAAAGAGGAACAAAATAAACCAATTTTACCAAAAGTATAATATGACTTAGACTTACAAACACTACACTTGAAAGATCGTGCCTTTAAATGAAAAAGTCAGTCTTCATTGCACGACTATGTGCAACAGGGACATTTTTTTGGGTTTACAAAGTCAAACAATAACACTTCGACCCTGTCTGTCTGGGATCTCAATGACGAATTGTCTGTACCATGTTTGGAGGAGGTATTGTGGCCCCGGTATCAAATTGGGTACCGGGGCCACCCCACTATGCAGTCCAGATACTTGTTTGGTGGAATTCTGACACGTGGAGGGTTTTTTAATTATATTGTGGCCTCGGTACAAAATTGTGTACCGGGGCCACCACACTACGCAGTCAAGATAGATAGATGCGTATCATAGATAAAGTACATTCAGTGGTGTGGGGCAAATTGAAAAATATTCAAAATGCACTGACATTATCAAAAACAAGAGGTTGTCACACGCTAAAACTCCAACATGTATATGATGGAGAGGATGGAGGAGCAGCCGTATGTGTAGTGTAATGCAGACCTGTTGAAGGTTTTTTATATATTTTATTGTGGTGCCCAGTGCCCACTCCTCTACGCAGTCCAGGTACATTTATTGGTGCGATTCATAAAAGTTCAGGGTTTTTAATATATTGTGGTGACCCACTCCTCTACGCAGTCCAGGTACATTTATTGGTGCGATTCATAAAAGTTCAGGGTTTTTAATATATTGTGGTGACCCACTCCTCTACGCAGTCCAGGTACATTTATTGGTGCGATTCATAAAAGTTCAGGGTTTTTAATAGATATTGTGGTGACCCACTCCTCTACGCAGTCCAGGTACATTTATTGGTGCGATTCATAAAAGTTCAGGGTTTTTAATATATTGTGGTGACCCACTCCTCTACGCAGTCCAGGTACATTTATTGGTGCGATTCATAAAAGTTCAGGGTTTTTAAGATATATTGTGGTGACCCACTCCTCTACGCAGTCCAGGTACATTTATTGGTGCGATTCATAAAAGTTCAGGGTTTTTAATAGATATTGTGGTGACCCACTCCTCTACGCAGTCCAGGTACATTTATTGGTGCGATTCATAAAAGTTCAGGGTTTTTAATATATTGTGGTGACCCACTCCTCTACGCAGTCCAGGTACATTTATTGGTGCGATTCATAAAAGTTCAGGGTTTTTCATATATTGTGGTGACCCACTCCTCTACGCAGTCCAGGTACATTTATTGGTGCGATTCATAAAAGTTCAGGGTTTTTAATATATTGTGGTGACCCACTCCTCTACGCAGTCCAGGTACATTTATTGGTGCGATTCATAAAAGTTCAGGGTTTTTAAGATATATTGTGGTGACCCACTCCTCTACGCAGTCCAGGTACATTTATTGGTGCGATTCATAAAAGTTCAGGGTTTTTAATATATTGTGGTGACCCACTCCTCTACGCAGTCCAGGTACATTTATTGGTGCGATTCATAAAAGTTCAGGGTTTTTAAGATATTGTGGTGACCCACTCCTCTACGCAGTCCAGGTACATTTATTGGTGCGATTCATAAAAGTTCAGGGTTTTTAAGATATATTGTGGTGACCCACTCCTCTACGCAGTCCAGGTACATTTATTGGTGCGATTCATAAAAGTTCAGGGTTTTTAATAGATATTGTGGTGACCCACTCCTCTACGCAGTCCAGGTACATTTATTGGTGCGATTCATAAAAGTTCAGGGTTTTTAATATATTGTGGTGACCCACTCCTCTACGCAGTCCAGGTACATTTATTGGTGCGATTCATAAAAGTTCAGGGTTTTTCATATATTGTGGTGACCCACTCCTCTACGCAGTCCAGGTACATTTATTGGTGCGATTCATAAAAGTTCAGGGTTTTTAATATATTGTGGTGACCCACTCCTCTACGCAGTCCAGGTACATTTATTGGTGCGATTCATAAAAGTTCAGGGTTTTTAAGATATATTGTGGTGACCCACTCCTCTACGCAGTCCAGGTACATTTATTGGTGCGATTCATAAAAGTTCAGGGTTTTTAATATATTGTGGTGACCCACTCCTCTACGCAGTCCAGGTACATTTATTGGTGCGATTCATAAAAGTTCAGGGTTTTTAAGATATATTGTGGTGACCCACTCCTCTACGCAGTCCAGGTACATTTATTGGTGCGATTCATAAAAGTTCAGGGTTTTTAATAGATATTGTGGTGACCCACTCCTCTACGCAGTCCAGGTACATTTATTGGTGCGATTCATAAAAGTTCAGGGTTTTTAATATATTGTGGTGACCCACTCCTCTACGCAGTCCAGGTACATTTATTGGTGCGATTCATAAAAGTTCAGGGTTTTTAATATATTGTGGTGACCCACTCCTCTACGCAGTCCAGGTACATTTATTGGTGCGATTCATAAAAGTTCAGGGTTTTTAAGATATTGTGGTGACCCACTCCTCTACGCAGTCCAGGTACATTTATTGGTGCGATTCATAAAAGTTCAGGGTTTTTAAGATATATTGTGGTGACCCACTCCTCTACGCAGTCCAGGTACATTTATTGGTGCGATTCATTAAGTGCAGGGTTTTTAATATATTGTGGTGACCCACTCCTCTACGCAGTCCAGGTACATTTATTGGTGCGATTCATAAAAGTTCAGGGTTTTTAAGATATATTGTGGTGACCCACTCCTCTACGCAGTCCAGGTACATTTATTGGTGCAATTCATAAAAGTTCAGGGTTTACTTTTTAATAGATATTGTGGTGACCCACTCCTCTACGCAGTCCAGGTACATTTATTGGTGCGATTCATAAAAGTTCAGGGTTTTTAATATATATTGTGGTGACCCACTCCTCTACGCAGTCCAGAAAGATACCTTGTTGCAACGTTTTGGACTAATAACTATATTGTGAGGTGTTCAGAATACACTGTAAATTAGTGGAAATGCTTGTTATTGAATGTTATTGAGGTTAATAATAGCCTAGGAGTGAAAATAAGCCCAAAAACTTGATTTTTAAACTTTTTATGTTTTTTTGCAAAAAAATCCGAATCCAAAACCTTAAATCCGAACCGAGACCTTTCGTCAAGTGTTTTGCGAGACAAATCCGAACCCCAAAAATAACGAAAATCCGGATCCAAAATACAAAACACGAGACCTCAAAAGTCGCCGGTGCACATCCCTAGATATAACTTATATAAAGGTAAACGTTACGTAGAATATCAGTGTGTATATGTTGTAGATGTCCTCATGTAACAGAAAACGCCCTGTGTAACACCTGTAAGGTGACATTCCCAGAATCCCTCTCACCTCTCCAGTCATGTCCCTGTTTTATTTATAGCAGTAAGAATGATGTCACTGTGACATTCCCAGAATCCCTCACCTCTCCAGTCATGTCCCTGTTTTATTTATAGCAGTAAGAATGTCACTGTGACATTCCCAGAATCCCTCACCTCTCCAGTCATGTCCCTGTTTTATTTATAGCAGTAAGAATGATGTCACTGTGACATTCCCAGAATCCCTCACCTCTCCAGTCATGTCCCTGTTTTATTTATAGCAGTAAGAATGATGTCACTGTGACATTCCCAGAATCCCTCACCTCTCCAGTCATGTCCCTGTTTTATTTATAGCAGTAAGAATGATGTCACTGAGACATTCCCAGAATCCCTCACCTCTCCAGTCATGTCCCTGTTTTATTTATAGCAGTAAGAATGATGTCACTGTGACATTCCTAGAATCCCTCACCTCTCCTGTCATGTCCCCGTTTTATTTATAGCAGTAAGAATGATGTCACGGTGATATTCCCAGAATCCCTCACCTCTCCAGTCATGTCCCTGTTTTATTTATAGCAGTAAGAATGTCACTGTGACATTCCCAGAATCCCTCACCTCTCCAGTCATGTCCGTTTTATTTATAGCAGTAAGAATGATGTCACTGTGACATTCCCAGAATCCCTCACCTCCCCAGTCATGTCCCTGTTTTATTTATAGCAGTAAGAATGAGGTCACTGTGACATTCCCAGAATCCCTCACCTCTCCAGTCATGTCCCTGTTTTATTTATAGCAGTAAGAATGATGTCACTGTGACATTCCCAGAATCCCTCACCTCTCAAGTCATGTCCCTGTTTTATTTATAGCAGTAAGAATGATGTCACTGAGACATTCCCAGAATCCCTCACCTCTCCAGTCATGTCCCTGTTTTATTTATAGCAGTAAGAATGATGTCACTGTGACATTCCCAGAATCCCTCACCTCTCCAGTCATGTCCCTGTTTTATTTATAGCCGTAAGAATGATGTCACTGTGACATTCCCAGAATCCCTCACCTCTCCAGTCATGTCCCCGTTTTATTTATAGCAGTAAGAATGATGTCACTGTGACATTCCCAGAATCCCTCACCTCTCCAGTCATGTCCCTGTTTTATTTATAGCAGTAAGAATGATGTCACTGTGACATTCCCAGAATTCCTCACCTCTCCAGTCATGTCCCTGTTTTATTTATAGCCGTAAGAATGATATCACTGTGACATTCCCAGAATCCCTCACCTCTCCAGTCATGTCCCTGTTTTATTTATAGCCGTAAGAATGATATCACTGTGACATTCCCAGAATCCCTCACCTCTCCAGTCATGTCCATGTTTTATTTATAGCAGTAAGAATGATGTCACTGTGACATTTCCAGAATCCCTCACCTCTCCAGTCATGTCCCTGTTTTATTTATAGCAGTAAGAATGATGTCACTGTGACATTCCCAGAATCCCTCACCTCTCCAGTCATGTCCCTGTTTTATTTATAGCAGTAAGAATGGTGTCACTGTGACATTCCCAGAATCCCTCACCTCTCCAGTCATGTCCCTGTTTTATTTATAGCAGTAAGAATGATGTCACTGTGACATTCCCAGAATCCCTCACCTCTCCAGTCATGTCCCTGTTTTATTTATAGCAGTAAGAATGATGTCACTGTGACATTCCCAGAATCCCTCACCTCTCCAGTCATGTCCCTGTTTTATTTATAGCAGTAAGAATGATGTCACTGTGACATTCCCAGAATCCCTCACCTTTCCAGTCATGTCCCTGTTTTATTTATAGCAGTAAGAATGATGTCACTGTGACATTCCCAGAATCCCTCACCTCTCCAGTCATGTCCCTGTTTTATTTATAGCAGTAAGAATGATGTCACTGTGACATTCCCAGAATCCCTCACCTCTCCAGTCATGTCCCTGTTTTATTTATAACAGTAAGAATGATGTCACTGTGACATTCCCAGAATCCCTCACCTCTCCAGTCATGTCCCTGTTTTATTTATAGCAGTAAGAATGATGTCACTGTGACATTCCCAGAATCCCTCACCTCTCCAGTCATGTCCCCGTTTTATTTATAGCAGTAAGAATGATGTCACTGTGACATTCCCAGAATCCCTCACCTCTCCAGTCATGTCCCTGTTTTATTTATAGCAGTAAGAATGATGTCACTGTGACATTCCCAGAATCCCTCACCTCTCAAGTCATGTCCCTGTTTTATTTATAGCAGTAAGAATGATGTCACTGTGACATTCCCAGAATCCCTCACCTCTCCAGTCATGTCCCTGTTTTATTTATAGCAGTAAGAATGATGTCACTGTGACATTCCCAGAATCCCTCACCTCTCCAGTCATGTCCCTGTTTTATTTATAGCAGTAAGAATGATGTCACTGTGACATTCCCAGAATCCCTCACCTCTCCAGTCATGTCCCCGTTTTATTTATAGCAGTAAGAATGATGTCACTGTGACATTCCCAGAATCCCTCACCTCTCCAGTCATGTCCCTGTTTTATTTATAGCAGTAAGAATGATGTCACTGTGACATTCCCAGAATTCCTCACCTCTCCAGTCATGTCCCTGTTTTATTTATAGCCGTAAGAATTATGTCACTGTGACATTCCCAGAATCCCTCACCTCTCCAGTCATGTCCATGTTTTATTTATAGCAGTAAGAATGATGTCACTGTGACATTTCCAGAATCCCTCACCTCTCCAGTCATGTCCCTGTTTTATTTATAGCAGTAAGAATGATGTCACTGTGACATTCCCAGAATCCCTCACCTCTCCAGTCATGTCCCTGTTTTATTTATAGCAGTAAGAATGGTGTCACTGTGACATTCCCAGAATCCCTCACCTCTCCAGTCATGTCCCTGTTTTATTTATAGCAGTAAGAATGATGTCACTGTGACATTCCCAGAATCCCTCACCTCTCCAGTCATGTCCCTGTTTTATTTATAGCAGTAAGAATGATGTCACTGTGACATTCCCAGAATCCCTCACCTCTCCAGTCATGTCCCTGTTTTATTTATAGCAGTAAGAATGATGTCACTGTGACATTCCCAGAATCCCTCACCTTTCCAGTCATGTCCCTGTTTTATTTATAGCAGTAAGAATGATGTCACTGTGACATTCCCAGAATCCCTCACCTCTCCAGTCATGTCCGTTTTATTTATAGCAGTAAGAATGATGTCACTGTGACATTCCCAGAATCCCTCACCTCTCCAGTCATGTCCCTGTTTTATTTATATCAGTAAGAATGGTGTCACTGTGACATTCCCAGAATCCCTCACCTCTCCAGTCATGTCCGTTTTATTTATAGCAGTAAGAATGGTGTCACTGTGACACTCCCATAATCCCTCACCTCTCCAGTCATGTCCCTGTTTTATTTATAACAGTAAGAATGATGTCACTGTGACATTCCCAGAATCCCTCACCTCTCTAATCATGTCCCTGTTTTATTTATAGCAGTAAGAATGATGTCACCGTGACATTCCCAGAATCCCTCACCTCTCCAGTCATGTCCCTGTTTTATTTATAGCAGTAAGAATGATGTCACTGTGACATTCCCAGAATCCCTCACCTCTCCAGTCATGTCCCCGTTTTATTTATAGCAGTAAGAATGATGTCACTGTGACATTCCCAGAATCCCTCACCTCTCCAGTCATGTCCCTGTTTTATTTATATCAGTAAGAATGGTGTCACTGTGACATTCCCAGAATCCCTCACCTCTCCAGTCATGTCCGTTTTATTTATAGCAGTAAGAATGATGTCACTGTGACATTTCCAGAATCCCTCACCTCTCCAGTCATGTCCCTGTTTTATTTATAGCAGTAAGAATGATGTCACTGTGACATTCCCAGAATCCCTCACCTCTCCAGTCATGTCCCTGTTTTATTTATAGCAGTAAGAATGATGTCACTGTGACATTCCCAGAATCCCTCACCTCTCCAGTCATGTCCCTGTTTTATTTATAGCAGTAAGAATGATGTCACTGTGACACTCCCAGAATCCCTCTCACCTCTCCAGTCATGTCCCTGTTTTATTTATAGCAGTAAGAATGATGTCACTGTGACATTCCCAGAATCCCTCACCTCTCCAGTCATGTCCCTGTTTTATTTATAGCAGTAAGAATGATGTCACTGTGACATTCCCAGAATCCCTCACCTCTCCAGTCATGTCCCCGTTTTATTTATAGCAGTAAGAATGATGTCACTGTGACATTCCCAGAATCCCTCACCTCTCCAGTCATGTCCCTGTTTTATTTATAGCATTAAGAATGATGTCACTGTGACATTCCCAGAATCCCTCTCACCTCTCCAGTAATGTCCGTTTTATTTATAGCAGTAAGAATGATGTCACTGTGACATTCCCAGAATCCCTCACCTCTCCAGTCATGTCCCTGTTTTATTTATATCAGTAAGAATGATGTCACTGTGACATTCCCAGAATTCCTCACCTCTCCAGTCATGTCCCTGTTTTATTTATATCAGTAAGAATGGTGTCACTGTGACATTCCCATAATCCCTCACCTCTCCAGTTATGTCCCTGTTTTATTTATAGCAGTAAGAATGATGTCACTGTGACATTCCCAGAATCCCTCACCTCTCCAGTCATGTCCCTGTTTTATTTATAGCAGTAAGAATGATGTCACTGTGACATTCCCAGAATCCCTCACCTCTCCAGTCAGCAGGTAGATGATCTCCAGGGTGAGATTTAATATCCTCTCACTCCTGTCCTTGTCCATCCTCAGGGAATCAGTGATTTACACAGATCGGGTTTCACCTTCAGTTGACTTCTAGTAAAAGATTCTCTGGTTCCTCACAGCTCATCTGTCTAGGAATAAATATAATAATAATCATTATAAACATCACAGAGCAGACTTGTCACATAATAAAATGTGAAACATCGATGGCCACGTAGAGCTGGATGTAAGAGCATTTCTTTGCGTAAAATACGTATTTCCGTACTTTGTATGTACACAAAAATGCATAAGAGTAATTGTGTATGTAGAGTGACACACATATTATACTTACTACCCTGTATGCTTAGAGAGGCTGAACAGGGAGGGGGGACGAGCGTAGCTCAAGTGCAGTAAGGGCGGTTCACATAATTTGTGTAGTGGTGACGGCTGTGTATGCAGCTAGAACATGTGTTTGTAATCAAGAGCAACTGTACAAATGCATTTTATGCACAGTAGACATTACTGATAAATGTATTTCATGGGGAAAAAAACACTTTTTTTTTTCATTAAGGACTATATTATTAATAGGTGTTACTGTATTTAATAATAGTTTTTAATCTGTGCATTCTGATGGGACTTTATATTCCACATGTGTCCTGCAGTGTGCTGACTTCACTACCCTACTAAGGCAACACAACATCATATACCGCCTGTACACACACAGATCCCCCACTGAGGCCCTAAACTGCTGCAGAGGTAGATCACCTACCTGAAGCAACCTCCCTACCCCAAAAACCCCCAAAACTACTCCACAACATCTGCCCAAGAGGGAATGGGCCACTGTCCCCAATATCAACTACCTCTGCCTCTGGGACTTGACCAAGTATAAAGGTTTCCTGGTACCAGAATCTAGGAAGTGTCCTTGCAGGCAGATGTGGCCTCCTGGAGACCTTTCATAATCTCCTGGCTGGGCAGGATCACAGCGGTCAAAATTAGGATTATCAATAAATAGTGATTCTCCTCTCTCTGCTAAACAATGTCCATAAAGCCCATCTTTATTTCATCTGGAACATTAGGCCCCAGGACTGTAGGCCTGAAGAAACCTATCACTAGAGGGAAAGGAGACTCCCAGATAAGAGAGTACTATCTGGCGTTGAACATTTCCCAAGCAGCTGCGTTATTTATTCCCCCACAGGAACATCCTCCTGGCTAGACACCGAATCCAGGTACCTAAACAGGTCTGACGTAACCCCTGCTGGTCTAAACAGAAAGCAAAGACTTCCAATCTACTCCCAACGATAAAATCCTGAACTAACCTCTGACACTCATATTCGTTGAGACTGAACATCACCTCCCCCATGACTAGTATCTGGGGTAATTCTGCTTCCTGCTGGGGACATCTATGGCCAGGTTTACCAACTGCCTCCGAGCTGATCTTAAGTTTCCTACAGAAGTCTGTGGCTGTCCCTTGCTGACCTCCAAGAATCATCTTCTCATGTTCTAAACACATTTGAATACCTTCAAATACAACATTTCTGGTACTCCCCAGCCCACACTCTCTGGACCTCACTCCCTTAGAACGCTTTTGCAGAAACCAGCCCACATGCAAGTGAATGAGATCCCAAATCTACATCATTCTGCTTGACTCTGACCCACCTATGTGAAAGTATTACGCGGCTGAGTGGGAGAGGGACCTTGACCCCCACAAGATGGGAGAACACTAGTGGAGCTACAAATTATAGTATTAACTGGCACCCATGAGCTCGATGGCGCTTGTAGTTCTACACCATGATGCAAACACTCCTAGGCTGTCAGTACATGCTGACAATTAGTATCTATCTTGGATGCCAGCCCATTCATTACCACCCTTACGTCCTATTCTTTCCCACCACAGCTGAATGTCAGTGCTACCTCCAATATCTCTCCCTCCTCACAGGACCAAGCAATAAGCCCCCTCCACACAGAAACCTATTATCTATCCTGCTTTCACTCACTATTATTCCTTTACACCTCTGTGTCTCTGTTGTAACTCTATTCTCTTTCCTTTGCTGCCTGTTGGCCCGGTCCATTCTCCCATTCATCCAGCCCATGCACCACCACCAGGCTTCTGTCCAGTGCTAAATTCAGCGGTGTCTGCTATAAAGAAATTAAAATGACCATGCAGCCATTTCTATTGTCTTGTGCAAGTTCCTTTATGTTGTAAATGTTCTTCAGATTGCTGTCCTCACACTGCCTGCTCCTACTGTGCACTTCCTGCTTTAATATAACACCTATTTCTGCAAATAAGAACAAGTAGCGCATATTCTCTGTATCACCTTCCCATCCCCTCTTCCCTCATGCTTGGACAGGTCAGGAGTAACAGGGGAGATCTGTAGAGAAGAACAGCTGGTAAGCCACAGCACCACTGATCTTGAGGACGGCTATACACACCAGCGGCAGCCGCGACACCTCAGATTGATATGGGGCACACTGGAACCTGACCTCCGGGGATTACCTCCACACAGGGCTTACTGCATCTCCCTACCCCGATACATCATCATAGAGGAATCATTCGGCTGCATCCTCCATCAACCACAACGCCATGCTCTAAACACTGAGTGACATCTATATATGACCTTACTTAAGGTATGCTATTTACTACTATTTATCCTGTGTAATCAGTTCTGGACTCTGTGCATAGACATTGGAGCCTCAATATACAGATTAGAACTTGTTATACCTGCTACATTTATTGAAGTGTTGGCTTTACATTTATTCCTTGAATCTCCCTAGAGGATTTATCTGGGAACATTGGATTCGGTGGACTATAACTACTATATGGACTCATGGGCGTTTTGAATATATCATACAGTGTATAATATTATATACCTAACACCAGATGGTCCGGACCATATATGTTATATGTGTTTTATTCTTCTTCTGATTAAATAAATATTGCACCCTATATTGTGATTACCACACATTTATATTACACCAGGGAATACTGCTCGTTTCTTATACTCTGTACCATAGGGGGACGAGGCACTCACATAAAGTATTCCCACAAGAGGCAGCACCATACATAATATACAGAAGGGAAGCGCGGTTCATTCCCCACCATTTTGTTTTTCTACCTGTCTTGAGCATAGGGCATGCTTGGCACTTGTTGTCTGGGCAATGTTATCTCTGCATCTTACACTCTAATTCACCTGCTCATGTGGACGTCAACTTGAGACTGAACCATATACAGCTGCACTCAATGGGAGAAAGCACAGAACCCTGGAAACTGCCGGCTAATGGCCCCTAAGATTAATATCAGGCGCTCGTGGATGGAATATGTCACAGTCTGTGAACTGACCTTAACAATAGATAAAATAATAAATATTTAGCATCTCCTATGATCTGATTGTTTTGTGGATAAAAAAATCATCAATTTTCAAACATTAATGTCTAAAAAAACAAAAACAAAACAACATATGGAAGCTGAGAAGTATAATTGTCACCATGCAAACAATATAAAGAAATACAGCACTTATTTATTAAGACATAAAACAGTTTCAGAAAATGAACAATAAAAATCAAGACAGTATCAAACACCTAAGTAATTTACTCACATTATGAGATAGACGGTGCACTCATCTATACCATCATATTTCTTATACTTATAGGTATTAACAAATAGATAAAAACAGATTATAATTGCATGGACCTTCTGTTCATTCATATAGTTTATCAATCCAATGGTTGCATGTCAGGTAAACATTCCTAATTAACTGCAGAAATATCACAATTTACACTAAGAAAATATTTCCCACTACCCGCATCAGACAGTTACATGAGGACGAAATATCTAAAGATCAAACAATAATAATTATAATGTCCAAAGAGCTCAATCCTTATAGAAACTGCTTATTTCAGCTGTAATTCTGAAATGAGAAATGCTGTAACTAAGCCCCAGCTCATCTGTATCACCCCCATGGTACAGTAACAGGACATCTGTATCACCCCCCCCCCCCCCCCATGGTACAGTAACAAGACATCTGTATCACCCCCATGGTACAGTGGCAGGACATCTGTATCACCCCCATGGTACAGTAACAAGACATCTGTATCACCCCCCTATGGTACAGTAACAGGACATCTGTATCACCCCCATGGTACAGTAACAGGACATCTGTATCACCCCCATGGTACAGCAACAGGACATCTGTATCACCCCCCCCCCCCCCCATGGTACAGTAACAAGACATCTGTATCACCCCCATGGTACAGTGGCAGGACATCTGTATCACCCCCATGGTACAGTAACAAGACATCTGTATCACCCCCCCATGGTACAGTAACAGGACATCTGTATCACCCCCATGGTACAGTAACAGGACATCTGTATCACCCCCCCAAGGTACAGTAACAGGACACATGTATCATCCCCTATGGTACAGTAACAGGACATCTGTACCCCCATGGTACAGTACCAGGTCATCTGTATCACCCCCATGGTACAGTAACAGGACATCTGTATCACCCCCATGGTACAGTAACAGGACACCTGTATCACCCCCCAAGGTACAGTAACAGGACACATGTATCATCCCCCCATGGTACAGTAACAGGACATCTGTATCACCCCCATGGTACAGTAATAGGACATCTGTATCACCCCCATGGTACAGTAACAGGACATCTGTATCACCCCCCATGGTACAGTAACAGGACATCTGTATCACCCCATGGTACAGTAACAGGACATCTGTATCACCCCCCATGGTACAGTAACAGCACATCTGTATCACCCCCATGGTACAGTAACAGGACATCTGTATCACCCCCATGGTACAGTAACAGGACATCTGTATCACCCCCATGGTACAGTAACAGGACATCTGTATCACCCCCCATGGTACAGTAACAGGACATCTGTATCACCCCCCATGGTACAGTAACAGGACATCTGTATCACCCCCCATGGTACAGTAACAGGACATCTGTATCACCCCCCATGGTACAGTAACAGGACATCTGTATCACCCCCCATGGTACAGTAACAGGACATCTGTATCACCCCCATGGTACAGTAACAGGACATATGTATCACCCCCATGGTACAGTAACAGGACATTTGTATCACCCCCATGGTACAGTAACAGGACATCTGTATCACAACCCATGCTACAGTAACAGGACATCTGTATCACCCCCCCAAGGTACAGTAACAGGACACATGTATCATCCCCTATGGTACAGTAACAGGACATCTGTACCCCCATGGTACAGTACCAGGTCATCTGTATCACCCCCATGGTACAGTAACAGGACATCTGTATCACCCCCATGGTACAGTAACAGGACACCTGTATCACCCCCCAAGGTACAGTAACAGGACACATGTATCATCCCCCCATGGTACAGTAACAGGACATCTGTATCACCCCCATGGTACAGTAATAGGACATCTGTATCACCCCCATGGTACAGTAACAGGACATCTGTATCACCCCCCATGGTACAGTAACAGGACATCTGTATCACCCCATGGTACAGTAACAGGACATCTGTATCACCCCCCATGGTACAGTAACAGCACATCTGTATCACCCCCATGGTACAGTAACAGGACATCTGTATCACCCCCATGGTACAGTAACAGGACATCTGTATCACCCCCATGGTACAGTAACAGGACATCTGTATCACCCCCCATGGTACAGTAACAGGACATCTGTATCACCCCCCATGGTACAGTAACAGGACATCTGTATCACCCCCCATGGTACAGTAACAGGACATCTGTATCACCCCCCATGGTACAGTAACAGGACATCTGTATCACCCCCCATGGTACAGTAACAGGACATCTGTATCACCCCCCATGGTACAGTAACAGGACATCTGTATCACCCCCATGGTACAGTAACAGGACATATGTATCACCCCCATGGTACAGTAACAGGACATTTGTATCACCCCCATGGTACAGTAACAGGACATCTGTATCACAACCCATGCTACAGTAACAGGACATCTGTATCACCCCCCCAAGGTACAGTAACAGGACACATGTATCATCCCCTATGGTACAGTAACAGGACATCTGTACCCCCATGGTACAGTACCAGGTCATCTGTATCACCCCCATGGTACAGTAACAGGACATCTGTATCACCCCCATGGTACAGTAACAGGACACCTGTATCACCCCCCAAGGTACAGTAACAGGACACATGTATCATCCCCCCATGGTACAGTAACAGGACATCTGTATCACCCCCATGGTACAGTAATAGGACATCTGTATCACCCCCATGGTACAGTAACAGGACATCTGTATCACCCCATGGTACAGTAACAGGACATCTGTATCACCCCCCATGGTACAGTAACAGCACATCTGTATCACCCCCATGGTACAGTAACAGGACATCTGTATCACCCCCATGGTACAGTAACAGGACATCTGTATCACCCCCATGGTACAGTAACAGGACATCTGTATCACCCCCCATGGTACAGTAACAGGACATCTGTATCACCCCCCATGGTACAGTAACAGGACATCTGTATCACCCCCCATGGTACAGTAACAGGACATCTGTATCACCCCCCATGGTACAGTAACAGGACATCTGTATCACCCCCCATGGTACAGTAACAGGACATCTGTATCACCCCCCATGGTACAGTAACAGGACATCTGTATCACCCCCATGGTACAGTAACAGGACATATGTATCACCCCCATGGTACAGTAACAGGACATTTGTATCACCCCCATGGTACAGTAACAGAACATCTGTATCACAACCCATGCTACAGTAACAGGACATCTGTATCACCCCCATGGTACAGTAACAGGACATCTGTATCACCCCCAATGGTACAGTAACAGGACATCTGTATCACCCCCATGGTACAGTAACAGGACATCTGTATCACCCCTATGGTACAGTAACAGGACATCTGTATCACCCCCATGGTACAGTAACAGGACATCTGTATCACCCCCATGGTACAGTAACAGGACATCTGTATCACCCCCATGGTACAGTAACAGGACATCTGTATCACCCCCATGGTACAGTAACAGGACATCTGTATCACCCCCCATGGTACAGTAACAGGACATCTGTATCACCCCCATGGTACAGTAACAGGACATCTGTATCACCCCCATGGTACAGTAACAGGACATCTGTATCACCCCCATGGTACAGTAACAGGACATCTGTATCACCCCCATGGTACAGTAACAGGACATCTGTATCACCCCCATGGTACAGTAACAGGACATCTGTATCACCCCATGGTACAGTAACAGGACATCTGTATCACCCCCCATGGTACAGTAACAGGACATCTGTATCACCCCCATGGTACAGTAACAGGACATCTGTATCACCCCCATGGTACAGTAACAAGACATCTGTATCACCCCCATGGTACAGTAACAAGACATCTGTATCACCCCCATGGTACAGTAACAAGACATCTGTATCACCCCCATGGTACAGTAACAAGACATCTGTATCACCCCCACGGTACAGTAACAGGACATCTGTATCACACCCACGGTACAGTTACAGGACATCTGTATCACCCCCATGGTACAGTAACAGGACATCTGTATCACCCCCATGGTACAGTAACAGGACATCTGTATCACCCCCCCATGGTACAGTAACAAGACATCTGTATCACCCCTATGGTACAGTAACAGGACATCTGTATCACCCCCATGGTACAGTAACAGGACATCTGTATCACCCCCATGGTACAGTAACAGGACATCTGTATCACCCCCATGGTACAGTAACAGGACATCTGTATCACCCCCATGGTACAGTAACAGGACATCTGTATCACCCCCATGGTACAGTAACAGGACATCTGTATCACCCCCATGGTACAGTAACAGGACATCTGTATCACCCCCCCCTGGTACAGTAACAGGACATCTGTATCACCCCCATGGTACAGTAACAGGACATCTGTATCACCCCCATGGTACAGTAACAGGACATCTGTATCACCCCATGGTACAGTAACAGGACATCTGTATCACCCCCCATGGTACAGTAACAGGACATCTGTATCACCCCCCATGGTACAGTAACAGGACATCTGTATCACCCCCACGGTACAGTAACAAGACATCTGTATCACCCCCACGGTACAGTAACAAGACATCTGTATCACCCCCACGGTACAGTAACAAGACATCTGTATCACCCCCACGGTACAGTAACAGGACATCTGTATCACCCCCACGGTACAGTAACAGGACATCTGTATCACCCCCATGGTACAGTAACAGGACATCTGTATCACCCCCATGGTACAGTAACAGGACATCTGTATCACCCCCATGGTACAGTAACAGGACATCTGTATCACCCCCCCATGGTACAGTAACAAGACATCTGTATCACCCCCATGGTACAGTAACAGGACATCTGTATCACCCCCATGGTACAGTAACAGGACATCTGTATCACCCCCATGGTACAGTAACAGGACATCTGTATCACCCCCATGGTACAGTAACAGGACATCTGTATCACCCCCCATGGTACAGTAACAGGACATCTGTATCACCCCCATGGTACAGTAACAGGACATCTGTATCACCCCCATGGTACAGTAACAGGACATCTGTATCACCCCCATGGTACAGTAACAGGACATCTGTATCACCCCCACGGTACAGTAACAGGACATCTGTATCACCCCCATGGTACAGTAACAGGACATCTGTATCACCCCCATGGTACAGTAACAGGACATCTGTATCACCCCCATGGTACAGTAACAGGACATCTGTATCACCCCATGGTACAGTAACAGGACATCTGTATCACCCCCATGGTACAGTAACAGGACATCTGTATCACCCCCATGGTACAGTAACAGGACATCTGTATCACCCCATGGTACAGTAACAGGACATCTGTATCACCCCCATGGTACAGTAACAGGACATCTGTATCACCCCCATGGTACAGTAACAGGACATCTGTATCACCCCCATGGTACAGTAACAGGACATCTGTATCACCTCCATGGTACAGTAACAGGACATCTGTATCACCCCCATGGTACAGTAACAGGACATCTGTATCACCCCCCATGGTACAGTAACAGGACATCTGTATCACCCCCATGGTACAGTAACAGGACATCTGTATCACCCCCCCATGGTACAGTAACAGGACATCTGTATCACCCCCCCCCATGGTACAGTAACAGGACATCTGTATCACCCCCATGGTACAGTAACAGGACATCTGTATCACCCCCATGGTACAGTAACAGGACATCTGTATCACCCCCCCATGGTACAGTAACAGGACATCTGTATCACCCCCATGGTACAGTAACAGGACATCTGTATCACCCCCATGGTACAGTAACAGGACATCTGTATCACCCCCATGGTACAGTAACAGGACATCTGTATCACCCCCATGGTACAGTAACAGGACATCTGTATCACCCCCATGGTACAGTAACAGGACATCTGTATCACCCCCATGGTACAGTAACAGGACATCTGTATCACCCCATGGTACAGTAACAGGACATATGTATCACCCCCCCCATGGTACAGTAACAGGACATCTGTATCACCCCATGGTACAGTAACAAGACATCTATATCACCCCCATGGTACAGTAACAGGACATCTGTATCACCCCATGGTACAGTAACAAGACATCTATATCACCCCCATGGTACAGTAACAGGACATCTGTATCACCCCATGGTACAGTAACAGGACATCTGTATCACCCCATGGTACAGTAACAAGACATCTGTATCACCCCCATGGTACAGTAACAGGACATCTGTATCACCCCCATGGTACAGTAACAGGACATCTGTATCACCCTCATGGTACAGTAACAGGACATCTGTATCACCCCCATGGTACAGTAACAGGACATCTGTATCACCCCCATGGTACAGTAACAGGACATCTGTATCACCCCATGGTACAGTAACAAGACATCTGTATCACCCCCATGGTACAGTAACAGGACATCTGTATCACCCCCATGGTACAGTAACAGGACATCTGTATCACCCCATGGTACAGTAACAAGACATCTGTATCACCCCCATGGTACAGTAACAGGACATCTGTATCACCCCCATGGTACAGTAACAGGACATCTGTATCACCCCATGGTACAGTAACAGGACATCTGTATCACCCCATGGTACAGTAACAAGACATCTGTATCACCCCCATGGTACAGTAACAGGACATCTGTATCACCCCCATGGTACAGTAACAGGACACCTGTATCACCCCCATGGTACAGTAACAGGACATCTGTATCACCCCCATGGTACAGTAACAGGACATCTGTATCACCCCCATGGTACAGTAACAGCACATCTGTATCACCCCCCATGGTACAGTAACAGGACATCTGTATCACACCCATGGTACAGTAACAGGACATCTGTATCACCCCCCCATGGTACAGTAACAGGACATCTGTATCACCCCCATGGTACAGTAACAGGACATCTGTATCACACCCATGGTACAGTAACAGGACATCTGTATCACCCCCATGGTACAGTAACAGGACAGTGATGAATATATAACATGTAAACAGACTACAGGAATAGTCACCTTCCAGCGCTCACACTCTGATATCCTGAGCCAATCACTACGCGGCTGACGTCATGACGTCACATCGCACCGCCTATCGAGCAGCGTCACTGTTTCTATAGCTGTAAAAGCAATGATGACTACGAGAAAATGGCCGACGCTGTACTGCATTGAAGACAATACATTGTTAGTAACTGTTTATTTTACTAGCGATTACATTATTAGATTAAAACCACAGAGCCCCTCCCCCCCTCATCTCTCTCCCACACATTTCCCCTTTTTCTCATCCCCTGTCGCCTATTTCTACATCTAATCCTGTTTTGTCCTCAGTGCAGGACAGCAACGGCCATTTTACCTTAGTCTCCCACACACTAATGGTAATTGGCAACAGCGTACAGTGCACAGGGGGCGGGGCCACATAATCTCTCAGGCGACATATTACAATTTGGATCGCTACATCCTGGTCCTATATAAGGCTGAGGTAATATATCCCTATAATAATATATCAGGCAGCGGGAATTACCCCCATAGAGTTCCCCCATGTTTATGTGCAGCCCCCCGGCCATCAGGGCTTCATACATGCGGCTGAGCTCTCACATCAGCTGCTACATAATCCTCATTGTGCTGCAGTCAGCAGAAGGCTGTTAGTAATAGCAGAGCTGGTTATTATAATGATATAGCTGTGAGAGACTTAATACCCAGACCAGCTACACCCCATACACCACAGAGGGGCTCACACACCATGACTAGTCCCTATCCTCCTCCTACCCCCATTACCCCACATCCCCCCTACTATCACCTCCTACCCCCATTACCCCCCATCCTTCCTACTATCACCTCCTACCCAACCACCCCCTCACCAAGTGCCACTAACACATAGCTTGTCTAGTGCTGGAGACTAGCCCCCATCCCCTCCTTCTACCCCCATTACCTCACATCCCCCTACTATCACCTCCTACCCAACCACCCCTCACCAAGTGCTACTAACACATAGCTTGTCTAGTACTGGAGACTAGCCCCCATCCCCCTCCTTCTACCCCATTACCCCACATCCCCCCTACTATCGCCACCTACCCAACCACCCCCTCACCAAGTGCCACTAACACATAGCTTGTCTAGTGCTGGAGACTAGCCCCCCATCCCCCTTCTACCCCCATTAGACCCCACATCCCCCCCTACTATCACCTCCTACCCAACCACCCCTCACCAAGTACCACTGACACATAGCTTGTCTAGTGCTGGAGACTAGCCCCCCATCCCCCTTCTTCTACCCCCATTAGACCCCACATCCCCCTCTACTATCACCTCCTACCCAACCACCCCCTCACCAAGTGCCACTAACACATAGCTTGTCCAGTGCATATATCTTAACAACTACATTAAGGAGGGAGATAGGACAGTAGCTTGCACAATTTCTAGGGACCTTCCCCTCCTTATGTATGACTACAATGCGCGCTTCCAGCATCGAGTTAGTTAAGGGGGCGTTGTGCAAGACAGCATTGAACAGGGTGTGGAGGTGGGGGACCAGGGTCTGGGAGAATCGTAGAAGATAAGTAAAATCAGCAGAACGTGCCTGAATTAAGGAAAGATGGAAGGGAGAGGAGAAGGAACAAAAGGGAACACGACCAGTGCATGGGGCATAAGACTGGCCAGGAAAAGTGAGGGGCAGTGCCTGTGGCAGGGAAAGGCAAGGGCAGCATACCCATTGTGGGGACGTGGCCAGGGAAACAAAAATGGTCTAGTAGCTCCAACTGCAGGAGGTGGCTGTCTATGCCACCTCCAGGCCAGGACAATAAAGCTGAGATGGGAGCCAGGAGGAGAGGAAATGTCATTAGGTGTGGGGGACAGCTACTACCATGTTCTAAAGATCTGGTCATCTAAAAGAAATGGGGCAATAGTAGTGTAGCTGAAACGGTAAGAAAACAACAGAGTGTAAACACAGAAAATTAGTGAAGAACAAGGCAGGATAACATCCCAGGCCTAAGACACACAACTCCTTCAAGTCTTCATGAGGAGGACCGAAAACCAGTGGTCCATCATGGAGAAAGGAGAGAGTTGAGGCAAGGTGGCTTCTGGTGAAAAGAACACAACAAACACATATCAAGAAGGTGGAACAGAGGCAGGTGGTTTAGCAGTTCTTAACACAGTCGTCCACTCAGTATTCAGGAGCTTCCGAGGGGGAGAGGTGGATTTCAAGGAGCTGGAGCCCGGTCCTTGTGTCAGGGGGTGAATAGGAGGGGCTGGGAGTCCCAAAGTCTTGAGGAGTTGAACTGCATTCGCCATGGCCCGGCAGAGTGAAGTTTGTTATGATGCCAGAGGAGAAGGCAAAACGGAAATCCCCAGCGATATCTAATATTGTTGTCCTTAAGGATAGATGTCACTGGTTTTAAATCATGTCTCTTGAGGAGGGTAAACGAGGAAATGTCTTGGAAGATTTGCAGGCGAGCATGATCAAATGAGATTAAGTCGGTCTTACTAGATTCCTGTAGAATCGCCTCCTTAGTGGTGTAATAGTGACAGTGAAGGATGACATCTCAAGGTTGGGAGAATTCCTGAGAACGAAGGGCTCTGTTGCCTCTGTCCAAAAGGAGCTGACCCTCCGGGCTAGCAGGAGCTAGACGAGCAGAGAGTCTCTTCAGGTATTGATCAAGGAGGGGTTGGTCCACTGCCTCAGGAATACCTCTGATGCGTAGGTTATTACGCCGGGCCCTATTCTCTTGATCTTGTTGTTCCCGCAGGTAGAACATATTTTCTTGTAGGCGCTGGAGGTCAGCCACCATGTACCGGTGCAAGGAGACTTCTTCATCCATTTTAGTTTCAAGGTGGCCTGTCTTCTCCCCAAGGTCATGCAATTTGGCCTTCAGGGATCCAATCGCCTACATCGATTTCCTCATCTCCTTGACCTCACGGAACAGGGATTATAGATCTTTGCGAGTCTTTATCTTTTAGAATAAATCTTTATTGATTCAATTGCAAGAACATTGGTCTAGTAGCAAAATATTTAAAAATTGTGATTGAAACATACACTGGGATGTATAAAGAAATCTGTTAAAATAGACAATGATTAATTGTCTTTCCGCGAGGCTACTCTTGGATAATTAAACTTGGATTAGAAAAATCTTATCATATATCCACTATAATAAATGAATACACACTCCAGACCTTTTCTGCTATAAGATCTGATTCCTCTATTATTATAATAAGGTATCACCTCTATAAAATAGATTTGATGGATTGGGTCCAGCAGTTAATTGTATAGAATTTTGTATATAATAGGCACCACTAGGAAAGATATAATCCCTATAGAATCATATATAATCCGCTTGTGAAAATTTAAAGGGTTAAGAGTACTATTATATAAATCTGGATAACCCCCTCATATAAGTGGTCCACACTTTTACATATCATAACATGTCTTTCCATTTATTATACTGTAGATAGAAACTGTGTAACATATGTCTCTACCTATAGGACCATAGATAGGGTAAATCCTGATGGATAGGCTGATAGTAATAGACTCCGTGTACTAATGTGTTACTGAGTCTCCCTGTCTACTGCGGTGCCGTCCAGACCAGATATGATCGCGGGTAATGCTAACTGCTGACTACAACTAATTTGTCATTCCTATCTAAATATAATATACGAGGACTTGAGGCAGAGGTAGGAGAGGTAAGAGTAGCGAATGGTTACCTGGTGCAGTCAACCCACTTTTTTGTAATGGGTTACCTGGTGCAGTCAACCCCCTTTTTTGTGTATAGTGAGCCTGGCTAGTCTACAATTTACCCATGGAACCCAAGTCCCAACGTGTGCAGATGGGGTCTTAGAACATCAGGACAAGTCTGAGGACTGAATGGGGTGGCCAGAGTGGGATGTCCATGTGCTAGGGTAAATAGGCAGGAGGAGTGTCCCCTCAGGTGCAGACAGCTGCAGTTATCGTCTGTAATTCCTCATACACTGCTGGGGACTGTTGGGTGAGCAGGTGAACTGATCGGGGGTAGTTGAATAGACCTTACCCCCTGCAAGGTGATGGATGGAGCGGCAGGCCGCGTCTGTGTGCTCCATGCGCCGAGGACAGATCAGGAGACATGCGACTGGACCATAGGGTTGTAGGAGGTCCAGTCCTCCCTCATGTGCTCTCGGAATTGCAGGGAGGGAGCCCCGTTGGAGGAGGTGGTTCGATGGGGGCATTTCTCCAAATGCTGGCACCCGTGGGTCCGGTGATCAGAGCAACTCCGGTGACAAGATGGCGTCCGGTGTATCCAGAAATCAAGGCAGCGGATTAGGCCTCAGATGTGCCAGGAGGACTGGGAGTAGGCGGGCCACCCCATTGTGAGTCCGAGCTGAGGCGGAGGAGGTAGGCAGCCGCGGGTGACAGTTTTGGCTGGTTACAGGCCTGTTAGTGACGGTGGAGAGCCTAAAACGAAAAGGGTTCCTCAGAGCTCAAATATAACGCGGCCGACCTAGATGGCTGCCAGGCCATGCCCCCGTGGAATGAATTTTAATACAAAAATTTGCAGAAATCCCCAATTCAGGCATTTGTGACAGATTTCAAATTGAGCACTATACACTAAATAGATGTGGGTGACAGCCAAGACACCTGGCCACAATACTATTGTAAGCCGTACGGTATTGTGTGAGGTCACTTAGCAGTCTTCTGAAGCTGGATCAGAGGAACTTCTGAGAAACAGAAACCAGGGCTCTACGGCTCATGAAAGGAGGTCACACAGGGCCTCCTGTAGAATTGGACGCATCTTGCCTCCAAAATGCAGAAGTAAAATGTGTCCTAAAAAAACATTTTACATAGTATACAAGGTATCTTAAGATCAATCAAAGATCTGTCTACTACAAGCCCCCACTTTATAGTCATCTTGCTGTTTGCACTAGTTTGTTCATAGCAGATGATACAGAGAATAGGAGATACTTGCTGTGTGCCACAAGGAGAGAAGACCGTGCATTGTCTGTGCCCGGCTTACACATGTGGACACACGTTATTCAGCCAGGTATGATGATGTCACGTTGAAGTTTGTGCATGTGCACTGCACACCAACCCCACCTTCCCTCTGCATGTATAGATCATAATGGGGGGTGTGCTATAAGAGCAGCATCGCTCCTTCACAATAGCAAACCGTTACATATACGCAGGATTACACAGTAGTGATAAAGAGATCTGTGTGACACCCAGGAGCCGCCCGTGTGTCAGGAGGATTGAGCAGGACCCAGAGCCCTATCACGGTGCCTGAACCTCACTCACTGATACGTGAGGGAAACAATGATCAGAAGATCCTGGAACTGACCAACAAGATCATTCAGCTGGTAACTGGAGAGGTGACTGCTGGGAATGGGACATTATACAGTAACACCAGGGGATGTGTCTGGATGATGACTGTGTCATTGTGTTGTCAGGTTCCTATAAGGTGTCAGGATGTCCCTGTGAATTTCTCTATGCAGGAGTGGAAGTATTTAGGAGGACACAAGGGTCTGTACGAGGCCGTGAGGATGGATAATCACCAGATCCTTACATCACTGGGTAAGAGGAGACTTTCATTTATTGTAGAGGAGAGAGGAGCTTTGAGGCCCACCTAGATACACACATCTGATAATTACATATAAACAATGTACTCACTCAATGTCTGTTTCCTACAGATGGATCCAGTAACAGAAATACCCCAGAGAGATATCTCCGCCCTCAGGATTGTAAACAGGAAAATCCCTGTATCCCACAGGAGTATCAGGTAGATGACATGTTACTGTCTCCCCAAATACTAAACTATCAAAGTTGAATTTTTATTATCGACTTTTATGAAAAATTGCGTGGATCTTATACACTGATGTTCTTCTGTTTCGTCTCAATTTATTAAATCAGATATTATGAAATATGACATTTATTGTTTCGTGGTCTATTCAGGATGACGTCCTGACTGATATTAAAGTAGAAATTACAGAGGGAGAGGAAGAGACGTATGTGAGGGGTGATCAGCAGTGTAAGGAGGAGGAAATCCCTACAGATATCAGCACAGGTGAGTAATAAACACTTATTACAGAAGAGTCACATATTCTACTTATATAAACAATGTAATCAGTCACTGTGTGTTTCCTACAGATGGATCCAGTAACAGAAATACCCCAGAGAGATATCTCCATCCTCATTATTCTCAGGATTGTAAAACGGAAAATCCGATTATCACACAGAAGTATCAGGTAGATGACATTTTAGGGTCTCTTCAAATACCTAAATGCAAAAGTGACTTTATTATATTATCTGTAAAGAGCTGTGTGGATCTCATACACTGATAGTCTTCTGTTTCATCTCAAAAAATTAAATCAGATATTATTAGATATATATTTTATTACCATAATCCTCTTTTTGATATCTCTCACAAGTTTGGCACTTTATACCTCCTATCCTCTTTTTGCTTTCTCTATTGTCTCTTGCATTCATTTTTACTGTTTATATTGTTTCTCTTGTCCCTTACTTATCTGTATTTTTTTTTTTTCAGTTTATTTTTTGTTGATTGTGCGGCGATAAGATGATGATGATCTTGTTATTGTTTTATTGGCTATTTAGGATGATGTGTCGACGGATATTAAAGTAGAAATTACAGAGGGAGAGGAAGAGACGTATGTGAGGCAGCCTCCTGAGGTCTGAGCTATTTTTAGAATCAGGATGCAATTTGTTTACCCAGATATGGATTTACATGCAATGCAAAGCTAACAATATTTACGCCTATCTGTGATATCCTAAAACTTGCTGTGATTTTCTGCATCTTATTTTGGACACAGAGAACATCTGACAGCAAGTCTAATTACCCCTTGCCTTCAGGTGCTGGACCCTCACACATCAAAAGGTCTAATTAACATGAGATTAACATGGGTCCTTTCTTCAGATATTTGTAGAATACACATTTCCTCCACTTGAGAATTCTCAAAGAAAGTTACAAAACCCCAAACAAGTCATTTGCCTACCAAAATACTCAAACACCTTTCTCAACAAAAGCTTATTGTATTAGATATATACCTTAAGAAATAATGCATTTCCTCTAGCAAAGTTACAAACCCAAACAATGACACTTCCATACAAAACACATCACAATGTAACAAGATAAGTGCATTTCAAATTATACATTGGTGCCTGCACCTCTGATTGCAATACATTTCTACAATAAATTATTTCTACATGATCCAGCCACAAATAAGTTATTTATAAGTGATCCAGTCACAATGAGATATTATTAATTGGAATATTGTTATTATTTTGTGGGCTATTTAGCATGACATCCTGAGTGATATTAAAGTAGAAAATATAGAGGGAGAGGAAGAGTCATATCTGAGGGGTGATCAGCAGTGTAAGGAGGAGGAAATCCCTACAGATATCAGCACAGGTAAGTAATAAACACTTATTACAGAACAGTCAAATATTCTGATTACATAAACAATGTAATCAGTCACTGTGTGTTTCCTACAGATGGATCCAGTAAGAGAAATACCCCAGAGAGATATCTCCATCCTCAGGATTCTACACAGGAAAATTCCAGTATCCCACAGGAGTATCAGGTAGATTTTAGGGTCTCGCTGAATTCCAAAATTACTTTTCATTATATGATCTGTAAAAATGCTGAGTGAATCTTATACACTGATATTCTTCTGTTTCATATAATGTTATTAAATCAGATATTATTAATTATGATGTTTTTATTATTTTGTGGGCTATTCAGGATGACGTCCTGACTGATATTAAAGGAGAAATTATAGAGGGAGAGGAAGAGACGTATGTGAGGGGTGATCAGCAGTGTAAGGAGGAGGAAATCCCTACAGATATCAGCACAGGTGAGTAATAAACACTTATTACAGAAGAGTCACATATTCTGCTTATTCAGTCACTACAACAATCTCTTATTCTACACCCTCCTCTGTCAGCACCAACTAATGAGGAAAAAGTATAAATACTGGTGGATCCTCAGGCGCTATAACGTATCTCATGGAATTAATCACTAATGGTATAGACATTAATAAGTCCACCTTATAGAGTTCCCAGCAGACAGCTGATGTCAGCAAATGCACATAACTGGTATAAGGAAGATCGATGGACATCTGCTCTCCTTATGATTACTGGTGTATGGGTATCACAATACGAAATCGATTTGAGCACGTGGTGTTAAAATAGGTCTTACAAGGATTTTTTTTTATCATATGAGGTTATAATCTCTTTTGTGTTCTTTGTATTTTGAAGATACAAAACGCTATACAGAAGAACGTCTAAAAATCTGTTGTTGGACATTGAACTCTATAAAGTGGACTTATTAGTGTATATACCATTAGTGATTAATTCCATCAGATGGGCAGCACGGTGGCTCAGTGGTTAGCACTTCTGCCTTACAGCACTGGGATCATGAGTTCGATTCCCGACCATGGCCTTATTTGTGTGGAGTTTTTATGTTCTCCCCGTGTTTGCGTGGGTTTCCTTCGGATGCTCCGGTTTCCTCCCACACTCCAAAAACATATTGGTTGGTTAACTGACTGCTATCAAAATTGACCCTAGTCTCTCTCTCTGTGTGTGTATGTTAGAGACTGATGTGAACGAGTTCTCTGTACAGCGCTACGGAATTAGTGGCGCTATATAAATAGATGATGATGAGATCCACCAGTATTTATTTATATTTTATTTAGTGAGTAAGTTGGAGCTCATTTGGAGTAATAGGGCTGCTGTTTCTGAGAATTAGAGCGCTCTAGGAAGTGTTGTTTTATCCTCATTAACATAAAAACATCTGCCCAGTGGGGGAATCAGAAACCATCAGCTCCTATTAGACTCCTGATCTCCTCCTCACATCATATCACTGTGTGCTACCAGCCCAGAGATCTGACCAGTCTCCTCCTCACATCATATCACTGTGTGCTACCAGCCCAGAGATCTGACCAGTCTCCTCCTCACATCATATCATTGTGTGCTACCAGCCCAGAGATCTGACCAGTCTCCTCCTCACATCATATCATTGTGTGCTACCAGCCCAGAGATCTGACCAGTCTCCTCCTAACATCATATCATTGTGTGCTACCAGCCCAGAGATCTGACCAGTCTCCTCCTCACATCATATCATTGTGTGCTACCAGCCCAGAGATCTGACCAGTCTCCTCCTCACATCATATCATTGTGTTCTACCAGCCCAGAGATCTGACCAGTCTCCTCCTCACATCATATCACTGTGTGCTACCAGCCCAGAGATCTGACCAGTCTCCTCCTCACATCATATCACTGTGTGCTACCAGCCCAGAGATCTGACCAGTCTCCTCCTCACATCATATCATTGTGTGCTACCAGCCCAGAGATCTGACCAGTCTCCTCCTCACATCATATCATTGTGTGCTACCAGCCCAGAGATCTGACCAGTCTCCTCCTCACATCATATCATTGTGTTCTACCAGCCCAGAGATCTGACCAGTCTCCTCCTCACATCATATCACTGTGTGCTACCAGCCCAGAGATCTGACCAGTCTCCTCCTCGCATCATATCACTGTGTGCTACCAGCCCAGAGATCTGACCAGTCTCCTCACATCATATCACTGTGTGCTACCAGCCCAGAGATCTGACCAGTCTCCTCCTCACATCATATCATTGTGTGCTACCAGCCCAGAGATCTGACCAGTCTCCTCCTCACATCATATTATTGTGTGCTACCAGCCCAGAGATCTGACCAGTCTCCTCCTCACATCATATCACTGTGTGCTACCAGCCCAGAGATCTGACCAGTCTCCTCCTCACATCATATCATTGTGTGCTACCAGCCCAGAGATCTGACCAGTCTCCTCCTCACATCATATCACTGTGTGCTACCAGCCCAGAGATCTGACCAGTCTCCTCCTCACATCATATCATTGTGTTCTACCAGCCCAGAGATCTGACCAGTCTCCTCCTCACATCATATCACTGTGTGCTACCAGCCCAGAGATCTGACCAGTCTCCTCCTCACATCATATCACTGTGTGCTACCAGCCCAGAGATCTGACCAGTCTCCTCCTCACATCATATCATTGTGTGCTACCAGCCCAGAGATCTGACCAGTCTCCTCCTCACATCATATCATTGTGTGCTACCAGCCCAGAGATCTGACCAGTCTCCTCCTCACATCATATCATTGTGTTCTACCAGCCCAGAGATCTGACCAGTCTCCTCCTCACATCATATCACTGTGTGCTACCAGCCCAGAGATCTGACCAGTCTCCTCCTCACATCATATCACTGTGTGCTACCAGCCCAGAGATCTGACCAGTCTCCTCACATCATATCACTGTGTGCTACCAGCCCAGAGATCTGACCAGTCTCCTCCTCACATCATATCATTGTGTGCTACCAGCCCAGAGATCTGACCAGTCTCCTCCTCACATCATATTATTGTGTGCTACCAGCCCAGAGATCTGACCAGTCTCCTCCTCACATCATATCACTGTGTGCTACCAGCCCAGAGATCTGACCAGTCTCCTCCTCACATCATATCATTGTGTGCTACCAGCCCAGAGATCTGACCAGTCTCCTCCTCACATCATATCACTGTGTGCTACCAGCCCAGAGATCTGACCAGTCTCCTCCTCACATCATATCACTGTGTGCTACCAGCCCAGAGATCTGACCAGTCTCCTCCTCACATCATATCACTGAGTGCTACCAACCCAGAGATCTGACCAGTCTCCTCCTCACATCATATCACTGTGTGCTACCAGCCCAGAGATCTGACCAGTCTCCTCCTCACATCATATCACTGTGTGCTACCAGCCCAGAGATCTGACCAGTCTCCTCCTCACATCATATCACTATGTGCTACCAGCCCAGAGATCTGACCAGTCTCCTCCTCACACTGTCTGGTGTATCTCATGAGACGTCAGTCTGACTCCATGAAATTACCCATGAACCTCCTGTACACTACCTCCTGTTCTACCCACAATCCTCTGTGTGCTGCTACATCTGACATTACCCATTATTTTCCCTGTGTGATAATCCATTAATGATCAGATCAACTTGCTGTATAGTAACACTGTAAAACTAAAGTAAAATACCAGATGATTCCCAGATGACAACACACCCCATCACAACATACACTTCACACAAACTCCACCTTCCTGGACACACAACTATAACCACACACCCTTTGTTGCACAATAGCTCCCCTCCAGTATGTGCTTGGATACCCTGTACTGTTGCTCTTCATCAGCTGATCTGTCTCTGTGTTATGCTTTGCCCTTAAGCTTTCTTCTACTTCGTGGTGTTACTATCAGCTAAGAGTTTGTGGACACACCACCAGCTAAGATTGACATAGCTAGAGAGAGGTAATGTAGAGTCTAAGTTACTGCCGTTATTCACCAGGGCCCGCAAAAAAGCAGGATGGATTTGGCTGCATGTAGTAACTAGGTTGAGTTCCACCGAACTGGCCCTTAGTTTGGTTGACGGAGCACTATAGGCAATTAGGCAGAATAGTCATACTAGCCAAAGTCAGCAGGATGCATTATTAACAAACAGAATCCGCAAGCAAAGAAATAGTCAGGAAAAATGAAAGGTCAAACCAATCTGTCAGTAAAGTACAAAGTCAAGATCCAGGTATCACAAAGTCAGGAACAAGGCAGGTCAATAATCTGGAATCAAACAATAAACGGGAAGACACTCAGGAGCTCAGAGCAGCAAAGCTGATACGCTAGAAGGGAATGACAGGCAGAGAGGGTTTATATACTGCTTGGAAGTTCACTTTGCCGCCTCTGTGAAGTCGGTAATCATCTGCTTGCAACTCTGTAAACTTGCATCAGCTGCGCTTACCATGCTGTGCATTGAAAGTTCAATACTGAGTCCTGCATCTAAATACAGAATTCCTGACAGTTGCCGATCTGTGCCCTCCTGCATTATCCTGCTCTGTCCTGATGCTCTCTGTTCTGTGCAAGGGAGTAGTGTAAACCCCTGGCAGGACTTGCTGCTAATTTAGACCTCGTCTACTACGCTTATTATGGTCCAGTGTTTGTGTGTGCCGGTAGTGTCTAGTTGTTGAATGTCATTGGTTATTGATGCTTCCTGTCCTATTATGCTGGCTGGGCAATGTGTATGCTTGGGAATAATAATTCTCCATAGTCTGCAATTTGATTGGAGTTGTCCAATGTGGCTGGATATATGCAGTGTGCTTCATAATGTGGTTTTATAATTGTAATGAAGTGTTTGTAGTTTGCAAATTGAAATTAATACATGTGGCCATCTTAAACTTGCCTCAAAGTATGAAAATGTTTATAATCTATAAATTTATTTTATTTCCAGCAGATGAATGCAAACGCAGGAATATCTCAGAGGGACAACGTCTTTTATCTACAGATTTTGCGATAGAAGAGAACAAAACCATCACACAAGAGTCTCCTGGAGAGAACCCCATTACCCTAAATATACATCCAATACTTCACAGAGCAGATAAATCATCTGATCCCTCTAATCATGAGGAATGTTCTACTGCAAACAGAGATATTTTTATAAATAGTACAGTTCATTCAAATGATGCAATCGTTACATGTTCTGAGGGGGGGAAATATATTACAGATAAATTATCTCTTCATACACACCAGAAAACTCATATAGGTGAGAAACAATTTCCATGTTCTGTGTGCGGGAAATGTTTTGCATGGCAATCAAGTCTTATAAGACATCGGAGTATCCACACAGGGGAGAAACCATTTCCATGTTCTGAGTGCGGGAAATGTTTTGCACGGAAATCATATCTTATCACACATCAGAGAGCTCACACAGGTGAGAAACCATTTCCATGTTCTGAGTGTGGGAAATGTTTTGCACAAATATCAAATCTTATCGGACATCAGCAAACTCACAAAGGTGAGAAACCATTTCCCTGTTCTGAGTGCGGGAAATGTTTTGCACAAATATCAAATCTTATTGAGCATCAGAGAAGTCACACAGGTGAGAAATTACTTCCCTGTTCTGAGTGCGGGAAAAGTTTTACACGGAAATCAATACTTATCACACATCAGAGAACTCACACAGGTGAGAAACCATTTCGATGTTCTGAGTGTGGGAAATGTTTTGCACGGAAATCACATCTTACCACACATCAGAAAACTCACACAGGTGAGAAACCATTTCCATGTTCTGAGTGTGGGAAATGTTTTGCACGAATAGCAAATCTTACTGAACATCGGCGAACTCACACAGGTGAGAAACTATTTCCCTGTTCTGAGTGCGGGAAAAGTTTTACACGGAAATCAAGCCTAGTTGAACATCAGAGAGCTCACACAGGTGAGAAACCATTTGCATGTACTGAATGAGGATAAACAGTTTACATAAAAACAAGATTTTGTTGAATATCAGGAAATTTTCATACTACAAAAGCAATTGAACATGAAACAAGGAGCAACCATGCTCTTAATATTAAAAAAGCATTTAGTTTTATTAATGTAAATTAAAATGGGTATATATATATTTACATTGTTTATACTCAGGGAAGGTCTGATTGGAACAGATCACTCGTGTGCAACTACTTTTTCTATTAGATATTGTCCACAGTAATAACGAGACCTCCTTGTTGTTAAATAGTGTACTGAGTAATGTATAATTCTGGCAATGAGCTGGAGGTATAATGTGGGATCTAGACACTGTACAGTATGTTTATTCATACTCTCACTCTCTAATTGAAGGTGTGGGAAGGTTTATATAATTAGTTCTCTAATCTGTTACTTTCTCGTTGGGGATTGATTATAAAGCTTCAACAGTGTGGTCCCACGTTGTAAATGTAATTCTGTGATGCCATGTAGCTATTTGTACAAATGCTCTTATTTATATGGTATGCCCATGGCTAAGTGGGTCAAGATGTGTCTGAAGGGGTGCAAAACTTTGCTTCATCCTATGGTAAGGGCTGAGGGCATTTGGACTTTACTTGCTGAATGTGATTTAGATGCACATTCACCAGCATATGAATAATTAGTTTGTTTTGCAGGTCGAGATATATTAATAAGGTTTAAAGTAAGGATGGGAAACACTTGATGTTTCATCGGAAGTATCGGTAGATTCTCCTTTGATGCTTATCGATGGTGGTTTTTTATTTGTCTAATTACACTGTGGCGCTTTGCACTGTCTGCTGACTGGCTCTCTCTGTCTCACATCTAAAGAGAGTCTGACAAAAGACACACTGAACTGGCTGCTGCTGCTGGGGTGGTGATTGACAGAGTGAAAGACACACTGGTCAGCCAATCAGCAGCAGCTTATAGGACAGCCCACCCCTGGCTCACTACCACTGGTGCTGGGCTGGCTGGTTACAGGTGCTCCGCCAGAGAAAATTAAAGGAGAACCCACTAAGATTCTGGAGGCTGATGGAACAAACATACCCAAATCTGACCAAAATAGTGAGACAATATTTGAGAACTGGACACTTTGGTTCCTTCAGAAAGCCTATTCTCTGGTGAAATTAACAGTAAAACCAGAAATGGGATAAAGGGGAAGCTACATGCAAATTTACTATTTCTGCAGAGCGCGGATGAGAGAAGTTTTCCAATATTCTCCTCCCATGTTCAGTTGTTTTTTTTCCCTCGGTGTAATGACGATAATTAATCCTACCCAATAGTATACCCCTATATTGCAAAAAACAACAAACTACCAGTTTCAATGTATGTATTAGTTTTTGTTATTTTATATGTTAATATTATTAACCTGTTGCTACTGTTGCAAATATAGTTTTAAACAAATAAATATCCCTGTTTGTGAGCAGTGATGCCAGTGAGCTGTTTCATTATAGTTTGACTAGTTATTGTTAATGCTTCGTGTTGTTTTTTTCTGCAATAACAAGTTTGCTTTATCCCAAAAACATGTTTTACTTCTAAAAAAAATGCACACATCGGACCTCATTTAGAGTCGGATGTAAACTGCGTTTAAGAAGTGTAGGAGTGGGAGTGTGACGCAGCTTGGTAGGGTATTACGAGTGGCAAGCAACCCCAGTTACGTCCCACTCTTAATACCCTATTGAGCTGTGAGCAGTTACTGCAGCTAGCTAACTGTTTGCGCCACCTAATTCCTGCCGCACAGCTTTAGCCCTGTTTTGACGTCTGTTGCGTATGCGCCTCACTGCGACTAGGATTTATTTACATGGTCACGCCTTCACAATTCCGTGCTCCTCCCATTCTCTCGTAGTGAGTCGCAAGTGTTAATTGCGTCCAAGATGCAGGCGGATTTGGTGCTTTTTGCACATGCGTGATAGTGTTTATTTGTTGGATAAGCCTAAAACGGACTTTGCGTCCGGCTCTAAATTAGGTCCATCTTTATCATTTTTGCACCATTTGTGTGTGTGTGTATACATTTTTATATATATATATATATATATATATATATATATATATATATATATATAACATTGACTCGACCCAATGTTAAGGACTAAACAATGTTTTGTAATCAGTGTTTAAAACATCGGTACAACCAATGTTTTCAAACACACAAATGCGATCTGTAGTAAATACAGTCCCGATGTCCCCTCACTCATACTTTATGACATAAATGAGCTTAATTTTGGAGAAGCAAAAAAAATAAAAGTTGACTTTAATGAAGAGGGTGGTCTAAAGGAAAGTAGGCATGATTTTGAGTCATAGGTTTCACACATTCATCCCATGCACGTATATGTCTTAGTTCACAGAAGATTGCACACTTTGACAAAGACAAAGTTCCCAGATGTGGAATGTGGGTATATATGTTCTAGGACAATAAATAGCAGTATTTGTGTAATATTATATGCTCTGTGTGGCTGCACTTTGTCCAGTTGGTAAATTACCTCCAGTGGATCCAGCAATTCTCTGGTTGGGTTTCCTGATAAAAACGTTACTGTAAATGGATTCCTCATGTACTTTCAGCAGCTGGATGTCTTGTACCATCTAGATAGTAAGAACCTCTCTCATCTTCTCTTTGGACGTCATTCAGGAAGTTAAGGACATTTCCTTAATAGACATATTGATGGCTCCTTTCATTTACTTGTTGGACAAACTACTTGGTGTTACGATGTCACAGGATACAGGAAACTGATGACGTAACAATTTCCTGGGGAGATATATATTTACTATTATACATATTTACTATACAGTGGTTCATGTTTGATTAAGGCGTTGTTGGCTCTATGCGTTTTTTCCAGGGATCTGACATGGATAGAGACTCTTTGGTACAGATTTAGAAATACAGACACCATATATAACCAAGAGGACATTTCTAATGGTATTAAAAACATTCAAAAGAACAAATTGAATGAGGGTCTTAATAGGTAAAATCACCATCACACTCAGATGTGGGTTACGTCACACAGACACATATCTCACCGCAGTGTACGGTGACTGTTCCTTTACTACAGCTGTGGGTTACGTCACACAGACACATATCTCACCGCAGTGTACGGTGACTGTTCCTTTACTACAGCTGTGGGTTACGTCACACAGACACATATCTCACCGCAGTGTACGGTGACTGTTCCTTTACTACAGCTGTGGGTTACGTCACACGGACACATATCTCACCGCAGTGTACGGTGACTGTTCCTTTACTACAGCTGTGGGTTACGTCACACAGACACATATCTCACCGCAGTGTACGGTGACTGTTCCTTTACTACAGCTGTGGGTTACGTCACACAGACACATATCTCACCACAGTGTATGGTGACTGTTCCTTTACTACAGCTGTGAAGTATTAAATGTAGGATGGTTCTTCTAACAATTACAGAGATAGATATTTTGTGGGCTGTACCAACATCTATGAGAATACAGCCTATTTATTATATGACAAACAATAAAGTGAAAACGGTGCTGTGACCGGTCTATCAAATGGCCACTGAGCTCCTTTTTGTTGTATTCGTACTTTTCTCTGTGTATTGTAAAATGTTTATCTGATCTAAGGCTGGGCCGAGGCGTCTCTACATATTATGCCATATTATTCTTTCTTATCAGTAATGTATCAATACAGAGTCTGCGAATCATGTTCATACCCTTAATTGTAAGTTGATTCCAAGACCCTTTGTTCTCTGAGTATAAAAGCTGGAATGCAGCCAGAGGGGCTCTTGCCTCAGACTGGACCTGTATGATGAAAGGTGCCAGAGTTTATCCTGATGTGTTTCCAGCTGTCGTGTGGAAGGAGGAGGGGGCCTGGAAATTGACTGTTACTTGAACATATGAGATTCATGAGTCATTAACTCTTTGAAACCGAAAGAACCTCCTTCAACCTGGAACGCAAATTTTTCAAATATTTGTATAAATATTAAGCTCAAGACAAAGATACACAAATCTAAGTAATGTAGTAGATGGCTGCTGTCGTCTGAATGCCTGATAGTTCATCAGGTAGAAAAATTAAATCTGAGAACAAAAGTAAAGAACAAAGCGCTGAAGAGTGTACTAATTGTATGAATAGCAGTATCATCATCATCACCATTTATTTATATAGCGCCACTGATTCTGCAGCCCTGTACAGAGAACTCATTTACATCAGTCCCTGCCCCATTGGAGCTTACAGTCTAAATTCCCTAATATACACACACAGACAGAGAGAGAGACTAGGGTCAATTTTGATAGCAGCCAATTAACCTACCAGTATGTTTTTGGATTGTGGGAGGAAACCGGAGCACCCGGAGGAGACCCGCGCAAACATGGGGAGAATATACAAACTCCACACAGATAAGGCCATGGTCGGGAATTGAACTCATGACCCCAGAGCTGTGAGGCAGAAGTGCTAACCACTAAACTACCGTGCTGCCCTTCTGCAAGTTGCTCTATTATATGTGTACCAGATAAGTTAAGAATCAAGTCTCATCTATATTAAAATATTAAAGGGATTATCTGATCCAATCCTTTGTGTCTCCACACCATGGATCCACTGATGAATCTGTATAGCTCAGGGACACCATGAAGAAGTGATCGCTCCTGAACACGTTACCCATTGCTGCGCAGTGTGAATTTGTGCGTCTTTAAACGCAGACTGCACATGTTCTGATTGGCACGTGCGCAGTAGCTAATTACATGATGCCGCTGTGTTATCACACACTGCACCTGCGCAGTACTAACGGCAGCAGCACGCGCCTGGGTGCAAAGTATCACAGCTCTACAGGCCAGCAGAGATGTGAACATTTCCCCCTCTAAAGAAACCTGGTTTCTGGTGTAGAAATACGAGCTGCTTAGACCAATGCTTAATTATAGAGTTATAGTTAATATGGCAGCAAGGTGATACCCGCAAACCCGGGCAAAAGGTTGGCAGATCACACAGCTAAGGAAGCAAGAAAGAGATAATAACCTCTTTATTTAAACAAAGTGTATGCGCACAGTAAATGCAACCGAGCTCCCTAAGGAGAAACGTATTCCCCCACCAAATATAACAGTAAAAGCCCCTAAGTCCCCACCAGGTTACCTCCCAGCTCAGAGTCCCAGCAGGCACAAAGTCCACAGTTGACAATCGAGGTGGACCAGGGGTTCTGCTCCGATAGGTGGATCTGTCTGTCTTGCTCATCTGGGGAGCTCAGCCAACTCTCCACCAGCTTGGTGGGACTCGGTATCAGTCTCCGTACCGATGCAGGCTCACCAATTCCCCAGAATCTGCGAGTGTCTCCCAATGGAGTGATGACAAATCAGTCCTAGAGGTTCAGCACCTGATCTGGCTGAGCAGGTTCCAGGTTTACACGATCTCCTCTGGCCCTGACAGAGTACGGAATTCCCCAACAACAACCTCAGATCCTTACTCTCCCTGCGCCATCTCCCCAGGCCATGATTCATTTTCATTGGTGGTGGCTAGAATCAAGGTGGTAACAGAGGTGGAGGTAGAATATAACCTCAGCAGTAGCCCACCTTATGTTTTCCTGCCATCAAGTCTGGTTTGGGACATGCTGGGACAGTGGTCAATCAATAATTAATCCCACCTCCTGACTGTAGATAGAGTCCAGACCCTCCCGTTCTTAACCTCTTCCCCTACTTTGTGATGTAACAGGGTCTCCAGCTGCTCCATGCTTCCTGTGGGGCTGCCACCCCCTCCCACTGACAGACCGCGCTGGCCCGATATTCCCACTGGTCTCGTCACAACTGTATTTGGTTTATAGATCCAAAGACACTTTGTTAAAGATGGCTGACAGAGCCATATGCCATGCAGCCTGGCCTCCATGTTGTAATGTTGTCTGTGTCCTCCATTTTGTTATGTCTTGTGGGTCTATCCTCCATCTTACATACTCTCTCTCGCTATTAACAAAGACATATAGATGACCACACACATATACACTAAAATGTGAGATACATACATTTATACACAGGGAGGAAAGGCACATTTACACATTGATTGAACAGCTGAAGTAGGCAATGTATTGTATTTGATGTATAATATATTATGCTTTCTACACTGTTATTATGTGTGTAAAGACTGTTACTGAAAGTACCTATTGTTGATAAGAATACATATTATCTTAATGAGACTTTGTGGAAAACATTTCTTGATAGGATATGTATTATTGCTGGTATTATACTGTGGGAATCAGAGTAAATGGAGCAGACATTGAAATAGAATTATCTCTAAGAACTTGGTATAAACTAGAACCTGCCTTTTGTGAGTGATAATGATGGAAGGTATTAACTGGTCTATAGCAGATTAGTATATTTGCTTCACTATTAGACCCTTGGTGCTACCAGACAGCATGGCAGACCCTCAGGGACAGAGCACCGGAATAGTCACCCTTTTACAGACACATAGTAAAATAAGGAAGCAAAATATAGTGTAGTATATATAAAATCAAGTGTAATTACAAATGTATAAACTATGTACAAGCAAACAAAGACCATTTATCTGAGTGGTATATACTCAGAGATCATTGATCAGTCCTGGAAAAACTTCAGCCCACCACTGTCCAATTATGGAGATACAGGTACCAGCAGGTAGATCATCACAGAAGAACAAAGGTGCAGAATGAGTGTTGACCCTACGCATTTCATCTTACTAATAAGACTTCATCAGAGGGATCCAGTTGTAGTAAGTCAGGCTAGTGCAGGGATTGTTCTACAAGGCGGGTGAATGATGAGCTCCATTCATCAGTGTATCTCCCAGCCTCTGGCACTAGGAAGGAACTAAGAGTAGGAACAACAGCCATATTGTGCCTCTCTTGTGAAGCCACTGACAGTACACCCAGCAGACATCTACTTTACATACTATTTGGTAGATTTTGCCAAAATGTAAAAAAATCAATATATATTTAAAAAAATGTAACCCCCAAAGGCACTCCACTTAAGCAATAGCAGTCTAACGGGAAAAAAAAAAAACAGTCTTAAAATGTTCTGTATTCTGAGTTATGTTGCCCATAAATCAGTTGTTTTGTCTCCCAGGGACCCCAGCTGCTGCATTAGTACAGAAAAGTTACCCTCTTCACACTGTTGAACTTGCATCACTGTTTCACTCTGTGGGAGGGGACTGTTGCTGGAAACAGGTGCTGTGTTCTGGGATGATACTGCAGGTACCTCTAGGTGTGAAGTTAATGTCTCCTTCAGGTCACTGTCAGCTTCCTCATCTGCTGACCCGTACTGCGTATCCCAGGCTCTCAGCGCCTTTTTCATTTCGCGCCTTGTCGCTGTGTAAGGAATTTCTAGCTTCTTTGTTTTAACACAGTATCTCAAGATCCGACTTAGACATTTTCCTGTACTTCAACATCCTGTGTGTTCTCTTGGCTGCAGTTATTCCTCTCCCGAATAACTCGGCTCTCCTGACTGGTGTATGAAAAGCTACCTGCGGTTATCCCGCCGCTTGCCACCAGAAATCTGTGACAGGATGGACCGCCTACGCCACCCTGGGCTTACTTTGCCACTGTTCCCTTTTCGTTATCCCAAATGCGCCCTCTTGCTGCAGTAGGAGGGACTTACAAATGCTGCTACCACTGGACTCCTATACCGGCATCCAGTACCGGGTTTCTTCTGGGTAACTGACGCTACTAGCGTATCTCATTGCTGGTGTACCTGGGCTGATACTCCTGACCTCTTGGATCAGGGATGCTGTGGATGGATCCCCCCTGGCCTATCACACTGACTAGGGCTGCAGGGTAGCAGGCAGAGCGGTGGTGCCGGAGAGCTGGGTCCAACCTCAGAAACAGATGTTTTCAAGCAGGGTCTTGAAGCAAAGAGTGATGTTTTATTTCGCTCAGGTGCCCTGACAAGGACAGTTCTACTGACTAAAGGTATCAGTGGTCAGGTCAGATGGAACATCAGAATGATACATTTCATTGTACAGGACAGTGCTTTTTATACAGATTGGGACACGGGCTATTTTTAGAATCGGGATGTAACCTGTTTACCTAAACATGGATTTACATGCATTGCAAAGCTAACAATATTTATACTTATCTGTGAAATTCTAGAAACTCTGTGATATCTTGCATCCTGTTTTTAGGAAATCTAGCAGTACGTCTTTAATTAAACCTTCCTGTCTTCAAGTGAACCCTCACACATCAAAAGATCCAATCAACATGAATCCTTTCTTTAGACAGTCGCAGAATACACATTCCCAAAGAAAGGTACAACCCGAAACAAAGCATTTCCTTACACCAAGATATACAAAAGGCTTTCAAAACGCAGCGGGAATCATGTAATTAGCTACTGCGCACGTGCCAATCGGAGCATGTGCAGTCTGCGTTTAAAGATGCACAAATTCACACTGCGCAGCAATGGGTAACGTGTACAGGAGCGATCACTTATTCATGGTGTCCCTGAGCTATACAGATTCATAAGTGGATCCATGGTGTGGAGACACAAAGGATTGGATCAGATAATCCATTTAATATTTTAATATAAATGAGACTTGAATCTTAACATATCTGGTACACGTATAATAGAGCAACGTGCACATACTGCCCACTATTCATACTATTACTGCACTATTAGACACCTTGTTCTTTACTTTTGTACACAGATTTAATCTTTCTATCTGACAAACTATCAGACATTCAGCCACCTACTATATTTAGAAAGTACTTAAATTTGTGTATCTTTGTCTTGAAGTTAATTAACATCTATACAAATATTTGAAAAATTTGGGTTGAGCACCTGTTCCAGGTTGAACGAGGTTCTTTCATCATCATTTATTTATATAGCGCCAACATATTCCGTAGCACTTTACAATTGGGGACAAACATAATAAACTAATAAACAAACTGGGTAACACAGACAAAGAGGTTTCAAAGAGTTAATGACTCATGAATGCAAGATTTATTGAAAAGTTTAACTTTATTATTACAATCAACATAATATAACAGTGAGAGTAAATTAAATACTTTGTTTCCAATGTTGAATCCCATATGTTCAAGTAACAGTCAATTTCCAGGCCCCCTCCTCCTTTCACACGGAAGCTGGAAAAACATCAGGATAAACTCTGGCACCTTTCATCATACAGGTCCAGTCTGAGGCAAGAGCCCCTCTGGCTGCATTCCAGCTTTTATACTCAGAGAACAAAGGGTCTTGGAATCAACTTACGTTTAAGGGTATGAACATGATTTGCAGACTCGTTATTGATACATTACTAATAAAGAATATATTCTCGCACATGTGCAGAAAGCTTCCGAGACACCGGCCTGGCATAATATGTAGAGACGTGTCGGCCCAGCCTTTGATCAGAGAAGCATTTTACAATGCATACAGAAAAGTATGAATACAACAAAAAGGAGCTCAGTGGCCATTTGATCGGCCGGTCACAGCACCGTTTTCACTTTATTGTTTGTCATATAATAAATTGTTAGAACCATCCTACATTTAATACTTCACAGCTGTAGTAAAGGAACAGTCACCGTACACTGCGGTGAGATATGTGTCTGTGTGACGTAACCCACAGCTGTAGTAAAGGATAAGTCACCATACACTGCGGTGAGATATGTGTCCGTGTGACGTAACCCACAGCTGTAGTAAAGGAACAGTCACCGTACACTGCGGTGAGATATGTGTCTGTGTGACGTAACCCACAGCTGTAGTAAAGGAACAGTCACCGTACAGTGCGGTGAGATATGTGTCTGTGTGACGTAACCCACAGCTGTAGTAAAGGAACAGTCACCGTACACTGCGGTGAGATATGTGTCTGTGTGACGTAACCCACAGCTGAGTGTGATGGTGATTTTAACTATTAAGACAATCATTCAATTTTGTCTTTTGAATGTTTTAATAACATTAGAAATGTCCTCTTGGTTATGTATGGTGTCTGTATTTTGGTGCATATAGTCTTGTACCTTCCTAAATCTGTACATTACCAAACAGTCTCCATCAATGTCGGATCTCTAGAAAAACCGCATAGGGCCAACAACTCCTTAATCAAACATGAACCACTGTATAGCAAATATGTATAATAGTAAATATATATCTCCCAGGAAATTGTTACATGTCACCAGTTTCCTGTACCCCGTGACATCATAACACCAAGTAGTTTGTCCAACAAGTAAATGAAAGGAGCCACCAATATGTCTATTAAGGAAATGTCCTTAACTTCCTGAATGACGTCCAAAGAGAAGATGAGAGGTTCTTACTATCTAGATCAGTGGTTCCCAAACTGTGCGCCTAGGCTCCCTGGGGTGCCTTGGAGATCTCACAGGGGTGCGTCGGCCGGAACCAGTAGTAAGCAAGGCGAGGGGGGCTACTTGGTAACTATTTTGGCTTAGGGGTGCCTTGAAAAAAATTGAGACCCTAAGGGTGCCTTGAACTGAAAAAGTTTGGAATCCACTGATCTAGATGGTACAAGACATCCAGCTGCTGAAAGTACATGAGGAATACATTTATAGTAACGTTTTTTTAACATGAAACCCCCAACCAGAGAATTTCTGGATCCACTGGAGGTAATTTACCAACTGGAAAACATGCAGCCCCACAGAGCATATAATATTACACAAATACGTTATTTATTGCCCTAGAACATACATACCCACATTCCACATCTGGGAACTTTGTCTTTGTCAAAGTGTGCAATCTTCTGCTGTTGTGTTATTGAATGGTTGTACTAAACATGTATATATGCCCCTCCAAATGTGCATTTTTATATTAAGTGTCTCTGGAAGGTGCAAAAAGCATCACATTTAAAAAAAATAGGACGAGATCTGACCTCTGCCACCACTAAGCATGCATAAAATTCAAGTCTTTTTACAGGGAAGAACAAGTCAACCACATGCTAAATCGGGAAGATCTCAGTGAATGTTCACTCTCCAGCCTTTAAACCTCATTAAAACATCTCACCCTGCAAAACAAACTTTAAGTTTTCACATGCTGGTGAATGTGCACCTAAACCACATTCGGCGAGGAAAGTCCAAATCCCTTTAACCCTTACCATAGGATGAAGCAAAGAATTTCACATCTTGACCCAATTAGCCATGGGCATACCATATAAATAGGAGCATTTGTACAGAAATAGCTGCATGGCATCACAAAAATTGCATTTACAATGTGGGACTACATTTTTGAAGCTTCATAATCAATCCCCAGTGAGAAAGTAATAGACTAGAGAACTAATTATATAAACCATCTGACACCTTCAATTAGAGAGTGAGAGTATGAATAAACATACTGTAGTGTCTCAGATCCCACATTATACCTCCAACTCATTGCCAGAATTATACATTACTCAGTACCCTATTTAACAACAAGGAGGTCATGTTATTACTGTGGACAATATCTAATAAAAAAAAAAGTAGTTCCACACGAGTGATCTGTTCCAATCAGACTTTCCCTGAGTATGAACAATGTAAATATAAATAGAGAGAATTTTAATTTACATTAATACAATTAAATGTTTTTTTAATATTAAAAGCTCGGTTACTCCACATTTCATGCCCAGTTGCTTTTGTACTATGTGAATTTGTTGATATTCAACAAGATCTGGTTTGTTTTAAAGTTTTCCTCATTCAGTACATGAAAATGGTTTCTCACCTGTGTGAGCTCTCTGATGTGTGATAAGATGTGATTTCCGTGCAAACCATTTCCCGCACTCAGAACATGGAAATGGTTTCTCACCTGTGTGAATATTCTGATGTTCAAGTAGACTTGATTTCCATGCAAAACATTTCCCGCACTCAGAACATGGAAATGGTTTCTCACCTATGTGAGCTCTCTGATGTGTGGTAAGACGTGATTTCCGTGCAAAACATTTCCCACACTCAGAACAAGGAAATGGTTTCTCACCTGTGTGAATAATCTGATGTTCAACTAGACTTGATTTCCATGCAAAACATTTCCCGCACTCAGAACATGGAAATGGTTTCTCACCTATGTGAGTTCTCTTATGTGTGACAAGATGTGATTTCGATGCAAAACATTTCCGACACTCAGAACATGAAAATGGTTTCTCACTTGTGTGAGTTCTCTGATGTGTGACAAGTATTGATTTCCGTGCAAAACATTTCCCACAGTCAGAACATGGAAATGGTTTAGCACCTGTGTGAGTTCTCTGATGTGTGATAAGTACTGATTTCTGTGAAAAACATTTCCCACATTCAGAACATGGATATGGTTTCTCACCTGTGTGAGTTCTCTGGTGTGAGATAAGTTTTGATTTCCGTACAAAACATTTCCCGCACTCAGAACAGGAAAATGGTTTTTCACCTGTGTGGGTTTGCTGATGTTCAATAAGAGTTGATATGTGTGCAAAACATTTCCCACACTTAGAACATGGAAATGGTTTCTCACCTGTGTGAATACTCTGATGTTCAACTAGGTTTGATTTCCTTGCAAAACATTTCCCACACTCAGAACATGGAAATGGTTTCTCACCTGTGTGAGTTCGCTGATGTTCAATAAGATTTGATATTTGTGCAAAACATTTCTCGCACTCAGAACATGGAAATGGTTTCTCACCTGTGTGAGTTCGCTGATGTTCAATAAGATTTGATTTTTGTGCAAAACATTTCCCACAGTCAGAACATGGAAATGGTTTCTCACCTGTGTGAGCTCTCTGATGTGTGATAAGATTTGATTTCCGTGCAAAACATTTCCCGCACTCAGAACATGGAAATGGTTTCTCACCTATGTGAGTTTCCTGGTGTCTGATGAGTTTTGATTTGTGTGTAAAACATGTCCCACACTCAGAACATGCAAATGGTCTCTCACCTGTGTCAGTTTTCTGGTGTTTATGAAGAGATAATTTAACTGTAATACATTTCCCACCCTCAGAACATGGAAAGGCTGCATAATTTGGATGAATTGTACAATTTTTTAAAATATCTCTGTTTGCAGTAGAACATTCCTCACAATTAGAGGGATCCGATGATTTATCTGCTCTGTGAAGTGTTGGATGTATATTTAGGGTAATGGGGTTCTCTCCAGGAGAATCTTCTGTGATGTTTTTCTTATCTTCTATTACAAAATCTGTAGATAAAAGACGTTGTCCCTCTGAGATATTCCTGCGTTTGCATTCATCTGCTGGAGATAAAATAAATTTATAGATTATAAACATTTTCATACTTTGAGGCAAGTTTAAGATGGCCACATGTATTAATTTCAATTTGCAAACTACAAACACTTCATTACAAATATAAAACCACATTATGAAGCACACTGCATATATCCAGCCACATTGGACAACTCCAATCAAATTGCAGACTATGGAGAATTATTATTCCCAAGCATACACATTGCCCAGCCAGCATAATAGGACAGGAAGCATCAATAACCAGTGACATTGTCCAACTAGACACTAAAGGCACACACAACCATTGGACCCCTCATAAGCGCAGAAGACATGGTCTCAATGGCAAGTCCTGCCAGGGGTTTACACTACTCTAACACCCTTGCACAGAGCATCAGGACAGAGTAGGAGAATGGAACAGGGCAAAGATCGACAACTATCAGGAATTCTGTATTTAGATGCAGGACTCAGTATTGAACTTTCACTGCACAGCATGGTAAACACAGCTGATGCAAGTTTACAGAGTTGCAAGCAGGTGATTACTGATATCACAGAGGGGGGGAGTTGAACTTCCAAGCAGTATATAAAACTGCTCTGCCTGTCATTCCCTTTCAGAGTATCAGTTTTGCTGTTTTGAGCTCCTGAGTGTCTTATCCTGTTTACTGTTTGATTTTGGATTATTGACCTGGCTTGTTCCTGACTTTGTGATACCTGGATCTTGACTTTGTACTTTACTGACAGATTGGTTTCACCTTTCATTTTTCCTATTTCTTTGCTTGCTGATTCTGTATGTTTATCCTGCATCCTGCTGACCTCGGATATTATGACTATTCTGCCTAATTGCTTGAAGTGCTCTGTCAACCAAACTAAGGGCCAGTTTGGTGGAACTCGACCTAGTTACTACACACAACCAAATCCATCCTGGTTTTCTGCGGGCCCTGGTGAATAACGGCAGTAACTTAGACTCTGCACTTCCTCTCTCTGGCTATGTCAATCTTAGCTGGTGGTGTGTTCACAAAACCGAAGCAGATAGTAACACCACAAAGTAGAAGAAAGCATAAGGGCAAAGCATAGCACAGAGACAGATCAGCAGCTGAAAAGCAATAGTACAGGGTATCCAAGCACATACTGGAAGGGAGCTATTGTGCAATGACGGGTGTGAAAATAATGGGTAATGTCACATGTAGTAGCACAGAGAGGATTGTGGGTAGAACAGGAGGTAGTGTACAGGAGGTTCATAGGTAATTTCATGGAGTCAGACAGAGGTCCCATGAACTACAGCAGACAATGTGAGGAGGAGACTGGTCAGATCTCTGGGCTGGTAGCACACAGTGACATCATGTGAGGAGGAGACTGGTCAGATCTCTGGCCTGGTAGCACACAGTGACATGATGTGAGGAGGAGACTGGTCAGATCTCTGGGCTGGTAGCACAGTGATATGATGTGAGGAGGAGAACAGGAGTCTAATAGGGGCTGATGGCTCCCCCACTTAGGCCAACACATATTCCTCATTAGTTTGTACTGACAGAGTAGAATGTAAAATAAGATTTTTAAGTGAATGAATAAGTGGAATGTTACTCTTCTGTAATACGTGTTTATCACTCACCTGTACTGATATCTGTAGGGATTTCCTCCTCCTTACACTGCTGATCACCCCTCACATACGTCTCTTCCTTTCCCCCCATAATTTCTCCTTTAATATCAGTCAGGACGTCGTCCTGAATAGCCCACAAAATAATAAAAACATCATAATTAATAATATCTGATTTAATAACATTATATGAAACAGAAGAATATCAGTGTATAAGATCCACTCAGCATTTTTACAGATCATATAATGAAAAGCAATTTGGGAATTCAGCGAGACCCTAAAATCTACCTGATACTCCTGTGGGATACTGGAATTTTCCTGTGCACAATCTTGGGAGTAAAGAGGACGGAGATATCTCTCTGGGGTATTTCTCTTACTGGATCCATCTGTAGGACACACACAGTGACTGATAACATTGTTTATATAAGCAGAATATGTGACTCTTCTGTAATAAGTGTTTATTACTCACCTGTGCTGATATCTGTAGGGATTTCCTCCTCCTTACACTGCTGATCACCCCTCACATACGTCTCTTCTTCTCCCTCTATATTTTCTACTTTAATATCACTCATGACTTCATGCTAAATAGCCCACAAAATAATAAAAATATTCTAATTAATAATATCTCATTGTGACTGGATCACTTATAAATAACTTATTCGTGGCTGGATCATGTAGAAATAATTTATTGTAGAAATGTATTGCAATCAGAGGTGCAGGCACCAATGTATAATTTGAAATTCACTTATCTTGTTACATTTGGATGTGTATTGTATGGAAGTGTCATTGTTTGGGTTTGTAACTTTGCTAGAGGAAACGCATTATTTCTTAGGGCATATATCTAATACAATAAGCCTTTGTTGAGGAAGGTTTTTTGTGTATTTTGCTAGGTGAATTACTTGTTTGGGTTTTTGTAACTTTCTTTGGGAATTCTCAAGTGGAGAAAATGTGTATTCTACAACTATCTGAAGAAAGGACCCATGCTAATCTCATGTTAATTAGACCTTTTAAAGTGTGAGGGTACAGCACCTGAAGGCAGGAAGGGGTAATTAGACTTGCTGTCAGATGTCCTCTGTGTCTAAAATAAGATGCAGGAAATCACAGCAAGTTTTAGGATATCACAGATAAGCGTAAATATTGTTAGCTTTGCATTGCATGTAAATCCTCATTTGGGTAAACAAATTGCATCCTGATTCTAAAAATAGCTCAGACCTCAGGAGGCTGGCTTACCTGTGAGGCTGTGTTCAAATCTGTATAAAAAGCACTGTCTGTATTGAAAATTGTTCTTCATGTTCCATCTGACCTGTTGCCTGGTACCTTCAACCGGTGTGAGCAAATAAACATTACTTGCTTCAAAGACCTGTTTGGAAACTTCTCTATCCTGTGACCTACAGATTAGACCCAAAATCTAATCCGTTCAAGGCTGTCTGAGGCTTGGACCCAGCTTCCCAGCACCACCGCTCTGCCTGCTACCCAACAATTCTGGCCAGTGTGATAGGCCAGGGAGAATCCATCCACAGCAACCCTGATCCATAGGAAGAGGTCAGGGGTAACAGCCCGGGTACAATAGCAGCGTCAGTTACCCAGAATAAACCCGGTTCTGGATACCGGTAAAGGAGTCCAGTGGTGGCAGCATTTGTAAGCCCCTCCTACTACGGCAAGAGGGCGCATTTGAGAGAACGAAAGGGAATGGTGGCAAAGAAGCGCAGCCGTTTCCCAGGAACAACAGACAGGGTGACATAGGCAGTCACACTCATTTAATAAAATATGAAAAAGAATATTAGTGTATAAGATCCACACAGCTTTTTTACAGATCATATCTACCTGATACTGTTGTGGGATAATGGGATGTTCCTGTTTACAATCCTGTGAATAAAGTGGGTGGAGATATCTCATTGAGGTATTTCTGGTAATAGATCCATCTGTAGGAAACACACAGTGACTGAGTACATTGTTTATATGTAGCCAGGTTGCCCTCAAAATTGCTCTCTTCTTTTACAAAAAATTAAAGTCTCCTCTTACCGAGTGATGTGAGGATCCGGTGATTCTCCATCTTTACGTCCTAGACCTTTGTGCCCTTCTAAATTCTGCCACTCCTCATACTTTATAGGAAACTGAAATACACAATGACACAGTCATCATCCAGACACAACCCCTGGTGTTACTGTATAATCATCCCATGGCACAGTAACAAGACATCTGTATCACCCCCCCCCCCCCTCATGGTACAGTAACAGGACATCTGTATCACCCCTATGGTACAGTAACAGGACATCTGTATCACCCCCATGGTACAGTAACAAGACATCTGTATCACCCCATGGTACAGTAACAAGACATCTGTATCACCCCATGGTACAGTAACAGGACATCTGTATCACCCCATGGTACAGTAACAGGACATCTGTATCACCCCAATGGTACAGTAACAGGACATCTGTATCACCCCTATGGTACAGTAACAGGACATCTGTATAACCCCCATGGTACAGTAACAAGACATCTGTATCACCCCATGGTACAGTAACAAGACATCTGTATCACCCCATGGTACAGTAACAGGACATCTGTATCACCCCAATGGTACAGTAACAGGACATCTGTATCACCCCAATGGTACAGTAACAAGACATCTGTATCACCCCATGGTACAGTAACAAGACATCTGTATCACCCCATGGTACAGTAACAGGACATCTGTATCACCCCCATGGTACAGTAACAGGACATCTGTATCATCCCCCATGCTAGAGTAACAGGGCATCTGTATCACCCCTCTATGGTACAGAAACAGGACATATGTATCACCCCCATGGTACACTTACAGGACATCTGTATCACCCCATGGTAGAGTAACAGGACATCTGTATCACCCCATGGTACAGTAACAGGCCATCTGTATCACCCTCATGGTAAAGTAACAGGCCATCTGTATCACCCCCATGGTACAGTAACAGGCCATCTGTATCACCCCCATGGTACAGTAACAGGACATCTGTATCACCCCATGGTACAGTAACAGGACATCTGTATCACCCCGCATGGTACAGTAACAAGACATCTGTATCACCCCATGGTACAGTAACAGGACATCTGTATCACCCCATGGTACAGTAACAGGACATCTGTATCACCCCAATGGTACAGTAACAGGACATCTGTATCACCCCTATGGTACAGTAACAGGACATCTGTATCACCCCCATGGTACAGTAACAAGACATCTGTATCACCCCATGGTACAGTAACAAGACATCTGTATCACCCCATGGTACAGTAACAGGACATCTGTATCACCCCAATGGTACAGTAACAGGACATCTGTATCACCCCAATGGTACAGTAACAAGACATCTGTATCACCCCATGGTACAGTAACAAGACATCTGTATCACCCCATGGTACAGTAACAGGACATCTGTATCACCCCATGGTACAGTAACAGGACATCTGTATCATCCCCCATGCTAGAGTAACAGGGCATCTGTATCACCCCTCTATGGTACAGAAACAGGACATATGTATCACCACCATGGTACACTTACAGGACATCTGTATCACCCCATGGTACAGTAACAGGCCATCTGTATCACCCCCATGGTACAGTAACAGGCCATCTGTATCACCCCCATGGTACAGTAACAGGCCATCTGTATCACCCCCATGGTACAGTAAAAGGACATCTGTATCACCCCATGGTACAGTAACAGGACATCTGTATCACCCCGCATGGTACAGTAACAGGACATCTGTATCACTCCCCATGGTACAGTAACAGGACATATGTATCACCCCCATGGTACAGTAACAGGACATCTGTATCACCCCCCATGGTACAGTAACAGGACATCTGTATCAACCCCCATGGTACAGTAACAGGACATCTGTATCAACCCCCATGGTACAGTAACAGGACATCTGTATCAACCTCCATGGTACAGTAACAGGACATCTGTATCACCCCCATGGTACAGTAACAGGACATCTGTATCACCCCCATGGTACAGTAACAGGACATCTGTATAACCCCATGGTACAGTAACAGGACATCTGTATCACCCCCATGGTACAGTAACAGGACATCTGTATCACCCCCATGGTACAGTAACAGGACATCTGTATTACCCCCATGGTACAGTAACAGGACATCTGTATCACCCCCCATGGTACAGTAACAGGACATCTGTATCACCCCCATGGTACAGTAACAGGACATCTGTATCACCCCTATCACCCCCATAGTGCAGCAACAGGACATCTGTATCACCTCCCCATTGTACAGTAACAGGACATCTGTATCACCCCATGGTACAGAAACAGGACATCTGTATCACCCCCCATGGTACACTAACAGGACATCTGTATCACCCCCATGGTACAGTAACAGGACATCTGTATCACCCCCCATGGTACAGTAACAGGACATCTGTATCACCCCCCATGGTACAGTAACAGGACATCTGTATCACCCCCATGGTACAGTAACAGGCCATCTGTATCACCCTCATGGTACAGTAACAGGCCATCTGTATCACCCCCATGGTACAGTAACAGGACATCTGTATCACCCCATGGTACAGTAACAGGACATCTGTATCACCCCAATGGTACAGTAACAGGACATCTGTATCACCCCTATGGTACAGTAACAGGACATCTGTATCACCCCCATGGTACAGTAACAAGACATCTGTATCACCCCATGGTACAGTAACAAGACATCTGTATCACCCCATGGTACAGTAACAGGACATCTGTATCACCCCAATGGTACAGTAACAGGACATCTGTATCACCCCAATGGTACAGTAACAAGACATCTGTATCACCCCATGGTACAGTAACAAGACATCTGTATCACCCCATGGTACAGTAACAGGACATCTGTATCACCCCCATGGTACAGTAACAGGACATCTGTATCATCCCCCATGCTAGAGTAACAGGGCATCTGTATCACCCCTCTATGGTACAGAAACAGGACATATGTATCACCCCCATGGTACACTTACAGGACATCTGTATCACCCCCATGGTAGAGTAACAGGACATCTGTATCACCACATGGTACAGTAACAGGCCATCTGTATCACCCTCATGGTACAGTAACAGGCCATCTGTATCACCCCCATGGTACAGTAACAGGCCATCTGTATCACCCCCATGGTACAGTAACAGGACATCTGTATCACCCCATGGTACAGTAACAGGACATCTGTATCACCCCGCATGGTACAGTAACAAGACATCTGTATCACCCCATGGTACAGTAACAGGACATCTGTATCACCCCATGGTACAGTAACAGGACATCTGTATCACCCCAATGGTACAGTAACAGGACATCTGTATCACCCCTATGGTACAGTAACAGGACATCTGTATCACCCCTATGGTACAGTAACAGGACATCTGTATCACCCCCATGGTACAGTAACAAGACATCTGTATCACCCCATGGTACAGTAACAAGACATCTGTATCACCCCATGGTACAGTAACAGGACATCTGTATCACCCCAATGGTACAGTAACAGGACATCTGTATCACCCCAATGGTACAGTAACAAGACATCTGTATCACCCCATGGTACAGTAACAAGACATCTGTATCACCCCATGGTACAGTAACAGGACATCTGTATCACCCCCATGGTACAGTAACAGGACATCTGTATCATCCCCCATGCTAGAGTAACAGGGCATCTGTATCACCCCTCTATGGTACAGAAACAGGACATATGTATCACCCCCATGGTACACTTACAGGACATCTGTATCACCCCATGGTAGAGTAACAGGACATCTGTATCACCCCATGGTACAGTAACAGGCCATCTGTATCACCCTCATGGTACAGTAACAGGCCATCTGTATCACCCCCATGGTACAGTAACAGGCCATCTGTATCACCCCCATGGTACAGTAACAGGACATCTGTATCACCCCATGGTACAGTAACAGGACATCTGTATCACCCCGCATGGTACAGTAACAGGACATCTGTATCACTCCCCATGGTACAGTAACAGGACATCTGTATCACTCCCCATGGTACAGTAACAGGACATCTGTATCACCCCCATGGTACAGTAACAGGACATCTGTATCACCCCCCATGGTACAGTAACAGGACATCTGTATCAACCCCCATGGTACAGTAACAGGACATCTGTATCACCCCCATGGTACAGTAACAGGACATCTGTATCAACCCCCATGGTACAGTAACAGGACATCTGTATCAACCCCCATGGTACAGTAACAGGACATCTGTATCAACCTCCATGGTACAGTAACAGGACATCTGTATCACCCCCATGGTACAGTAACAGGACATCTGTATCACCCCCATGGTACAGTAACAGGACATCTGTATAACCCCATGGTACAGTAACAGGACATCTGTATAACCCCATGGTACAGTAACAGGACATCTGTATCACCCCCATGGTACAGTAACAGGACATCTGTATCACCCCCATGGTACAGTAACAGGACATCTGTATCACCCCCATGGTACAGTAACAGGACATCTGTATCACCCCCCATGGTACAGTAACAGGACATCTGTATCACCCCCATGGTACAGTAACAGGACATCTGTATCACCCCTATCACCCACATAGTGCAGCAACAGGACATCTGTATCACCTCCCCATTGTACAGTAACAGGACATCTGTATCACCCCATGGTACAGAAACAGGACATCTGTATCACCCCCCATGGTACACTAACAGGACATCTGTATCACCCCCATGGTACAGTAACAGGACATCTGTATCACCCCCATGGTACAGTAACAGGACATCTGTATCACCCCCCATGGTACAGTAACAGGACATCTGTATCACCCCCCATGGTACAGTAACAGGACATCTGTATCACCCCCCATGGTACAGTAACAGGACATCTGTATCACCCCCATGGTACAGTAACAGGCCATCTGTATCACCCTCATGGTACAGTAACAGGCCATCTGTATCACCCCCATGGTACAGTAACAGGACATCTGTATCACCCCATGGTACAGTAACAGGACATCAGTATCACCCCCATAGTACAGTAACAGGACATCTGTATCACCCCGCATGGTACAGTAACAGGACATCTGTATCACTCCCCATGGTACAGTAACAGGACATCTGTATCACCCCCATGGTACAGTAACAGGACATCTGTATCACCCCATGGTACAGTAACAGGCCATCTGTATCACCCTCATGGTACAGTAACAGGCCATCTGTATCACCCCCATGGTACAGTAACAGGACATCTGTATCACCCCCATGGTACAGTAACAGGACATCTGTATCACCCCATGGTACAGTAACAGGACATCTGTATCCCTCCCCATGGTACAGTAACAGGACATCTGTATCACCCCCATGGTACAGTAACAGGACATCTGTATCACCCCCCATGGTACAGTAACAGGACATCTGTATCAACCCCCATGGTACAGTAACAGGACATCTGTATCAACCCCCATGGTACAGTAACAGGACATCTGTATCAACCTCCATGGTACAGTAACAGGACATCTGTATCACCCCCATGGTACAGTAACAGGACATCTGTATCACCCCCATGGTACAGTAACAGGACATCTGTATAACCCCATAGTACAGTAACAGGACATCTGTATAACCCCATGGTACAGTAACAGGACATCTGTATCACCCCCATGGTACAGTAACAGGACATCTGTATCACCCCCATGGTACAGTAACAGGACATCTGTATCACCCCCATGGTACAGTAACAGGACATCTGTATTACCCCCATGGTACAGTAACAGGACATCTGTATCACCCCCCATGGTACAGTAACAGGACATCTGTATCACCCCCATGGTACAGTAACAGGACATCTGTATCACCCCTATCACCCCCATAGTGCAGTAACAGGACATCTGTATCACCCTCATGGTGCAGCAACAGGACATCTGTATCACCTCCCCATTGTACAGTAACAGGACATCTGTATCACCCCATGGTACAGAAACAGGACATCTGTATCACCCCCCATGGTACACTAACAGGACATCTGTATCACCCCCATAGTAAACTAACAGGACATCTGTATCACCCCATGGTACAGTAACAGGACATCTGTATCACCCCTCTATGGTACAGAAACAGGACATATGTATCTCCCCCATGGTACAGTAACAGGACATCTGTATCACCCCATGGTACAGTAACAGGCCATCTGTATCACCCTCATGGTACAGTAACAGGCCATCTGTATCACCCCCATGGTACAGTAACAGGACATCTGTATCACCCCATGGTACAGTAACAGGACATCAGTATCACCCCCATAGTACAGTAACAGGACATCTGTATCACCCCGCATGGTACAGTAACAGGACATCTGTATCACTCCCCATGGTACAGTAACAGGACATCTGTATCACTCCCCATGGTACAGTAACAGGACATCTGTATCACCCCATGGTACAGTAACAGGCCATCTGTATCACCCTCATGGTACAGTAACAGGCCATCTGTATCACCCCCATGGTACAGTAACAGGACATCTGTATCACCCCCATGGTACAGTAACAGGACATCTGTATCACCCCCATGGTACAGTAACAGGACATCTGTATCACCCCATGGTACAGTAACAGGACATCTGTATCACCCCGCATGGTACAGTAACAGGACATCTGTATCCCTCCCCATGGTACAGTAACAGGACATCTGTATCACCCCCATGGTACAGTAACAGGACATCTGTATCACCCCCCATGGTACAGTAACAGGACATCTGTATCAACCCCCATGGTACAGTAACAGGACATCTGTATCAACCCCCATGGTACAGTAACAGGACATCTGTATCAACCTCCATGGTACAGTAACAGGACATCTGTATCACCCCCATGGTACAGTAACAGGACATCTGTATCACCCCCATGGTACAGTAACAGGACATCTGTATAACCCCATGGTACAGTAACAGGACATCTGTATAACCCCATGGTACAGTAACAGGACATCTGTATCACCCCCATGGTACAGTAACAGGACATCTGTATTACCCCCATGGTACAGTAACAGGACATCTGTATCACCCCCCATGGTACAGTAACAGGACATCTGTATCACCCCCCATGGTACAGTAACAGGACATCTGTATCACCCCCATGGTACAGTAACAGGACATCTGTATCACCCCTATCACCCCCATAGTGCAGTAACAGGACATCTGTATCACCCTCATGGTGCAGCAACAGGACATCTGTATCACCTCCCCATTGTACAGTAACAGGACATCTGTATCACCCCATGGTACAGAAACAGGACATCTGTATCACCCCCCATGGTACACTAACAGGACATCTGTATCACCCCCATAGTAAACTAACAGGACATCTGTATCACCCCATGGTACAGTAACAGGACATCTGTATCACCCCTCTATGGTACAGAAACAGGACATATGTATCTCCCCCATGGTACAGTAACAGGACATCTGTATCACCCCATGGTACAGTAACAGGCCATCTGTATCACCCTCATGGTACAGTAACAGGCCATCTGTATCACCCCCATGGTACAGTAACAGGACATCTGTATCACCCCATGGTACAGTAACAGGACATCAGTATCACCCCCATAGTACAGTAACAGGACATCTGTATCACCCCGCATGGTACAGTAACAGGACATCTGTATCACTCCCCATGGTACAGTAACAGGACATCTGTATCACCCCCATGGTACAGTAACAGGACATCTGTATCACCCCATGGTACAGTAACAGGCCATCTGTATCACCCTCATGGTACAGTAACAGGCCATCTGTATCACCCTCATGGTACAGTAACAGGACATCTGTATCACCCCCATGGTACAGTAACAGGACATCTGTATCACCCCATGGTACAGTAACAGGACATCAGTATCACCCCATGGTACAGTAACAGGACATCAGTATCACCCCCATAGTACAGTAACAGGACATCTGTATCACCCCGCATGGTACAGTAACAGGACATCTGTATCACTCCCCATGGTACAGTAACAGGACATCTGTATCACCCCCAAGGTACAGTAACAGGACATCTGTATCACCCCCATGGTACAGTAACAGGACATCTGTATCACCCCCATGGTACAGTAACAGGACATCTGTATCACCCCCATGGTACAGTAACAGGACATCTGTATCAACCCCATCGTACAGTAACAGGACATCTGTATCACCCCCATGGTACAGTAACAGGACATCTGTATCACCCCCATGGTACAGTAACAGGACATCTGTATCACCCCCATGGTACAGTAACAGGACATCTGTATCACCCCCATGGTACAGTAACAGGACATCTGTATCACCCCCATGGTACAGTAACAGGACATCTGTATCACCCCCATGGTACAGTAACAGGACATCTGTATCACTCCCATGGTACAGTAACAGGACATCTGTATCACCCCCATGGTACAGTAACAGGACATCTGTATCACCCCCATGGTACAGTAACAGGACATCTGTATCACTCCCATGGTACAGTAACAGGACATCTGTATCACCCCCATGGTACAGTAACAGGACATCTGTATCACCCCCATGGTACAGTAACAGCACATCTGTATCACCCCTATGGTACAGTAACAGAACATCTGTATCACCCCATGGTACAGTAACAGGACATCCGTATCACCTCCCCATTGTACAGTAACAGGACATCTGTATCACCCCATGGTACAGAAACAGGACATCTGTATCACCCCCCATGGTACACTAACAGGACATCTGTATCACCCCCATAGTAAACTAACAGGACATCTGTATCACCCCATGGTACAGTAACAGGACATCTGTATCACCCCTCTATGGTACAGAAACAGGACATATGTATCTCCCCCATGGTACAGTAACAGGACATCTGTATCACCCCATGGTACAGTAACAGGCCATCTGTATCACCCTCATGGTACAGTAACAGGCCATCTGTATCACCCCCATGGTACAGTAACAGGACATCTGTATCACCCCATGGTACAGTAACAGGACATCAGTATCACCCCCATAGTACAGTAACAGGACATCTGTATCACCCCGCATGGTACAGTAACAGGACATCTGTATCACTCCCCATGGTACAGTAACAGGACATCTGTATCACCCCCATGGTACAGTAACAGGACATCTGTATCACCCCATGGTACAGTAACAGGCCATCTGTATCACCCTCATGGTACAGTAACAGGCCATCTGTATCACCCCCATGGTACAGTAACAGGACATCTGTATCACCCCATGGTACAGTAACAGGACATCAGTATCACCCCCATAGTACAGTAACAGGACATCTGTATCACCCCGCATGGTACAGTAACAGGACATCTGTATCACTCCCCATGGTACAGTAACAGGACATCTGTATCACCCCCATGGTACAGTAACAGGACATCTGTATCACCCCCATGGTACAGTAACAGGACATCTGTATCACCCCCATGGTACAGTAACAGGACATCTGTATCACCCCCATGGTACAGTAACAGGACATCTGTATCAACCCCATCGTACAGTAACAGGACATCTGTATCACCCCCATGGTACAGTAACAGGCCATCTGTATCACCCCATGGTACAGTAACAGGCCATCTGTATCACCCTCATGGTACAGTAACAGGCCATCTGTATCACCCCCATGGTACAGTAACAGGACATCTGTATCACCCCATGGTACAGTAACAGGACATCAGTATCACCCCCATAGTACAGTAACAGGACATCTGTATCACCCCGCATGGTACAGTAACAGGACATCTGTATCACTCCCCATGGTACAGTAACAGGACATCTGTATCACCCCCATGGTACAGTAACAGGACATCTGTATCACCCCATGGTACAGTAACAGGCCATCTGTATCACCCTCATGGTACAGTAACAGGCCATCTGTATCACCCCCATGGTACAGTAACAGGACATCTGTATCACCCCCATGGTACAGTAACAGGACATCTGTATCACCCCATGGTACAGTAACAGGACATCAGTATCACCCCATGGTACAGTAACAGGACATCAGTATCACCCCCATAGTACAGTAACAGGACATCTGTATCACCCCGCATGGTACAGTAACAGGACATCTGTATCACTCCCCATGGTACAGTAACAGGACATCTGTATCACCCCCATGGTACAGTAACAGGACATCTGTATCACCCCCATGGTACAGTAACAGGACATCTGTATCACCCCCATGGTACAGTAACAGGACATCTGTATCACCCCCATGGTACAGTAACAGGACATCTGTATCAACCCCATCGTACAGTAACAGGACATCTGTATCACCCCCATGGTACAGTAACAGGACATCTGTATCACCCCCATGGTACAGTAACAGGACATCTGTATCACCCCCATGGTACAGTAACAGGACATCTGTATCACCCCCATGGTACAGTAACAGGACATCTGTATCACTCCCATGGTACAGTAACAGGACATCTGTATCACCCCCATGGTACAGTAACAGGACATCTGTATCACCCCCATGGTACAGTAACAGGACATCTGTATCACCCCCCATGGTACAGTAACAGGACATCTGTATCACCCCATGGTACAGTAACAGGACATCTGTATCACCCCATGGTACAGTAACAGGACATCTGTATCACCCCCATGGTACAGTAACAGGACATCTGTATCACCCCCATGGTACAGTAACAGGACATCTGTATCACCCCATGGTACAGTAACAGGACATCTGTATCACCCCCATGGTACAGTAACAGGACATCTGTATCACCCCCATGGTACAGTAACAGGACATCTGTATCACCCCCATGGTACAGTAACAGGACATCTGTATCACCCCTATCACCCCCATAGTGCAGCAACAGGACATCTGTATCACCTCCCCATTGTACAGTAACAGGACATCTGTATCACCCCCATGGTACAGTAACAGGACATCTGTATCACCCCCCATGGTACAGTAACAGGACATCTGTATCACCCCCATGGTACAGTAACAGGACATCTGTATCACCCCCCATGGTACAGTAACAGGACATCTGTATCACCCCCCATGGTACAGTAACAGGACATCTGTATCACCCCTCTATGGTACAGAAACAGGACATATGTATCTCCCCCATGGTACAGTAACAGGACATCTGTATCACCCCCATGGTACAGTAACAGGACATCTGTATCACCCCCATGGTACAGTAACAGGACATCTGTATCACTCCCATGGTACAGTAACAGGACATCTGTATCACCCCCATGGTACAGTAACAGGACATCTGTATCACCCCCATGGTACAGTAACAGCACATCTGTATCACCCCTATGGTACAGTAACAGAACATCTGTATCACCCCATGGTACAGTAACAGGACATCCGTATCACCTCCCCATTGTACAGTAACAGGACATCTGTATCACCCCATGGTACAGAAACAGGACATCTGTATCACCCCCCATGGTACACTAACAGGACATCTGTATCACCCCCATAGTAAACTAACAGGACATCTGTATCACCCCATGGTACAGTAACAGGACATCTGTATCACCCCTCTATGGTACAGAAACAGGACATATGTATCTCCCCCATGGTACAGTAACAGGACATCTGTATCACCCCATGGTACAGTAACAGGCCATCTGTATCACCCTCATGGTACAGTAACAGGCCATCTGTATCACCCCCATGGTACAGTAACAGGACATCTGTATCACCCCATGGTACAGTAACAGGACATCAGTATCACCCCCATAGTACAGTAACAGGACATCTGTATCACCCCGCATGGTACAGTAACAGGACATCTGTATCACTCCCCATGGTACAGTAACAGGACATCTGTATCACCCCCATGGTACAGTAACAGGACATCTGTATCACCCCATGGTACAGTAACAGGCCATCTGTATCACCCTCATGGTACAGTAACAGGCCATCTGTATCACCCCCATGGTACAGTAACAGGACATCTGTATCACCCCATGGTACAGTAACAGGACATCAGTATCACCCCCATAGTACAGTAACAGGACATCTGTATCACCCCGCATGGTACAGTAACAGGACATCTGTATCACTCCCCATGGTACAGTAACAGGACATCTGTATCACCCCCATGGTACAGTAACAGGACATCTGTATCACCCCCATGGTACAGTAACAGGACATCTGTATCACCCCCATGGTACAGTAACAGGACATCTGTATCACCCCCATGGTACAGTAACAGGACATCTGTATCAACCCCATCGTACAGTAACAGGACATCTGTATCACCCCCATGGTACAGTAACAGGCCATCTGTATCACCCCATGGTACAGTAACAGGCCATCTGTATCACCCTCATGGTACAGTAACAGGCCATCTGTATCACCCCCATGGTACAGTAACAGGACATCTGTATCACCCCATGGTACAGTAACAGGACATCAGTATCACCCCCATAGTACAGTAACAGGACATCTGTATCACCCCGCATGGTACAGTAACAGGACATCTGTATCACTCCCCATGGTACAGTAACAGGACATCTGTATCACCCCCATGGTACAGTAACAGGACATCTGTATCACCCCATGGTACAGTAACAGGCCATCTGTATCACCCTCATGGTACAGTAACAGGCCATCTGTATCACCCCCATGGTACAGTAACAGGACATCTGTATCACCCCCATGGTACAGTAACAGGACATCTGTATCACCCCATGGTACAGTAACAGGACATCAGTATCACCCCATGGTACAGTAACAGGACATCAGTATCACCCCCATAGTACAGTAACAGGACATCTGTATCACCCCGCATGGTACAGTAACAGGACATCTGTATCACTCCCCATGGTACAGTAACAGGACATCTGTATCACCCCCATGGTACAGTAACAGGACATCTGTATCACCCCCATGGTACAGTAACAGGACATCTGTATCACCCCCATGGTACAGTAACAGGACATCTGTATCACCCCCATGGTACAGTAACAGGACATCTGTATCAACCCCATCGTACAGTAACAGGACATCTGTATCACCCCCATGGTACAGTAACAGGACATCTGTATCACCCCCATGGTACAGTAACAGGACATCTGTATCACCCCCATGGTACAGTAACAGGACATCTGTATCACCCCCATGGTACAGTAACAGGACATCTGTATCACTCCCATGGTACAGTAACAGGACATCTGTATCACCCCCATGGTACAGTAACAGGACATCTGTATCACCCCCATGGTACAGTAACAGGACATCTGTATCACCCCCCATGGTACAGTAACAGGACATCTGTATCACCCCATGGTACAGTAACAGGACATCTGTATCACCCCATGGTACAGTAACAGGACATCTGTATCACCCCCATGGTACAGTAACAGGACATCTGTATCACCCCCATGGTACAGTAACAGGACATCTGTATCACCCCATGGTACAGTAACAGGACATCTGTATCACCCCCATGGTACAGTAACAGGACATCTGTATCACCCCCATGGTACAGTAACAGGACATCTGTATCACCCCCATGGTACAGTAACAGGACATCTGTATCACCCCTATCACCCCCATAGTGCAGCAACAGGACATCTGTATCACCTCCCCATTGTACAGTAACAGGACATCTGTATCACCCCCATGGTACAGTAACAGGACATCTGTATCACCCCCCATGGTACAGTAACAGGACATCTGTATCACCCCCATGGTACAGTAACAGGACATCTGTATCACCCCCCATGGTACAGTAACAGGACATCTGTATCACCCCCCATGGTACAGTAACAGGACATCTGTATCACCCCTCTATGGTACAGAAACAGGACATATGTATCTCCCCCATGGTACAGTAACAGGACATCTGTATCACCCCATGGTACAGTAACAGGCCATCTGTATCACCCTCATGGTACAGTAACAGGCCATCTGTATCACCCCCATGGTACAGTAACAGGACATCTGTATCACCCCATGGTACAGTAACAGGACATCAGTATCACCCCATAGTACAGTAACAGGACATCTGTATCACCCCGCATGGTACAGTAACAGGACATCTGTATCACTCCCCATGGTACAGTAACAGGACATCTGTATCACCCCCATGGTACAGTAACAGGACATCTGTATCACCCCATGGTACAGTAACAGGCCATCTGTATCACCCTCATGGTACAGTAACAGGCCATCTGTATCACCCTCATGGTACAGTAACAGGACATCTGTATCACCCCCATGGTACAGTAACAGGACATCTGTATCACCCCATGGTACAGTAACAGGACATCAGTATCACCCCATGGTACAGTAACAGGACATCAGTATCACCCCCATAGTACAGTAACAGGACATCTGTATCACCCCGCATGGTACAGTAACAGGACATCTGTATCACTCCCCATGGTACAGTAACAGGACATCTGTATCACCCCCATGGTACAGTAACAGGACATCTGTATCACCCCCATGGTACAGTAACAGGACATCTGTATCACCCCCATGGTACAGTAACAGGACATCTGTATCACCCCCATGGTACAGTAACAGGACATCTGTATCACCCCCATGGTACAGTAACAGGACATCTGTATCAACCCCATCGTACAGTAACAGGACATCTGTATCACCCCCATGGTACAGTAACAGGACATCTGTATCACCCCCATGGTACAGTAACAGGACATCTGTATCACCCCCATGGTACAGTAACAGGACATCTGTATCACCCCCATGGTACAGTAACAGGACATCTGTATCACCCCCATGGTACAGTAACAGGACATCTGTATCACCCCCATGGTACAGTAACAGGACATCTGTATCACTCCCATGGTACAGTAACAGGACATCTGTATCACCCCCATGGTACAGTAACAGGACATCTGTATCACCCCCATGGTACAGTAACAGGACATCTGTATCACTCCCATGGTACAGTAACAGGACATCTGTATCACCCCCATGGTACAGTAACAGGACATCTGTATCACCCCCATGGTACAGTAACAGCACATCTGTATCACCCCTATGGTACAGTAACAGGACATCTGTATCACCCCATGGTACAGTAACAGGACATCCGTATCACCTCCCCATTGTACAGTAACAGGACATCTGTATCACCCCATGGTACAGAAACAGGACATCTGTATCACCCCCCATGGTACACTAACAGGACATCTGTATCACCCCCATAGTAAACTAACAGGACATCTGTATCACCCCATGGTACAGTAACAGGACATCTGTATCACCCCTCTATGGTACAGAAACAGGACATATGTATCTCCCCCATGGTACAGTAACAGGACATCTGTATCACCCCATGGTACAGTAACAGGCCATCTGTATCACCCTCATGGTACAGTAACAGGCCATCTGTATCACCCCCATGGTACAGTAACAGGACATCTGTATCACCCCATGGTACAGTAACAGGACATCAGTATCACCCCCATAGTACAGTAACAGGACATCTGTATCACCCCGCATGGTACAGTAACAGGACATCTGTATCACTCCCCATGGTACAGTAACAGGACATCTGTATCACCCCCATGGTACAGTAACAGGACATCTGTATCACCCCATGGTACAGTAACAGGCCATCTGTATCACCCTCATGGTACAGTAACAGGCCATCTGTATCACCCCCATGGTACAGTAACAGGACATCTGTATCACCCCATGGTACAGTAACAGGACATCAGTATCACCCCCATAGTACAGTAACAGGACATCTGTATCACCCCGCATGGTACAGTAACAGGACATCTGTATCACTCCCCATGGTACAGTAACAGGACATCTGTATCACCCCCATGGTACAGTAACAGGACATCTGTATCACCCCCATGGTACAGTAACAGGACATCTGTATCACCCCCATGGTACAGTAACAGGACATCTGCATCACCCCCATGGTACAGTAACAGGACATCTGTATCAACCCCATCGTACAGTAACAGGACATCTGTATCACCCCCATGGTACAGTAACAGGACATCTGTATCACCCCATGGTACAGTAACAGGCCATCTGTATCACCCCATGGTACAGTAACAGGCCATCTGTATCACCCTCATGGTACAGTAACAGGCCATCTGTATCACCCCCATGGTACAGTAACAGGACATCTGTATCACCCCATGGTACAGTAACAGGACATCAGTATCACCCCCATAGTACAGTAACAGGACATCTGTATCACCCCGCATGGTACAGTAACAGGACATCTGTATCACTCCCCATGGTACAGTAACAGGACATCTGTATCACCCCCATGGTACAGTAACAGGACATCTGTATCACCCCATGGTACAGTAACAGGCCATCTGTATCACCCTCATGGTACAGTAACAGGCCATCTGTATCACCCCCATGGTACAGTAACAGGACATCTGTATCACCCCCATGGTACAGTAACAGGACATCTGTATCACCCCATGGTACAGTAACAGGACATCAGTATCACCCCATGGTACAGTAACAGGACATCAGTATCACCCCCATAGTACAGTAACAGGACATCTGTATCACCCCGCATGGTACAGTAACAGGACATCTGTATCACTCCCCATGGTACAGTAACAGGACATCTGTATCACCCCCATGGTACAGTAACAGGACATCTGTATCACCCCCATGGTACAGTAACAGGACATCTGTATCACCCCCATGGTACAGTAACAGGACATCTGTATCACCCCCATGGTACAGTAACAGGACATCTGTATCAACCCCATCGTACAGTAACAGGACATCTGTATCACCCCCATGGTACAGTAACAGGACATCTGTATCACCCCCATGGTACAGTAACAGGACATCTGTATCACCCCCATGGTACAGTAACAGGACATCTGTATCACCCCCATGGTACAGTAACAGGACATCTGTATCACTCCCATGGTACAGTAACAGGACATCTGTATCACCCCCATGGTACAGTAACAGGACATCTGTATCACCCCCATGGTACAGTAACAGGACATCTGTATCACCCCCCATGGTACAGTAACAGGACATCTGTATCACCCCATGGTACAGTAACAGGACATCTGTATCACCCCATGGTACAGTAACAGGACATCTGTATCACCCCCATGGTACAGTAACAGGACATCTGTATCACCCCCATGGTACAGTAACAGGACATCTGTATCACCCCATGGTACAGTAACAGGACATCTGTATCACCCCCATGGTACAGTAACAGGACATCTGTATCACCCCCATGGTACAGTAACAGGACATCTGTATCACCCCCATGGTACAGTAACAGGACATCTGTATCACCCCCATGGTACAGTAACAGGACATCTGTATCACCCCTATCACCCCCATAGTGCAGCAACAGGACATCTGTATCACCTCCCCATTGTACAGTAACAGGACATCTGTATCACCCCCATGGTACAGTAACAGGACATCTGTATCACCCCCCATGGTACAGTAACAGGACATCTGTATCACCCCCATGGTACAGTAACAGGACATCTGTATCACCCCCATGGTACAGTAACAGGACATCTGTATCACCCCCCATGGTACAGTAACAGGACATCTGTATCACCCCCATGGTACAGTAACAGGACATCTGTATCACCCCCATGGTACAGTAACAGGACATCTGTATCACCCCCATGGTACAGTAACAGGACATCTGTATCACCCCCCATGGTACAGTAACAGGCCATCTGTATCACCCCATGGTACAGTAACAGGACATCTGTATCACCCCCATGGTACAGTAACAGGACATCTGTATCACCCCCATGGTACAGTAACAGGACATCTGTATCACCTCCCCATTGTACAGTAACAGGACATCTGTATCACCCCCATGGTACAGTAACAGGACATCTGTATCACCCCCCATGGTACAGTAACAGGACATCTGTATCACCCCCCATGGTACAGTAACAGGACATCTGTATCACCCCCATGGTACAGTAACAGGACATCTGTATCACCCCCATGGTACAGTAACAGGACATCTGTATCACCCCCATGGTACAGTAACAGGACAGTGATGAATATATAACATGTAAACAGACTACAGGAATAGTCACCTTCCAGCGCTCAGACACTGATATCCTGAGCCAATCACTACGCGGCTGACGTCATGACGTCACAACGCACCGCCCGCCGAGGAGCGTCACTCTTCACACCGCATAGCATGTGACCACGCCCCCTGTATAGCGTCACTGTTTCTATGGCTGTAAAAACAATGCTGTCTGGAAGACTACGAGAAAATGGCCGACGCTGTACTGCATGGAAGACAATACATTGTTAGAAACTGTTTATTTTACTAGCGATTACATTATTAGATTAAAAACACAGAGCCCTCACCCCCCCCTCATCTCTCTCCCACACATTTCCCCTTTTTCCCATCCCCTGTCGCCCATTTCTACTTCTAATCCTGTTTTGTCCTCAGTGCTGGACAGCGGCGACCATTTTACCTTAGTCCCCCTCACACTAATGGTAATGGTAATTTTATAGATATATCTCTGCCCCTGACAACAACCTACACTGCACAGGGGGCGTGGTCAAATAATCTCTCAGACGCCATCTTAGAATTTGGATCGCTACATCCTGGTCCTATATAAGGCTGAGGTAATATCTCCCTATAATAATATATCAGACAGCGGGAATTACCCCCCATAGAGTTCCCCCATGTTTATGTGCAGCCTCCCGGCCATCAGGGCTTCATACATGCGGCTGAGCTCTAACATCAGCTGCTACATAATCCTCATTGTGCTGCAGTCAGCAGAAGGCTGTTAGTAATAGCAGAGCTGGTTATTATAGTGGTAGAGCTGTGAGAGACTTAATACCCAGACCAGCTACACCCCATACACCACAGAGGGGCTCACACACCATGACTAGCCGCGTTCCCCTACTTCTACCCCCATTACCCCACATCCCTCTACTATCACCTCCTACCCCACCACCCCTCACCAAGTGCCCCTAACACATAGCTTGTCTAGTGCTGGAGACTAGCCCCCATCCCCTCCTTCTACCCCCATTACCCCACATCCCCTCTACTATCACCTCCTACCCAACCACCCCTCACCAGGTGCCACTAACACATAGCTTGTCTAGTGCTGGAGACTAGCCCCCATCCCCCTCCTTCTATACCCATTACCCCACATCCCCCTACTATCACCTCCTACCTAACCACCCCTCACCAAGTGCCACTAACACATAGCTTGTCTAGTGCTGGAGACTAGCCCCCATCCCCCTCCTTCTATACCCATTACCCCACATCCCCCTACTATCACCTCCTACCTAACCACCCCTCACCAAGTGCCACTAACACATAGCTTGTCTAGTGCTGGAGACTAGCCCCCATCCCCCTCCTTCTATCCCCATTACCCCACATCCCCCTACTATCACCTCCTACCTAACCACCCCTCACCAAGTGCTACTAACACATAGCTTGTCTAGTGCTGGAGACTAGCCCCTATCCCCCTCCTTCTATCCCCATTACCCCACATCCCCCTACTATCACCTCCTACCCAACCACCCCTCACCAAGTGCCACTAACACATAGCTTGTCTAGTGCTGGAGACTAGTCCCCATCCCCCTCCTTCTACCCCCATTACCCCACATCCCCCTACTATCACCTCCTACCCAACCACCCCTCACCAAGTGCCACTAACACATAGCTTGTCTAGTGCTGGAGACTAGCCCCTATCCCCCTCCTTCTACCCCCATTACCCCACATCCCCCTACTATCATCTCCTACCCAACCACCCCTCACCAAGTGCCAGTAACACATAGCTTTTCTAGTGCTGGAGACTAGCCCCATCCCCCTCCTTCTACCCCCATTACCCCACATCCTCCCTACTATCACCTCCTACCAAACCACCCCCTCACCAAGTTCCACTAACACATAGCTTGTCTAGTGCTGGAGACTAGCCCCATCCCCTCCTTCTACCCCCATTACCCCTTATCCCACCTACTATCACCTCCTACCCAACCACCCCCTCACCAAGTGCCACTAACACATAGCTTGTCTAGTGCTGGAGACTAGCCCCATCCCCCTCCTTCTACCCCCATTACCCCACATCCCCCTACTATCATCTCCTACCCAACCACCCCTCACCAAGTGCCACTAACACATAGCTTGTCTAGTGCTGGAGACTAGCCCCCATCCCCCTCCTTCTACCCCCATTACCCCACATCCCCCTACTATCATCTCCTACCCAACCACCCCTCACCAAGTGCCAGTAACACATAGCTTTTCTAGTGCTGGAGACTAGCCCCATCCCCCTCCTTCTACCCCCATTACCCCACATCCCCCTACTATCACCTCCTACCCCCATTACCCCCCATCCTCCCTACTATCACCTCCTACCCAACCACCCCCTCACCAAGTGCCACTAACACATAGCTTGTCTAGTGCTGGAGACTAGCCCCATCCACTCCTTCTACCCCCATTACCCCACATCCCCCCTACTATCACCTTCTACCCAACCACCCCCTCACCAAGTGCCACTAACACATAGCTTGTCTAGTGCTTGAGACTAGCCCCCAACCCCTCCTTCTACCCCCATTACCCCACATCCCCCCTACTATCACCTCCTACCCAACCACCCCCTCACCAAGTGCCACTAACACATAGCTTGTCTAGTGCTGGAGACTAGCCCCCAACCCCTCCTTCTACCCCCATTAACCCACATCCCCCTACTATCATCTCCTACCCAACCACCCCTCACCAAGTGCCAGTAACACATAGCTTTTCTAGTGCTGGAGACTAGCCCCATCCCCCTCCTTCTACCCCCATTACCCCACATCCCCCTACTATCACCTCCTACCCCCATTACCCCACATCCCCCCTACTATCACCTCCTACCCAACCACCCCCTCACCAAGTGCCACTAACACATAGCTTGTCTAGTGCTGGAGACTAGCCCCCAACCCCTCCTTCTACCCCCATTAACCCACATCCCCCTACTATCACCTCCTACCCAACCACCCCCTCACCAAGTGCTTCTAACACATAGCTTGTCTAGTGCTGGAGACTAGCCCCATCCCCCTCCTTCTACCCCCATTACCCCACATCCCCCCTACTATAACCTCCTACCTAACCACCCCTCACCAAGTGCCACTAACACATAGCTTGTCTAGTGCTGGAGACTAGCCCCATCCCCCTCCTTCTACCCCCATTACCCCACCTCACTCTACTATCACCTCCTACCCAACCACTCCTCACCAAGTGCCACTAACACATAGCTTGTCTAGTGCTGGAGACTAGCCCCCATCCTTCTACACCCCATTACCCCACATCCCCCCTACTAACACCTCCTACCTAACCACCCCCTCACCAAGTGCCACTAACACATAGCTTGTCTAGTGCTGGAGACTAGCCCCCATCCCCCTCCTTCTACCCCCATTACCTCACATCCCCCTACTATCACCTCCTATCCAACCATCCTTCACCAAGTGCTACTAACACATAGCTTGTCTAGTGCTGGAGACTAGCCCCCATCCTCCTCCTTCTACCCCCATTACCTCACATCCCCCCACATCCCCCCACATCCCCCTACTATCACCTCCTACCCAACCACCCCCTCACCAAGTACCACTAACACATAACTTCTCTAGTGCTGGAGACTAGCCCCCACCCTCCTTCTTCTACCCCCATTACCCCACATCCCCTACTATCACCTCCAACCCAACCACCCCTCATCAAGTGCTACTAACACATAGCTTGTCTAGTGCTGGAGACTAGCCCCCAACCCCTCCTTCTACCCCCATTACCCCACATCCCCCCTACTATCACCTTCTACCCAACCACCCCCTCACCAAGTGCCACTAACACATAGCTTGTCTAGTGCTGGAGACTAGCCCCCAACCCCTCCTTCTACCCCCATTAATCCACATCCCCCTACTATCACCTCCTACCCAACCACCCCCTCACCAAGTGCTACTAACATCTAGCTTGTCTAGTGCTGGAGACTAGCCTCCTTCCCCCTCCTTCTATCCCCATTACCCCACATCCCCCCTACTGTCACCTTCTACCCAACCACCCCCTCACCAAGTGCCGCTAACACATAGCTTGTCTAGTGCTGGAGACTAGCCCCCAACCCCCTCCTTCTATCCCCATTACCCCACATCCCCCCTACTATCACCTCCTACCCAACCACCCCCTTACCAAGTGCCACTAACATATAGCTTGACTAGTGCTGGAGACTAGCCCCCAACCCCCTCCTTCAACCCCCCATTACCCCACATCCCCCAACTATCACTTCCTACCCAACCACCCCCTCACCAAGTGCCACTAACATATAGCATGTCTAGTGCTGGAGACTAGCCCCCAACCCCCTCCTTCTACCCCCATTACCCCACATCCCCCCTACTATCACCTCCTACCCAACCACCCCCTCACCAAGTGCCACTAAAATATAGCTTGTCTAGTGCTGGAGACTAGCCCCCAACCCCCTCCTTCAACCCCCCATTACCCCACATCCCCCAACTATCACCTCCTACCCAACCACCCCTCACCAAGTGCCACTAACACATAGCTTGTCTAGTGCTGGAGACTAGCACCCATCCCCCTCCTTCTACCTCCATTACCTCACATCCCCCTACTATCACCTCCTACCCAACCACCCCTCACCACTTGCCAGTAATACATAGCTTGTCTAGTGCTGGAGACTAGCCGCCATCCTTCTACCCCATTACCCCACATCCCCCTACTATTACCTCCTACCCAACCACCCCTTACCAAGTGCCAATAACACATAGCTTGTCTAGTGCTGGAGACTAGCCCCCAACCCCCTCCTTCTACCCCCATTACCCCACATCCCCCCTACTATCACCTCCTACCCAACCACCCCCTCACCAAGTGCCACTAACATATAGCTTGTCTAGTGCTGGAGACTAGCCCCCAACCCCCTCCTTCTACCCCCATTACCCCACATCCCCCCTACTATCACCTCCTACCCAACCACCCCTCACGAAGTTCTACTAACACATTGGTTTGTCTAGTGCTGGAGACTAGCCCCCATCCCCCTCCTTCTACCCCCATTACCTCACATCCCCCTACTATCACCTCCTACCCAACCACTCCCTCACCAAGTACCACTAACACATAGCTTTTCTAGTATAACCATCTGTGTTTATCAGATGATTGATTTTGGTGTGACATGTGTATAGTGATCAGTCAGACCTGTGAAATGTGATCAGTGTGTGATATTAGTGTGACCTGGAAGGTATCGGATGCCAGGGTGCTATTGGCTCCAGTGTATAAAATGTAATGTAAGTGAGCTTGTTTGGAATTAATCAACACGGGGTATCAGAGCACCCTAATCACTTATGTATTATGTAATTGTAGGCTTAAAAAAATATTTCAATTTCTGGAATTATTATTTTTTTTTAAATTATTTAAAGAGGAAAGAACATGGAGAATACAAACATCACATTACGCAGACAAAAATATGATTATAGAAGATGTTTGCTCCAAGTTTAATGTGTAAGATCAATGGGAAAGGGTAGGGGAAGAAGGATCAGGGGAGAAAGGGGGCATTAGGAAAGGCAGTGACAGCATCAAAAATATTGCTAAGAACACTATGTGCAACACGTCTGGGTCCCGTGCGATTAAAATTCAAACATCAACACAAACAAGATTCTTACCCAGGGTGCACTGCACCCAGCTTGGGGGATCCGTAAGCGGCTCAAAGACTATGTTCCAATTGCGGAAGGGGGAGCAGAAGTGGATAGGTAACCAGGGCTTGCTTGTGAGTACCACGGGGCCCATACCTTGTCGAATTTTTGTGATTTGTATTGGAGGTAGTATGTAATACTCTCCATTCTTGCAGCATGCCAATTGTAATTCCGTAGTTCCTGCATAGAGGGAGGATTAGGGTCTTTCCAATGTTTGGCTATTAGGGATTTAGCAGTTGCCAGTATATGAGAAATGATCTTGTTGTAAGGGGCCCTCTCATCAGGTATGGGGCGAGAGAGAAGGAACGACCAAGGGGCCTTATCAACCTGTTGTTCTGACACTGAGTTTATAATCACAAGGACCATGCTCCAGAAAGGGACTATACGAGGGCAGATCCACCATATATGTAGCATCGTACCTCTCTGACCACATTCCTGCCAAGAGCTCGGAGTGGCCGTGGGAAACATTCTAGACAGCTTCTCCGGGGTGTAGTACCATTGATAGTACAATTTGTAAGCCGTTTCCTTAATTACCGTAGAGATCAGTCTCTTGGCAATCCCTGCCTGACCTCCTCCAAACAAGATTCATCTGGGGGGGGGGGGGGGGCTAGTTCCTTCTCCCATTCCCACTCTTGCCGGCCTGGAGCGTTAAAGGTGGCCTCTATGAGCCAATTATAAATCCCAGAAATCATCCCTTTAGTTAGTGGGGTATGTAGACACATATGCTCAAAAAAGTGAGAGTTCGGAGAGCTTTAAGGGGGGGGGGGGTGTAAGGACATAGCGAAATGTCAGACCAGGAAATATGAAAAGAAAAGCAGGCGAAAAGGTCCAACCTTGCAGTAAAGATCCGACATAGAGGCCCAAGTTCCATTGAAAACCAAGTCCGAAACCACCCATATTTCCGCTCGTAACCAGTTCTTAAATTGCTGTGGCGAGTTACCGGGAGGGAAGCGTGGGTTGCTCCAGAGGGAAATCAGGGGAGAAAGAAGGGAGGAGAATTTGTGCTTAACCCGACATGTGTCCCAGAGAGACAGACAAAATTTGAGAGATCGGAGGGAGGAAGCCTCTGGTGGTCTGCCTACATTTGGGAGGCCCCATAGTCATGCCAGAGAAGGGACCCCCGTGAAGTTGGTTTCCAAGTCCACCCACGCTGTAGTCTGATCGGCAACTTAGTAACCGCAACCTGGGACAAATGGGATGCCAAGTAATAGAGATTGATATCCGGAAAACCTCTACCTACCTGAGCCCTGTGCTTTTTGAGCACTGCCACAGAAATTCTAGGGGGTTTGCCATGCCATACAAAGTTAAGAAAAGATGAATGCAAGTCCCGAAACACAGAATCGGGTACTTTCACTGGGAGAGTATGGAAAAGGTAGAGAAGCTTAGGGACCAGGTTCATCTTAACTGCAATAATCCTCCCCAGCCACGATATGATATAGTTCCTCCATAGCCGCAGGTCCTGTTTAATTTTAGTCAGGAGGGAAGGAGGGGGGAATTTTCCTGGTATAACCTATCATAGGAAGAGGTAATGTAGATTCCTAGATACTTGACCTTGTTCGTCTGCCAGCGCAAAGCAAAAGTAGTCTATTGGCTGGTCCTGAGGGAAGGGAGGGCATGGAGGAGCATGGTAAAATTAAATTTATAACCTGACAGGACGCCATACTCATCCATGAGTCTATGTAAAGAGAGGACAGAGTCTCCTGGGGATTTGTGAGGGAAAGGAGTATGTCGTCAGCACAGAGGGAGATCTTAAATTCTCGGGAACCCACCATCTCACCCGTTATCATAGCCGATTTTCACATTGCCGCCAAGGGCTCTATAACTAGTGCAAAGACTAGGGTTGATGGGACAGCTCTGCTTTGTCAAAAACGGCAGGGATGTCAGATAAAGATTCGTTAACTAAGACCCTAGCTGTGGGGGGATCATAAAGGGCAGATTCCCCTGTCAGGAATTCAGCCGAGAAGCCATACGCCTTCAAGATGTGAAACATAAAGTCCCATGAGATCCGGTCGATTGCCTTCTTGGCGCACAGGGATAGCAACATGGCCGGAGGACGTCTCTGGTTTGATTATTTGGACTAGATCTATTGCGCGACTGATATTATTCCTAGCCTGACAGCCTGGGATGAATCTCACCTAATTGTACTCGATCAGATCCGGAAGGACTCTGTTCAAATGGGTGGCCAGGATCTTTACATATATCATAACATCTACATTAAGGAGGGAGATAGGATGTTGTGCAAGACACCATTGAACAGGGTGTGGAGGTGGGAATCAGGGTCTGGGAGAATCGTTTGTAGTAGACCGCAATGAAGCCGTCTGGGCCCGGGTCCTTAGAGGTCTTTTGTGCCTTGATAACCATCAGTATTTCCTCGGACGTAATCTCATTTAGTTATTGGGCTGAGCTACAGGTGAGTGTGGGGAGATTCGCTTGTTGAAAGCGACATCAGGGTCAGAGTGGGATATCAACAGCTTGAACGTCACATGGGAGGCAAATAGGGTAGCAACACCCCGTTTCTTCTATCTAGGATTGCAAGTATGGAAAGTAGATGGGTACAGTCTAGACTTCAATTCTGGATGTGAGTGACGAGTAAAGTGTGTCTCTGGGATAAAGACTGTCAGCCCTATGTTGTTTTGATTGTAAGATGAAGTGTTGTATGTTTTTGTGAGCTGTTCAAGGAGAAGATCCTAAGGGCCATCGGGAGGTGGAAAATGGGCCACCCCAGCCATGGTCAGACGTGTTGAAAGAAAACAATGTCAATACAGTGGCAATGAAGATAAGTAAAATCAGAACGTGCCTGAAGTAAGGAAAGATGGAAGGGTGAGGAGAAGGAAAAAAAGGGAACAGGACCAGTGCATGGGGCATGAGACCGGCCAGGAAAAGTGAGGGGCAGTGCCTGTGGCAGGGAAAGGCAAGGGCAGCATACCCATTGTGGGGACGTGGCCAAGGACACAAAAAAGGGACTAGTAGCTCCAACCGCAGGAGGTGGATGTCTATGCCACCTCCAGGCCAGGACAATAAAGCTGATATGGGAGCCAGGAGGAGGGGAAATGTCGTTAGGGGTGGTGGACAGCTACTACCGTGTTCTATAGATCTGGTCATATAAAAGAAATGGGGCAGTAGCAGTGTGGCAATCTGAAACGGTAAGAAAACAACACAGAAAATTAGTGAAGAACAAGGCGGGATAACATCCCAGGCCTAAGACACACAACTCCTCCTAGTCTTCATGAGGAGGACCGAAAACCAGCGGTCCATCATGGAGAAAGGAGAGAGTTGAGGCAAGGTGGCTTCTGGTGAAAAGAACACAACAACCACATCAAGAAGGTGGAACAGAGGCAGGTGGTTTAGCAGTTCTTAAAACAGTCGTCCACTCGGTATTCGGGAGCTTCCAAGGGGGAGAGGTGGATTTCAAGGAGCTGGAGCCCGGTCCTTGTGTCGGGGTGAATAGGAGGGGTCGGGAGTCCCAAAGTCTTGAGGAGTTGAACTGCATTCGCCATGGTCCGGCAGAGTGAAGTTTGTTATGATGCCAGAGGAGAAGGCGAAGTGATATCGCATATTGTTGTCCTTGAGGATAGATGTAACTGGTTTTAATTCCTTGAGGAGGGTAAACGAGGAAATGTCCTGGAAGATTTGCAGGCGAGCATCATCAAATGAGATTAGTCGGTCTTACGAGATTCCCGTAGAATGGCCTCCTTAGTGGTGTAATAGTGACAATGAAGGATGACATTTCAAGGTTGGGAGAATTCCTGAGAAAGAAGGGCTCTGTTGCCTCTGTCCAAAAGGAGCTGACCCGCCGGGGTAGCAGGAGCTAGACGAGCAGAGAGTTTTTTCAGGTACTGATCAAGGAGGGGTTGGTCCACTGCCTTAGGCATACCTCTGATGCGTAGTTTATTACCGCGGGCCCTATTATCTTGATCTTGTTGTTCCTGCAGGTGGAACGTACCTTCTTGTAGGTGCTGGAGGTTAGCCACCATGTCCCGGTGTGAGGAGACTACTTCATCCATTTTAGTTTCAAGGTGGTCTGTCCTATCCCCAAGGTCATGCAATTCGGCCTTCAGAGATCCAATTGCCTGCATCGATTTCCTCGTCTCCTTGACCTCACGGAACAGGGATTGTAGATCTTTGTGAGTCAGTGGCGAAGAGTCTGAATCATCGCGGTGTGGAGAGGATGCACTCAGGGTCTTTGCTTTTGTGTAGGCAAATTTCTTAATACTCTGAGGGAGGTCCGAGCCACCCGTCTTCCTGCCCCATTTAGGCATGATACACTCAGGAAAGAGGCCACAAATAGATCAAACAGGATGTATAGTTGTGAAAGTATCTGTTTAGGTTAGAAGAAAAGGCAGTGTCACGACATTCCAGGAGATAACCCTGGCCCAAGGGCCATGCGGAGCGTCACACGTTAATCCATATTACGGCTCACATTAGAACAAAACTGCCCAGCTGAGCAGTGGGCAGAGGTGCCAGAAGAATGCTGCTCCCTGTGTGCTAGAATGGGACAGCTCAGTCCAGAAAATGAACCCACTATGTGTGCATGATAGACGGTGCAGTAGTACCAGGGGCAGCAGAGTGCCAGGCCCCTATCAGGCAGCTGGTGCTGATCTGCACCAGTGCACTACCCAATGATGATGCTGAAAGGTAGCAGGGCTCCCAGTTATTGAGGACCACAGTGGTGCTTGTGGGGGACAGCAGACCCACTTTCAAACTTAACAGACAGGCATTAGGTTTGTGGAGAGATATTTATTTTCACCACTTGGTGGCAGCAGTGAGCCACAGAGAGGCCACGGTCTGACAGTGAGCCTGGCTAGGCTACAATTTACCCCAAGTCCCAACGTGTGCAGATGGGGTCTTAGAACACCAGGACAAGTCTGAGGACTGAATGGGGTGGCCAGAGTGGGATGTCCATGTGCTAGGGTAAATAGGCAGGAGGAGTGTCCCCTCAGGTGCAGACAGCTGCAGTTCTCATCTGTAATTCCTCATAAACTGCTGGATACTGATAGAGAGTAGGTGAATTGTTTGGGGGTAGTAGAATGGAACTTACCCCCTGCAGGGTGATGGATGGAGTGGTAGGCCGAGTCTGTGTGCTCCATGCGTGGAGGACATATCAGGAGACATTCGGCGGCTGGACCGTAGGGTTGTAGGAGGTGCGGTCCACCCTCATGCGCCCTCGGAATTGCAGGGAGGGGGCCCCGTTAGAGGAGGTGGTTCGATGGGGGCATTTCTCCAAATGCTGGCACCCGGGGGTCCGGTGATCAGGGCAACTCCGGTGACAAGATGGCGTCCGGTGGATCCAAAAATCAAGGCAGCGGCTTCAAGCACGGATTAGGCCTCACATGCGCCAGGTGGACTGGGAGCAGGAGGGCCACCCCAATGTGAGTCCGAGCTGAGCGGAGGAGGTAGGCAGCCGCGGGTGACAGTTTTGGCTGGTTACAGGCCTGTTAGTGACGGTGGAGAGCCTAAAACGAAAAGGGTTCCTCAGAGCTCAAATATAACGCGGCCGACCTAGATGGCTGCCAGGCCATGCCCCCGTGGAATGAATTTTAATACAAAAATTTGCAGAAATCCCCAATTCAGGCATTTCTGACAGATTTCAATTGGAGCACAATACACTAAATAGATGTGGGTGACAGCCAAGACACCTGGCCACAATACTATTGGAAGCCGTACGGTATTGTGTGAGGTCACTTAGCAGTCTTATGAAGCTGGATCAGAGGAACTTCTGAGAAACACTGACCAGGGCTCTATGGCTCACACAGGACCTCATGCAGAATTGGACGCATCTTGCCTCCAAAATGCAGAAGTAAATTGTGTCCAAAAAAAAACCATTTTACATAGTATACAAGGTATATTAAGATCAATCAATGATCTGTCTACTACAAGCCCACAGTTATAGTCATCTTGGTGTTTGCACTAGTTTGTTCATAGCAGATGATACAGAGAATAGGAGATACTTGCTCAAGGAGAGACTGTGCAGTGTCTGTGCCCGGCTCACACACGTGGACACACCTTATTCAGCCAGGTGTGATGATGTCACGTTGAAGTTTGTGCATGTGCACTGCACACCAACCCCACCTTCCCTCTGCGTATATAGATCATAATGGGGGGTGTCCTATAGGAGCAGCATCGCTCCTTCACAATAGCAAACCGTTACATATGTCATAGCGGTTGTATTTGTAAAATAGATCATTATTGTATATGTTGCACAATTAACCACTAAAAATTCCAAATAGGTGAAACTTTATTTACCTTTTTATTGATGTCTCTCTCCATACACAGGATTACACAGTAGTGATAAAGAAATCTGGTGAGTGTGTGAAACCCAGGAGCCACCCCTGTGTGTCAGGAGGATTGAGCAGGACCCAGAGCCCCATCACGGTGCCTGAACCTCACTCACTGATACGTGAGGGAAACAATGACCAGAAGATCCTGGAACTGACCAACAAGATCATTCAGCTGGTGACTGAAGAGGTGACTTCTGGGAATGGGACATTATACAGTAACACCAGGGGATGTGTCTGGATGATGACTGTGTCATTGTGTTGTCAGGTTCCTATAAGGTGTCAGGATGTCACTGTGTATTTCTCTATGCAGGAGTGGAAGTATTTAGGAGGACACAAGAGTGTGTACGAGGACGTGAAGATGGAGAATCACCGGATCCTCACATCACTGGGTAAGAGGAGACTTTCAAATATTGTAGAGGAGAGAATAGTTTTTTGGGCCACCTAGATACACTCATCTGAGAATCACATATAAACAATGTACTCATTCAATGTCTGTTTCCTACAGATGGATCCAGTAACAGAAATACCCCAGAGAGATATCTCCATCCTCTTTATTCACAGGATTGTACACAGGAAAATCACAATATTCCACAGGAGAATCAGGTAGATGACATTTTAGGGTCTCTCCAAATACTGAAATACTAATGTGACTTTTTTTCATTATATGATCTATAAAACTAAATAAATGCATAAAAAAAAGCTGTGTGGATCTTATACACTGATACTCTTCTGTTTTATCTGAATTTATTAAATCCGATATAATTAAATGTGATTTTAGTTTTTACATTTTTTTATTGTGCGCGATTCAGGATGACGTCCTGACTAATATTAAAGTAGAAATAACAGAGGGAGAGGAAGAGACGTATTTGAGAGGTGATCAGCAGTGTAAGGAGGAGAAAATCCCTACAGATATCAGCACAGGTAATAATCACTTATTACAGAAGAGTCACATATTCTGCTTATATATACAATGTAATCAGTCACTGTGTGTGTCCTACAGATGGATCCAGTAACAGAAATACCCCAGAGAGAGATCTCCGTCCTCAGGATTGTAGACGGGAAAATCCCTGTATCCCACAGGAGTATCAGGTAGATGACATGTTACTGTCTCCCCAAATACTAAACTATCAAAGTTTAATTTTTATCATTGACTTTTATGAAAAACTGCGTGGATCTTATACACTGATGTTCTTCTGTTTCGTCTCAATTTATTAAATCAGATATTATTAAATATGATATATTTATTGTTTCGTGGGCTATTCAGGATGACGTCCTGACTGATATTAAAGTAGAAATTACAGAGGGAGAGGAAGAGACGTATGTGAGGGGTGATCAGCAGTGTAAGGAGGAGGAAATCCCTACAGATATCAGTACAGGTGAGTGATAATCACTTATTACAGAATAGAGTCACATATTCTACTGATATAAACAATGTAATCAGTCACTGTGTGTGTCCTACAGATGGATCCAGTAACAGAAATACCCCAGAGAGATATCTCCGTCCTCAGGATTGTAGACGGGAAAATCCGATTATCACACAGAAGTGTCAGGTACATGACATTTTAGAGTCTTGCCTAATACCTAAATGCCAAAGTGACTTTATTATATTATCTATAAAGAGCATTATGGATCTTATACACTGATAGTCTTCTGTTTCATCTCAAATAATTAAATCAGATATTATTAGATATAATATATTTTATTACCATAATCCTCTTTTTGATATCTCTCACAAGTTTGGCCCTTTATACCTCCTATCCTCTTTTGCTTTCTCTATTGTCTCTTGCATTGATTTTTACTGTTTATATTGTTTCTCTTGTCCCTTACTTATCTTTATTTTTTTTCAGTGTATTTTTTGTTGATTGTGCGGCGCTGCGGATTCTATGGCGCCATATAAATAAGATGATGATCTTGTTATTGTTTTGTTGGCTATTTAGGATGATGTGTCGACGGATATTAAAGTAGAAATTACAGAGGGAGAGGAAGAGACGTATGTGAGGGGTGATCAGCAGTGTAAGGAAGAGGAAATCCCTACAGATATCAGCACAGGTGAGTAATAAACACTTATTACAGAAGAGTCACATATTCTGCTTATTCAGTCACTACAACAATCTCTTATTCTACACCCTCCTCTGTCAGTACAAACTAATGAGGAAAACGTATAAATACTGGTGGATCCTCAGACGCTATAACGTATCTCATGGAATTAATCACTAATGGTATAGACATTAATAAGTCCACCTTATAGAGTTCATTGTCCAGTAACAGATTTTTAGACGTTCTTCTGTATATTGGTCTCTATCTTCAAAACATCCATAGAAAAGAGATAATAGCCTCATGTGGTGAAGTAGATGGTACATATATACAGAGAGGACACGTGTGGAGAAGCACCACTATAGATATCTCTGAGCTGTTTCCCAGCAGACAGCTGATGTCAGCAAATGCACATAACTGGTATAAGTAGGATCGATGGACATCTGCTCTCCATATGATTACTGGTGTATGAGTATCACGATACAAAATCGATTTGAGCACGTGGTGTTAAAATAGGTCTTACAAGGATTTTTTTTTATCATATGAGGTTATAATCTCTTCTCTGTGGGGTTGTATTTTTAAGATACAGAACGCTATACAGAAGAACGTCTAAAAATCTTTTATTGAACTCTATAAGGTGGACTTATTAATGTCTATACCATTAGTGATTATTTCCATGAGATGGGCAGTACACTGGCCTAGTGGTTAGCACTTCTGCCGTACAGCACTGGGGTCATGAGTTCGATTCCCAACCATGGCCTTATCTATGTGGAGTTTGTATGTTCTCCCTGTGTTTGCGTGGGTTTCCTTCGGGTGCTCCGGTTTCCTCCCACACTCCAAAAACATACTGGTGGGTTAATTGGCTGCTAACAGAATTGACCCTAGTCTCTCTCTCTGTCTGTGTGAGTATGTGTATGTTAGCAACTGATGTGAACGAGTTCTCTGTACAGCGCTGCAGAATTAGTGGTGCTATATAAATAGATGATGAGATACGTTATAGAACCTGTGGATCCACCAGTATTTATTTATATTTGTATTTAGTGAGTAAGTTGGAGCTCATTTGGAGTGATAGGGCTGCTGTTTCTGAGAATTAGAGCGCTCTAGGAAGTGTTGTTTTATCCTCATTAAAATAAAAACATCTGCCCAGTGGGGGAATCAGAAACCATCAGCTCCTATTAGACTCCTGATCTCCTCCTCACATCATATCACTGTGTGCTACCAGCCCAGAGATCTGACCAGTCTTCTCCTCACATCATATCATTGTGTGCTACCAGCCCAGAGATCTGACCGGTCTCCTCCTCACATCATATCACTGTGTGCTACCAGCCCAGAGATCTGACCAGTCTCCTCCTCACATCATATCACTGTGTGCTACCAGCCCAGAGATCTGACCAGTCTCCTCCTCACATCATATCATTGTGTGCTACCAGCCCAGAGATCTGACCAGTCTCCTCCTCACATCATATCATTGTGTGCTACCAGCCCAGAGATCTGACCAGTCTCCTCCTCACATCATATCACTGTGTGCTACCAGCCCAGAGATCTGACCAGTCTCCTCCTCACATCATATCACTGTGTGCTACCAGCCCAGAGATCTGACCAGTCTCCTCCTCACATCATATCATCGTGCGCTACCAGCCCAGAGATCTGACCAGTCTCCTCCTCACATCATATCATTGTGTGCTACCAGCCCAGAGATCTGACCAGTCTCCTCTTCACATTGTCTGGTGTAGCTCATGAGACGTCATCCTGACTCCATGAAGTTACCCATGAACCTCTTGTACACTACCTCCAGTGCTACCCACAATCCTCTGTGTGCTGCTACATGTGACATTACCCATTTTTTTCCCTGTGTGATAATCCATTAACGATCAGATCAACTTGCTGTATAGTAACACTGTAAAACTAAAGTAAAATACCAGATGATACCCAGACAATAACACAGCCCACCTGTCACTCACCGTAGTGTGAGTGCCTCCACTCTGGTATGTGGTTCTCCATCTTTCCCGCTCACACCTGTGTGGAACCGCGGCCGTCCGCCATCCTGTCGCACTGGGCATGCGCAGGTCCCTTTAACAACTACACCTGACCACTAATGCGATTGATGGATCAATCACCACTCCCTACTTAAGGCACCTGCAGCCTTAGGTAGGGGCCTGATCTTGAAGTCTCACTCCCAGTGAACTTCTATAGGTGTGTGCAGTTTCCAAACTGCTTCCAGCTCTACTCCTGTGTGCAGTTTCCAAACTGCTTCCAGCTCTACTCCTGTGTGCAGTTTCCAAACTGCTTCCAGCTCTACTCCTGTGTGCAGTTTCCAAACGGCTTCCAGCTCTACTCCTGTGTGCAGTTTCCAAACTGCTTCCAACTCCTGTGTGCAGTTTCCAAACTGCTTCCAGCTCTACTCCTGTGTGCAGTTTCCAAACTGCTTCCAGCTCTACTCGTGCTTCAGCTTCCACGCTGCTCCCTGCTCAACTCAGCGGCGGTTCCCATACCGCTAGAACGCTTCACTTCTCAGCTTATTCCGGATCTACACAACTGGGTATGCTCTACTGACTATTGACTATTGCCTATTGCTCGCATACCAGTTGTATCCATTGTTGTTTGCTGCACAGGGTACAAGTACCCATATAGACTGTGTTACTGCATTGCTTCATTTAGGACAAGCTTTCACTCAATCTACGATATCTCCTCACGCTACTACTTAGCGTTATTGTGCATATCTGCTGTGACCAGCTTCTCCTCCCTGCAAGGCATCTACTCCATACAGACTATTCATTGTGCCTTCCATCTCTGCCTCACAAGACATTGCTCTACTCGCGCTGTTTCCATACAGCCACAGTTTGCCTTTCAACTTCACTCTCCTGCACCTGGACAAGTCCTCATTCCTTCTCACAGCAGTGGTACAACTTGCTGCACGCAGACCACTGACTTCCCTGCTACCTACCCGCACCTGGACAAGTCCTCCTATCACAGCGGTGGTACAACTTGCTATACGCAGACTACTGACTCTCTTATTACCTACCTACACCTGGACCAGACTCCTCACCATAGCGGTGGTACAACTTGCTGAACGCAGACCACCGACTAACCTGCTACCTACCTGCACCAGTACTATTCTTCCCATCACTACAGTGGTACAACTTGCTGTATGCAGACCACTGACTCCTCCTCTACCTACCATCACCTATCCACGTCCACTCCTCGTGTCTACATTATCTTCAGCCTCCAGTTTACTGCTCCAAGTCGCTGACTTTCCTCTAACCATAGCTGCAAGTCGCTGACTTCCTCAGACTATCTCTACTCTCCTGCTGTTGTGTCGCTCCAATCATTCACCTGCCTGCTTTGAGGTGCGTGCCATAACCCCGCCTCTCTAGCAGAGTTCCATCTGGTGAAACTCGGGTAAGCAACTCCTAGTACCCGTGACACCACCACAACATACACTTCACACAAACTCCACCTTCCTGGACACACACAACTATAACCACACACACCTGTCGTTACACAATAGCTCCCCTCCAATATGTGCTTGGATACCCTGTACCACTGTTCTTCATCTGCTGATCTGTCTCTGTGCTATGCTTTGCCCTTATGCTTTCTTTTACTTTGTGGTGTTACTTTCAGCTACGGGTTTGTGGACATACCACCAGCTAAGATTGACATAGCTAGAGAGAGTTAATGCAGAGTCTAAGTTACTGCCGTTATTCACCAGGGCCCGCAAAAAAGCAGGATGGATTTGGCTGCGTGTAGTAACTAGGTCGAGTTCCACCGAACTGGCCCTTAGTTTGGTTGACGGAGCACTATAGGCAATTAGGCAGAATAGTCATACTAGCTGAGGTCAGCAGGATGCAGGATAAACATGCAGAATCAGCAAGCAAAGAAAAAGTAAAATAAAAATGAAATGTCAAACCAATATGTCAGTAAACTACAAGATCCAGGTATCACAAAGTCAGGAACAAGCCAGGTTAATAATCCAAAATCAAACAGTAAACAGGATAAGACACTCAGGAGCTCAGAACAGCAAAGCTGATACTCTGAAAGGGAATGACAGGCAGAGCAGGTTTATATACTGCTTGGAAGTTCAAATGTTGGGCATTATAATCTATATATTTATTTTATTTCCAGCAGATGAATACAAACGCAGGAATATCTCAGAGGGACAACGTCTTTTATCTACAGATTTTGCAATAGAAGATAACAAAACCATCACAGAAGATTGTCCTGGAGAGAACCCCATTACCCTAAATATACATCCAATACTTCACAGAGCAGATAAATCGCCTGATCCCTCTAATCATGAGGAATGTTCTACTGCAAACAGAGATATTTTTATAAATAGTACAGTTCATCCAAATGATGCAATCGTTCCATGTTCTGAGGGTGGGAAATATATTACAGATAAATTATCTCTTCATACACACCAGAAAACTCATATAGGTGAGAAACCATTTCCATGTTCTGGGTGTGGGAAATGTTTTGCACTTAAAGCAAAACTTATCATACATCAAAGAACTCACACAGGTGAGAAACCATTTCCATGTTCTGACTGTGGGAAATGTTTTACACAAATATCAACTCTTATCGCACATCAGCGAACTCACAAAGGTGAGAAACCATTTCCCTGTTCCGAGTGTGGGAAATGTTTTGCATGGAAATCAAGTCTTCTAAGACATCGGAGTATCCACAGAGGTGAGAAACCATTTCCATGTTCTGAGTGCGGGAAATGTTTTGCACGGAAATCTTATCTTATCACACATCAGAGAGCTCACACAGGTGAGAAACCATTTCCATGTTCTGAGTGTGGGAAATGTTTTGCACTGAAATCAATACTTATCACACATCAGAAAACTCACACAGGTGAGAAACCATTTCCATGTTCTGAGTGTGGGAAATGTTTTGCACTTAAAGCAAAACTTATCATACATCAAAGAACTCACACAGGTGAGAAACCATTTCCATGTTCTGATTGTGGGAAATGTTTTGCACAAATATCAACTCTTATCGCACATCAGCGAACTCACAAAGGTGAGAAACCATTTCCCTGTTCTGAGTGCGGGAAATGTTTTGCACAAATACCAAATCTTATTGAGCATCAGAGAACTCACACAGGTGAGAAACTACTTCCCTGTTCCGAGTGCGGGAAAAGTTTTACACGGAAATCAAAACTTATTATACATCAGAGAGGTCACACAGGTGAGAAACCATTTCCATGTTCTGAGTGTGGGAAATGTTTTGCACGGAAATCAATACTTAAAACACATCAGAAAACTCACACAGGTGAGAAACCATTTCCATGTTCTGAGTGTGGGAAATGTTTTGCACTTAAAGAAAAACTTATCTCGCATCAAAGAACTCACACAGGTGAGAAACCATTTCCATGTTCTGACTGTGGGAAATGTTTTGCACAAATATCAAATCTTATTGAACATCGGCAAACTCACACAGGTGAGAAACCATTTCCCTGTTCTGAGTGCGGGAAAAGTTTTACACGGAAATCAATACTTATCACACATCAGAGAGCTCACACAGGTGAGAAACCATTTCCATGTACTGAATGAGGAAAATAGTTTACATAAAAACAAGATCTTGTTGAATATCAGGAAATTCACATACTACAAAAGCAATTGAACATGAAACAAGGAGCAACCATGCTCTTAATATTAAAAAAGCATTTAGTTTTATTAATGTAAATAAAATGGGTATATATATATATATATATTTACATTGTTTATACTCGGGGAAGGTCTGATTGGAACAGATCACTCGTGTGCAACTACTTTTTCTATTAGATATTGTCCACAGTAATAACGAGACCTCCTTGTTGTTAAATAGTGTACTGAGTAATGTATAATTCTGGCAATGAGCTGGAGGTATAATGTGGGATCTAGACACTGTACAGTATGTTTATTCATACTCTCACTCTCTAATTAAGGGTGTGAGATGGTTTATAAAATTAGTTCTCTAATCTGTTACTTTCTCATTGGTGATTGATTATAAAGCTTCAACAGTGTGGTCCCACGTTGTAAATGTAATTCTGTGATGTCATGTAGCTATTTGTACAAATGCTCTTATTTATATGGTATGCCCATGGCTAAGTGGGTCAAGATGTGTCTGCAGGGGTGCAAAACTTTGCTTCATCCTATGGTAAGGGCTGAGGGCATTTGGACTTTACTTGCTGAATGTGGTTTAGATGCACATTCACCAGCATGTGAAAAATTAGTTTGTTTTGCAGGTCGAGATATATTAATAAGGTTTAAAGTAAGGATGGGAAACACTTGATGTTTCATCGGAAGTATCGGTAGATTCTCCTTTGATGCTTATCGATGGTGGTTTTTTTATTTGTCTAATTACACTGTGGCGCTTTGCACTGTCTGCTGACTGGCTCTCTCTGTCTCACAACTAAAGAGAGTCTGACAAAAGACACACTGAACTGGCTGCTGCTGCTCGGGTGGTGATTGACAGAGTGAAAGACACACTGGTCAGCCAATCAGCAGCAGCTTATAGGACAGCCCACCCCTGGCTCACTGCCACTGGTGCTGGGCTGGCTGGTTACAGGTGCTCCGCCAGAGAAAATAAAGGAGAACCCACTAAGATTCTGGAGGCTGATGGAACAAACATACCCAAATCTGACCAAAATAGTGAGACAATATTTGAGAACTGGACACTTTGGTTCCTTCAGAAAGCCTATTCTCTGGTGAAATTAACAGTAAAACCAGAAATGGGATAAAGGGGAAGCTACATTCAAATTTACTATTTCTGCAGAACGCGGATGAGAGAAGTTTTCCAAGATTCTCCTCCCATGTTCAGTTGTTTTTTTTCCCTCTGAGTAATGACGATAATTAATCCATCCCAATAGTATACCCCTATATTGCAAAAAACAACAAACTACCAGTTTCAATGTATGTATTAGTTTTTGTTATTTTATATGTTCAATTTATTAACCTGTTGCTACTGTTGCAAATATAGTTTTAAACAAATAAATAGTTTCATTATAGTTTGACTAGTTATTGTTAATGCTTCGTGCTCTAAATGAGGTCCATCTTTATCATTTTTGCACCATTTGTGTGTGTGTGTGTGTATAAATTTTATATATTTATATATATATATATATATATATATATGAACATTGATTCTAGACCCAGTGTTAAGGACTAAAGAATGTTTTGTAATCAGTGTTTAAAACATCGGTACTACCAATGTTTTCAAACACAGAAATGCGATCTGTAGTAAACACAGTCCTGATGTCCCCGCTATTAAAGTAATTTTATCGTTTTCAAATAAGCATTGCCCAATCAATTGTATGTGTTTCCAAAGCACAAAGTGATTTATTTTAGCAGATGTAAATAGTCAACAATTCAATACATTATTATATTATGATACAGTACAGTACAGCCAATACCAAAAGATAAATACATACCCATGCTATCGCATGCGCTCGCTGCGCACCCACAGGACCCGGTGGACAGTATATCTGTTAGAATACTGTGTCAGAGTTGACTGAGGGCCAGGGGGTGTGCAGCTATGATTATATACAGTACAGTGTTACACAGTGAACAATAGAGATGACGTAGATTGTTTCTATAGGTCCAGACGTTGGGTGGGTCCAGGGTAAACAGGTCATAGGGTGATTCAATCTAAGGAATCCAAAGGAGGGGGGGTCATATCTCCAGGGGATGAGCTCTGATCTTCCCGCCAAGATTACTAATCCTAATAGTCCATTATTCCTTAACATTAATAACTTGCGTATGCACTCTGCGATCCCTTCGCAGAGTGAGCCGGACAGTCGCAAATATAAAGGGGATTAGTAAGATATCAGACATGTCACATTTCCCATAACCTGAACCTTGAATATCACTGAAGTGTACATATATATAGACTAATAATAAACCAAACACTATCTGCTCATAAATTCCAGTGTAACGGAACCAATATAAATTATATAGATAACTAAATGTTGTAATGCGAGTGTGTGCGTGCGTATTTTACCGTGCGAAGGCACCACGCCACGTGTTACGTGGCGTACAGATCGCAATCGCATGGCTAAACAATATTAAACCAATATACTTTCGTTCATCCAATCACACGACTTCGACACCGCACTCATACTTTGACATAAATGAGCTTAATTTTGGAGAAGCAAAAAAAATAAAAGTTGACTTTAATGAAGAGGGTGGTCTAAAGGAAAGTAGGCATGATTTTGAGTCATAGGTTTTACACATTCATCCATGCACGTATATATGTCTTAGTTCACAGAAGATTGCACACTTTAACATAGACAAAGTTCCCAGATGTGGAATGTGGGTATGTTTGTTCTAGGGCAATAAATAGCAGTATTTGTGTAATATTATATGCTCTGTGTGGCTGCACTTTGTCCAGTTGGTAAATTACCTCCAGTGGATCCAGCAATTCTCTGGTTGGGGTTTCCTGATAATAACGTTACTGTAAATGGATTCCTCATGTACTTTCAGCAGCTGGATGTCTTGTACCATCTAGATAGTAAGAACCTCTCTCATCTTCTCTTTCGACGTCATTCAGGAAGTTAAGGACATTTCCTTAATAGACATATTGATGGCTCCTTTCATTTACTTGATGGACAAACTACTTGGTGTTACGATGTCATAGTATACAGAAAACTGATGATGTAACAATTTCCTGGGGAGATATATATTTACTATTATACATATTTACTATACAGTGGTTCATGTTTGATTAAGGAGTTGTTGGCCCTATGCGGTTTTACCAGGGATCTGACATGGATGGAGACTGTTTGGTAATGTACAGATTTAGGAAGGTACAAGACTATATGCAGCAAAATACAGACACCATATATAACCAAGAGGACATTTCTAATGTCATTACAAACATACAAAATAACAAGGTGAATGAGTGTCTTAATAGGTAAAATCACCATCGCACTCAGCTGTGGGTTACGTCACACGGACACATATCTCACCACAGTGTACGGTGACTGTTCCTTTACTACAGCTGTGGGTTACGTCACACGGACACATATCTCACCGCAGTGTACGGTGACTGTTCCTTTACTACAGCTGTGGGTTACGTCACACGGACACATATCTCACCGCAGTGTACGGTGACTGTTCCTTTACTACAGCTGTGGGTTACGTCACACGGACACATATCTCACCGCAGTGTACGGTGACTGTTCCTTTACTACAGCTGTGGGTTACGTCACACGGACACATATCTCACCGCAGTGTACGGTGACTGTTCCTTTACTACAGCTGTGGGTTACGTCACACGGACACATATCTCACCGCAGTGTACGGTGACTGTTCCTTTACTACAGCTGTGGGTTACGTCACACGGACACATATCTCACCGCAGTGTACGGTGACTGTTCCTTTACTACAGCTGTGGGTTACGTCACACGGACACATATCTCACCGCAGTGTACGGTGACTGTTCCTTTACTACAGCTGTGGGTTACGTCACACGGACACATATCTCACCGCAGTGTACGGTGACTGTTCCTTTACTACAGCTGTGGGTTACGTCACACGGACACATATCTCACCGCAGTGTACGGTGACTGTTCCTTTACTACAGCTGTGGGTTACGTCACACGGACACATATCTCACCGCAGTGTACGGTGACTGTTCCTTTACTACAGCTGTGGGTTACGTCACACGGACACATATCTCACCGCAGTGTACGGTGACTGTTCCTTTACTACAGCTGTGGGTTACGTCACACGGACACATATCTCACCGCAGTGTACGGTGACTGTTCCTTTACTACAGCTGTGGGTTACGTCACACGGACACATATCTCACCGCAGTGTACGGTGACTGTTCCTTTACTACAGCTGTGGGTTACGTCACACGGACACATATCTCACCGCAGTGTACGGTGACTGTTCCTTTACTACAGCTGTGGGTTACGTCACACGGACACATATCTCACCGCAGTGTACGGTGACTGTTCCTTTACTACAGCTGTGGGTTACGTCACACGGACACATATCTCACCGCAGTGTACGGTGACTGTTCCTTTACTACAGCTGTGGGTTACGTCACACGGACACATATCTCACCGCAGTGTACGGTGACTGTTCCTTTACTACAGCTGTGGGTTACGTCACACGGACACATATCTCACCGCAGTGTACGGTGACTGTTCCTTTACTACAGCTGTGGGTTACGTCACACGGACACATATCTCACCGCAGTGTACGGTGACTGTTCCTTTACTACAGCTGTGGGTTACGTCACACGGACACATATCTCACCGCAGTGTACGGTGACTGTTCCTTTACTACAGCTGTGGGTTACGTCACACGGACACATATCTCACCGCAGTGTACGGTGACTGTTCCTTTACTACAGCTGTGGGTTACGTCACACGGACACATATCTCACCGCAGTGTACGGTGACTGTTCCTTTACTACAGCTGTGGGTTACGTCACACGGACACATATCTCACCGCAGTGTACGGTGACTGTTCCTTTACTACAGCTGTGGGTTACGTCACACGGACACATATCTCACCGCAGTGTACGGTGACTGTTCCTTTACTACAGCTGTGGGTTACGTCACACGGACACATATCTCACCGCAGTGTACGGTGACTGTTCCTTTACTACAGCTGTGGGTTACGTCACACGGACACATATCTCACCGCAGTGTACGGTGACTGTTCCTTTACTACAGCTGTGGGTTACGTCACACGGACACATATCTCACCGCAGTGTACGGTGACTGTTCCTTTACTACAGCTGTGGGTTACGTCACACGGACACATATCTCACCGCAGTGTACGGTGACTGTTCCTTTACTACAGCTGTGGGTTACGTCACACGGACACATATCTCACCGCAGTGTACGGTGACTGTTCCTTTACTACAGCTGTGGGTTACGTCACACGGACACATATCTCACCGCAGTGTACGGTGACTGTTCCTTTACTACAGCTGTGGGTTACGTCACACGGACACATATCTCACCGCAGTGTACGGTGACTGTTCCTTTACTACAGCTGTGGGTTACGTCACACGGACACATATCTCACCGCAGTGTACGGTGACTGTTCCTTTACTACAGCTGTGGGTTACGTCACACGGACACATATCTCACCGCAGTGTACGGTGACTGTTCCTTTACTACAGCTGTGGGTTACGTCACACGGACACATATCTCACCGCAGTGTACGGTGACTGTTCCTTTACTACAGCTGTGGGTTACGTCACACGGACACATATCTCACCGCAGTGTACGGTGACTGTTCCTTTACTACAGCTGTGGGTTACGTCACACGGACACATATCTCACCGCAGTGTACGGTGACTGTTCCTTTACTACAGCTGTGGGTTACGTCACACGGACACATATCTCACCGCAGTGTACGGTGACTGTTCCTTTACTACAGCTGTGGGTTACGTCACACGGACACATATCTCACCGCAGTGTACGGTGACTGTTCCTTTACTACAGCTGTGGGTTACGTCACACGGACACATATCTCACCGCAGTGTACGGTGACTGTTCCTTTACTACAGCTGTGGGTTACGTCACACGGACACATATCTCACCGCAGTGTACGGTGACTGTTCCTTTACTACAGCTGTGGGTTACGTCACACGGACACATATCTCACCGCAGTGTACGGTGACTGTTCCTTTACTACAGCTGTGGGTTACGTCACACGGACACATATCTCACCGCAGTGTACGGTGACTGTTCCTTTACTACAGCTGTGGGTTACGTCACACAGACACATATCTCACCGCAGTGTACGGTGACTGTTCCTTTACTACAGCTGTGGGTTACGTCACACAGACACATATCTCACCGCAGTGTACGGTGACTGTTCCTTTACTACAGCTGTGGGTTACGTCACACAGACACATATCTCACCGCAGTGTACGGTGACTGTTCCTTTACTACAGCTGTGGGTTACGTCACACAGACACATATCTCACCGCAGTGTACGGTGACTGTTCCTTTACTACAGCTGTGGGTTACGTCACACAGACACATATCTCACCGCAGTGTACGGTGACTGTTCCTTTACTACAGCTGTGGGTTACGTCACACAGACACATATCTCACCGCAGTGTACGGTGACTGTTCCTTTACTACAGCTGTGGGTTACGTCACACAGACACATATCTCACCGCAGTGTACGGTGACTGTTCCTTTACTACAGCTGTGGGTTACGTCACACAGACACATATCTCACCGCAGTGTACGGTGACTGTTCCTTTACTACAGCTGTGGGTTACGTCACACAGACACATATCTCACCGCAGTGTACGGTGACTGTTCCTTTACTACAGCTGTGAAGTATTAAATGTAGGATGGTTCTTCTAACAATTACAGAGATAGATATTTTGTGGGCTGTAACAACATTTATGAGAATACAGCCTATTTATTATATGACAACCAATAAAGTGAGTGCTGTGACCGGTCTATCAAATGGCCACTGAGCTCCTTTTTGTTGTATTCGTACTTTTATGTGTGTATTGTAAAATGTTTATCTGATCTAAGGCTGGGCCGACACGTCTCTACATATTATGCCATATTATTCTTTCTTATCAGTAATGTATCAATAAAGAGTCTGCAAATCATATTTATTATTTTATTTGTAAGTTGATTCCAAGACCCTTTGTTCTCTGAGTATAAAAGCTGGAATGCAGCCAGAGGGGCTCTTGCCTCAGACTGGACCTGTATGATGAAAGGTGCCAGAGTTTATCCTGATGTTTTTCCAGCTTCTGTGTGGAAGGAGGAGGGGGCCTGGAAATTGACTGTTACTTGAACATATGAGATTCATGAGTCATTAACTCTTTGAAACCGAAAGAACCTCCTTCAACCTGGAAGGCAAATTTTTCAAATATTTGTATAAATATTAATTAAGTTCAAGACAAAGATACACAAATCGAAGTAATGTAGTAGATGGCTGCTGTCGTCTGAATGCCTGATAGTTCAGCAGGTAGAAAAATTAAATCTGAGAACAAAAGTAAAGAACAAAGCGCTGAAGAGTGTACTAATTGTATGAATAGCAGTATCATCATCATCACCATTTATTTATATAGCGCCACTGATTCTGCAGCCCTGTATCAGTCTCCGTACCGATGCAGGCTCACCAATTTCCCAGAATCTGCGAGTGTCTCCCAATGGAGTGATGACAAATCAGTCCTAGAGGTTCAGCACCTGATCTGGCTGAGCAGGTTCCAGGTTTACACAATCTCCTCTGGCTCTGACAGAGTACGGAATTCCCCAACAACAACCTCAGATCCTTACTCCCTCCCTGCGCCATCTCCCCAGGCCATGATTCATTTTCATTGGTGGTGGATAGAATCAAGGTGGTAACAGAGGTGGAGGTAGAATATGACCTCAGCAGGAGCCCACCTTCTGTTTTCCTGCCATCAAGTCTGGTTTGGGACATGCTGGGACAGTGGTCAATCAATAATTAATCCCACCTCCTGACTGTAGATAGAGTCCAGACCCTCCCGTTCTTAACCCCTTCCCCTACTTTGTGATGTAACATGGTCTCCAGCTGCTCCATGCTTCCTGTGGGGCTGCCATCCCCTCCCACTGACTGACAGACCGCGCTGGCCCGATATTCCCACTGGTCTCGTCACAACTGTATTTGGTTTATAGATCCAAAGACATTTTGTTAAAGACAGCTGACAGAGCCATGTGCCATGCAGTCTGGCCTCCATGTTGTAATGTTGTCTGTGTCCTCCATTTTGTTATGTCTTGTGGGTCTATCCTCCATCTTACATACTCTCTCTCGCTATTAACAAAGACATATAGATAACCACACAGATATACACTAAAATGTGAGATACATACATTCAGACACATGGAGGAAAGGCACATTTACACATCGACTGAACAGCTGAAGTAGGCAATGTATTGTATTTGATGTATAATATATTATGCTTTCTACACTGTTATTATATGTGTAAAGACTGTTACTGAAAGTACCTATTGTTAATAAGAATACATATTATCTTAAATGAGACTTTGTGGAAAACCTTTCTTGATATGATATGTATTATTCCTGGTATTATACTGTGGGAATCAGAGTAAATGGAGCAGACATTGAAATAGAATTATCTCTAAGAACTTGGTATAAACTAGAACCTGCCCCTTGTGAGTGATAATGATGGAAGGTATTAACTGGTCAATAGCAGCTTAGTATATTTGCATGGCAGACCCTCAGGGACATAGCACCGGAATAGTCACCCTTTTACAGACACATAGTAAAATAAGGAAGCAAAATATAGTGTAGTATATATAAAATCAAGTGTAATTACAAATGTATAAACTGTATGTACAAGCAAACAAAGAGCATTTATCTGAGAGGTATATACTCAGAGATCATTGATCAGTCCTGGAAAAACTTCAGCCCACCACTGTCCAATTATGGAGATACAGGTACCAGCAGGTAGAAGATCATCACAGAAGAAGAAAGGTGCAGAATGATTGTTGACCCTACGCGTTTCATCTTACTAATAAGACTTCATCAGAGGGATCCAGTTGTAGTAAGTCAGCCTAGTGTAGGGATTGTTCTACAAGGCAGGTGAGTGATGAGCTCCATTTATCAGTATATCTCCCAGCCTAGGCAGAGCTGGATTAAGGCTCTGGGGGGCCCGGGGCACTTTAGACAGGGGGGCCCCTATGATGTAACATGGTTATCATTTTATACAAATGCACAGGCAATACAGTGTGCACTGCTGTTAGGTGCACACAGCTCTACCTTCATATGCAGTACAGTGTGAATCGGGACATACCTCCCAACTGTCCTTGTAGTCGGACCCAATCCAGACTACACGAGACAGTCACCCAAATTCAGGACTGCCCGACCAGATTCAGGACAGTTGGCAGACTGTCCTGCTCTCTCCTACCTGTTCTTATCACTGTCCCCACCTGTGACTGCTGGTGTCTCAGTTGCTGCTTGTCTGGATTCTGGAATGTTGGAGGTCCTATATGGAAAAAAAAATGGGTACATTAAATTTTCAAAAATTCCAACCAGCCCCAGCATTAAAACAATGGTATTCCCTTTTAATATATAAACATATTTCCCTCCCTCCAAACAGCCCCAGCAATAAATTAAATGCCGTTTAAAAAATATAACCATTTCCCACATCCACGGCATTAAATAATTCATATTCACATTTAATAAAATGACCTAATTTTCCCCAAAACAGCCCCACATTCATTTATGAACTTCCAAACCACTCTAGCATTAAATTTTAAGGTCCAATCACCCCATTTTAAATTGATAGACCCCACTATTAAATTAAATTGCCCCACCATCACCCCACAATAAAATAGCACCCATTAAATAATTAGCATCCACCTGCAATCCACCATTAAATTAATAATATAATGTGTGAGGGAAGGGAGGTTTTTAATATAATGTGGTAGGTAGGTTAACATACTATCCCCTCTCCCTCACACATTATATTAACATACTTCCCCCACTAACTTTGTTCTATCCATGCGCTGTATGACCTTGTTTCTCTTCACACATGGGACGGCACCTGTCACGTGGTGCACGTCCCATGTGACACCAATAGCAGGCCACACATAGGAATGGGGGGGAACGGATCGTAAGGATCCGTGGCCAATAATAGAAGGTGGCTGGTCTCGGACGAGGGGCCAGCCACCAAGTAATAGCAAGTAATAGAGACTTGGGCCAGTGCAGGGACCGGCCCAAAAGTCTTTTTTTTCTGTCCAGCCCAGCGGGCATATGCCACGCAGCTCCCCGTCCCAGCCCGCCCCTGAAACTAGCATTGATACTGCACATTAAAAAAAAAAGAAATACTGATAAAATGATATCAGTTTTGACTATATATATATATATATATATGTACATACACAGATACATAGATAGATAGATAGATATTATATAGATAGATATATCAAAACTGGTGTCATGTTATCAATGTCTCTTTTTTTTTTATGTGCGTTATTAATGCTAGTTTCAGGGACGGGCTGGGACGGGGAGCTGGGTGGATATATATGTGTGTGTGTATATATGTATTATATATATATGTAATATATATATATGTAATATATATATATATATCTCTAATAATGATTAGATTATTAATGATTATGACCCAGAACAACTCCTGTCACCCACAGACACTCAGACCCACTCATATCACCTACAAACATTCAGACCCACTCCCATCACCTACAAACACCCAGACCCACTCCTGTCACCCACAGACACCCAGACCCACTCCTGTCACCCACAGACACCCAGACCCACTCCTGTCACCTACAAACACCCAGACCCACTCCTGTCACCCAGACACCCAGACCCACTCCTGTCACCCAGACACCCAGACCCACTCCTGTCACCCACAGACACCCAGTCCCACTCCTGTCACCCACAGACACCCAGACCCACTCCTGTCACCTACAAACACCCAGACCCACTCCTGTCACCCAGACACCCAGACCCACTCCTGTCACCCAGACACCCAGACCCACTCCTGTCACCCACAGACACCCAGTCCCACTCCTGTCACCCACAGACACCCAGTCCCACTTGTCACCCACAGACACCCAGTCCCACTTGTCACCCACAGACACCCAGTCCCACTCCTGTCACCCACAGACCCTCCCCCCCATGTTCAGTCACCTTTGGTCAGGCCTCTGGTTGGAAGGTTTAGCTGACCACACTTCATGGGCGCTTTGATCAGCCCCTGGGGCACCGCTGGCTCTCTTGTCTATGAAGCCGTCCTGGGATTAGGAGCTGCTGCGGCTGCACATGCGCAGCAGCTCTATTTCGGCCTCTTAGAATGTACAGCAAGTACGAAAGGTCCCTTTCGTTATCCCAAATGCGCCCTCTTGCTGCAGTAGGAGGGACTTACAAATGCTGCCACCACTGGACTCCTATACCGGCATCCAGTACCGGGTTTCTTCTGGGTAACTGACGCTGCTAGCGTATCTCATTGCTGGTGTACCTGGGCTGATACTCCTGATCTCTTGCGTCAGGGATGCTGTGGATGGATCCCCCCTGGCCTATCACACTGACCAGGGCTGCAGGGTAGCAGGCAGAGCGGTGGTGCCGGAGAGCTGGGTCCAACCTCAGAAACAGATGTTTTCAAGCAGGGTCTTGAAGCAAAGAGTGATGTTTTATTTCGCTCAGGTGCCCTGACAAGGACAGTTCCACTGACTAAAGGTATCAGTGGTCAGTTCAGATGGAACATCAGAATGATACATTTCATTGTACAGGACAGTGCTTTTTATACAGATTGGGACACAGGCTATTTTTAGAATCGGGATGTAACCTGTTTACCAAAACATAGATTTACATGCATTGCAAAGCTAACAATATTTATACTTATCTGTGAAATTCTAAAAACTCTGTGATATCTTGCATCCTGTTTTTAGGAAATCTAGCAGTACGTCTTTAATTAAACCTTCCCGTCTTCAAGTGAACCCTCCCACATCAAAAGATCCAATCAACATGAATCCTTTCATTAGACAGTCGCAGAATACACATTCCCAAAGAAAGGTACAACCCCAAACAAAGCATTTCCTTACACCAAGATATACAAAAGGCTTTCAAAACGCAGCCGGCATCATGTAATTAGCTACTGCGCACATGCCAATCAGAGCATGTGCAGTCTGCGTTTAAAGACGCACAAATTTACACTGTGCAGCAATGGGTAACGTGTACAGGAGCGATCACTTCTTCATGATGTCCCTGAGCTATACAGATTCATAAGTGGATCCATGGTGTGGAGACACAAAGGACTGGATCAGATAATCCATTTAATATTTTAATATAGATGAGACTTGATTCTTAACATATCTGGTACACGTATAATAGAGCAACGTGCACATACTGCCCACTATTCATACAATTAGTACACTATTAGACACCTTGTTCTTTTCTTTTGTACACAGATTTAATGTTTTTACCTACTATATTTAGGAAGTACTTAGATTTGTGTATTGAACTTAATTAACATCTATACAAATATTTGAAAAATTTGGGTTCAGCACCTGTACCAGGTTGAACGAGGTTCTTTCGGTTTCAAAGAGTTAATGACTCATGAATGCCAGATTTATTGAAAAGTTTAACTTTATTTTAACAATCAACATAATATAACAGTGAGTAAATTAAATATTTAGCTTCCAATGTTGAATCTCATATGTTCAAGTAACAGTCAATTTCCAGGCCCCCTCCTCCTTTCACACGACAGCTGGAAAAACATCAGGATAAACTCTGGCACCTTTCATCATACAGGTCCAGTCTGAGGCAAGAGCCCCTCTGGCTGCATTCCAGCTTTTGAACAAAGGGTCTTGGAATCAACTTACATTTAAGAATATGAACATGATTTGCAGACTCGTTATTGATACATTACTGATAAAGAATATATTCTCGCACATGTGCAGAAAGCATCTGAGACTCCGCCCTGGCATAATATGTAGAGACGTGTCGGCCCAGCCTTAGATCAGATAAGCATTTTACAATACACACAGAAAAGTATGAATACAACAAAAAGGAGCTCAGTGGCCATTTGATTGGCCGGTCACAGCACCATTTTCACTTTATTGTTTGCCATATAATAAATTGTTAGAAGAACCATCCTACATTTAATACTTCACAGCTATAGTAAAGGAACAGTCACCGTACACTGCGGTGAGATATGTGTCTGTGTGACGTAACCCACAGCTGTAGTAAAGGAACAGTCACCGTACACTGCGGTGAGATATGTGTCTGTGTGACGTAACCCACAGCTGTAGTAAAGGAACAGTCACCGTACACTGCGGTGAGATATGTGTCTGTGTGACGTAACCCACAGCTGTAGTAAAGGAACAGTCACCGTACACTGCGGTGATATATGTGTCCGTGTGACGTAACCCACAGCTGTAGTAAAGGAACAGTCACCGTACACTGCGGTGAGATATGTGTCCGTGTGACGTAACCCACAGCTGTAGTAAAGGAACAGTCACCGTACACTGTGGTGAGATATGTGTCTGTGTGACGTAGCCCACAGCTGTAGTAAAGGAACAGTCACCGTACACTGCGGTGAGATATGTGTCTGTGTGACGTAACCCACAGCTGTAGTAAAGGAACAGTCACCGTACACTGCGGTGAGATATGTGTCCGTGTGACGTAACCCACAGCTGTAGTAAATGAACAGTCACCGTACACTGTGGTGAGATATGTGTCTGTGTGACGTAACCCACAGCTGTAGTAAAGGAACAGTCACCGTACACTGCGGTGAGATATGTGTCTGTGTGACGTAACCCACAGCTGAGTGTGATGGTGATTTTAACTATTAAGACACTCATTCAATTTCATCTTTTGAATGTTTTAATAACATTAAAAAAATGTCCTCTTGGTTATATATGGTGTCTATATTTTGGTGCATATAGTCTTGTACCTTCTTAAATCTGTACATTACCAAAGAGTCTCCATCAATGTCAGATCTCTGGAAAAACCACATAGGGCCAACAACTCCTTAATGAAACATGAACCACTGTATAGTAAAATATGTATAATAGTAAATATATATCTCCCCAGGAAATTGTTACATGTCACCAGTTTCCTGTATCCCGTGACATCATAACACCAAGTAGTTTGTCCAACAAGTAAATGAAAGGAGCCATCAATATGTCTATTAAGGAAATGTCCTTAACTTCCTGAATGACGTCCAAAGAGAAGACGAGAGAGGTTCTTACTATCTAGATGGTACAAGACATCCAGCTGCTGAAAGTACATGAGGAATCCATTTACAGTAACGTTATTATCAGGAAACCCCAACCAGAGAATTGCTGGATCCAGTGGAGGTAATTTACCAACTGGAAAACATGCAGCCCCACAGAGCATATAATATTACACAAATACTGCTATTTATTGCCCTAGGACATACATACCCACATTCCACATCTGGAAACTTTGTCAAAGTGTGCAATCTTCTATGAGCTAAGACATATACGTGCATGGATGAATGTGTAAGACTCAAAATATTCTTTAGACCACTCTCTTCATTAAAGTCAACTTTTATTTTTTTTGCTTCTTCAAAATGAAGCTCACTTATGTCATAAAGTATGAGTGAGGGGACATCGTGACTGTATTTACTACAGATCATATTTGTGTGTTTAAAAACATTGGTTGTACCGATGTTTTAAACATTGATTACAAAACATTGTTTAGTCCTTAACATTAGATGTAGAATCAATGTTAACTGATGACAACCGGTGTTTCTATTTTTTTTTTATTTTTTTTTAAGTAAACTGGCTACTTAAACATATAATACATTAATAAACTTCTGAAATAATCCTTATGCTTATCTAAATCTAGGCTTACAGTGTGTGTGTATCTATAATATAAATGCCTAGTGGCGTGTGTTAGTCTGTCTGTGTGTGTGTGTGTGGAAAAAATAAAACCAAGCTGCAGCGCCACCTGCTGGGCGGAGTTATACACTGACCTACTAAATTCTTAGTATGTGTGGAAAAGAAAATTCAGAAAGGGCTGAAATTTGGTATACTAAGATGTTTTTAATTTGTTAATTTAATTTGTTAATTGTTAAAAGTGTTTATAAAGATTTAAAAAAAATATATATATATTTCTTGAAGGAGAAGTGACAGTGGGGAGTGGTTGGTGGTTGCCAGGGCTGACAGTGGGGAGTGGTTGGTGGTTGCCGGGGGTGACAGAGCGAGAGGAGTGTGATACTCAGGACCGCTGAGAGAGATCCCTGTGTCTGGATAGACATCTGAATAGATGTGGCGATGAAAATGAAGCATGAGGTGATGGAGAAGAATGATGAGGTGGTGACATGTGGACAAAACCACGTTAAAAAAGGGCGCTTGCGTCGGGAAGTAACGCTCTTCCCCTGAGGAGGCCTGGGCTAGGCCCAAATGCATGACAAGACCCTTTTTAACACCTTAAAAAGCTTGATTTGACTAGAATGCATGAGTATCATGCACGGGTTAACTTGTATTTTATATATATATATATATATATATACACATACACACAAACAATGCAAAAATTATGAAGATGTGTGCATTTTTTTAGAAGTAAAACATGTTTTGGGTTGAAGCAAACTTGTTATTGCGTAAAAAACAACATAAAGCATTAACAATAACTAGTAGAACTAAAGGAAACAGCTCACTGGTACTACTGCTCACTGACAGGGCTATTTATTTCTTTAAAACTAGACTTGCAACAGTAGCAACAGGTTAATAAATTGAACATATAAAATATCTAAAACTCTACATACACTACAACATACATTGAAACTGGTAGTTTGTTGTTTTTTGCAATATCGGGGTATATTATTGGGGTAGATTAATGATGGGCATCACACTGAGGGAACCAAACACAGAGGGGGGAAAAAATTGAATATGGGAGGAGAATATTGGAAAAATTCTCTCATCCGCGTTCTGCAGAAATCATAAATTTAAATGTAGCTTCCCCTTTATCCTATTGCTAGTTTTACTTTTTAATTTCACCAGAGAATAGGCGTTCTGAAGGAACCAAGTGACCAGTTCTCAAATATTGTCTCACTATTTTGCCCAGATTTGGGAATGTTTTTTCCATCAGCCTCCAGAATCTTAGTGGGTTCTCCTTTATTTTCTCTGGCGGAGCACCTGTAACCAGCCAGCCCTGCAACCAGTGACTCACTGCGAGCAGCACCAGAGGCAGTGAGCCAGGGGTGGGGCTGTCCTATGTGCTGCTGCTGATTGGCTGACCAGAGTGTCTTTCACTGTCAGCCACCACCCCAGCAGCAGCAGCCAGTTCAGTGTGTATTTGGTCAGACTATCTTTAGTTGTGATAGACAGAGAGAGCCAGTCAGCAGTTAGTGCAAAGCACCACAGTGTAATTAAAAAGACAAATAAGAAACCACCATTGGTAAGCATCAGAAAACATAGAAGGAGAATCTACCGGTGGTGAGGAAACATTGGATCCTCACCATTGCAGGGTTAAACATTGGAACCATCTAACCGATGCTTCCGATGAAACATTAAATGTTTCCCATCCCTACTTTAAACCTCATTAAAACATCTCGCCCTGCAAAACAAACTCTAATTATTCACATGCTGGTGAATGTGCATCTAAACCACATTCAGCAAGGAAAGTCCAAATGCCCTCAGCCCTTACCATAGGATGAAGCAAAGTTTTGCACCACTGCAGACACATCTTGACCCACTTAGCCATGGGTATACCACATAAATGGCAGCATTTATACAAAAATAGCTGCATGGCATCACAGAATTACATTTACAACGTGGGACCGAACTGTTGAAGCTTTATAATCAATCCCCATTGAGAATGTAATAGATTAGAGAACTAATTATATAAACCTTCCCACACCCTCAATTAGAGAGTGAGTATGAATAAACATACTGTAGTGTCTCAGATCCCATATTATACCTCCAACTCATTGTCAGAATTATATATTACTCAGTACCATATTTAACAACAAAGAGTTCTCGTTATTACCGTGGACAATATCTAATAGAAAAATAGTTCCACACGAGTAATCTGTTCCAATCGGACTTTCCCTGAGTATAAACTATATATATATATATATATATATATATATATATATATATATATATAATGTATAAGCCTATTTTAATTTACATTAATAAAATTAAATGCTTTTTTAATATTAAGAGCACGGTTGCTCCTCGTTTGATGTTCAATTGCTTTTCTACTATGTGTATTTTGTGATATTCAACAAGATCTTGTTTGTTTGTAAACTATTTTCCTCATTCAGTACATGAAAAAGACTTCTCATTTGTGAGTTCTCTGATGTCTTATAAGACCTGATTTCCGTGCAAAACAGTTCCCACATTCAGCACATGGAAATGGTTTCTGACCTGTGTGAGTTCTCTGATGTGTGATAAGACCTGATTTCCGTGAAAAACATTTCCCACACTGAGAACATGGAAATGGTTTCTCACCTGTGTGAGTTCTCTGATGTAGAATAAGTTGTGATTTCCGTGCAAAACATTTCCCGCACTCAGAACATGGAAATGGTTTCACACCTGTGTGAGTTCTCTGATGTCTTATAAGACCTGATTTCTGCGCAAAACATTTCCCACATTCAGAACATGGAAACGGTTTCTCACCTGTGTGAGTTCGCTGATGTTTAACAAGATCTGATATTTGTGTAAACCATTTCCCACATTGAGAGCATGCAACTGGTTTCTCATCTGCATGAGTTCTCTGATGTCTGATAAGTATTGATTTCCGTGCAAAACATTTCCCACATTCAGAACATGAAAATGGTTTTTCACCTGTGTGAATTCTATGATGAGTGATAAGTTTTGATTTCCGTGCAAAACATTTTCTGCACTCAGAACATGGAAATGGTTTCTCACCTGTGTGAGTTCTCTGATGTATAATAAGTTGTGATTTCCATGTAAAACATTTCCCACACTCAGAACATGCAAATGTTTTCTCACCTGTGTGAGTTCTCTGATGTATAATAAGTTGTGATTTCCATGTAAAACATTTCCCACACTCAGAACATGCAAATGGTTTTTCATTTGTGTGAGTTCTCTGATGTATAATAAGTTGTGATTTCCATGTAAAACATTTCCCACATTCAGAACATGGAAATGGTTTCTCATCTGCGTGAGTTCGCTGATGTTTAACAAGATCTGATATTTGTGTAAACCATTTCCCACATTGAGAGCATGCAACTGGTTTCTCATCTGCGTGAGTTCTCTGATGTCTTATAAGACTTGATTTCCGTGCAAAACATTTCCCACATTCAGAACATGAAAATGGTTTTTCACCTGTGTGAGTTCTCTGATGAGTGATAACTTTTGATTTCCGTGCAAAACATTTTCCGCACTCAGAACATGGAAATGGTTTCTGACCTGTGTGAGTTCTCTGATGTGTGATAAGACCTGATTTCTGTGCAAAACATTTCCCACATTCAGAACATGGAAATGGTTTCACACCTGTGTGAGTTCTCTGATGTAGAATAAGTTGTGATTTCCGTGCAAAACATTTCCCGCACTCAGAACATGGAAATGGTTTCACACCTGTGTGAGTTCTCTGATGTCTTATAAGACCTGATTTCTGTACAAAACATTTCCCACATTCAGGACATGGAAATGGTTTCTCACCTGTGTGAGTTCGCTGATGTTTAACAAGATCTGATATTTGTGTAAACCATTTCCCACATTGAGAGCATGACATTGGTTTCTCATCTGCATGAGTTCTCTGATGTCGGATAAGAATTGATTTCCGTGCAAAACATTTCCCACATTCAGAACATGAAAATGGTTTTTCACCTGTGTGAGTTCTATGATGAGTGATAAGTTTTGATTTCCGTGCAAAACATTTTCCGCACTCAGAACATGGAAATGGTTTCTCACCTGTGTGAGTTCTCTGATGTATAATAAGTTGTGATTTCCATGTAAAACATTTCCCACACTCGGAACATGCAAATTGTTTCTCATTTGTGTGAGTTCTCTGATGTATAATAAGTTGTGATTTCCATGTAAAACATTTCCCACACTCAGAACATGGAAATGGCTTCTGACCTGTGTGAGTTCTCTGATGTGTGATAAGACCTGATTTCTGTGCAAAACATTTCCCACATTCAGAACATGGAAATGGTTTCACACCTGTGTGAGTTCTCTGATGTAGAATAAGTTGTGATTTCCTTGCAAAACATTTCCCGCACTCAGAACATGGAAATGGTTTCACACCTGTGTGAGTTCTATGATGTCTTATAAGACCTGATTTCTGTACAAAACATTTCCCACATTCAGAACATGGAAATGGTTTCTCACCTGTGTGAGTTCGCTGATGTTTAACAAGATCTGATGTTTGTGTAAACCATTTCCCACATTGAGAGCATGCAACTGGTTTCTCATCTGCATGAGTTCTCTGATGTCGGATAAGAATTGATTTCCGTGCAAAACATTTGCCACATTCAGAACATGAAAATGGTTTTTCACCTGTGTGAGTTCTATGATGAGTGATAAGTTTTGATTTCCGTGCAAAACATTTTCCGCACTCAGAACATGGAAATGGTTTCTCACCTGTGTGAGTTCTCTGATGTATAATAAGTTGTGATTTCCATGTAAAACATTTCCCACACTCGGAACATGGAAATGGTTTCTTATTTGCGTGAGTTCTCTGATGTCTGATAAGCATTGATTTCCTTGCAAAACATTTCCCACACTCAGAACATGGAAAGAATGTATCATTTGGATGAACTGTACTATTTGTTAAAATATCTCTGTTTGCAGTAGAACATTCCTCATGATTAGAGGGATCAGATGATTTATCTGCTCTGTGAAGTATTGGATGTATATTTAGGGTAATGGGGTTCTCTCCAGGAGAATCTTGTATGATGTTTTTGTTATCTTCTATTACAAAATCTGTAGATAAAAGAAGTTGTCCCTCCGAGATATTCCTGCGTTTGCATTCATCTGCTGGAAATAAAATAAATGTATAGATTATAATGCCCAATATTTTTATACTATGAGGCAAGTTCAAGATGTTTTAATTTAAACTAAAAACCCTTTGTTACAATTATAAAACCACATTATGAACATTGCATGGGCTCATTCAGATTGACAGGCAGGCATGGCCACATTAGACAACTCCAGCCAAAATACAGACTTTGGTGAGTAACACTTCCCAGGTATACACACTGCCCAGCTAGCATCATAGAACAGGAAGCTTCTTTAGCCAGTGACATTGTCCAACTAGACACTGCCCTCATACGCAAACACTGGAGCCTCGAAAGCAGAGCGGACGGGAGTTAAATTATCAGTAAGTCCGGGCCATGGGTTTATACTAATCTTAGGTCTCATATCCTTACACAGAGCAGTGAAGAGATTCAGAATATTGTAGGAGAATGGAGCAGAGCACAGATTTTTCTGTTGCCTAAGTTTAAAAAAGCAGAAGGTCAAAGAATGGTATAGAGACAGATCAGCAGTAGAAGTGCAACGATTGGAGGAGAGATGATATGCAAGACAGGTTGTGTGGTTGTATTTGCATATCTTCCAGAAAGTGGAGTTTGTGTGACGTGTATGTTGTGATATGGCGTGTGATAATCTGGTATTTTGCATTAGTATTACAGTGTTAAGCTGGGTACACACTACAGGTTTTTCACCCAATTATCGGTCGGATTACAAGATAAACGACTGTTAGGGCCGACATCACATTACTGTGTACACTCCCACAATCATGTTTTATTGTAGCAAAAAACATTGTATCATTTGATTTGATTTTAAAAACTGTCTAAAATTTGCCCACCAACGATGGAACGATGTCGGGCAAATTTGGAAGGCTGAATGCACTCACAAACAGCAGTGTCGACGGATCTCTATAGAATGTACAGTCACAATCATTTCAGCAGATGGTTATGACAGATTAACATCATAGATCGGAAGGTAAGTCGTGTAAGTGTGTACACATTAATCAGCATGCTCAATGGTACTTTCAATCGTTGGCATAATCTTGAGATCTCTAATCGGGAGACATTTTCTGTAGTGTGTACCCAGCTTTATTATACAACTAATTATGGATCAGCTATTCATGGATTATTACAGGGAAGATAATGGGTAATGTCTTACCCATTAAAGTGCTTAGAAAATACAGTTAAACTAGACAGTTGAACAAACATTGAAGACATCTAGAAATAAATGACATCTGCTGCAGCCTTATTCTGCTACTTCTCTGATTGCACAGAACATTACAACTAGGTAATTGTTTTTTTTGGTTTTTTTTTTAAATACGTTTTATTAGTAATATCTTATCTTGAATAGTATTAAAAAATAGAAAAATTCTTGAAAGGTACATTAGTGAGATGACAAATGCACATATAAATTGAACAGTATGTATAACACTCTCACAGAGCTTTTACAATACAAATTCAGCTTCATATCAACATGGTACCATGAAGATGTTATTTTGTTTTAAATCATACAAATAAGGGGGGAGAAGATAAAGAAGAGGGGTTAAGGGGGTGGTACAAGGCAAGATGGGGGGGAGAGAACAGATTGGGAGGGTTAGGGGAAGGGAGGAGGAATTCACGCTTTTATGTTTTTAGCAGAAGATAACAGTTCAATCTGGTATTTCCAGTAACGAATCGGGCTCAACTAGAATTGAAGCAGGGGTTGGTTGTAATATGAAGCCCAGGGAGACCAGACTTAGTTGAAGGACACAGAGGAGCCCTTAAGCACGCTGGTGATGTGTTCCATCTGATAGGTGTGCCAAATCCAACCACAGACCATTTGGAGCGTTGGAGGTGTGGGGTTCTTCCAGGAGGCAACTATTTGACAGGTAGCTGCGCTGATTATATGCCGAAGAAGCTTATGGGTGTGTGTTGGAAGGTCTGGGAGAGGTAGAGGCAATAATACATGCTTAGGATCGGAGGGCACAGGAGTATCGAGAATAGCTGTTGCTAATGCGAGAACTTCTGTCCAGAACGGGCGCAATTTGGGTCAGTCCCACCATGTGTGTATGAAGGTGCCAATGTGGCCACAGTCTTTCCAACATGTTGGACTTGTTTGAGGGTATATAATATGGAGCCTAGAGGGAACGTAGTACCATCTATGCAGCAATTTATTGGCGTTTTCTTTGATACGGACATGTATGGAACAACGTGCTGTCCACTCATAGATGTCTGACCATTCCTCTGGATCTAGAGATGTTCCCAAATCTGCTTCCCACTGTGTCTGAAAATGGTCCTTGGCCTCCGTGGAGGTGGGAAGTAGGGCATTGTTAGGTAATTGTATTAATTTCCTCATTTTGCGCTATTTTACTCTTAAATTCCAATGTTTGCCAAATTATTTTTCTTGCTCTCCTTTCCATTATCTTTAGGACTATATCATCCCTCACCCTTCATGCAACACACACTTTTGTCCACATTGCACCTTCATTACTTCACTCACCTCTAGTGAACACTCATGAACTGTTGTCCTATTTAAATTCAATAGTTATAACAGCCTCACCCTGTCGCCAGAAACTAAAAGGACACATATCTTACAATAAAAATTCCCATCTTTCCTCCTCCCTGCTTTTATTAGCTGGTGATATATCACCTAATCCAGGTCCCCCACACTTCTCCCACAAATATATATCTGCACAAAACCGAAATCCGGCAAACCTGAAAGGCATCACCTGTCTCCCATCTCTTCCAAAGTCGTTTAATTGTGCCCTCTGTTTACAACAAACTTACCTCGATACACAATCTCTTCCTCTCAAACAACCTCAACCTTCTGGCAATAACAGAAACATGGCTCATGCAATCAGATACTGCCTCAACTGCAGCCCTTTCACATGGTGGTCTCCATTTCACCCACACCCCCAGACCTGGAGGCAAACAAGGAGGTGGGGTTGGACTACTTCTCTCCCCACAGTGCACATTCACAGTTCTACCAAATGTCCCGTCACTCACGTTCACATCTTTTGAAGTACATACTGTTAGGATTTTTAACCCATTCTCTATGCGTGTGGCTGTCATTTATCACTCCCCTGGACCACACTAACAATTTCTTGAACATTTCTCTGCATGACTCCCTCACTTCTTATCTACTGATATCCCCACCATCATCATGGGTGATTTCAACATCCCTATTGCTAATCCACGTTTAACTGCTGCTTCAAAACTGCTATCTCTAACCTCCTCACTTGACCTCTGCCAGTGGATTAGATCCGCTACTCATCAGGATGGCCACTGTCTTGATCTTGTTTTCTCTAGACTATGCTCAGTTTCTAATTTCCTTAACATTCCTTTACCCCTCTCGGATCATCACCTTATTAGTTACTCGCTCACTCCTAGTTCTTTTACCTCCTTCCTGTCAAACTCTTCCAAGCCTCCTCATACCCACAGGAATATTAACTATATTGATGTTCCACAGTTTTCCACCTCTCTCCAACACCTTCTCTCCCCAATTTATACATTCTCCTCCCCTAATATGGCAGTTCCTCATTTTCACCATATCCTAGCAACTGCCCTTGATCAAGTGGCTCCAGCGACTCTTCATACTCCACATAGACTTCATTGTCAACCATTGCACAATAAAGTAACACAAAATCTACACAACCTTTCTCGTAAAGCAGAATGTCACTGGCGTAAATCTTGTACCTCTAATGATTTCATCACATATACTGCCATCTACCACTTCTATCGAAATGCTCTGGACACTGCTAAACAAACATACTTACAATCTCTCATCCATGCTAAGGCTCCTAAACCCAAATGCCTTTTTAACACATTTAAATCTCTTCTCAATCCTCCCACCCCAAACCCTCAGACTACAATCAGTTCCCAGGATTTTGCTTCCTATTTCAAGGACATAAGATCCAACTTGAAATGGTATCATCTCCCTCGACTAGCAATCAGCTAAATTCCTTCTCAGCACCCTCTGACACCCTCTCTACTTACGCTACCTCCTGTCCTCTCGATACCATGCCCTCACAAATTGGTAGGTCCATGTCTCCTGTGCTCATTTCATCTCTAACTAAATCTAATTTATCTCTCTCTACTTGTATCTTTCCATCACTATTCAAGCACGTAGTACTCCTATTCTGAAAAAACAAAATTCTGATCCAAACTCTCTCTCAAATTACTGTCACATCTCTCAGCTCCCATGTCCCTCCAAACTTCTCGAGAGAATTACCTACACTCACCTCACACGCTTCCTTTCCTCAAACAACCTATTGGATCCTCTTCAGTCAGGCTTTCGCTCTCAACACTCCAGAGACTGCGCTGACCGAGGTTGTCAATGATTTGATCATTACTCTCTACTAATTCTCCTGGATCTCTCTGCTGCATTTGACACTGTTGACCACTCTCTCCTCATAAAAACAATACAATCCCTAGGTCTTCCAGACACTGTCCTATCCTGGTTCTTGTCCTACCTATCTAATCGCTCTTTCAGTGTTAGTTTCTCTGGATCCACCTCTACTCCGCTTCCTTTATCAGTTGGAGTACCACAAGGCTCAGTCCTAGGTCCTCTGCTATTCTCTATCTACACCACTTTTCTTGGAAAACTAATGAGCTCCTTTGGATTTCAGTATCATCTCTATGGAAATGATACACAAATTTATCTATCCTCTCCTGATTTCTCACCATCTGTGTTGTCTTGCGTTACTGACTCTATTTCTGACATTTTTTCTTGGATGTCCCTTGCCAACTCAAACTTTCAAAAACAAAATGAATAATATTCCCACCCACCGATAAAAGCTTCCTGCCTGACATCTCTATTTCTGTTGATAACATGACCTGAAATCCCACCCCACAAGCTCACGGTCTAGGTGTAATCCTTGACTCTCAACTATCTTTTGTTCCCCACATCAACTTTATATTTACATCTTGCTGCATACATCTAAAGAACACTTCCAGAATACGCACATATCTCACACAAGACACTGCAAAAACTTTTCATCATCTCCCACATCGACTATTGCAATTCCCTCCTTACTGATCTTCACAAAGTCAGACTCGAGCCCTTACAATATATTTTGCATGCAGCAGCTAGATTGATTTTCCTTGCAAATCATTCTTCCGCTGCTGAGCCACTTTGTCAGTCTCTACATTGGTTTTCTGTTTTTCAACTAATCCAATATAAAATTCTTCTACTAACATACAAGGCCATCAACAAAATTGCACCAACATACATCTCCTCACTTGTCTCAAAATATCTCCCAACTTGACGCCTCCGTTCTGCACAAGATCTGCGTCTCTCCTCCACTCTCATCACATCCCCCCATTCTCGGTAACAGGACTTTATTTGGGCTGCACCCACTCTATGGAAGTCACTCCCTTGCACAATAAGACTTTCCTCTAGTCTTCAAACCTTCAAGCTTTCTCTGAAAACCCATCTCTTTAGGGAAGCTTATAATATTCCTCAATCACCTTCTTAATCTCCCTAAGTTACCCTATTACCACCCAATACACAGCTAACACAAGACAACAACCCTTTGACCAACATAGTTGTGTGACTGAACATACAGCCCACTAAATACATTTTAACCTTTGCATACTAGCTTGACAAATATGCAATATGATGTAGCACTTACCTTGTGTATCAAACTCCCAATGCCCCATAGATTGTAAGCTTGCGAGCAGGGCCCTCCTACCTCTCTGTATGTATTAACCAGTATTTTTGTATTACTGTTTGCTCCCAATTGTAAAGCGCTATGGAAGCTGCTGGAGCTATATAAATAAATGTTGATGATAATGATGAATGTCACATTTCGTAGTACACAGAGAGAGTTATGATTATTGTCACAGGAGGTAGTGTACAGGAGGTTCACGGGTAATTTCATGGAGTCAGACTGAGGTCCCATTAGATACACCAGACAGTGTGAGGAGACTGGTCAGATCTGGGCTGGTAGCATACAGTGATATGATGTGAGGAGGAGACTGGTCAGATCTCTGGGCTGGTAGCACACAGTGATATGATGTGAGGAGGAGACTGGTCAGATCTCTGGGCTGGTAGCACACAATGATATGATGTGAGGAGGAGACTGGTCAGATCTCTGGGCTGCTAGCACACAATGATATGATGTGAGGAGGAGACTGGTCAGATCTGGGCTGGTAGCACACAATGATATGATGTGAGGAGCAGACTGGTGAGATCTCTGGGCTGGTAGCACACAATGATATGATGTGAGGAGGAGACTGGTCAGATCTTTGGGCTGGTAGCACACAATGATATGATGTGAGTAGAAGTCTGGTCAGATCTCTGGGCCGGTAGCACACAGTGATATGATGTGAGGAGGAGACTGGTCAGATCTCTGTGCTGGTAGCACACAGTGATATGATGTGAGGAGGAGACTGGTCAGATCTCTGGGATGGAATCACACAGCGTCGGACTGGCCTGCCGGGAAGCCGGTCTATCCACCGGTAGGCCCCGACGCTGGTAAGCCACGCCCCCACCTAATCCGTTGTTCCGAGTGCCAAGCAAGCTGCAGAGAGCCCAAACGCCACAGCGTTATACTTTTTAATTTTACACAGCAGCTCGAGTACGCGGCTGTGCCTCTTAGCCAAAAACCGGAAGTTCGGCTTTTGACACGCAGGCTTGCGTTCCAAGGCGGAGGAAGTGTCAGAGAAGTTTATCGTTTGCAAACTGAGGCTGGCGGTGCACCGCCGTTGATAAAAGGGAGTCTTTGGTGCCAGTCTCATTACATTTAATGGACTTCTGGATCCTTGGGATACCTTTGGGACATTATTTACGAGGTAATCTTCATATGACTGTTTGTTTTTTTCAATACACGTTACCTTTTTGGATGCACTCCATGCTTTTATATGTTTCTTTTTAGTGGATATTCTTTTTGATTTTTTCTACTTTGATTGTATCTTTTTATTATCAAAGATTGCATTTTTTACTCTTTTGTTTTTTACTTATTTGTGCATATTTTCTTCCCTCCATTTATATTGTCCATTCAGGATTGCTTTAGATTGAATTGGATTGGTTTCATTTATTTATTATATATTCATATACTTCTTATTTTGCTTTATATACACATATAATATTTTTTCTGTTTTGGAGATCATTTGTTATTTCCTTTATCACATAGCGCCATGGGTCATCATCATTATTATTATACTAATGTCTCAGCAGTCTTCATTGCAGAAAATTACTGTGAAGTGAGCCTGTTTTAGAAATTCTCACATTTTGTTATCAGTGGAAAAAATTAAATATTATGCCAATAAGCCTCATTTTATGAGAGAATATAAATGGTGTAATACAATAGACACTTTACAGTGCCTCCAGGTAGGAGCTTGTTAAGTGAATGCTTTTTGACATAGTTATTTAAGAGTCAATACATGTTAAAATATGTTTAAAAAAATATATTTCAAGAATGGGATATGGATAAATAAGGACATTGGAGAGGGCAGAGAAAGAAATGTGGCATGAGAGATGAGGAAATAAGGGCATGTGAGAGGAGTCACAGTGTGAAGGGGAAGCTAAGTAGCATGGCACAGGGTGATGAAGGGCGGCCAAAGCAGCATGGCACAGGGTGATGAAGGGGGGCCAGGAGAAGAGGGGAGCAAAAGCAGCATGGAGGGCACAGTGTGATCATAGGGAGGCACAGCATGGTGATTCAGGGGCACAGTAATGTGTGCGTGATGGCACAGCGGGTTTGTGGCAATGTAATGTGTGTGTGGTAGGTGGTGGCTAACTAATGGGTGCTATTCTGTTTGTGGGGTGATGATGGGGCAATTTAATATTATAGTGGGGACTATTAATTTTAAGATGGGGTGGTTTTGGGGCTATTAATTTAATGTGGGGCTGAGTTTGAGAAGCATGAGGTCTATTTATTAAATGTGAATATGAATTATTTAATGGCAGTGACGGTTGCGGGAAATAGGAATATTTATTATGCGTAAATGCTATTAATATATTGCTGGGGCTGTCTGGAGGGAGGGAAATAGGTTTATTCATTAAATAGGAATACTATTACTTTAATGTTGGGGCTGGAGGAAGGCCTAAGTATTAATTGTGGGTCCTATTGATTTAACGCCGGGCTGGTTAGAATTTTCTAAATGTACCCATTTTTTTTCAAATAGGGTCCCCTACATTCCAGGTTCCAGACAAGCCGCAACTAAAGAAACCAGCAGCCACAGGTGGTGACAATAAAAGGTAGGACAGTCTGTCAAATGTTATGAGTCTAGTGGGAAAATCCTGATTTTTTTTTTGGTGACTGTTCTGCCCAATCTAAGGGGCAGGTCAAGACTGTGCACTCTTTATATACACACACTGCATTCTTTATATACTACACTATGGTGCTAGCTGTTCTTCATGGGCTGACCACTCCCCCTCTAGTGTCTGCTCCTGCTTCTTTGATGGATGGCCACACCCCCTCTGGTGGGCCCCTAGCGTTGCAGTCCCCCGGTGGCCCCTTCATGCCCCAGTCCGACACTGGTATCACACAATGATATGATGTGAGCAGGAGACTGGTCAGATCTCTGGGCTGGTAGCACACAATGATATGATGTGAGGAGGAGACTGGTCAGATCTCTGGGCTGGTAGCACACAGTGATATGATGTGAGGAGGAGACTGGTCAGATCTCTGGGCTGGTAGCACACAATGATATGATGTGAGGAGGAGACTGGTCAGATCTCTGGGCTTGTAGCACACAGTGATATGATGTGAGGAGGAGACTGGTCAGATCTCTGGGCTGGTAGCACGCAATGATATGATGTGAGGAGGAGACTGGTCAGATCTCTGGGCTGGTAGCACACAAAGATATGATGTGAGAAGGAGACTGGTCAGATCTCTGGGCTGGTAGCACACAGTGATATGATGATATGGAGGAGACTGGTCAGATCTCTGGGCTGGTAGCACACAGCGATATGATGTGAGGAGGAGACTGGTCAGATCTTTGGGCTGGTAGCACACAGTGATATGATGTGAGGAGGAGACTGGTCAGATCTCTCTGCTGGTAGCACACAGCGATATAATGTGAGGAGGAGACTGGTCAGATCTCTGGGCTGGTAGCACACAATGATATGATGTGAGGAGGAGACTGGTCAGATCTCTGGGGTGGTAGCACACAGTGATATGATGTGAGGAGGAGACTGGTCAGATCTCTGGGCTGGTAGCACACAATGATATGATGTGAGGAGGAGACTGGTCAGATCCCTGGGCTGGTAGCACACAGTGATATGATGTGAGGAGGAGATTGGTCAGATCTCTGGGCTGGTAGCACACAATGATATGATGTGAGGAGGAGACTGGTCAGATCTCTGGGGTGGTAGCACACAGTGACATGATGTGAGGAGGAGACTGGTCAGATCTCTGGGCTGGTAGCACACAATGATATGATGTGAGGAGGAGACTGGTCAGATCCCTGGGCTGGTAGCACACAGTGATATGATGTGAGGAGGAGACTGGTCAGATCTCTGGGCTGGTAGCACACAATGATATGATGTGAGGAGGAGACTGGTCAGATCTCTGGGCTGGTAGCACACAGTGATATGATGTGAGGAGGAGACTGGTCAGATCTCTGGGCTGGTAGCACACAGTGATATGATGTGAGGAGGAGACTGGTCAGATCTCTGGGCTGGTAGCACACAGTGATATGATGTGAGGAGGAGACTGGTCAGATCTCTGGGCTGGTAGCACACAATGATATGATGTGAGGAGGAGACTGGTCAGATCTCTGGGCTGGTAGCACACAGTGATATGATGTGAGGAGGAGACTGGTCAGATCTCTGGGCTGGTAGCACACAGTGATATGATGTGAGGAGGAGACTGGTCAGATCTCTGGGCTGGTAGCACACAGTGATATGATGATATGGAGGAGACTGGTCAGATCACTGGGCTGGTAGCACACAGCGATATGATGTGAGGAGGAGACTGGTCAGATCTCTCTGCTGGTAGCACACAGCGATATGATGTGAGGAGGAGACTGGTCAGATCTCTGGGCTGGTAGCACACAAAGATATGATGTGAGAAGGAGACTGGTCAGATCTCTGGGCTGGTAGCACACAGTGATATGATGATATGGAGGAGACTGGTCAGATCTCTGGGCTGGTAGCACACAGCGATATGATGTGAGGAGGAGACTGGTCAGATCTTTGGGCTGGTAGCACACAGTGATATGATGTGAGGAGGAGACTGGTCAGATCTCTCTGCTGGTAGCACACAGTGATATGATGTGAGGAGGAGACTGGTCAGATCTCTGGGCTGGTAGCACACAATGATATGATGTGAGGAGGAGACTGGTCAGATCTCTGGGCTGGTAGCACACAGTGATATGATGATATGGAGGAGACTGGTCAGATCTCTGGGCTGGTAGCACACAGCGATATGATGTGAGGAGGAGACTGGTCAGATCTCTCTGCTGGTAGCACACAGCGATATAATGTGAGGAGGAGACTGGTCAGATCTCTGGGGTGGTAGCACACAGTGATATGATGTGAGGAGGAGACTGGTCAGATCTCTGGGCTGGTAGCACACAATGATATGATGTGAGGAGGAGACTGGTCAGATCCCTGGGCTGGTAGCACACAGTGATATGATGTGAGGAGGAGATTGGTCAGATCTCTGGGCTGGTAGCACACAATGATATGATGTGAGGAGGAGACTGGTCAGATCTCTGGGGTGGTAGCACACAGTGACATGATGTGAGGAGGAGACTGGTCAGATCTCTGGGCTGGTAGCACACAATGATATGATGTGAGGAGGAGACTGGTCAGATCCCTGGGCTGGTAGCACACAGTGATATGATGTGAGGAGGAGACTGGTCAGATCTCTGGGCTGGTAGCACACAATGATATGATGTGAGGAGGAGACTGGTCAGATCTCTGGGCTGGTAGCACACAGTGATATGATGATATGGAGGAGACTGGTCAGATCCCTGGGCTGGTAGCACACAGTGATATGATGTGAGGAGGAGATTGGTCAGATCTCTGGGCTGGTAGCACACAATGATATGATGTGAGGAGACTGGTCAGATCTCTGGGGTGGTAGCACACAGTGACATGATGTGAGGAGGAGACTGGTCAGATCTCTGGGCTGGTAGCACACAATGATATGATGTGAGGAGGAGACTGGTCAGATCCCTGGGCTGGTAGCACACAGTGATATGATGTGAGGAGGAGACTGGTCAGATCTCTGGGCTGGTAGCACACAATGATATGATGTGAGGAGGAGACTGGTCAGATCTCTGGGCTGGTAGCACACAGTGATATGATGTGAGGAGGAGACTGGTCAGATCTCTGGGCTGGTAGCACACAGTGATATGATGTGAGGAGGAGACTGGTCAGATCTCTGGGCTGGTAGCACACAGTGATATGATGTGAGGAGGAGACTGGTCAGATCTCTGGGCTGGTAGCACACAATGATATGATGTGAGAAGGAGACTGGTCAGATCTCTGGGCTGGTAGCACACAGTGATATGATGTGAGGAGGAGACTGGTCAGATCTCTGGGCTGGTAGCACACAGTGATATGATGTGAGGAGGAGACTGGTCAGATCTCTGGGCTGGTAGCACACAGTGATATGATGATATGGAGGAGACTGGTCAGATCTCTGGGCTAGTAGCACACAGCGATATGATGTGAGGAGGAGACTGGTCAGATCTCTCTGCTGGTAGCACACAGCGATATGATGTGAGGAGGAGACTGGTCAGATCTCTGGGCTGGTAGCACACAAAGATATGATGTGAGAAGGAGACTGGTCAGATCTCTGGGCTGGTAGCACACAGTGATATGATGATATGGAGGAGACTGGTCAGATCTCTGGGCTGGTAGCACACAGCGATATGATGTGAGGAGGAGACTGGTCAGATCTTTGGGCTGGTAGCACACAGTGATATGATGTGAGGAGGAGACTGGTCAGATCTCTCTGCTGGTAGCACACAGTGATATGATGTGAGGAGGAGACTGGTCAGATCTCTGGGCTGGTAGCACACAATGATATGATGTGAGGAGGGGACTGGTCAGATCTCTGGGCTGGTAGCACACAGTGATATGATGATATGGAGGAGACTGGTCAGATCTCTGGGCTGGTAGCACACAGCGATATGATGTGAGGAGGAGACTGGTCAGATCTCTCTGCTGGTAGCACACAGCGATATAATGTGAGGAGGAGACTGGTCAGATCTCTGGGCTGGTAGCACACAATGATATGATGTGAGGAGGAGACTGGTCAGATCTCTGGGGTGGTAGCACACAGTGATATGATGTGAGGAGGAGACTGGTCAGATCTCTGGGCTGGTAGCACACAATGATATGATGTGAGGAGGAGACTGGTCAGATCCCTGGGCTGGTAGCACACAGTGATATGATGTGAGGAGGAGATTGGTCAGATCTCTGGGCTGGTAGCACACAATGATATGATGTGAGGAGGAGACTGGTCAGATCTCTGGGGTGGTAGCACACAGTGACATGATGTGAGGAGGAGACTGGTCAGATCTCTGGGCTGGTAGCACACAATGATATGATGTGAGGAGGAGACTGGTCAGATCCCTGGGCTGGTAGCACACAGTGATATGATGTGAGGAGGAGACTGGTCAGATCTCTGGGCTGGTAGCACACAATGATATGATGTGAGGAGGAGACTGGTCAGATCTCTGGGCTGGTAGCACACAGTGATATGATGATATGGAGGAGACTGGTCAGATCCCTGGGCTGGTAGCACACAGTGATATGATGTGAGGAGGAGATTGGTCAGATCTCTGGGCTGGTAGCACACAATGATATGATGTGAGGAGACTGGTCAGATCTCTGGGGTGGTAGCACACAGTGACATGATGTGAGGAGGAGACTGGTCAGATCTCTGGGCTGGTAGCACACAATGATATGATGTGAGGAGGAGACTGGTCAGATCCCTGGGCTGGTAGCACACAGTGATATGATGTGAGGAGGAGACTGGTCAGATCTCTGGGCTGGTAGCACACAATGATATGATGTGAGGAGGAGACTGGTCAGATCTCTGGGCTGGTAGCACACAGTGATATGATGTGAGGAGGAGACTGGTCAGATCTCTGGGCTGGTAGCACACAGTGATATGATGTGAGGAGGAGACTGGTCAGATCTCTGGGCTGGTAGCACACAGTGATATGATGTGAGGAGGAGACTGGTCAGATCTCTGGGCTGGTAGCACACAATGATATGATGTGAGGAGGAGACTGGTCAGATCTCTGGGCTGGTAGCACACAGTGATATGATGTGAGGAGGAGACTGGTCAGATCTCTGGGCTGGTAGCACACAGTGATATGATGTGAGGAGGAGACTGGTCAGATCTCTGGGCTGGTAGCACACAGTGATATGATGATATGGAGGAGACTGGTCAGATCTCTGGGCTAGTAGCACACAGCGATATGATGTGAGGAGGAGACTGGTCAGATCTCTCTGCTGGTAGCACACAGCGATATGATGTGAGGAGGAGACTGGTCAGATCTCTGGGCTGGTAGCACACAAAGATATGATGTGAGAAGGAGACTGGTCAGATCTCTGGGCTGGTAGCACACAGTGATATGATGATATGGAGGAGACTGGTCAGATCTCTGGGCTGGTAGCACACAGCGATATGATGTGAGGAGGAGACTGGTCAGATCTTTGGGCTGGTAGCACACAGTGATATGATGTGAGGAGGAGACTGGTCAGATCTCTCTGCTGGTAGCACACAGTGATATGATGTGAGGAGGAGACTGGTCAGATCTCTGGGCTGGTAGCACACAATGATATGATGTGAGGAGGGGACTGGTCAGATCTCTGGGCTGGTAGCACACAGTGATATGATGATATGGAGGAGACTGGTCAGATCTCTGGGCTGGTAGCACACAGCGATATGATGTGAGGAGGAGACTGGTCAGATCTCTCTGCTGGTAGCACACAGCGATATAATGTGAGGAGGAGACTGGTCAGATCTCTGGGCTGGTAGCACACAATGATATGATGTGAGGAGGAGACTGGTCAGATCTCTGGGGTGGTAGCACACAGTGATATGATGTGAGGAGGAGACTGGTCAGATCTCTGGGCTGGTAGCACACAATGATATGATGTGAGGAGGAGACTGGTCAGATCCCTGGGCTGGTAGCACACAGTGATATGATGTGAGGAGGAGATTGGTCAGATCTCTGGGCTGGTAGCACACAATGATATGATGTGAGGAGGAGACTGGTCAGATCTCTGGGGTGGTAGCACACAGTGACATGATGTGAGGAGGAGACTGGTCAGATCTCTGGGCTGGTAGCACACAATGATATGATGTGAGGAGGAGACTGGTCAGATCCCTGGGCTGGTAGCACACAGTGATATGATGTGAGGAGGAGACTGGTCAGATCTCTGGGCTGGTAGCACACAATGATATGATGTGAGGAGGAGACTGGTCAGATCTCTGGGCTGGTAGCACACAGTGATATGATGTGAGGAGGAGACTGGTCAGATCTCTGGGCTGGTAGCACACAGTGATATGATGTGAGGAGGAGACTGGTCAGATCTCTGGGCTGGTAGCACACAGTGATATGATGTGAGGAGGACACTGGTCAGATCTCTGGGCTGGTAGCACACAATGATATGATGTGAGGAGGAGACTGGTCAGATCTCTGGGCTGGTAGCACACAGTGATATGATGTGAGGAGGAGACTGGTCAGATCTCTGGGCTGGTAGCACACAGTGATATGATGTGAGGAGGAGACTGGTCAGATCTCTGGGCTGGTAGCACACAGTGATATGATGATATGGAGGAGACTGGTCAGATCTCTGGGCTGGTAGCACACAGCGATATGATGTGAGGAGGAGACTGGTCAGATCTCTGGGGTGGTAGCACACAGTGATATGATGTGAGGAGGAGACTGGTCAGATCTCTGGGCTGGTAGCACACAATGATATGATGTGAGGAGGAGACTGGTCAGATCCCTGGGCTGGTAGCACACAGTGATATGATGTGAGGAGGAGATTGGTCAGATCTCTGGGCTGGTAGCACACAATGATATGATGTGAGGAGGAGACTGGTCAGATCTCTGGGGTGGTAGCACACAGTGACATGATGTGAGGAGGAGACTGGTCAGATCTCTGGGCTGGTAGCACACAATGATATGATGTGAGGAGGAGACTGGTCAGATCCCTGGGCTGGTAGCACACAGTGATATGATGTGAGGAGGAGACTGGTCAGATCTCTGGGCTGGTAGCACACAATGATATGATGTGAGGAGGAGACTGGTCAGATCTCTGGGCTGGTAGCACACAGTGATATGATGATATGGAGGAGACTGGTCAGATCCCTGGGCTGGTAGCACACAGTGATATGATGTGAGGAGGAGATTGGTCAGATCTCTGGGCTGGTAGCACACAATGATATGATGTGAGGAGACTGGTCAGATCTCTGGGGTGGTAGCACACAGTGACATGATGTGAGGAGGAGACTGGTCAGATCTCTGGGCTGGTAGCACACAATGATATGATGTGAGGAGGAGACTGGTCAGATCCCTGGGCTGGTAGCACACAGTGATATGATGTGAGGAGGAGACTGGTCAGATCTCTGGGCTGGTAGCACACAATGATATGATGTGAGGAGGAGACTGGTCAGATCTCTGGGCTGGTAGCACACAGTGATATGATGTGAGGAGGAGACTGGTCAGATCTCTGGGCTGGTAGCACACAGTGATATGATGTGAGGAGGAGACTGGTCAGATCTCTGGGCTGGTAGCACACAGTGATATGATGTGAGGAGGAGACTGGTCAGATCTCTGGGCTGGTAGCACACAATGATATGATGTGAGGAGGAGACTGGTCAGATCTCTGGGCTGGTAGCACACAGTGATATGATGTGAGGAGGAGACTGGTCAGATCTCTGGGCTGGTAGCACACAGTGATATGATGTGAGGAGGAGACTGGTCAGATCTCTGGGCTGGTAGCACACAGTGATATGATGATATGGAGGAGACTGGTCAGATCTCTGGGCTAGTAGCACACAGCGATATGATGTGAGGAGGAGACTGGTCAGATCTCTCTGCTGGTAGCACACAGCGATATGATGTGAGGAGGAGACTGGTCAGATCTCTGGGCTGGTAGCACACAAAGATATGATGTGAGAAGGAGACTGGTCAGATCTCTGGGCTGGTAGCACACAGTGATATGATGATATGGAGGAGACTGGTCAGATCTCTGGGCTGGTAGCACACAGCGATATGATGTGAGGAGGAGACTGGTCAGATCTTTGGGCTGGTAGCACACAGTGATATGATGTGAGGAGGAGACTGGTCAGATCTCTCTGCTGGTAGCACACAGTGATATGATGTGAGGAGGAGACTGGTCAGATCTCTGGGCTGGTAGCACACAATGATATGATGTGAGGAGGGGACTGGTCAGATCTCTGGGCTGGTAGCACACAGTGATATGATGATATGGAGGAGACTGGTCAGATCTCTGGGCTGGTAGCACACAGCGATATGATGTGAGGAGGAGACTGGTCAGATCTCTCTGCTGGTAGCACACAGCGATATAATGTGAGGAGGAGACTGGTCAGATCTCTGGGCTGGTAGCACACAATGATATGATGTGAGGAGGAGACTGGTCAGATCTCTGGGGTGGTAGCACACAGTGATATGATGTGAGGAGGAGACTGGTCAGATCTCTGGGCTGGTAGCACACAATGATATGATGTGAGGAGGAGACTGGTCAGATCCCTGGGCTGGTAGCACACAGTGATATGATGTGAGGAGGAGATTGGTCAGATCTCTGGGCTGGTAGCACACAATGATATGATGTGAGGAGGAGACTGGTCAGATCTCTGGGGTGGTAGCACACAGTGACATGATGTGAGGAGGAGACTGGTCAGATCTCTGGGCTGGTAGCACACAATGATATGATGTGAGGAGGAGACTGGTCAGATCCCTGGGCTGGTAGCACACAGTGATATGATGTGAGGAGGAGACTGGTCAGATCTCTGGGCTGGTAGCACACAATGATATGATGTGAGGAGGAGACTGGTCAGATCTCTGGGCTGGTAGCACACAGTGATATGATGTGAGGAGGAGACTGGTCAGATCTCTGGGCTGGTAGCACACAGTGATATGATGTGAGGAGGAGACTGGTCAGATCTCTGGGCTGGTAGCACACAGTGATATGATGTGAGGAGGAGACTGGTCAGATCTCTGGGCTGGTAGCACACAATGATATGATGTGAGGAGGAGACTGGTCAGATCTCTGGGCTGGTAGCACACAGTGATATGATGATATGGAGGAGACTGGTCAGATCTCTGGGCTGGTAGCACACAGTGATATGATGTGAGGAGGAGACTGGTCAGATCTCTGGGCTGGTAGCACACAGTGATATGATGTGAGGAGGAGACTGGTCAGATCTCTGGGCTGGTAGCACACAGTGATATGATGTGAGGAGGAGACTGGTCAGATCTCTGGGCTGGTAGCACACAGTGATATGATGTGAGGAGGAGACTGGTCAGATCTCTGGGCTGGTAGCACACAGTGATATGATGATATGGAGGAGACTGGTCAGATCTCTGGGCTGGTAGCACACAGCGATATGATGTGAGGAGGAGACTGGTCAGATCTCTCTGCTGGTAGCACACAGCGATATGATGTGAGGAGGAGACTGGTCAGATCTCTGGGCTGGTAGCACACAATGATATGATGTGAGGAGGAGACTGGTCAGATCTCTGGGGTGGTAGCACACAGTGATATGATGTGAGGAGGAGACTGGTCAGATCTCTGGGCTGGTAGCACACAATGATATGATGTGAGGAGGAGACTGGTCAGATCCCTGGGCTGGTAGCACACAGTGATATGATGTGAGGAGGAGATTGGTCAGATCTCTGGGCTGGTAGCACACAATGATATGATGTGAGGAGGAGACTGGTCAGATCTCTGGGGTGGTAGCACACAGTGACATGATGTGAGGAGGAGACTGGTCAGATCTCTGGGCTGGTAGCACACAATGATATGATGTGAGGAGGAGACTGGTCAGATCCCTGGGCTGGTAGCACACAGTGATATGATGTGAGGAGGAGACTGGTCAGATCTCTGGGCTGGTAGCACACAATGATATGATGTGAGGAGGAGACTGGTCAGATCTCTGGGCTGGTAGCACACAGTGATATGATGTGAGGAGGAGACTGGTCAGATCTCTGGGCTGGTAGCACACAGTGATATGATGTGAGGAGGAGACTGGTCAGATCTCTGGGCTGGTAGCACACAGTGATATGATGTGAGGAGGAGACAGGTCAGATCTCTGGGCTGGTAGCACACAATGATATGATGTGAGGAGGAGACTGGTCAGATCTCTGGGCTGGTAGCACACAGTGATATGATGTGAGGAGGAGACTGGTCAGATCTCTGGGCTGGTAGCACACAGTGATATGATGTGAGGAGGAGACTGGTCAGATCTCTGGGCTGGTAGCACACAATGATATGATGTGAGAAGGAGACTGGTCAGATCTCTGGGCTGGTAGCACACAGTGATATGATGTGAGAGGGAGAACAGGAGTCTAATGGGGCTGATGGCTCCTGACTCTCCCACTGGACAGATACGTTTTCCTCATTAGTTTTTACTGATAGAGGAGAATGTAAAATAAGTTTTTTAAGTGAATGAATAAGTGGAATGTGACTCTTCTGTAATACGTGTTTATCACTCACCTATGCTGATATCTGTAGGGATTTCCTCCTCCTTACACTGCTGATCACCCCTCACATACGTCTCTTCCTCTCCCTCCATAATTTCTCCTTTAATATCAGTTAGGACGTCATCCTGAATAGCCCACAAAATAATAAAAACATCATAATTAATAATATCTGATTTAATAACATTATATGAAACAGAAGAATATCAGTGTATAAGATCCACACAGCTTTTTTACAGATCATATAATGAAAAGTAATTTTGGAATTCAGCGAGACCCTAAAATCTACCTGATACTCCTGTGGGATACTGGAGTTTTCCTGTGTACAATCTTGGGAGTGAAGAGGACGGAGATATCTCTCTGGGGTATTTCTCTTACTGGATCCATCTGTAGGACACACACAGTGACTGATTACATTATGTATATAAGCAGAATATGTGACTCTTCTCTGTAATTAGTGATTATTACTCACCTGTGCTGATATCTGTAGGGATTTCCTCCTCCTTACACTGCTGATCACCCCTCACATACGACTCTTCCTCTCCCTCTATATTTTCTACTTTAATATCACTCAGGACGTCATGCTAAATAGCCCACAAAATAATAAAAATATTCTAATTAATAATATCTCATTGTGACTGGATCACTTATAAATAACTTATTTGTGGCTGGATCATGTAGAAATAATTTATTGTAGAAATGTATTGCAATCAGAGGTGCAGGCACCAATGTATAATTTGAAATGCACTTATCTTGTTACATTGGGATGTGTTTTGTATGGAAGCGTCATTGTTTGGGTTTGTAACTTTGCTAGAGGAAATGCATTATTTCTTAATGTATATCTCTAATACAATAAGCCTTTGTTGAGAAAGGGGTTTGTGTATTTTGGTAGGTAAATGACTAGTTTGGGGTTTTGTAACTTTCTTTGAGAATTCTCAAGTGGAGGAAATGTGTATTCTACAAGTATCTGAAGAAAGGACCCATGTTAATTTCATGTTAATTAGACCTTTTGATGTGTGAGGGTCTAGCACCTGAAGGCAGGAAGGGGTAATTAGACTTGCTGTCAGATGTCCTCTGTGTCCAAAATAAGATGCAGGAAATCACAGCAAGTTTTAGGATATCACAGATAGGCGTAAATATTGTTAGCTTTGCATTGCATGGAAATCCATATTTGGGTAAACAAATTGCATCCTGATTCTAAAAACAGCTCAGACCTCAGGAGGCTGACTTACCTGTGAGGCTGTGTTCAAATCTGTATAAAAAACCACTGAAATTTTGAAAATTCTTCTTCTTGCTTCATCTGACCTGTTCCCTGGTACCTTCAACCAGTGTGAGCAAATAAACATTACTTGCTTCAAAGACCTGTTTGGAAACTTCTCTATCCTGTGGCCTACAGATTAGACCCAAAATCTAATCCATTCCAGGCTGTCTGAGGTTTCGACCCAGCTTCCCAGCAGCACTGTTTTGCCCGCTACCCAGCAATTCTGGGCAGTGTGATAGGCCAGGGAGAATCCATCCACAGCAACCCTGATCCATAGGAAGAGGTCAGGGCTAACAGCCCGGGTACACTAGCAGCGTCAGTTACCCAGAAGAAACCCGGTTCTGCATGCCGGTAAAGGAGTCCAGTGGTGGCAGCATTTGTAAGCCCCTCCTACTACGGCAAGAGGGCGCATTTGAGCTAACGAAAGGGAATGGTGGCAAAGTAAGCCCAGCCGTTTCCCAGGAACAACAGACAGGGTGACATAGGGGGTCCATCCTGTTACACTCATTTAATAAAATTATATGAAAAATAATATTAGTGTATAAGATCCACACAGCTTTTTTACAGATCATATCTACCTGATACTCTTGTGGGATAATGGGATGTTCCTGTTTACAATCCTGTGAATAAAGTGGGTGGAGATATCTCTTTGAGGTATTTCTGGTACTAGATCCATCTGTAGAGGAAACACACAGTGACTGAGTACATTGTTTATATGTAGCCAAGTTGCCCTCAAAATTGCTCTCTCCTTTTACAATAAATTAAAGTCTCCTCTTACCCAGTGATGTGAGGATCCGGTGATTCTCCATCCTTACGTCCTAAACCTTTGTGCGCTTCTAAATTCTCCCACTCCTCATACTTTATAGGAAACTGAAATACACAATGACACAGTCATCATCCAGACACAAACCCTGGTGTTACTGTATAATCATCCCATGGCACAGTAACAGGACATCTGTATCACCCCCCATGGTACAGTAACAGGACATCTGGATCACCCCCATGGTAAAGTAACAGGACATCTGTATCACCCCATGGTACAGTAACAGGACATCTGTATCACCCCCCATGGTACAGTAACAGGACATCTGTATCACCCCATGGTACAGTAACAGGACATCTGTATCACCCCATGGTACAGTAACAAGACATCTGTATCACCCCATGGTACAGTAACAGGACATCTGTATCACCCCATGGTACAGTAACTGGACATCTGTATCACCCCCATGGTACAGTAACAAGACATCTGTATGTAACAAGACATCAGTAACAGGACATCTGTATCACCCCCATGGTACAGTAACAAGACATCTGTATCACCCCCATGGTACAGTAACAGGACATATGTATCACCCCCATGGTACAGTAACAGGACATCTGTATCACCCCCCCATGGTGCAGTAACAGGACATCTGTATCACCCCCATGGTGCAGTAACAGGACATCTGTATCACCCCCATGGTGCAGTAACAGGACATCTGTATCACCCCCATGGTACAGTAACAGGACATCTGTATCACCCCCCCATGGTACAGTAACAGGACATCTGTATCACCCCATGGTACAGTAACAGGACATATGTATCACCCCCCCATGGTACAGTAACAGGACATATGTATCACCCCCCCATGGTACAGTAACAGGACATCTGTATCACCCCCATGGTACAGTAACAGGACATCTGTATCACCCCCATGGTACAGTAACAGGACATCTGTATCACCCCCATGGTACAGTAACAGGACATCTGTATCACTCCCCATGGTACAGTAACAGGACATCTGTATCACCCCCCATGGTACAGTAACAGGACATCTGTATCACCCCCATGGTACAGTAACAGGACATCTGTATCACCCCCATGGTACAGTAACAGCACATCTGTATCAACCCCCATGGTACAGTAACAGGACACCTGTATCACCCCCCATGGTACAGTAACAGGACATCTGTATCACCCCCATGGTACAGTAACAGCACATCTGTATCACCCCCATGGTACAGTAACAGGACATCTGTATCACCCCCATGGTACAGTAACAGGACATCTGTATCACCCCCCATGGTACAGTAACAGGACATCTGTATCACCCCCCATGGTACAGTAACAGGACATCTGTATCATCCCATGGTACAGTAACAGGACATCTGTATCACCCCCATGGTACAGTAACAGGACATCTGTATCACCCCCCATGGTACAGTAACAGGACATCTGTATCACCCCCCATGGTACAGTAACAGGACATCTGTATCACCCCCCATGGTACAGTAACAGGACATCTATATCACCCCCATGGTACAGTAACAGGACATCTGTATCACCCCCATGGTACAGTAACAGGACATCTGTATCACCCCCATGGTACAGTAACAGGACATCTGTATCACCCTATGGTACAGTAACAGGACATCTGTATCACCCCATGGTACAGTAACAGGACATCTGTATCACCCTCATGGTACAGTAACAGGACATCTGTATCACCCCCATGGTACAGTAACAGGACATCTGCATCACCCCCATGGTACAGTAACAGGACATCTGTATCACCCCCATGGTACAGTAACAGGACATCTGTATCACCCCCCATGGTACAGTAACAGGACATCTGTATCACCCCCCATGGTACAGTAACAGGACATCTATATCACCCCCATGGTACAGTAACAGGACATCTGTATCACCCCCATGGTACAGTAACAGGACATCTGTATCACCCCCATGGTACAGTAACAGGACATCTGTATCACCCCCATGGTACAGTAACAGGACATCTGTATCACCCTATGGTACAGTAACAGGACATCTGTATCACCCCATGGTACAGTAACAGGACATCTGTATCACCCTCATGGTACAGTAACAGGACATCTGTATCACCCCCATGGTACAGTAACAGGACATCTGTATCACCCCCATGGTACAGTAACAGGACATCTGTATCACCCCCATGGTACAGTAACAGGACATCTGTATCACCCTATGGTACAGTAACAGGACATCTGTATCACCCTCATGGTACAGTAACAGGACATCTGTATCACCCTCATGGTACAGTAACAGGACATCTGTATCACCCCCATGGTACAGTAACAGGACATATGTATCACCCCCATGGTACAGTAACAGGACATCTGTATCACCCCCATGGTACAGTAACAGGACATCTGTATCACCCCTATGGTACAGTAACAGGACATCTGTATCACCCCCCATGGTACAGTAACAGGACATCTGTATCACCCTCATGGTACAGTAACAGGACATCTGTATCACCCCCATGGTACAGTAACAGGACATCTGTATCACCCCCCATGGTACAGTAACAGGACATCTGTATCACCCCCCCATGGTACAGTAACAGGACATCTGTATCACCCCCATGGTACAGTAACAGGACATCTGTATCACCCCCATGGTACAGTAACAGGACATCTGTATCACCCTATGGTACAGTAACAGGACATCTGTATCACCCCCATGGTACAGTAACAGGACATCTGTATCACCCTCATGGTACAGTAACAGGACATCTGTATCACCCCCATGGTACAGTAACAGGACATCTGTATCACCCCCCATGGTACAGTAACAGGACATCTGTATCACCCCCCCATGGTACAGTAACAGGACATCTGTATCACCCCCATGGTACAGTAACAGGACATCTGTATCACCCCCATGGTACAGTAACAGGACATCTGTATCACCCTATGGTACAGTAACAGGACATCTGTATCACCCCCATGGTACAGTAACAGGACATCTGTATCACCCCCATGGTACAGTAACAGGACATCTGTATCACCCCCATGGTACAGTAACAGGACATCTGTATCACCCTCATGGTACAGTAACAGGACATCTGTATCACCCCCATGGTACAGTAACAGGACATCTGTATCACCCCCATGGTACAGTAACAGGACATCTGTATCACCCCATGGTACAGTAACAGGACATCTGTATCACCCCCATGGTACAGTAACAGGACATCTGTATCACCCCCCATGGTACAGTAACAGGACATCTGTATCACCCCCATGGTACAGTAACAGGACAGTGATGAATATATAACATGTAAACAGACTACAGGAAAAGTCACCTTCCAGCGCTCAGACTCTGATATCCTGAGCCAATCACTACGCGGCTGACGTCATGACGTCACAACGCACCGCCTGTCGAGCAGCGTCACTGTTTCTATAGCTGTAAAAACAATGCTGTCTGGGAGACTACGAGAAAATGGCCGACGCTTTACTGCATTGAAGACAATACATTGTTAGTAACTGTTTATTTTACTAGCGATTACATTATTAGATTAAAACCACAGAGCCCCCCCCCCCCCCCCCCCTCATCTCTCTCCCACACATTTCCCCATCCCCTGTCGCCCATTTCTACTTCTAATCCTGTTTTGTCCTCAGTGCAGGACAGCGGCGGCCATTTTACCTTAGTCTCCCACACACTAATGGTAATTGACAACAACGTACAGTGCACAGGGGGCGGGGCCACATAATATACAAGGCTGAGGTAATATCTCCCTATAATAATATATCAGGCAGCGGGAATTACCCCCATAGAGTTCCCCCATGTTTATGTGCAGCCTCCCGGCCATCAGGGCCTCATACATGCGGCTGAGCTCTCACATCAGCTGCTACATAATCCTCATTGTGCAGCAGTCAGCAGAAGGCTGTTAGTAATAGCAGAGCTGGTTATTATAATGGTAGAGCTGTGAGAGACTTAATACCCAGACCAGCTACATCCCATACACCACAGAGGGGCTCACACACCATGACTAGCCCCCATCCCCCTCCTTCTACCCCCATTACCCCACATCCCCCCTACTATCACCTCCTACCCAACCACCCCTCACCAAGTGCTACTAATACATAGCTTGTCTAGTGCTGGAGACTGGCCCCCATCCCCCTCCTTCTACCCCCATTACCCCACATCCCCCCTACTATCACCTCCTACCCAACCACCCCTCACCAAGTGCTACTAACACATAGCTTGTCTAGTGCTGGAGACTAGCCCCCATCCCCTCCTCCTACCCCCATTACCCCACATCACCCCTACTATCACCTGCTACCCAACCACCCCTCACCAAGTGCTACTAACACATAGCTTGTCTAGTGCTGGAGACTAGCTCCCATCCCCCTCCTTCTACCCCCATTACCCCACATCACCCTACTATCACCTCCTACCCAACCACCCCTCACCAAGTGCCTCTAACACATAGCTTGTCTAGTGCTGGAGACTAGCTCCCATCCCCCTCCTTCTACCCCCATTACCCCACATCACCCCTACTATCACCTGCTACCCAACCACCTCTCACCAAGTGTCACTAACACATAGCTTGTCTAGTGCTGGAGACTAGCCCCCATCCCCCTCCTTCTACCCCCATTACCTCACATCCCCCTACTATCACCTCCTACCCAACCACCCCTCACCAAGTGCCACTAACACATAGCTTGTCTAGTGCTGGAGACTAGCCCCCATCCCCCTCCTTCTACCCCCATTACCCCACATCCCCCTACTATCACCTCCTACCCAACCACCCCTCACCAAGTGCTACTAACACATAGCTTGTCTAGTGCTGGAGACTAGCCCCCATCCCCCTCCTTCTACCCCCATTACCCCACATCCCCCTACTATCACCTCCTACCCAACCACCCCTCACCAAGTGCCACTAACACATAGCTTGTCTAGTACTGGAGACTAGCCCCCACCCCCCTCCTTCTACCCCCATTACCCCACATCCCCCTACTATCACCTCCTACCCAACCACCCCTCACCAAGTGCCACGAACACATAGCTTGTCTAGTGCTGGAGACTAGCCCCCATCCCCCTCCTTCTACCCCCATTACCCCACATCCCCCTACTCAACCACCCCTCACCAAGTACCACTAACACATAGCTTGTCTAGTGCTGGAGACTAGCCCCCACACCCAACTACAGGTCCCTCTCGCCTCTGTCCCCTCCCCTCATCCATTTTCTCTACTCTCCTTTATAGCCATCTAGAAAATTACCCACAGTCACACCTGCCTACACCACCCACACAGACCCCATGCTCCAGGCTGACCGATTATAAACCCTTCATTGTAAGGCCCTGTTCCTCTGGGTGGCATTGAAAAAGCTGTAGGCGAAACGCGTGTCATACTAGACGGCAGTGTACCTTCAACACTGCCGTCCTAAGGAATGCTTGTATGTTCATGAATACCTATTGAAGAATAATAGTCTTTGTAATGGAATAATCGTAGCAATGACAGTAACAGCATTAATGGATCAGCTGTAGATAATATCTGTGCCACATTATTAAAGCCTGGACGGAGGATAAGAAATACTTATGTATAATCACCTTATTGCAGGGATAATAGCGAGAAAATATATCACAATTGTGATTGAGTTCCCCTTATTATTGTTAAGTGCGTATGCTCGCTAACCAATAACGATTGTCGAATCTCGATTTGTGTTTCCAACGCACAAAGATTTATTCTCAAAAGGTAGCAGTAGATATTCAAGCGAAAATTATAATAAGTACAGCCGTTACTTATCGCAGGCGCTCTGGATCCAGTGTGCAGTCATTCAATCCTGAAGTCTGGGGACAAGATGTCTGCACACTAGATGAGGAGCTGCTGTTTATATGCACACAGAAATACAGTAAAACAATGCAGAATGGTATAGCTTGCTTCTATTGGTCCAGGTTTCAGGAAGGTCCAAGGGGTTGTCAATCATTGGCTAGTTCAACCTAAAGAATCCAAGGGAGGGGGTCATCTCCTCAGGGGGTATGCTCCGATCTTCCCGTCAAGATTCCTTAGTCTTAAATAGTTCATAATTCCCTACCATTCATAACTTGCGTATGCACTCTGCGATTCCTTCACAGAGTGGCCCGGACAGTTGCAAATGTTAAGAGGAGTATTATGATACCACACATGATATGATTCCTTCAACCTGTACCATATGTTTTACTGATATGCATATAACTTATAATATTACACATAAATACTACTATATTTCGACATAAATGACTATGTGTTGCAACTACCATTAATGTGTACTATTTTACAAGTGTGCGTGTGTGAAAATGTATGTAAAAGACTAAATACTGTTGTTGCCACGTGTTGCAGCTGCGTACGCCCTTTTACGCCGTAGCGTGCCCTTTTATGCCGTAGCGTGCCGTACGCATCTTTTCAGACAAAGACAACCAAGTTTGCTCGTTTTTAATTGAAATGACTTTATCCAATATGCTGACTTCGACAGCTCCACCCTTTGATAGTGTAATAAACTATCACCTAATCACCTTTTCAAGTTCAGGGTTATACAACACTTCTTCACAGACCATGATCTCGGTATCTGGTACCACCCTTTCAGTCTCAATCTCAGTGTTTCTCCTAGGAGACCATTTTCCACACTTCAACACAGTAGGAACACATTTGACACATAAACCAATCGCTAAGATGACACCCAGTATAAGGAGAAGGAGCTTACCTACACTAGCAACCATTTCCTGTACCCACTCCCACAGACCGGAGAACCATTTCACAGGGTTCAACCACGAGAACCAACCTGCCACCTTTTCCCCGACCTCATATAATTAAGAATTATGGTTCCTTCGAAATTCCCATTTCAGTTGCAGAATTTCATCCATCTTCCGGTCTATAACCTCCTTAGGGTCATCTGTATTATTGGTGATGTATGTGCAATATTTGACACCGAACTGGGTGGCCAGTGTTACACAGTACCCATCAGTATTAGAGGTGAGATAATTTTGTACCAGTCTATGTTGCACCAACTCCTTCTTGTACGCTTGCAGCTCCCTTCCAGTATACCTGAAAGTGTCATCATACATCTCGGTGATATTATCTATTAATTTAGCTAGGTCTTGGATATATTTAAAGTTTAATGTTCCCCGAGCGGTCCTGGTGAGGTCTAGAGCAACCATAACTTGGAAACCAGCAGTTTCACTAATCAATTTTGTAGCTATGGGTCCCTCACCAGGAATCATATTTCTCTTGCCACGGTGTTCATACTGTGTGTGTATGTATGGTGGTGATGTAGTCTTGTGAATATCAACCATTTCTTCATGAGTAACAGTCATGATTTCAGGAACCAGTTTAGCTAAGAAACACAAGCCCTTGGAACTCGGAGTTACCCAGGAATAAGCTTTCCTCCTACAAACAAAGTACACATCTTCAGGGAGTACATAAGGACCAGTATGCCCATTAATCATATCGCACAGAGTTTTGATGAAACTACCCATGCCTAGAGTCTTCATTTGCTCAAGACACGTGTCAGCATGGATGACATTCTCACAATTATCTATAGAGACTTTACCAATGGACATTTTCTTATGTTTGGTTATACGCCCTAATTTATAACTTCCATCAACATTCCTGCCTATGGGTGATTTTGTAAGTCTCCCTCCAACATGAGCGTGGCGAGCCATTGTCTGATCTGATAGGTCAGCCTCCCAATTTTCCAAACGCTTTGCATGAGATATATTTAGGCACAGCAAAGATCTGTTTACGGAGTATTGTCGAAGCGTCAGACTAGGGGACCTAGTGATATTGTACCTCCCATCTATGGGCCTCCCACCCCTCAATTCGAGTACTTCGAAAATGTTTAGAGGGAATGGCACTAGTCCTATATTATACTGCCCCTGCGCCACGTGAGAGCACACCCAGCACTCGGTTTGGTTTAGCACCTTACCCACCAGGGAGTGATAATCCTCCAAAGGATGCCCGCCCATATTCAGATTATCGGTGGACTGGCATCGCTGGATAAATCTCTCTTCAACTAGGGAGTCACAGAGCTTGCAGATGCAATACTCATCAGACAATAGCCCCTCACACTGCCTCCGAGTTCCTGAGCTAGCAGACCTTTTCATAACCCCCGGACCAAGCTTGAAAATGGGCTGCTCTGAGTATTCTAATAACTTTTCCTCTGCCTCCATCTCATCTGCATCACTCCCAGAACTCTCCTCCGTCCTCCATCCTCCTTCACAAAAAAAGAATGTCCTAGAAAAAGTAAAAACAAGGAAAATCCTGGAACAAAAGAAAAACAAAAACCGCCACTCCATCGCTGGAAAGATAGTTCTGGGGCAACGTCTCTGGTTCAGGTGTCTCAACTGCAGGCTTTAGGTCTCCCGGAACAGGCTCACAAGTGACAGCTCTATGTCGTCGGTCTGAGTCTTGTCTTGCACTTTCTCCGGGTTACGGACTCTCCTGCAGTGGGTGGAATGGACCCAAGTGTCTCTCTCTGCAACTTTCAGTGATGTAGTACTGGTCAGCAGCACTTTGTACGGGCCTTCCCAACGGTCTGTTAAACAACCTGAATGTAAGAAATTGCGGATCATAACATAGTCTCCAGGTTCAACATCATGACAGTTCGTTTCTGGTATACCAGGTGACAGCATTTTTAGTTTTTGTTGTTGTTGCTTTAGCTGTCTACTCATTCTTATAAGATATTGTACAGTCACTTCATTATTACACTTCAAGTCGTCTTGTGGACTCACGATCAAATGAGGTTGTCGTCCGAACAGTATCTTAAAGGGGGACAGATTAAGAGGAGGTCTAGGAGTGGTCCGAATGCTATGGAGGACCAATGACAAACCCTCAGGCCAATCCAACCCAGTTTCAGCCATTACCTTACCAAGCTTGTTCTTTATAATACCATTTACTCTCTCCACCTTACCACTGGCTTGTGGTCGGTAAGGGGTGTGAAGTCTGCTACCGATTCCCATGAGTTTACACATATTTTGGAAGATATCACCAGTAAAGTGGGTACCCCTATCACTTTCAATGATTCTAGGGATACCGAACCTACATACAAAATCTTGTACAATTTTCTTTGCAGTGAACACAGCAGTATTAGTGGCTGCCGGATATGCTTCTACCCAACCGGAAAACACATCAATACACACTAACACATACTTTAGATTCCTGCACAGTGGTAGTTGGATATAGTCAATTTGTATTACCTGAAAAGGTCCGTCTGTAGGAGGGATGTGGGATGGCTCAGTTGGAATAGTTTTCCCAACATTTTTCCTCAAACAAGTAAGACATGACATTGCCTTCTTACCAGCCTGAGAGGAAAATCCGGGAGCACACCAGTATGCTCTCACCAGTTTGCACATACCTTCTTTACCCAGGTGAGTCAGACCGTGTGCTGCTTCAGCCAGGCTTGGATAGTACGTTCGGGGAGCTACAGGCTTACCTTGTCCATCCCTCCAGAGTCCTGATGACTCTTGACCACATCCCTTCGCCTTCCAGACCGCCTTTTCCTGCAGGGAACACAAATCTTGCATTTCAATTAATTTCTGCATGTCTAATGTCTGAAAAACCATCATAGTCTCGGTCAATACAGTCATAGGTTGCCCTGCTGCCCATTTAGCAGATTCGTCCGCCCTGTTATTGCCCAGTGACACTGGGTCCTCTTCAAAGGTATGTGCTTTGCACTTTATGACGGCTACTGTTCTGGGTAACTATCGCTGTCAGAAGTCCTTTTATGTGTTGTGAGTGTGCCACTGGCGTACCTGCTGCTGTCGTAAAGTTTCTAAGACGCCAAAGGGCCCCAAAATCGTGCACTATCCCGAAGGCGTACCTAGAGTCAGTATATATATTGGCTGATTTACCCTCTGCCAATTCACACTCTCTCCTTAATGCTACTAGTTCCGCCACCTGGGCTGAGTGATGTGGGCCAAAGGGTTCAGCTTCTCCCACATCCTGATCGTCTACAACAGCGTAACCAGTACATAGCTCTCCCGTCTCTGTCTGTCTATGACAACTCCCGTCTGTATAAAACGTAAAATCTACATTTTCTAAGGGGGTGTCACGTATGTCGGGCCTTGCAGTAAAGGTCTGATTCAGGTGTTCCATACAGTCATGCGTGTCAATACTCTTGCCTAACTCATCATCGACCAGGGTCTCCTCACCTCCCACCCTTTGTGTCTCTAGAGACACATATGGAAGGTATGTAGCTGGATTTAAGGTGCTACATCGTTTGATGGTGATGTTTGAGGGTACCATCAGGGCTAGTTCCCACTTTGTGAATCTAGCTGAAGAAACATGTCTGGTTTGGGCTGAATTTAACAGAGCTGATACAGCATGGGGTGTATAGACAGTTGAATTATGTCCTAATACTACGTCCTCGCTCTTACTTACCAGAAGAGCAGTTGCTGCTACACTTCTGAGACATGTTGGGAGTGATCTTGCCACATTGTCCAATTGTGCACTGTAGTATGCTACCGGTCTGCTAGCGTCACCATGTTTCTGTGTGAGGACACCTGCTGCACAACCATCAGCTTCCGTACAGTATAGCTCAAAAGGCTTTTCGTAATCAGGTATTCCCAATGCAGGTGCTTTAGTCAGACTATCTTTAAGGTTAAAGAATGCTTGCTCTGACTCTTCTGTGTGTACAACACTTTCTGGTTTTGAAGAAGAGACTAGCTCCTGCAATGGTAATGCCAGAATAGAAAAACCTGGGATCCAGGATCTACAGTATCCACACATCCCCAGGAAGGTACAAATCTGCTTCTGGCTCTGCGGCAGAGTCATGTGTTGTATGGCCTCAATCCTGTCGGTTGTCAGGTGTCTTAGCCCCTTAGTGAGGCAGTGTCCTAAGTATTTGACCTTAGTCTGACATGGCTGTAATTTGTCCTTTGCCACCTTGTGCCCTGTTTGTGAGAGATGGAGCAACAACAATTTAGTATCATGTAAACATGACATAAAAGAATCAGAGCACAGCAACAAATCGTCCACATATTGAATTAGAACAGACCCATTGTGGGGTTGAAAGGATTGCAAACAGTCATGTAAGGCTTGGGAGAAAATACTGGGGCTGTCAATGAACCCCTGGGGCAGTCTGGTCCATGTGTATTGCATTCCCCGGTAGGAGAATGCAAAAAGGTATTGGCAGTCAGGGTGAAGAGGGACTGAGAAGAAAGCAGAACATAGATCAATGACAGTAAACTGACTGGCAGACGGTGGAATCTGCATGAGGATGACAGCTGGATTCGGCACTACGGGGAATTGGCTCTCAACAACTTTGTTAATTCCCCTTAAGTCCTGGACTAATCTATAGCCCCTCCCCCCACTCTTCTTCACAGGGAAAATGGGACTATTTGCTGTACTGGCTATACGAATTAAAATCCCTTGTTGTAACAGCCTCTCAATACCAGGATATACCCCTAGTTCCACCTCCGGTTTTAATGGATACTGTGGGATTTTTGGAGCTATCCTACCACTTTTTAGATTGACCATGACAGGGGCTACCTTTGCCATCAGTCCAGTGTCCTGTCCATCTCTGGTCAATAGTGAACCTGGTATTTCCAGCAACATCCCCTTTACTTGAGATGGACTTTGTTCTATAACAGGAGAGTGTAACATTAACCTTTGAGGGGTGTCCAATATATCCTGTACCTCATGTGCGACTTTCTCCGGTATATCTAAGAACACACCATCAGAAGTACAGTATATGACACATCCCATTTTACATAACAAGTCTCTCCCTAGCAAGTTAGTAGGAGCCGCTGCAGCCAAGAGAAACGAATGCTTAGTATGCAGAGGCCCGATAGTAACTTCAGCGGGTTTATTTAGAGGATAATGTAACACTTTTCCCGTTACCCCTGTTATGTGCGTATTGTCGCTAACCAATAACGATTGTCGAACCTCGATTTGTGTTTCCAACGCACAAAGATTTATTCGCAATAAGTGGAAAAAATATGCTCAAGCGAAGTAATAGTAAATACAGCCGTTACTTATCGCAGGCGCTCTGGATCCAGTGCAGTCATTCAATCCTAAAGTCTGGGGACAAGAAGTCTGCACTCTGGATCACAAGCTGCTGCTTATATACACAATCAAATACAGTAATACAATGAAGATGGTATGGCTTGCATCTATTGGTCCGGGTCTCAGGAATGTCCAAGGGGTCGTCAATCATTGGCTGGTTCATCCTAAGGAATCCAAAGGAGGGGGTCATCTCTGCAGGGGGTATGCTCTGCTCTTCCCGCCAGAATTCCTTAGTCTTAAGTAGTTCATAATTCCCTATCATTCATAATTTGCGTATGCACTCTGCGATTCCCTCGCAGAGCGCACCAAACAGTAGGATATGTAACAAGGTTCATTATGATACCACTCATGATGTTATTCCTTTAACCCGTTCTGTGTATTTCACTAATATGCATGTAACTCTGATATAACATATAAATACTACTATATTTCGACATAACTGACTATGTGTTGCAACTACCAATAATGTGTACTATTTTATAAGTATGCGTGTTTGTGCGAATGTATGGTAAAAGACCAATTACTGTTGCTGCCACGTGTAGTGGATGCGTACGCCCTTTCACGCCGTAGCGTGCCCTTGTACGTCGATGCGTACCGTACGCATCTTTTCAGACAAAGACAACCAAGTTTGCTAGACTTTAATTGAAATGACTTTATCCAATTTGCTGACTTCGACAGTTCCACCCTTTGATAGTGTAATAAACTATCACCAAATCACCGTTTCAAGTTCAGGATTATACAATACTTCTTCACAGACCATGATCTCGGTATCTGGTACCACCCTTTCAGTCTCTTTCTCAGTGTTACTCCCATGAGACCGTTTTCCACACTTCAACACAGTAGGAACACATTTGACAACTAAACCAATTGCTAAGATGACACCCAGTATAAGGAGAAGGAGCTTACCTACACTAGCAACCATTTCCTGTACCCACTCCCCCAGACCGGAGAACCATTTTGCTGGGTTCAACCATGAGAACCAACCCGCCACCTTTTCCCCGACCTCATATAACGAAGAATTATGGCTCTTTCGAAATTCCCATTTCAGCTGCAAAATTTCATCCATCTTCCGGTCTATAACCTCTTTAGGGTCTTCCGTATTATTAGTAATGTACGTGCAACATTTGACACCGAACTGGGTGGCCAGTGTCACACAGTACCCACCAGTAATAGAGGTGAGATAATTTAGTACCAGTCTATGTTGCACCAACTCCTTCTTGTACGCTTGTAGCTCCCTTCCAGTATACCTGAAAGTGTCATCATACATCTCGGTGATATTATCTATTAATTTAGCTAGGTCTTGGATATATTTAAAGTTTAATGTTCCCCGAGCGGTCCTGGTGAGATCTAGAGCAACCATAACTTGGAAACCAGCAGTTTCACTAATCAATTTTGTAGCTATGGGTTCCTCACCAGGAATCATATTTCTCTTGCCACGGTGTTCATACTGTGTGTGTATGTATGGTGGTGATGTAGTCTTGTGAATATCTACCATTTCTTCATGAGTAATAGTCATGATTTCAGGAACCAGTTTAGCTAAGAAACACAAGCCCTTGGAACTCGGAGTCACCCAGGAATAAGCTTTCCTCCCACAAACAAAATACACATCATCAGGGAGAACATAAGGAACAGTATGCCCATGAATTATATCACACAGAGTTTTGATAAAACTACCCATGCCTAGTGTCTCCATCTGCTCTAGACACGTGTCGGCATTAATGATATTTTCACATTTATCTGTAGAGACTTTTCCAATAGATACCTTCTTATGTTTGGTTATACGCCCTAACTTGTGACTTCCATCAGCATTCCTGCCTAGTAGTGACCTTGTGAGTCTCTCTCTAAAATGAGTGTGGCGAGCCATTGTCTGATCTGATAGGTCAGCCTCCCAACTCTCCAGGCGCTTTGCATGAGATATGTTTAGGCACAGCAACGATCTGCCTATGGAGTATTGTCGAAGCGTCAGACTAGGGGACCTAGTGTTATTGTACCTCCCTTCTATGGGCCTCCCACCCCTTAATTCGAGTACTTCGGATATGTTTAGCGGGAATGGCACTAGTCCTATGTTATGCTGCCCTTGAGGCACGTGAGAGCACACCCAACACTCAGTTTGGTTTAGCACCTTACCCACCAGGGAGTGATAATCCTCCAAAGGATGCCCGCCTATATTCAGAGTACTGGGGGACTGGCATCGTTGGATGCATCTCTCGTCAACTAGGGAGTTGCAGAACTTGCAGATACAATACTCATCAGACAATAGCCCCTCACACTGCCTCCGAGTTCCTGAGCTAGCAGACCTTTTCATAACCCCGGGACCAAGTTTGATAATGGGCTGCTCAGGATATCCTATTAACTTTTCTTCGGCCTCTATTTCATCCGTATCACTCCCAGAACTCTCCTCCGTCCTCCATCCTCCTTCACAAAAATAGAATGTCCTAGAAAAAGTAAAAACAAGGAAAATCCTGGAACAAAAGAAAAACAAAAACCGCCACTCCATCGCTGGAAAGATAGTTCTGAGGCAACGTCTCTGGTTCAGGTGTCTCAACTGCAGGCTTTAGGTCTCCCGGAACAGGCTCACAAGTGACAGCTCTATGTCGTCGGTCTGAGTCTTGTCTTGCACTTTCTCCGGATTATGGACTCTCCTGCAGTGGGTGGAATGGACCCAAGTGTCTCTCTCTGCAACCTTCAGTGATGTAGTACTGGTCAGCAGCACTTGGTACGGGCCTTCCCAACGGTCTGTTAAACAACCTGAACGTAAGAAATTGCGGATCATAACATAGTCTCCAGGTTCAACATCATGACAGTTCGTCTCTGGCATACCAGGTGACAGCATTTTTAGTTTTTGTTGTTGTTGTTTCAGCTGTCTACTCATTCTTATAAGATATTGTACAGTCACTTCATTATTACACTTTAAGTCGTCTTGTGGACTCACGATCAAATGAGGTTGTCGTCCGAACAGTATCTCAAAGGGGGACAGATTAAGAGGAGGTCTAGGAGTGGTTCGAATGCTGTGGAGGACCAACGGCAAAGCCTCAGGCCATGCCAACCCAGTTTCAGCCATTATCTTACCTAGTTTGTTCTTTATAGTACCATTTGCTCTCTCCACCTTACCACTGGCTTGTGGTCGGTAAGGGGTGTGAAGTCTGCTACTGATTCCCATGAGTTTACACATATTTTGGAAGACATCACCAGTAAAATGGGTACCCCTATCACTTTCAATGATTCTAGGGATACCGAACCTACACACAAAGTCTTGTACAATTTTCTTTGCAGTGAACACAGCAGTATTAGTGGCTGCCGGATATGCTTCTACCCAACCGGAAAACACATCAATACACACTAACACATACTTTAGATTCCTGCACGGTGGTAGTTGGATATAGTCAATTTGTATTACCTGAAAAGGTCCGTCTGTAGGAGGGATGTGGGATGGCTCAGTTGGAATAGTTTTCCCAACATTTTTCCTCAAACAAGTAAGACATGACATTGCTTTCTTACCAGCTTGAGAGGAAAATCCGGGAGCACACCAGTATGCTCTCACCATTTTGCACATACCTTCTTTACCCAGGTGAGTCAGGCCGTGTGCTGCTTCAGCCAGGCTTGGATAGTATGTTCGGGGAGCTACAGGCTTACCTTGTCCATCCCTCCAGAGTCCTGAGGACTCTTGACCACATCCCTTCGCCTTCCAGACCGCCTTCTCCTGCAGGGAACACAAATCTTGCATTTCAATTAATTTCTGCGTGTCTAATGTCTGAAAAACCATCATAGTCTCGGTCGATACAGTCATAGGTTGCCCTGCTGCCCATTTAGTAGCTTCGTCTGCCCTGTTGTTGCCCAATGACACTGGGTCTTCTTCAAAGGTATGGGCTTTGCACTTTATGACGGCTACTGTTCTGGGTAACTGTATCGCTGTCAGAAGTCCTTTTATGTGTTGTGAGTGTGCCACTGGTGTACCTGCTGCTGTCGTAAAGTTTCTAAGACGCCAAAGGGCCCCAAAATCATGCACTACCCCGAAGGCGTACCTAGAGTCAGTATATATGTTGGCTGATTTACCCTCTGCCAATTCACACGCTCTCCTTAGTGCTACTAGTTCCGCCACCTGGGCTGAGTGAGGTGGACCAAGGGGTTCAGCTTCTACCACATCCTGATCGTCTACAACAGCGTAACCAGTACATAGCTCTCCTGTCTCTGTCTGTCTATGGCAACTTCCGTCTGTATAAAACGTAAAATCTACATTTTCTAAGGGGGTGTCACGTATGTCGGGCCTTGCAGTAAAGGTCTGATTCAGGTGTTCCATACAGTCATGCGTGTCAGTATTCTTGCCTAACTCATCATCAACCAGGGTCTCCTCACCTCCCACCCTTTGTGTCTCTTGAGACACATACGGAAGGTATGTAGCTGGATTTAGGGTGCTACATCGTTTGATGGTGATGTTTGAGGGTGCCATCAGGGCTAGTTCCCACTTTGTGAATCTAGCTGAAGAAACATGTCTGGTTTGGGCTGAATTTAACAGAGCTGATACAGCATGGGGTGTATAGATGGTTGAATTATGTCCTAATACTACATCCTCGCTCTTACTTACTAGAAGGGCCGTTGCTGCTACACTTCTGAGACATGTTGGGAGTGACCTTGCCACATTGTCTAATTGTGCACTGTAGTATGCTACCGGTCTGCTAGCGTCACCATGTTTCTGTGTGAGGACACCTGCTGCACAGCCATCAGCTTCTGTACAAATTAGCTCAAAAGGCTTTTCATAATCAGGTATTCCCAATGCAGGTGCTCTTGTCAGACTATCTTTAAGATTAAAGAACGCTTGCTCCGACTCTTCTGTGTGTATGACACGTTCTGGTTTTGAGGAAGAGACTAGCTCCTGCAATGGTAATGCCAGAATAGAAAAACCTGGGATCCAGGACCTACAGTATCCACACATCCCCAAGAAAGTACGAATCTGCTTCTGGCTCTGCGGCAGGGTCATGTGTTGTATGGCCTCAATTCTGTCGGTTGTCAGGTGTCTTAGCCCCTTAGTGAGGCAGTGTCCTAAGTATTTGACCTTAGTCTGACATGGCTGTAATTTATCCTTTGCCACCTTGTGCCCTGTTTGTGAAAGATGAAGCAACAACAATTTAGTATCATGTAAACATGACATAAAAGAATCAGAGCACAACAACAAATCGTCCACATATTGAATTAGAACAGACCAATTGTGGGGTTGAAAGGATTGCAAACAGTCATGTAAGGCTTGGGAGAAAATACTGGGGCTGTCAATGAACCCCTGGGGTAGTCTGGTCCATGTGTATTGCACTCCCCTGTAGGAGAATGCAAAAAGGTATTGGCAGTCAGGGTGAAGAGGGACTGAAAAGAAAGCAGAACATAGATCAATGACAGTAAAATGACTGGCAGACGGTGGAATCTGCATGAGGATGACAGCTGGATTCGGCACTACGGGGAATTGGCTCTCAACAACTTTGTTAATTCCCCTTAAGTCCTGGACTAATCTATAGCCCCTCCCCCCACTCTTCTTCACAGGGAAAATGGGACTATTTGCTGTACTGGCTGTACGAATTAAAATCCCTTGTTGTAACAGCCTCTCAATAACAGGATATACCCCTAGTTCCACCTCCGGTTTTAATGGATACTGTGGGATTTTTGGAGCTATCCTACCACTTTTTAGATTGACCATGACAGGGGCTACGTTTGCCATCAGTCCAGTGTCCTGTCCATCTCTGGTCCATAGGGAACCTGGTATTTCCAGCAACATCCCCTTTACTTGAGATGGACTTTGTTCTATAACAGGAGAGTGTAACATTAACCTTGGAGGGGTGTCCAATATGTCCTGTACCTCATGTGCAACCTTCTCGGGTATATCTAGGAACACACCATCTGAAGTACAGTATATGACACATCCCATTTTACATAACAAGTCTCTCCCTAGCAAGTTAGTAGGAGCCGCTGCAGCCAAGAGAAACGAATGCTTAGTATGCAGAGGCCCGATAGTAACTTCGGCGGGTTTAGTTAGAGGATAATGTAACACTTTTCCTGTCACCCCCATAGCTGGAATAGTTTTGCTGGTCACCTGTAGATTGAAAGGAGAGGTTATCACAGATCGGGCCGCCCCTGTATCTACAAGAAAAGTTTGTTTCCTGCCAGCTATGTCAACTATCATTGTTGGTTCTTCACTCTGACTCTCAGTTAACCTCACTGGCTGTAGACTACAGGTATGACCTGACCCCTAGCGCTGACTATTGATTTCCCGCGCAGCATTTGCTGCCGTAATATGCGCGGGTAGATGTGAGTCTTCTAGTCTATGTGAATCCTTTCTTGGAGGATATCTATGTGACCCACCCCTATGTGTATTGAGTCTTTCTTTATTACAATCTCTCCTGTAATGTCCTTCCTCGTTACAGTTGAAACACCTGATCACTTTAGGTTTCCTGTTATATGGGTTGTATGCTGGTGGTCGTGTATGCACCCCTTCTAGAGCCTGTATACTTACCGTCATTAACCTATCACTTTTCTCTTCCCTTTTTCTAAAAAGGTTCTTGTCATGCTCCACAGCAGACTCCCTAAGGAAGTCTACCGTGACGCCTCTCCAATTAGGTAATGTGGTTTGTACTCTCGTCTTTAAATTTTCCCTAAGGCCATCCATCAGTACCCCTACAGCTACCTCTCTGTGATGTGGGTCCTCACTTATGTTGGATATCCCAGTAAATCGTGCAATCGCTGTTATAGCTCTAGCAAAGTAATCTGAGGCAGTTTCACTATCCTTTTGTTTAATGGTGAAAATCTTACTCCAATTTACTGCTACTGGAAAACAGATGGCTAAGTGTTTGACAATTTGTTCTATATTCCGTTGGTTAATCTCATCAGTCAGGGTGTCATCTTCCTCCAACAAACAATCTCCAATAAATTTTTGTATGTTAGTATTGGGAGGAAGACACGCCCTCAACACTACCCGCCAATCCTTACTGGTTGGTTCATGAGCATTCCCTAAGTCTTTAACAAATTTCTGACATTTAGCTAACTCTTTTCTAGGATCTGGGAATTCAGTCATAATGGAACGTAATTCTGATCTAGTCCAGGGACAATGCATTGTAACATTTCTTAAAGGAACTACACCATCCTTATCCGGTTTCCCATTGGGAACTGATATTGTGCGGACCGGGAACACACCCTCTGGTACACTAACTTCAGGGGACGCTACAGGATTTACAGGCCCTAGATTTAGAACACTTTCACTCCTAGTGATCACGCTACTCTCACCTATCTCAGCCATTTTCTCATACTTGCGCTGAGCCTCTAGTACATTAACAGCATGGGCAATGGCCGAAATCACAGTGGGTTCATCTTCATTTTCAGATACACTTGATTGAAACTGATTTAAAACAGGGTACAACTTAGTAATTTTTCTATTTTCAGTTTTAACAACGGCTGTACTTACCCCTCCCGCCACATAAGGTGGCGGGGGCGCGCTTGCGCTGAGTTCGCCACGCTTCTCAATGGTTACATCCGCCTTGCGCGCGCTTTTCGCCACGCCTATTTCCGGTTTGCATTCGCTGCTCTGCCACGTGTTACCTTCCATTTGCCACAATTTTAAACAATCATTATGTCTATTTCTCTTTTTCGTTGACTTGATCAACCATATTTTATCTTTTACAGTATTCAGTACCTCTGCATTAAAACTCCCTATTGTTGGGAAAGGCCTATCACAAGCTTTGGTCATCCCGACCCACGTGTCACAATACACAGTTGCATATGCACCATACTTCTTACACATGAGAAACCTCGCTGAACCAATAGGGCCTTCCTTAGGCAGTACACTGACCATCTCTAGCGTATGCTTAGCACCCATGTTGAACAATATACCTTCTACCCGGAACACAGACACACCGCAATGCTCTGTTCCTTCCGGCCAAATGTGAAATACAGACACACCGCAATGCTCTGTTCTTTCCACCTAATAATTTCAACTCTGTTGCTATACTCACCGCTAGAGATCTATAATCCTCGGTGAACGTATTTCCTTTAGCCGCGCTCACTCGCTTTTCCCTAATACAGAAATATCACTGTGGGCCCCAAGGGCTATCAGCTCCTCGATACCCTGGCTAAACCACAAAATCTGCTGAGTTTATTATCGCTGGGAGCGCAAAGTCGATACAATCAACCTGCCTTTCCAGTATAATTCCTCCTAGCTGCTTCACCAATTCGCACTAACGGTGCGACCGGATCGCACTGCCTACCAATACTAATTATTAGCAAACCTTGCGATCTATTGGTAGCGCTTTGCGAAAACCCAGTTTTCGCATTCGGTATACCTGCCCTGTATACCGTCCTTCAGTTGGGCAATCCGCCTCATCAGACAGCAACTGAGCACCTCAACAATAAAACAGTGTATCTACGTTACAACATCACACACTATACACCTTTTCTGCGCAGAAAATCAAAAGTTCCCAACAATAGTAATAATGTCTCAGAGGCTTTCACAAGTAATTATACTATGCATGTATAATAACTATCAAAACGATTGTTTAACCACGTGGCAAGTTTACCGGAAGTTCGCGTACGCACAGCAGGAAGTACACATACGCTAAACAATGCAATACAGTTAAAACGCACAATGACAGAAAAAAGAAACAGTTTTCTCTTTTGTCCCTAGGTTCTAGTTAGCGTGCCCTAGATAATGCAAAACGGACATTCGGTTTCGCAACACAGAGTAAAATTCAGGTTTTGAACACCATGCGTTCTTACCCGTTTATGACGCGTCTCCACCCTTTGTTGAGGAACCGAAATCCGTTGGTCTTGCGTATCATCGACAACGAAACCTCCAAAGCTCACGAGCCCCCAATTGTTATGTGCGTATTGTCGCTAACCAATAACGATTGTCGAACCTCGATTTGTGTTTCCAACGCACAAAGATTTATTCGCAATAAGTGGAAAAAATATGCTCAAGCGAAGTAATAGTAAATACAGCCGTTACTTATCGCAGGCGCTCTGGATCCAGTGCAGTCATTCAATCCTGAAGTCTGGGGACAAGAAGTCTGCACTCTGGATCACAAGCTGCTGCTTATATACACAATCAAATACAGTAATACAATGAAGATGGTATGGCTTGCATCTATTGGTCCGGGTCTCAGGAATGTCCAAGGGGTCGTCAATCATTGGCTGGTTCATCCTAAGGAATCCAAAGGAGGGGGTCATCTCTGCAGGGGGTATGCTCTGCTCTTCCCGCCAGAATTCCTTAGTCTTAAGTAGTTCATAATTCCCTATCATTCATAATTTGCGTATGCACTCTGCGATTCCCTCGCAGAGCGCACCAAACAGTAGGATATGTAACAAGGTTCATTATGATACCACTCATGATGTTATTCCTTTAACCCGTTCTGTGTATTTCACTAATATGCATGTAACTCTGATATAACATATAAATACTACTATATTTCGACATAACTGACTATGTGTTGCAACTACCAATAATGTGTACTATTTTATAAGTATGCGTGTTTGTGCGAATGTATGGTAAAAGACCAATTACTGTTGCTGCCACGTGTAGTGGATGCCTACGCCCTTTCACGCCGTAGCGTGCCCTTGTACGTTGTAGCGTACCGTACGCATCTTTTCAGACAAAGACAACCAAGTTTGCTAGACTTTAATTGAAATGACTTTATCCAATTTGCTGACTTCGACACCCCTATAGCTGGAATGGTTTTACTGGTCACCTGTAGATTGAAAGGAGAGGTTATCACAGACCGGGCCGCCCCTGTATCTACAAGAAAAGTTTGCTTCCTACCAGCTATACTCAACAGATTAAATCCCAACGCACTAGGAATCATACACTCAGTCTATTGTCATGTATATAATATGATTATCTAGTGACTGAGTTGGTGCACCCTACACATGTGTTATTGATTCATAAATTGACAAGCACAGAGAGGAAAATCATGTAACGTTGGGGCACTCAATGATTATTGAATAACTTAAAACTTACATTTTATTAATTTTATTAAAATAGTAATGAGTCCCTAAAAACAGGTAACAAAGGAAGAAAAGAGCATGTTTAGAATAATATGTTTATAAACAGATATACATATAAGATCAGTGCACAATGGAAATAGGGGTTAAACATTAACCACACCCCCGGAACAAAATGGTATAAACGATACCTATATACAATCATGAGCACTTGCCCTGAGGAAGCCCACATGGATGGGTGAAACGCGTTGGATACATTATATTAATTATTATCTTCAGTTTTTATTGCGAGCTCGCTATCTACTGCTTACAACTCACGGAGGTATCTTTTTTGCCAACTGCACATGCGCAGAAGTTACTAGGCAATAGACGCAGGAGTGTGACGGATAATCACCCGCGCGGATACCGAGTCCCGAAAGACTGGATTCACTGAAAAACTTTAAGTCTTCGAGAATATATAACTTCAAAACATCGAATTTGAAATTCACTAATTGGATGCAACAAGACTGAATGAATGGTTGCGAGTCCAACAGATTCATCATCTCACTATAGACAGTGTGTGTTTTTCACGGGACCTCTACCAAGAATCATCGGAACTGTATGTACCCACAGGCTATCAGTAGTTACTCTTGTTGAGACAACACAATACCGTTTTTCACATTTGGGTTTTGATCATATATTTTGCATAAGTACTTGCAGAGACAAGACGTATGTTACATAATGGTTATTGATTAACCATTGTCCATTTGGTTATATATTGACCAGTAGCAATTTTAATTGTATTTCAGTGCACTGATCTTATATATATATCTGTTTATAAACATATTATTCTAAACATGCTCTTCCTTTGTTTCCTGTTTTTGCCCCCAGATTTGTTTTATATAATTACTTTACCCAAGGGGGAGGGACACCCCCCTTTATTATCTGTGAGCAGCATTATCAGTTAACCAAATACTAAACAGCGCATACTAGTACATTGTTATATACTTTATCTTTTACAGTATTTAGTACCTCTGCATTAAAACTCCCTATTGTTGGGAAAGGCCTATCATAATCTTTGGTCATCTTTACCCACATGTCATAATACACAGTTGCGTATGCACCATATTTCTTACACATGAGAAACCTCGCTGAACCAATAGGCCCTTCCTTAGGCAGTACACTGACCATCTCTAGCGTATGCTTAGCACCCATGTTGAACAATACCTTCTACACGGAACACAGACACACCACAATGCTCTGTTCTTTCCACCCAACAATTTCAACCCTGTTGCTACAATCACCGCTAGAGATCTTTAATGCCCCGGTGGACGTATTTCCAAATAGCCGCGTCCACTCGCTTACTCTTGTTTCCGAACAAGAATCCCTAACACAGAAATAGTTCCTCGATAGCCCGGCTATCTCAAATTTCTGTTGAGTTTATTATAACTGGTAGCACCAAGTCGATACAATCAACCAGCCTATCCAATATAATTCCTCCACGCACTTCCAATTTTACCCTCGCGGTTGTGTTTAGCGTGCGGTTAGATTGCACCGCCTACTAATACTATTTATCAGTAAACCTTGCGATCTATTGGTGGCGATTCGCGAAAACCCGGTTTTCGCACTCGGTATACCTGCCCTGTATACCGGCCTTCAGTTGGGCAACCTGCCTCGTCAGACAGCAACTGAGCACAATCCACAATAAAACATTGTATCTACGTTACAACATCACACACTATACACCTTTTCTGCACAGAAAATCAAAAGTTCCCAACAATAGTAATAATGTCTCAGAGGCTTTCACAAGTAATTATACTATACACATATAATAACTATCAAAACGATTGTTTAACCACGTGGCAAATCTACCGGAAGTCCGCGTACGCACAGCAGGAAATACACATACGCTAAGCAATGCAATACAGTTAAAACGCACAATGACAATAAAAAGAAACAGTTTTCTCTTTTGTCCCTAGGTTCTAGTTTGCGTGCCCTAGACAATGCAAAACGGACATTCGGTTTCACAACACAGAGTAAAATTCAGGTTTTGAACACATTGCGTTCTTACCCGTATATGACGCGTCTCCACCCTTTGTTGCGTAACCAAAATCCGTTGGTCTTGCGTATCGTCCGGCAACAAAACCTCAAAAACTCACGAGCCCCCAAATTGTTAAGTGCGTATGCTCGCTAACCAATAACGATTGTCGAATCTCGATTTGTGTTTCCAATGCACAAAGATTTATTCTCAAAAAGTCGCAGTAGATATTCAAGCGAAAATTATAATAAGTACAGCCGTTACTTATCGCAGGCGCTCTGGATCCAGTGTACAGTCATTCAATCCTGAAGTCTGGGGACGAGATGTCTGCACACTAGATGAGAAGCTGCTGTTTATATGCACACAGACAGTAATACAATGCAGAATGGTATAGCTTGCTTCTATTGGTCCAGGTTTCAGGAAGGTCCAAGGGGTTGTCAATCATTGGCTAGTTCAACATAAAGAATCCAAAGGAGGGGGTCACCTCTCCAGGGGGTATGCTCCGATCTTCCCGTCAAGATTCCTTAGTCTTAAATAGTTCATAATTCCCTATCATTCATAACTTGCGTATGCCCTCTGCGATTCCTTCGCAGAGTGGCCCGGACAGTTGCAAATGTTAAGAGGAGTATTATGATACCACACATGATATGATTCCTTCAACCTGCACCATATGTTTTACTGATATGCATATAACTTATAATATTACACATAAATACTACTATATTTCGACATAAATGACTATGTGTTGCAACTACCATTAATGTGTACTATTTTACAAGTGTGCGTGTGTGTGCGAATGTATGTAAAAGACTAAATACTGTTGTTGCCACGTGTTGCAGCTGCGTACGCCCTTTTATGCCGTAGCGTGCCGTACGCATCTTTTCAGACAAAGACAACCAAGTTTGCTCGATTTTAATTGAAATTACTTTATCCAATATGCTGACTTCGACATTATGTATAACAATTTTGTATATAATGTGTGACAGCAGAGATATAATCGCCCAACATAAATGTATTAGTTTGGAGATAAGATCTTAATTGCCTGTTCGTCTACAAGACGGGGAGATTAAAGACGCATGTGTTCAATTATCCCCTGTTAGGAAAGTACGTAGTGAATATATTACTGTCCCACTTTAGTAATAGGTGAATATATAACCATTTTTACATTTACTACTCATCCCCCTAGTTAATGTGTAATTACTCGAAATTTGTGGCAGGTAGAATTACTATAAAATTAAATCACAGCATGGAGATATAATCTGACCTGCAAGGTAATCCATAGACGGGGGACAGAAAGAACGTTCTTGTCTAATTATCTTAGTATTAAGCGAATATATAACCCCCGAGAGGATAATCTTTAAAATCATTTATTATATATGGTCATTAAGAATAGTATTTCTGAGACTTAATTTGAGATATCTGATCGTAGGGGACAATGTATCTCCGTTAAAATTATTGTTATTAACAGAGAAATTTCTACATAAGAAAACAAGGATCGGATCCTCGATAGTATATGTAGCTACGAACAAATGCTGTGAATGTACAAGAGAATAGGTGTGGACACAGTCCTGGAAAAACATATGGACCTTAATTAACTTTTTGTTTAATTAAAGATGTTACGTCTATGAAGGGAGTAATTTCTAGGAATTCATGCAAGGCAGTTAAGCCTTGATATTGATAGATCTATATTATAATTCGCGATACTATGATTAGCATTTGGGTGAAGATACTGACACCATATTAACTACGACTTCACAGCAGTATAATTTTCAGAGTGCAATAGTCACGACAGAGATATCTGTGGGATAGAATAGAACATAATTACTAGCTTCCTCAGGATGTGTTACTTACACCTTTTTAATCACTTACTTTTCCTACTAATCACTTTCTATTAGTTTTTAACATTTCACCTCTATATGGTTTTGTGTGTAATTACAGTTTATGATGTTTAATAAAGGATTATGATTTTATACATTTATTAATAAAGAATGGGGGAGAACCCTTGTTTAGAGAGAACTTTTTTCTTTCTCTTCTGTTCTATACATTATATAAATAATGAAAGCATATTGTAATGCACTGATGCTATTTAATAAACTAATATTACGTTATTGTTATGCTTTAAAATGATTTTCATTTGTTTTTGTGTAAGTAACTTTATTGAAACCAGCCAAATAAGATCCAGAAATAGTAAAATGTGTTAATAAAATGCAATTAACGCAGATTGCAGTGTTATTGTCACTATTTGAGTTTATAATAATGATTTTATTTCAATCACTTTCTTTCTCTTAAGAGTCATCAGGATTAAATATATCTGGTTTGCACTATAGCTATGGATAGTCTGCTGTACCTGTGTGAAAATGATTATATCTCCTTGTGTGACCCATTTATTTCCTCCTAAAATAGAGTTTTATGCAGATGTTAGTAGTCCTATAATAACCAAGTATCTTGTATTTTCAAGGAAAACTACATCATGTATTATTTGGTCTGAATCCCTGCTAGATATTGATAGTCAGTGATTATATAACTCCAATATTTTGTGGTTCTTATTTACCATATAATAAGTATTTGTCTCACTTACACCTGGGACTAGATTTACTAAACTGCGGGTTTGAAAAAGTGGAGATGTTACCTATAGCAACCAATCAGATTCTAGCTGTCATTTATTTAGTGCACTCTACAAAATAACAGCTAGAATCTGATTGGTTGCTATAGGCAACATCTCCACTTTTTCTAACCCGCAGTTTAGTAAATATACCCCCTGGTGTTACATTTTGTATTGAATATTTTCATATATTACAATGTTATCCCTCTGTTAGTATACAGAGCAGACTGCGTTTAATTAAAAATAAAATCATCTAACATCAACATTTACACAATCGTAAAGGCAATAAGAGATACTAAACCAAGCTAAAGAGCTTAAGTAGACATAAAAGCTGTAATTGCAAAAGAGCTATAGGAACAATAGAGCTATAACCGCTTGAAACAAGAACATAGAACAAATTGACCCTTGTGTGTGTGTGTGTGTGTGTGTGTGTGTCTGTCTGTGTATTAGGGAATTTAGGCTGTAAGCTCCAATGGGGCAGTGACTGATGTGAGTGAGTTCTCTGTACAGCGCTGCGGAATCAGTGGCGCTATATAAATAAATGGTGATGATGATGATAATAGAACAACAAGTTGAACATCAGCACTTCCATCTTTTGTGGATTGACCCAAAACACCACCCACAGTCTGTGACTCCTCTCCCATCTGCTTCTCCAACAGGATAAATTACTTCATTAGTTATTCACGGAACAAGTGCACCAATACCCAACAACCACTTTACTCCAGAGGAACACCAAAAATAAGCCACTCCAGGACCTTCCACCGAACTAAGAACAGGAAGACAAAGAACCAAAGAAGAGGAACATCTCCCGACAACGTCTTCACTCTAAAGGATTAGGCAGTAAGTGACAAACACCTACAACACCCTACCGCCTATAGATCCTGCCAGGTTACACCACCTATATAGATCCCGCCAGGTGACACCACCTATAGATCCCACCAGGTTACACTACCTATATTCCACCAGGTGCACCACCTATAGATCCCACCAGGTTACACCACATATAGATCCCACCAGGTTACACCACGGCATCCCATTCACTTTCCGCTTAGTGCCGGGACCCCTATTCTCTCCGGAGGGCCGCAACCAATCACAGTTCCACTGATTCATCCTCACAGCGCAGACAGTCCCTATCCTACATCTCTACGTATGGATATGAAGGATTTATTATAGCGAGATGTTACATGGAAGACATATTACAGGGCACTACACCACCAGTGAGAGTGGGCTCTGGATCCAGCTGTCAGACATGCTATGGAGACATAGGACTGAGTTACTGACCCTGCTGTGTGTCATGTTACAAAGACATTCCCTATAAAGTGTTTACGGCTAGAGTATCTCTAAACCCTCAGCCCCTCGTTACCAGTTTCAGTCATGTTTCTATATGGTGGTAAAATGTACAATAATGTCTGTATTTGTCCATATAGCCAGATGAATCTTATGTAGTGTTTTTGTCATGACAGAGCTTTCTGTCATTTATCTGCATTCTAATTATCCTATTATGTTTATTTAGATAACAGGAGAACCGTAAGAAGCACCTATATAAGTATATCCTAAAATGTATTCCCCAGCTTCTCCCATATCTGTAAATGAGTTTTTTTTAAGCCTTTTCATTTCCTATATTTTTTATGATATATATATCATAATAATAATCCAAATTCCTGTCCACCTCTCTGGGGTCTCGGCTCCACGTGAGCGGCGTTACTTAGAAACCTGATCTGACCCAGTCCAGCCCACGGTAAAACTAACAGACTAACTAGCACCAATCCTTTCCTCACCCTCACCCTCCTCACCAGGATAACCCACCAATGAGTAAAAAACAAAACCTGACCCTAACCTCACAGTATAAGTAGCCCCTAATAGAGATGCTTCCGACACCGCAGTAAGGAGAACTGTGTGTGGGAAATAGAGAGTGACTGAAAGAAGAAGGGGCAGGAAGAGGACTGAGGACAGTAATGGGGGAAATGTTTATTATGTGTAAGCATGAATACCTCCATATTACTGATCCCTGGGTATAGCTCCTCTCACACCAGAGAGACACTGACAGACTGAGAACCTGCTGTATGAGGTGCGGCATAGCTGCAGATGGTCTCTACAGATCTCCCCTGTTACTCCTGACCTGTCGAGGCAAGAGGGAAGAGGGGATGGGAAGGAAACTCAGCAAAGATTCATAGCCCAAGACCATGGCATAACAGTCTAATTCCTTCCAGAGATCTAGGAGGTATGATTGGTGTTACCTAAGCTGGCCTTCAGTACCTCTGTACTACCAGAGGTGCTGCTGTGGTACTCAGACCATTCTCCTAAGCTGCAGGAGTTAGTCTCATTAACTCCTGGATCCCAATCACCTGTGTGTGCCCTTTAAGAGACTGCCTTTCCCTGCAACCTGTGCAGTTCATCGTTTGTACTTGCTGCTGCTCTTTCTCTGTAAACCCTGTGATTATTCTGTTCCAGTTTGATAATCAATTCCGTTGTTCCTGCATAGAGAGAGGGTTAGGGTCTTTCCAATGTTTGGCTATTAGGGATTTAGCAGCTTCCAGTATATGAGAGATAATATAAGGGTGTAACCGGATCACTTATAAATAACTTATTGTATAAATGTATTTAAAGGAAATAGCGCAGGTAGCTTATTTATATAATTGCACATGCACTTATTTTGGATATTGTGTATATTTTGGTAAGGGAAATCTTTAATTTCTGAGACCAGGGGAAGAAATTAGTTTCTTGTTTAACCTTGCTAGAGGAGATGCATTATTTCTTAAGGTATATATCTAATGCAATAAGCCTTTGTGTATAGAAGTCTTTTGTGTGTTTGTGATGTGGGTAAGTGGCTTGTTTGGGTTTGTACCTTTCATTTGGGAATGTGTATTCTGGACTGTATGAAGAGGGGCCCCATGCTAATTAGATATTTTGATGAGTGAAGGTCCAACATTGAAGGCAGAAACTTTTAATTAAGACTGGTTCCTGGATTATCTGCATCTGAAAACCAGATGCAGGACATCACCGCATCTCTAGAATTTCATGAATTTCTAAAATTTCATGTAAATATTGTTGGCTTTGCAATGCATATAAATCCATGTTTGTGTAAACACATTGCATCCTGATTCTAAAAATAGCCTGTGTCCAAATCAGTATTAGAAGCACTGTCTTGTACACTGAAATGTTCTTCTTGTTTCATCTGACCTGATCACTGGTACCTTCAACCAGTTAATAAACAAACATCTTGCTTCAAAGACCTGCTTGAAAACATCTTCAATATTGCTGTTTTCCTGTGACCTGCAGATTAGACCCTAATTCTAATCCGTTCACCGGCTGTTTCTGAGGTTGGACCCAGCTTTTCCAGTACCACCGCTCTGCCTGCTACACAACAGCTCTGGTCAGTGTGATATGCTGGGGGGATCCATCCACAGCACCCCTGATCCATAGTAAGAAGTCAGGAGTACCAGCCCAGGTACGCCAGTAACAGGGTACACTCGCAGTGTCAGTTACCCAGAAGAAACCCAGTACTGGATGCCGGTAAGGAGTCCAATGGTGGCAGCATTTGTAAGCCCCTCTTACTGCAGCAAGAGGGTGCATTTGGGATAACAAAAGGGAACAGTAGCAAAGTAAGCCCAGCCGGGTCCCAGCAGCAACAGACAGGGAGGTATAGGCGATCCATCCTGTCACAAAATGGCCTTCTCATCAAGTATGGGTCGAGAGAGAAGGAATGACCAAAGGTCCTTATCAACCTGCATGATGGGACCCGCATGAAGTGGGTTTCCAAGTCTACCTACACTATAGTCTGATGGGGGACATAGTTAACCGCAACCTGGGACAAATGGGATGTCAAGTAATAGAGTTTGATATCCGGAAAACCTCTACCTTCCCGGGCCCTGTGCTTCTTGATCACTGCCACAGAAATTCTAGGGGGTTTCCCATGTCATACACATTTTAAGAAAAGATGAATACAAGTCCTGAAGCACAAAATCGGGTACTTTCACTGGGAGAGTATGGAAAAGGTGGGGAAGCTTAGGGACCAGGTTCATCTTAACAGCGATAATCTTCCCCAGCCATGATATGATATAGTTCTTACAAAGCCCCAGGTCCTGTTTGATTTTAGTCAGGATTGGGGGGGGAGATTTTAGGAAGAGATATTTGATCTTGTTCTTCTGCCAGTGTAAAGCAAAAGTAGTCTGTATGCTTTCTGAGGGAAGGGGAGGGCATGGAGGAGCATGGCCTCCGATTTAGTAAAATTAAAAGTCTATAGAGAGCGGGCAGAGGCTCCTGGGGATTTATGATGGAGAGAAGTATGTTGTCAGCAAAGAGGGAGATCTGAAATTCCCGTGGATCCACCACACCAGCTATAGCCGTTTGTCAGATCATTGCCGCCAAGGGCTCTGGAGAGCGAAGACTAGGGGTGACGGGGACAGCCCTTCCTTGTCTTATTGGAAAGGGAGAGGGGGTCAGATAAAGATCTGTTAACTAAGACCCTAGCTGTGGGGGAATCGCAAATGGCAGATACCCCTGTCAGGAATTCAGACGAGAAGCCATACTGCTTTAAGATGTGAAACATAAAGTCCCATGAGATCCGGTCGAATACCTTCTCGTTGTCCAGGGTTAGCAACATGGCCGGGAGAAGTCTCTGGTTTGATTATTTGGACTAGGTTTATCGCGCGACAGTTATTGTCCCTAGCCTGACGGCCTGGTATGAATCCCACCTGATCGTAGTCGAACAGATCCGGAAGGACTCTGTTCAAACTGGTGGCCAGGATCTTTGCATATATCTTAACATCTACATTAAGGAGGGAGATAGGACTGTAGCTTGTGCAATTTCTAGGGTCGTTTCCCTTCTTATGTATGACTACAATGTGCTCTTCCAGCATCAATTTAGTGAAGGGGTTGCTATGCAAGACAGCATTGAACAGGTTGTGGAGGTGGGGGACCAAGGTCTGGGAGAATCGTTTGTAGTAGGCCGCAATGAAGCCATCTGGGCCCGATGTCTTTTGTGCCTTGATAACCACCAGTATCTCCTCGGACGTAATCTCATTTAGTTGGTGGGATGAGCTACAGGTGAGTGTCGGGAGATTAGCTCGTTTCAGGAAAGCTGTTATGGTATCTGCAGAAGGGGCACTGCCAGGCGTCAGTTTATCTAAGTTATACAATGTAGAGTAGAATTTTTGCAACTCGTAACCTATCTGGTCCGGGCTGTAGATGGTTGAGCCATAGACAGACTTCAGAGCCATAATGTTATTTATGATCTCTGAGCCCTCAAATGAACCGATCTGCTTTGTCTCTTTTCTCGTAGAACGTTTGCCTCAGCCGTTTTTAGGGCCGCAGCAGTGGATTCCAAGATGTACATTTGGAGATGGAAAGTTTCTTATGATGTGAAGCTATGCTAATAAGGTGAACCCGCATCACCACCTTATGGGCTTCCCAGAGAGTCGAGGAGGGCATATCTGGAAGGTCATTGAGAAGAAAGTATTCTTCTAAGAGGGTCCGCAGCTCTAGATTAAGTTGCCGGGTCATTAAGGATAGTGTCATTAAGGTGCCATATGGTAGGGCGAGAGACTATATATGAGAGGTGGAAGATGGAAGGGAGAGGAGAAGTTAAAAAGGGGAACAGGGAAGTGGATAGAGCCAGTGTGTGAGGCCACATCTGGTCCGTGTGGCCGGCCAGGACAAGTGAGGGGCAGTGCCTGTGGCAGGGCAGGGAAAGGCCGGGCAAGGGCAGCATACTCATTACGTGGACATGGCCAGGGACACAAAAAAGGGTCTAAGAGTTCCAACCGCAGGAGGTGGATGTTTACACCACCTCCAGTCCAGGGCAATAAAGCTGAGATGGGAGCCAGGAGGAGGGGTAATGTCGTAAGGGTTGGGAGGCAGCTACTACTGTGATCCAGAGATCCGGTCATATAAAAAGAAATGGGGCAGTAGCAAAGTAGCAATCTGAGACAGTAAGAAAACAACAAAGTGTAAGCAGAGACAATTAGTGAAGAACTAGGCAGGATAACATTCCAAGCCTAAGGCACACAAATCCTCCTAGACTGCATGAGAAGGTCCGAAAACCAGCGGTCCATCAGGGTGAGAGGAGAGAGATGAGGCAAGGCAGCATCTGGTGAAAAGAACACGACAAACACATATCAAGAAGGTGGAACAGAGGCAGGTGGTTTAGTGGTTCTTGTCACAGTCGTCCACACGTTATTCTGGGGCTTCCGAGGGGGAGTTGGATCCCAAGGAGCTGGAGCATTGTCCTTGTGTCGGGGTTTGAATAGGAGGGGCCGGGAGCCCCAAAGTCTCGAGAAGTCAAACTGCGTCCGCCATGGTCCGGCAGAGTGAAGCTTGTTATGATGCCAGAGGCGAAATGGAAAGTCCCATTGAAATCGGATTTTGTTGTCCTTGAGGATAGATGTCATTGGTTTAAATTCACATCTCTTGAGAAGGCTAAGCAGGGCAATGTCCTGGAAGATTTGCAGGGAAGCATCATCGAATGAGATTGAGTCGGTCTCATGAGGGACCCGGAGAATCGCCGCCTCAGTGGTGTAATAGTGACAATGAAGGTTTACATTCCGAGGTTGTGAGGATTTCTGAGGACGAAGGGCTCTGTGTGCTCTGTCCAAAAGGAGCTGATCCTCCCGAGGTAGCAGGAGCTAGGCGGGCAAAGAGTCTTTTCAGGTACTGATCAAGGAGGGATTGGTCCACTGCCTCAGGAATACCTCTGATATGTAGGTTATTAGGCCGGGCCCTTTTCTCTTGATCATCTTGTTGTTCCTGCATATGGAACATATCTTCTTGTTGTTCCTGCATATGGAACATATCTTCTTGTAGGTGCTGGAGGCCACTGTGTCCCAGTGTGAGGAGACTACTTCATCCATTTAGGGTGAGATATATGTGTCTGTTTTCTGCACTAAGTGGGTTTTATCACAAAGTGTATGAAAATGCACAGTTAGACAACACAGTTGGACAAACATTGGAGATTTGATTACTTCCAGGATTAAGCTACATCTGCCAGTCTATTTCTGCAATACTTGTTTATCAATACGGAACACTGCAAATAGGTAATTCTTTAAAATCCCCTAACTTTTTGCTTTTACTCTTTTATCAAAATGTTTAACAAATTGCTTTTCTTGGTCTCTTTTCATGGCATTATATTTAGGACTGTGTCATCTTTCACCCCTCCACCAACACAAACATTTGTCCACATTGCACCTGTGCATTACTCCACTCACCTCTAGTTAACACCCATGAACTGTTGTCCTATTTATTATCTCTAACAAGTACAGCCTCCACCTGTCGCCAGAAAATCAAAAAAGGTCACCCATCTTACAATCCCCTTACCTATCTTTCTCTCTCTCTCTGCTTCTATTAGCCGGTGATATATCACCTAATCCAGGTCCCCCACACTCCTCACACACACATACATCAGAACACTACCGCTCTATAGCAAACCTCAAACACATCACCTGTTTCCCCTCTCTTCCAAAGTCCTTTAAATGTGCCCTTTGGAATGCACGCTCTGTTTGTAACGAACTTACCTCCATTCATGATCTCTTCCTCTCAAAAAACCTCAACCTTCTGGCAATAACAGAAACATGGCTCATGCAATCAGACACAGCCTCACCTGCAGCACTTTCACATGGTGGCCTCCATCTCACCCACACCACCAGACCTGAAGGTAGACAAGGAGGTGGGGTTAGACTACTTCTCTGCCCACAGTGCACGTTCACAGTTCTACCAAATGTCCCATCACTCACGTTCACATCTTTTGAAGTAAATGCTATTCGCATATGCTCTGTACTTTCCTCCCATTTGCTTTTATAACTGTTTGCAATTTTCTATTTCTATATCTAATCATTATCTAATTGTTTTTATTATCTGTAAGCATTGTACTTTTTGTATACTAGATATATAATTTAATATGTGGCGTCCTTGATACTCTAACGAATCCATTAGCCTCTGAAACCGAGCATTGCATTATATCACAATAAACTTCATTATCTAAACGACAAGTCTCATTCTGAACATCACATTGTCTCTTATCTAAAACGAACATGCATATTAGCCATATACCACTTTCACACTGACCTACAAACCAGGGATATTGCTGGGGCGAGCCCCGACGACCTGGGTCGTGGCTCAGTCTGAACAGGGGGCTCTACATCTACCTGGACTTTTGCAAGGTTATTCCTGGGTCTGTCCTGTGTAGCCACCAGTGTGAACGTGCAACCCAGGTTTTTCAACCCGGGTCTCACAGAAAGGAGCTGATTGGGGGGGATAAGGGAGGCTGGAACATGACATTTTTTAAATTCTGCAGAGGAGAGGAGAAAGCATGGCGCACTGGCAGGAGAAAGAGGTCCATGAGCTTGCTTGCAATTAGAGGAGAGGAGGAAATTCATAAACAAATAACTGACACTGTAAAGGATGCCACAGTGTACTTCAATATTGCTAAAATATTGACTAACTAGGGGATCAAGCGCAACCAGCAGCAGGTAGTCAACAAGTTGAAGGCACTAAGAAAACAATACTCAAAAGTGCATGACCACAAACGCAGAAAGAGTTGTGCTGGCCGTATGGAATGGCCATTTTATGAGCAGTGTAATGTGGGGTTTGGCAACTCTGCCCTGGCAAATCTTATAGCACTGTCCTCAAGCTGCCCTGATGCTTACAGTGCAACACTTGAAAGCAGTCAATCAAGCATGCCCTCACTGCTGATTAGTAATGAATCGCAGCAAGAAAATGGTGAATTGGACTCTTCTGCTGTGAAGGAAGACAGCATGGATAGGTCTTCAGACGAATTTGCGGATTCACAACCTTCCCCAGCAACACAACCATCGCCAGCGACGGAGACCCAGCCTCGGTGGCTCTAATGTGTTTTGTTTGTGTTTCAAATTTCTAGTTTACAATGTTCCTCAACGGAAGAAGAAGCTCATATAGATGGAACAGGCAACAAAAGCCATGACCACAATAATGGTTGAACAGCTCAAGGAAATGATATGGCTATGCAGGCGCGAGAAGATGCACGTCTCCAACGCTTCTTTGATAATGAACGCGACCTGCAGAAGTCTTAGCAGGAAAAATAGAGAATCTCAAATGGTTTTTCTTGATCACCTGTTGCCAAGAGTGCAAGGGCCTGCACAACCTCAACCACACTTTCCAAACCACCTAGACGTGACTTACCCCTTATATAACAGAGGGCAACAATTTTTTGCCCCAAACTCAGACACATCACTAAATACTCCACATCATCTGCAACAAGTTCCTCCACATTGCCCGGAGTACCAGGCTGCTCCACATAACCCTGAATACACCCATTACCGTCAGTTATAGGTAATGGCACTATATATTGTAAAGTACTAATGTTTGCCTGTGTATGAGGCAATTATAATTAGAATGTTACCTATGTTTACAATGTTTGTATCTTAAGCTCTGGGACAATAGCAGGGGCGGACTGGAAACTTAAAGTGGCCCTGGAAAAAATTCTTAAAGGGGCATCATGTGGGTGGGACCAAGTCAGTGGGAGGTGGGGCCAACACAAAAGTAGGCAGATTTAGTACTTGAATTTGGTTGTAGTAACATTTAGGAAAACCTGGATGTGATGACGTAAGACAAAGTGGGCTATCTCACAAGCAATGCAGTGAAAACACTGCCAGTCCTGTGTTATATAATTATATGAATCCTTTTTAATGATTCGAGACTGGTTTATACATCTGTGCTCAAACTTGTTTAGTTGCCAACTAACACATCCTTCCAATATTCCTTTCATAGAAACATATCTGACTTTATTTAATAAGTTTAACTATTGCGAAACATGTTGGCACAATTGTTCCACTGTTGCATCTTTCCCTGACATCCTGAGATGCAAACTACCAGTCAAATTTCTCTATATCTAATATATGAATATGTGTACTGTGTATTTCAATAAAAGGCATTCAAAGTAATCCTTATAATAAATGGCTATCCAGTGCAATCACCACCAAGGTGAAATTTTGCAAGCATTTGCAAGAAAACACTTCTTTTGTAACAATTGTGTATGAGCCCTAAATGTGCCCAGTGATTGGGGGTGGTTTGAATTAATAATAGTGCAAAGAGGGTTGGCAGACAATGGCATAAGTGAAGGGAAGAGCTATTCCAAGGGTTTGCTGGTGATATACTAAGTGCACAGGAGGCAGGATTAATGATATTGTCAGTACAATGGGGGCTGGCCATTTGTTCTACAAGGTGATCTGAGAATGGGACCAGTGCAAGGTAGAAGACAGGCAATGGAAGAACCACTAAAGTATCACAAGAGCTGAAATAATGCTCTGGGGGCCTGGGACACTTGAGACAGGGGGGGGGGGGGGGTTATCATTTTAGATACATTTTAGACAAGTACACAGTCAAAACTGTGTGCACTACTGTTAGTTGCATGCAGTTCTGCCATCACAAGCAGTACAGTGTGAAGCGGGACATACCTCCCAATTATCCTCGCTTAGTCGGGACCAAATCCTGACTAAGCGAGACAGTCACCGAAATTCGAGACTGCCCAACCACATTCAGGACAGTTGGCAGACTGTCTTCCTCTCTCCTACCTGTTCTTGTCGCTTTCACCACCTGTGGCTGCTGGTTTCTTTAGAACAGTTGCTGGTTGTCTGGATCCTGGAATGTTGGAGGCCCTATTTGGAAATAAAAATAGGTAAATAAAATTCACTCCAGTTCCAACATTAAAATAATAGTACTCACATTTGATAAATAGATCTATTTCTCTCCAACCAGCCCTGATATAAAAGTAATAGTATTCCCATTTAATAAATAAATCTATTACCCTCCCTCAAAATATGCCCCACCAATAAATTAATTTGCACCACCATCACCCCACATATAAAATAGCACCCATTAAATAATTAGCCCCCACCTAAACTCCACGATTATATTAATAGCCTACTGCCCACCGAAAGTACTATTAGGACAGCCCCCACCCTTCCCTCATATCACACTATATATTAAACCCCCCCATTCCCTCACATTATAGCAACTTACACCCCTTTTCCCTAACATATTATAGCAGCCCCCCTCCCTCCCTATAGTTTTATATGGCAGCCCCCACCCCTCCCTTTAGTGTTGTATTGCAGCCCCTCTTTCACTCCCTATAGTTTAGTATAGACAACTCCCCCCCTTCCCTATAGTTTAGTATAGACAGCCCCCCCTTCCTATAGTTTAGTATAGACAGCCCCCCTTCTCTATAGTTTAGTATAGACAGCCCCCCCTTCCTATAGTTTAGTATAGACAACCCCTTCCCTATAGTTTAGTATAGACAGCCCCCCTTCCTATAGTTTAGAATAGGCAGCCCCCCTCCGTATAGTTTAGGATGGGCAACCACCTCCCCCACCCCTGATCACTTACCTTTAGCAGCTCTGGCCGGCGCCGCTCCCAGATCAGGCAGACAGGAAGTGATGTGAGACTTTCTGTCTGCCACACAGTATTGTGGGACCCATACAGCAACTGGCAGTCTAGCAATTGGCTGCCTGTTGCTGTCCACTGACCACCAATGTTTTTGATCGCCCCTTAATTCCCCTCCCCATGACCCTCTGCCTGATCATCGGACCCTGCTTGTTTGCCTGTTGCCCTGACCTCTGCCAGTTTACCGGCTTATGCTTACGAGCTTGTGACCCTGAACTCTGCCTGGCTACTGTATTCTGCTTGTACGCTTGTTGCCCTAACCTCTGCCTGGTTGCTGGACTCAGCTAGTCTGTCTGCTTCCCTGGACTGCCTCGTGCCTCTGGCAATCTGGAATCCTGATTCCTGCCTCCTTAATCTGGAGCCTCATGCCTCCTGGCAATTGGATAACTCAATTTACTTGTTCCTGCATTTAAACCGTATTTGTCATTACTTGGAACCTGTTGCTTCTTTAGACTATTCCTGGCATTCATCACATCTGTTCATATTTGTGTATTGGGTTATACATGTTTATTCTGCTACCTGAAATCTGCATATTCCACAATCTGAATAATTGTTCACATATTTTGATTAGAGATGAGCGGGCTCGGATTGCGCTAATCCGAGCCCACCCGAACAGTGCGGATCCGATGGGATCCGAGCACTGTTCGGGTATTTCCGGCGGGCAAATCAGATTATCTTAAAAAGGAATGTGGCAAATTAAACTCATCATAAACGCTGCAATATAAATCCTACAATCACAAACAAAAACATTAAAAAACAATCAATCATAAATCCAAGACAGGAAGTTCAATTGGCGTCCCTCGGAACGCGTCTCGACTTCCAGTTTCTTCCTGTATGTGTAACGTCACTTCCGTTTTTCGTTGCTCAATTCAGTGTAATGGTGCAGTATCACCTCTGGCGTTTACAATCCAGGGCTCGTTTTCAAAAGCATCCATTTATTGATATTTGCGAATCATCATCATTTATTTATATAGCCCCAGCAGATTCCGTAGTGTTTTACAATTGGGAACAAGTAATAAAACAATACTTAGTAATACATACATACAGAGAGGTATGAGGGCCCTGCTCACAAGTTTACAATCTATGGAACAATGGTTTGATGCACAAGGGTAAGTGCTACATCACATATTCAATAAATGTAAAAACGCTGATACTTTATACTTCTTTTATTTCTTTGTCTCTTCTTCCTTTTAATCACAGTAATACCTCAAATATAAAGGGATGCAAACAAACAGAAACAGTGTATAAATACATCTAATCCTCTTCTGATCATATCAAAAAGCATTTATGCTAAAAATCCTTATTTAATCCGTTTGGGGTTAAACAATCTAGTTGAAATATCCAAGACATTTCCGTCTTTGCCAACTTATTCTCCAAATCCCTAGATTTCCAATTCTTATATACAGCATCATTAGACTCAAAGAAAAAGATTCTATCGCACTGATTATAGGGAATACCCTCATTCATGTAAATCTATAGATTCCTCTTGACTAATTAGCTGAGGGGTGCTACCAAAAAACTTGTATAAACATACAAACAAAAAGAGAGATTAGAAGTTTTTTTTATAGACAAATAGGTGAACTAGAATCCCTGAATCATTTACTATCTCAATGGCTAGATGAACATCAATATGAGAGAGAATAAAATATAGCTTTTATTTAATCATGTTAAAACAATGTTTTATTAAAAATAGCGAAATATAAAAGTGCTTGTGATTAGTGAATGAGAATACTGTGTGATAAAAACACTGGATGCACTACTTATAAGCTTCTAGATAGCCTTATTGGACATGAATTAAGTGGAGCTGAGGATCATTATGGGGACAATAGTTCTATTGAAGTTATTTTCTTGTGTTATGTATCAATATATTTGTTCTAAATTATACCCATAATATATTATGTGCAGACTGTTCTGGGACCACCATGGCCTTATCTGTGAGTTTATATCTTCTCCCCGTGTTTGCGTGAGTTTCCTCTGGGTGCTCCGGTTTCCTCCCACACTCCCAAAACATACTGGTAGTTTCATTGGCTGCTAATAAATTGACCCCTAGTCTCTATCTGTCTGTGTGTTAGGGAATTTAGACAGTAAGCTTCAATGGGGCAGGGACTGATGTGAATGAGTTCTCTGTACAGCGCTGCGGAATCAGTGGCGCTATATAAATAAATGGTGATGATAATGATGATATATATATATATATATTACACACAGCGGGTGAAATAAGTATTGAACACACCAACATTTTTCTCAGTAAATATATATTTAATGGGGCTATTGTAATGAAATTTGCACCAAATTTTAGCAGCAACCCTTGCAATCCACACATGCAAAGAAATCATAGATGTCCATAATTTAAGTTTTGTGTAATAATGTGAAATGACACAAGGAAAAAGTATTGAACACGCTTCCTGAAATGTATTTAATACTTTGTACAAAAGCATTTGTTGGTAATGACAGCTTCAAGACGCCTCCTGTATGGAGAAATGAGTCGCATACATTGCTCAGCTGTGATTTTGCCCCATTCTTCAACACAAATAGTCTTTAAATCTTGACGGTTCCATTGGCTTCTTCTATGAACTCTGATCTTTAGTTCTTTCCATAGATTTTCAGTTGGATTCAAGTCAGGTGATTGGCTGGGCCATACTAGCAGCTTTATTTTCTTTCTCTGAAACTAATTGAGAGTGTCCTTGGCTGTGTGTTTGGGATCATTGTCTTGCTGAGATGTTCACCCTCGTTTCATCTTCAGCACCCTGGTAGATGGCAGCAGATTTTTTATCAAGAATGTCTCGGTACATTTTTCCATTCATCCTTCAATTACATGCAGTATGCCGGTACCGTGTGCAGAAAAACAGCCCCACACCATGATGTTCCCATCTCCAAACTTCACTGTTGGTATGGTGTTTTTGGGGTGATGTGCAGCCATTTCTCCTCTAAACACGGTGTGTATTATGGCATGCAAAGAGTTCAATTTTGCTCTCATCTAACCACACTATATTCTCCCAGTGTTTCGCAGGCTTGTCTAAATGTTGTGAAGCAAACTTTAAACGAGCTTCAACATATTTTTTCTTCAGCAAAGGAGTCTTGCCTGGTGAGCGTGCATACAGGCCATGGCGGTTGAGTGCATTACTTATTGTTTTCTTTGAAACAATTGTACCTGCTAATTCCAGGTCTTTCTGAAGATCTCTACAAGTGGTCCTTGGTTCTTGGACAACTCTTCTTATAATCTTTTTCACACCTCTGTCAGAAATCTTGCGAGGTGCACCTGGTCGTGGCCGGTTTATTATGAAATGATGTTCTTTCCACTTCCGGATTATGGCCCCAACAGTGCTCACTGGAACATTCAGCAGTTTAGAGAGCCTTCTGTAACCAATGTCATCAGTATTTTTTGCAACAATAAGGTAGCTGTCACAAGCCGCCGCGTTTCGCTTACTGTGCTCCCCGACGTCAGACCATGACGACCGGGACGTCACTTCTGCCCAACTCTCGACCGTTGCCTTAACGGTCGGACGCTTCTGTAGTGCGGCATCCCGGCAGTCTAGGAAGCCGGGCGCGCACGCGCCTTTAGGAAAAATTAGTTCAGCCTGCTTTGTATTAACAGGCATTAGCCTGCACCTGTATACTTCAGGGATAAGCCCTGATTGGCCTGTCTGTATAGCAGGCAATTAGCCTGCAACTGTGTGTTTCCCGGGGGCAAGCTCTGATTGGCCCTTGTCTCTATTTAAGGCAGTGAGGTCTGCAGCCTCACCGTCGGTTATAGCTTCTGTTGCCAGTGTGCTGACCTGCTCCCTGCCTTGTTCTGTCCTTTGGATATCGTGTTGGATTGCTCGTGTATGACCCCTTTGCCTGGATTTGGACCTTGCTCGTGTTTCTAATGACCCTGACCTTCTTGCATGTATCTGGACCTAGCTACCGTGCCTGTGACCCTTGACCCCGGCTTGTGTATTGGATTCCCTGTCTGCTGCCGGCCCTCAACCCTTGCTTGAACTTTACTCCACTTTCCTTGGTTCTCCCTAGTCGGTACGCACTTCACGACCATCTGCTAGTCTGCGGCCAAGTCTGTCCCCACCACTAGGGGCTCCAGTGAACACCTGAATGGCAGAGCAGCCTCCGGGTTGTGCTGTACCGGCTAGAGGGGTTCCTAACAGTAGCGAAGGTCTTGAGAGCTCTTTTTGCTTTTACCCATCATGAGATGTTTCTTGTGTGACACCTTCATAATGAGACACCTTTTTATAGGCCATTAGTTGTGGCTGAACCAGCTGGCAGGATTGCTTTCTAATTACTCGTAGATTTCAGCTGGTGTCTTGGCTTTCCAGGCCTTTTTGCGCCGTCTTTTCTTCATGCGTTCAATACTTTTTCCGTATCATTTCACATTATTACACAAAACTTAATTTATGGACATCTATGGTTTGATTTCTTTGCATGTGTTGATTGCAAGGGTTGTTGCGGACATTTGGTGTAAATTCCATTACAATAGCCCCATTCAATATATGTTTACTGAGAAAAATGTTGATGTGCTTAATACTTATTTCACCCGCTGTGTGTGTGTGTGTGTGTATGTATATGTATATGTATGTGTGTGTGTATATATAGATATAGATAGATATAGATATAGATAGATATATAGATATAGATAGATATATAGATATATATAAAAATAATCGCCTTCTGCCATATACATTTTGCGAGTGCTGGGCATGGTGTTTGAGAGGCGACATCTCAAAAAGGGTTAGAGATATTGAGCTGAAATTTGGTCTGTCAGTGGAGAACCGTTTCTGGGTGTTGTATGACAAATTTCAGACAAAATTTGAAATGGCTTATAGTTGAAAATTTTGCAGTTTTTCTGGATTTCCTGTTTTGCAAAATGACACTGATTTTACAGGAAAGCATAACTCAGAATACAGGATGTTTTAAGACTGGGTTTATTTTGTTAGAGTGCTATTGCTTAAGTGGAGTGCTTTTAGAGGTTGCATTTTTTAAATATATATTGATTTTTTTACATTTTTGTAAAATCTGCCAAATAGTATGTACAGTAGATGTCTGCTGGGTGTAGTGTCAGTGGCTTCACAAGAGAGGCACAATATGGCAGATGTTCCTCCCCTTAGTTTCACTTGTGCAGTGCCAGAGGCTGGGAGACACAGATAAATGGAGCCCATCACTGACCTGGCTTGTAGAACAATCCCTGCACTAGTCTGACTTATTACAAGTGGATCCCTCTGACGAAGTCTTATTAGCAACATGAAACGCGTAGGGTCAACACTCATTCTACACCTTTGTTCTTTGTGGATGATCTTCTACCTGCTGGTACCTGTATCTCCATAATTGGACAGTGGTGGGCTGAAGTTTTTCCAGGACTGATCAATGATCTCTGAGTATATACCACTCAGATAAATGCTCTTTGTTTGCTTGTACATACAGTTTATACATTTGTAATTACACTTGATTTTATATATACTACACTATATTTCGCTTCCTTTTGTTACTATGTGTCTGTAAAAGGGTGACTATTCCGGTGCTATGTCCCTGAGGGTCTGCCATGCTGTCTGGTAGCACCGAGGGTCTAATGGTGAAGCAAATATACTAATCTGTTATTAACCATTTAATACCTTCCGTCATTATCACTCACAAAGGGCAGGTTCTAGTTTATACCCAGTTCTTAGAGAGATAATTTTATTTCAATGTCTGCTCCATTTACTCTGATTCCCACAGTATAATACCAGGAATAATACATATCATATCAAGAAAGGTTTTCCACAAAGTCTCATTAAGATAATATGTATTCTTATTAACAATAGGTACTTTCAGTAACAGTCTTTACACATATAATAACAGTGTAGAAAGCATAATATATTATACATCAAATACAATACATTGCCTACTTCAGCTGTTCAATCAATGTGTAAATGTGCCTTTCCTACCTGTGTATGAATGTATGTATCTCATATTTTGTATGTGTGTGGTTGTGTGTCTATATGTATTTGTTAATAGCAAGAGAGTGAATGTAAGATGGAGGATAGACCCACAAGACATAACAAAATGGAGGACACAGACAACATTACAACATGGAGGCCAGACTGCATGGCACATGGCTTTGTCAGCCATCTTTAACATGTCTTTTGAATCTATAAACCAAATACAGTTGTGACGAGACCAGTGGGAATATCAGGCCAGCCCGGTCTGTCAGTCAATGGGAGGGGGTGGCAATCGGAGCATGTGCAGTCTGCGTTTAAAGATGCACAAATTCACACTGTGCAGCAATGGGTAACGTGTTCAGGAGCGATCACTTCTTCATGGTGTCCCTGAGCTATACAGATTCATCAGTGGATCCATGGTGTGGAGACACAAAGGATTGGATCAGATAATCCATTTAATATTTTAATATAGATGAGACTTGATTCGTAACATATCTGGTACACGTATAATAGAGCCACGTGCACATACTGCCCTCTATTCATACAATTACTGCACTATTAGACACCTTGTTCTTTACTTTTGTACACAGATTTAATATTTCTATCTGACGAACGTTCCAGGTTGAACGAGGTTCTTTCAGTTTCAAAGAGTTAATGACTCATGAATGGAAGATATATTGAAAAGTTTAACTTTATCTTTTCAATGAACATAATATAAAAGTGGAAGTAAGTTAAATATTTAGCTTCCAATGTTGAATCTCATATGTTCAAGTAACAGTCAATTTCCAGGCCCCCTCCTCCTTTCACACGACAGCTGGAAACACATCAGGATAAACTCTGGCACCTTTCATCATACAGGTCCAGTCTGAGGCAAGAGCCCCTCTGGCTGCATTCCAGCTTTTATACTCAGAGAACAAAGGGTCTTGGAATCAACTTACAATTAAGGGTATGAACAGGATTTGCAGACTCTTTATTGATACATTACTAATAAGAAAGAATAATATGGCATAATATGTAGAGACGTGTCGGCCCAGCCTTAGATCAGAGAAGCATTTTACAATACACAGAGAAAAGTACGAATACAACAAAAAGGAGCTCAGTGGCCATTTGATAGACCGGTCACAGCACCGTTTTCACTTTATTGTTTGTCATATAATAAATAGGCTGTATTCTCATAGATGTTGGTACAGCCCACAAAATATCTCTCTCTGTAATTGTTAGAAGAACCATCCTACATTTAATACTTCACAGCTGTAGTAAAGGAACAGTCACCGTACACTGCGGTGAGATATGTGTCTGTGTGACGTAACCCACAGCTGTAGTAAAGGAACAGTCACCGTACACTGCGATGAGATATGTGTCCGTGTGACGTAACCCACAGCTGTAGTAAAGGAACAGTCACCGTACACTGCGGTGAGATATGTGTCCGTGTGACGTAACCCACAGCTGTAGTAAAGGAACAGTCACCGTACACTGCGGTGAGATATGTGTCTGTGTGACGTAACCCACAGCTGTAGTAAAGGAACAGTCACCGTACACTGCGGTGAGATATGTGTCCGTGTGACGTAACCCACAGCTGTAGTAAAGGAACAGTCACCGTACACTGCGGTGAGATATGTGTCTGTGTGACGTAACCCACAGCTGTAGTAAAGGAACAGTCACCGTACACTGCGGTGAGATATGTGTCTGTGTGACGTAACCCACAGCTGAGTGCGATGGTGATTTTACCTATTAGGACAATCATTCAATTTGGTCTCTTGAATGTTTTTAATGACATTAGAAATGTCCTCTTGGTTATATATGGTGTCTGTATTTTGGTGCATATAGTCTTGTACCTTCCTAAATCTGTACATTACCAAACAGTCTCCATCCATGTCAGATCTCTGGTAAAACCGCATAGGGCCAACAACTCCTTAATCAGACATGAACCACTGTATAGTAAATATGTATAATAGTAAATATATATCTCCCCAGGAAATTGTTACATGTCACCAGTTTCCTGTATCCTGTGACATCATAACACCAAGTAGTTTGTCCAACAAGTAAATGAAAGGAGCCATCAATATGTCTATTAAGGAAATGTCCTTAACTTCCTGAATGATGTCCAAAGAGAAGATGAGAGAGGTTCTTACTATCTAGATGGTACAAGACATCCAGCTGCTGAAAGTACATGAGGAATCCATTTACAGTAACGTTATTATCAGGAAACCCCAACCAGAGAATTGCTGGATCCACTGGAGGTAATTTACCAACTGGACAAAGTGCAGCCCCACAGACCATATAATATTACACAAATACTGCTATTTATTGCCCTAGAACAAACATACCCACATTCCACATCTGGGAACTTTGTCTGTGTTAAAGTGTGCAATCTTCTGTGACCTAAGACATATACGTGCATGGATGAATGTGTAAAACCTACGACTCAAAATATTCTTAAGACCACCCTCTTCATTAAAGTCAACTTTTATTATTTTCTTCTTCAAAATGAAGCTCACTTACGTCATAAAGTATGAGTGAGGGGACATCGGGACTGTATTTACTACAGATCGCATTTGTGTGTTTGAAAACATTGGTTGTACTGATGTTTTAAACATTGATTACAAAACATTGTTTAGTCCTTAACATAAGTTGTAGAAACAATGTTAACAGATGATTCTATTTTTTTTTTTTTTGAAAATAATTTTTATTGGGGATTTTTCAAAACAAAGCAATGAGTTTGAAACATACCAAAAGAATGTATAAACATAATGTTTACATATGAAAATCAATAAGCTTTACACACAATAGTAAGAAAGATTTGGATAAATTATCCTAAAATCCGGTATGTTGTGCATGCAAAAGAAAAATGTTGTTTGTTTTTATTTTTCAGGGGGGGGGGGGGGGGAGACGAACAAAAAGGAAAGGAAAGGTTTTAGGGGGATGGGGAGGGGAACCGGAGGATATTTTACTCATTGTTTTATGCTACCGACTATAGAGAAGGGAGGCATTAACCCTTGTGGCTATATAGGGATCAATTTAATTTGGGAATTTACACAACTTACTTGTGTGGTGATCCCTCCTAAGCCTGAAGGGGCAACCTATCAGAGCAATGGAGATTCGTCAAACGGTTGTCAAGGGAGGCTCAGCCTCATAGTAATTGGTCCAGGAAGACCATGTGTTCTTGAAATTTACTGGTTTGTCTTTAAGATGAGCTGTGATGCTTTCCATTCTATAAACTGACCAAACTTTATTAATAGTGGCTGAAAGAGAGGGGGGAGAGGAGTTTTTCCATAGAGCGGCAATTAAACATTTAGAAGCATTTAATATATGATTGATAAGTTTTTGTGAGGAGCGACTAGTGCCCGGGAGCCGTCTAGGTAGAAGCGAGTATAGGGGGGACTCGGGCATTTTAACCAGAGTAATGTCCTTGATGAGATTATGAATTTGAAGCCAATAAGGTCGTAATTTAGGACAGCACCACCAGACGTGCAACAGGGTACCCCGCAAACCGCATCCTCTCCAACATCTATCACTAGTAGTCGGGAAGATAGAGTGGAGACAAGAGGGGACCAAATACCATCTGTAGAAAATTTTGTAAGAGTTTTCCTTTATCTTAACTGATATAGATGACTTGGCTATATTAGCTCTCACCTTTGACCATTCTTTAGGAGTCAGGGTCTCCCCGGTGTCCCTCTCCCAGACGAGCTCATGAGGGTCTTTGTCGGGCTGGCCAAAGCTATTAATCAATTGATACAAAGTGGAGATTAATCCTCTGGTAGTTGGGGAACGGCGACACAGGGATTCTAATGAAGAACAATGAACCGAAGGGGGGGGGCGCATTTAAAGATCGATAGAGGTGCCTGAGTTGAAGATATTGATAGAAGATTTTCTGAGGTAAATGAAATCTTCTCTGTAAGTCTGAGAATGTAGGAAAAACTCCCGACGGAGCCAGATCCCAAATGAAGAGCAAGTTATGTGCGGACCAGTAGTGAAACATTTTATGATCTAACCCTGGCTCAAAGTTTCTATTGTTCCAGAGTGGGACAAGCAATGGGTAGTTGGAACGCAACTTATAGAATCTGGTCACTTGATCCCACAATGAAACGGAAAAACGAGCAGTTGGAAGCTGGGCTAAACGTCTAGTCCTATGTTGGGATGGTATCCAGAGTAAGGAGTACGGAGAATACAGTTGTAATATATCTGTCTCAATCTGCGTCCACACTCTATATTGAGGGGGTGAGTGCCACAAGATACACTGTGACATATGTGTAGCTCTGTAGTATTTTATTATGTTTGGGAGGCCCAGTCCTCCAGAGGTTTGATGTTTAGAGAGTATTCGCATACGTACTCTAGGCTTACGCCCCGCCCATACAAATTTAGAAACCATTTGCTGAAGGTGCTGAAGTACATGCAGGGGAACCTGAATTGGGAGTGTTTGCCACAGATAAAGCAATCTAGGTAAAACATTCATTTTAATTGAGGCCATCCTGCCAATCCAGGAAATGTGAAATTTATTCCATTGCGTTAGGTCGCCTCGAATTGCATTAATTAGTCTAGGGAAGTTAGCTGCGTATAAAGAAGAGTAATTCTTGGTTATATATATTCCCAAATACTTAATCTTATTGTGTTGCCATCGAAAATTATATGCGGTTTTAAGTGGCTGGGTGATGTGCTGAGGAATATTAAGATCTAGGATTTCCGACTTGTCCGCATTAATTTTGTAGTTTGATAAGGAACTATAGAGCGAAATTTCTTCAAAAAGATTAGGCAGTGACTCATGCGGGTTAGTTAATGTAAGTATAACATCATCAGCGTATAGAGCTATCTTATTATCTCTAGAGCTCGTGGGAATACCCGTAATTTCCGTATTGTTTCTGATTCTAGCAGCTAAGGGTTCCATAATGAGGGCAAAAAGTAAGGGTTATAGGGGGCAGCCTTGGCGAGTGCCATTACTTATTCTAAAGGGCGTGGATGTGAGGCCGTTTGCTAACACTGAAGCTGTGGGATTATGGTATAGTGCCGAGATCCCCTTACAAAAGGAACCCTGGATCCCCATGCTTCCCAAGGTCTGCTGGATAAATGGCCAAGCCACTCTGTCAAAGGCTTTCTCAGCGTCTAGAGCAACCACCAAGGCAGGGAGAGATGCACTATTAGCTATATGGATTAAATCTATTATTCTTCTTGTGTTATCTGAAGCTTGCCTTCCTGGAACAAATCCGACTTGGTCCGGGTGGACCAGAGAAGGGAGAACAGCCCCTAGTCTATTTGCTAGTATCTTAGCAAAAAGTTTTAGATCAACGTTAAGCAGGGAGATGGGCCTATAGTTACTCACTTCCGTCGGATCTCTGTCTGGTTTAGGTATTAGGACAATCCCCGCTCCGGTGGTGGCTCCATCAAATTTTCCCCCTTTTAGGATCGAGCTAAATAACCCTGAAAGCATGGGGACCAGTTGGCGAACAAATTTTTTGTAATATAAAGAAGAAAATCCGTCGGGACCTGGGGCTGATTGACGTTTCAGCGTTTTAATGGCCTCAGTAATTTCTTCTGGGGTGAGCTCTGCGTTAAGGGTCGCCAACTGACTTCTACTGAGTTTGGGTAAGTGGCAGGAGTGGAGGTAGCTCTTAATGTTTTCTTTAAGGAGGATTGGATCTTCTATCGTTGGACACAAATTATATAGGGAAGCATAATAATCCCTAAACCGTTGCGCAATTTTTTGAGGGTCAAAAAGAGGAGAACCCGAAGAATCTTTTACCGATATTATTCTGTTGCGGGTACGGCGGGCTCGAAGTTTGCGAGCCAAGATACCATCTGCTTTGTCGCCTTTTTCATAATATTTTTGCTGAACCCACAACAGAGTCTTAGCCGCCTGTTTTGATAGTATTTGATTCAACTGTCCTCTAAGTGAGAGGAGTTTTAAATATAGCTTCTTTTTAGGGTTTGTTTGGTGGCGAGATGCAACTTGCTGAATCTGTTGCTCGAGTTCGCGGATGCGCTCTTTTTCTTTCTGCCTTTGATGCGCTGCCATTCTGATGAAGGTGCCTCTTATAGTGGCCTTATGGGCTTCCCAGAGTATAGGTTGTGATATCTCCGGGGTCGCATTCTGTGAAACATAATCAGTAATAGCCTGAGATATCTGACTAATGTTATCTTCTTTAAAAAGTAATGACTCATCTAGACGCCATTTAGGACGTGATTGCAAGAGCCGTGGTAAAAGCAAAGACAGCTCAATTGCCTCGTGGTCTGACCAGGACACCGGGAAGACCCGGACATCTCCCAATTTCTGGGTTGTCCGATGATCAACAAAGAAATAATCTATTCTTGAATACAGGTCATGAGGGGCCGAATAATGAGTGTATTCTCTGGAAGAGGGGTATAAGACTCGCAAGGCATCATACAAATTGAATAGCTTCAATTGGTCTCTCAGCCTGCTAGACTCCTTAGAGTGTCCTGGGGAGATATGAGTTTGGCTAGATCTATCTAGAGATGGGTCCAAGATCGTATTAAAGTCCCCTCCTACAATAGTCATACCACTTGCATGAGAGGATAGTTGCTGAAAGAAATCTGCGTAAAAAGCTCCCTGTTGCACGTTTGGGGCGTATACTGAGGCTAAGGTTACAGGATTCTGGCCCAAAGTGCCCTTCAAGATAACATATCTACCATGAGGGTCAGATATCTGTGATTCAACAGTCAGTGGGACTCTACTATGTATCAGTATTGCTGTACCTCTGCGTTTTGTGTTTGTAGTAGAATAGAAGGCATGTGGATAAGATTTAGAAGCCAGTGAGGGATGAGGGTCTCTAAGATGCGTTTCTTGCAAGAAAATTAGATCTGGGTTTTTCCTCTTAAAATATTGCAAAGCCATTGTGCGCTTATTCGGTGAATTAAGGCCGTTGACATTTAGAGATATTATTTTAATACTCATGAGGGATAATGATGTAAGAGAGGCTCTATTTTAATAATGAGTTTGAGTCCTTCATTTAATCCTAGTAGTTGGATGTGGGGAAGGGAAGACACATAAGGAAAGAGGGGATGGGAATGTATGGCGGTCCTGATCTCGGGACGATATCCAGGACCTAGATGAAAGAGATGTGGCGGGTTGCATGACACCATCTCTTTGGTAGTGGAGTGATTAGTGGGGGTAGTGGCACTACATGAGAAAAGCCGTGTAGAGCTAATAAAATCTGTGCTTAGCTCACTATTAAGGCACATGGGTGTGGGTGAGACAAGCATGGGTGGAGGGGATCTCGCAGGTGATTACTAGAACGAAGTGACATAAGTGGCATGATATAAACATCAAATAGAGATAAGTCAGAGCAGTTCAAACAAAAAGAACATTTCAACATTATAAACAAGAACTGTAAACATATTCTATATAGGCTCCGGAACAAAAGAAAACCCGGAGTAAGTACTAGTATACAAATTAATTAAGACTCCATGACTATTTTTATATCTCACAACTGGATCGGAATTGGTTAATATCACTGGTTACTAATACCTATATCAAAAAGTTACTTAATCTGTAAAAATAGCGAAGACCTATAATCCATTTTTATATAAACTCTAAAGAAGTGTACACAATAAATGTAAATAAAATATTAAGCTAAATACGTATTAACAACCATAGCCATAGTTAAGACAGTATAATTACTCCAACCTTACGAAGAGGAGATCTTAATATAGCGAATAGACTGGAGTCAGGTTATGTACAAGAATCACATTTTCTGCCAAGATGGAGTCAGAGCCGAAGTCTTCTGCTGCGGAGGAGAAGCTGAAGTAGAAGGATCAGAGTCCTGGATAAGATGAAGACGCATAAGCAGGTCAAGACCCTGTTCAGGGGTTCTCACCGAGTGGCTCCGGCCATCTTTTGAGACAATTAGCTGGAATGGGAAGCCCCACTTATATTTTATTGAGTGGTTGCGTAGAACTTTTGTGACATTAATAAGGTCCCTTCGTTTTTTCAAAGTAGATGGAGCCAAATCTTGATACAACTGCAGGTGCGATCCAGAGTAGGAGATCGATTGTGCGTTTCTAGCTGAAGCCATTATTCGTTCTTTGGTTTTGAAGAAGTGGAAACGTATAATTATGTCTCTGGGGGGTTGATCTGGATTTGGTTTCGGGCGGAGGGCTCTATGGGCCCTATCTAGGTTAAGTGATTCTTTTGAGAGGTCTGGTAACATCTGGAGGAATAGGCCCTCTAAGTAGTCAGGCAAAGCTTCTGAAGAAATGGATTCCGGGACATTTTTTATCCGGATGTTGTTACGTCTGTTTCGGTTCTCTAGATCTTCCAGTTGGTCCTTGAAAGTAGAAAATTCCGCACGTAAGTCAGCTATCTCCGTGTCTGTTGTTTGTTAGTGCTTGGAGACTACATCCAGCTGATTTTCAACAACATCAGTGCGAGAACCGATTTCCGATATTTCCGACCGAAGCTCAGAGACAATTGATCTCAATTCTGACTGAATTGTTTTTGTGACTATGGCAATCACATCCTTGGGGGTAAGTAGATTTTCAGGTGATGAATTATCTTCTGAATCCGATCCCGTATCAGCTGCTTCAGTCACTGCTTTAGAACGGCCACCAGCCTTTTCCAGAGCTTTTATAATGGTATGTTTGGGAGTGCTACTTATTTTTTTATTTTTGTGAGACATATTGGCAAGTAGAGAGCACCCACAATAGTTCAAGGATCACTGTACGGACCGCAGCCTGCAACTATCAGATGTACAGAACAAAAGATGGCTTCCCAGCCTGCATAGAAAGATATACGACACTTTGCTTCAAGACATCAATAGTATGTAATGCATCCCACACCCACTTAGATTAGAATCAAGGCAACATTTCTTTGTAACTGAGATCTTTCAGTATTCTCAGAATCACTCTGTAAGGCTTCAGAGTATAAAACCTAAAATTACTATTGCAAATCAGCCACTAGATGGTAGCAGAGCTGTGTCTTGAGGGCAGCTAGGACATAATATGCACAAACCAGGATCTAAGGAAAGCAGCATAGAAAGGTCCTGCAGTGTGGTCGTTTGTCCAGCCTTCAGGGGTATTTAACTTGATATCCTTTCTAATACATATGAGGTGGTCAGGTCGGCAGGCTCACAAGCTCAGCTGTATTCCACAAACCCAGGGGCAAGACAGTGAGATTAACTTAGAAGGGAGCCAGAAGTGATAATGCCAGCTAATGGGAGTAGGCAGACAGTTGATTTCAACCAGGGGCAGCTTCGTGACTCACCCAGATCCCAGGAGAGTTTCCAGCCTGTTTCTGCTCACCGTGAGCTCTGCGATGCACAGAGGATGCCTGGTTTCCGAGGGGAACCAAGTGGTGTTGCTGCCTGGCAATAGAGCGATAAGTGAGGGAACTAGCGCCACCTGCTGGAGCCTCCAGCCGAATATTTGGACTTGTGAGGGAAACCGGAAAAGAAGCTGGGCAATGGCTTCCCCAACTTCCGGTATCGGCGGTTCCAGGGATCTTCCTCTGACAGTCTGTACCCGATGTTCTGGCGGACTGTGGAGGTAAGTGAGTGTTGGCAGGCGCAGGCACAGGCAGCTTCTCGCTCCTTTTTCTCGTGGGGGTCACGGATGTCACCAACACCTTCCCTTCAGAGTGGGAAGTTACAAAATAGGAGCCAGATATAGGGCTCTGCTCTGTCTCCTTAGCGGTCAGTACTCTTGTGACCAGGTTTTACCGGGGGGTAGCCACGTGAGGTCCCGTGGCCAGGAACCGCAAGCATGCAGCAGTGTAAAGCCAGCACAGGCAACACCATGAACCACAGGTTCCTCAGTTGAGGGCAGCGATTATCACAATTTCTTGGGACTGTGTTTGCCTCTCTTTTACTCCCCTTTTCGTGCAGGGGGACCCCTAATAAAACGGGTTAAATTTCAAACTATCAGAGAGCTCCTCTGATATGCGACCGTTCAGTATGGAAGCTAAGCCACGCCCCTCTATATTTTTTTTTTAAGTAAACTGGCTACTTAAACATATAATACACTTATAAACTTCTAAAATAATCTGTATGCTTATCTATATGTAGGCTTACAGTGTGTGTGTATATTACATATATATATATATATATATACACACACACACACACACACACACACACACATAAACGATGCAAAAATTATAAAGATGTGTGCATTTTTTTTAGAAGTAAAACATGTTTCGGGTTAAAGCAAACTTGTTATTGCGTGAAAAACAACATAAAACATTAACAATAACTAGTAGAACTAAATAAAACAGCTCACTGGTACTACTGCTCACTGACAGGGCTATTTATTTCTTTAAAACTAGACTTGCAACAGTAGCAACAGGTTAATAAATTGAACATATAAAATAACTAAAACTCTACATACACTACAACATACATTGAAACTGGTAGTTGTTTTTTTTATCGGGGTAGATTAATGATGGGCATCACATTGAGGGAACCAAACACAGAGGGGGAAAAAAAATTGAATATGGGAGGAGAATATTGGAAAAATTCTCTCATCCGCGTTCTGCAGAAATCATAAATAGCTTCCCCTTTATCCTATTGCTGGTATTACTTTTTAATTTCACCAGAGAATAGGCGTTTTGAAGGAACCAAGTGACCAGTTCTCAAATATTTTCTCGCTACTTTGCCCAGATTTGGGAATGTTTGTTTCATCAGCCTCCAGAATCTTAGTGGGTTCTCCTTTATTTTCTCTGGCGGAGCACCTGTAACCAGCCAGCCCAGCAACCAGTGACTCACTGAGAGCAGCACCAGAGGCAGTGAGCCAGGGGTGGGGCTGTCCTATGTGCTGCTGCTGATTGGCTGACCAGTGTGTCTTTCACTGCCAGCCACCACCCCAGCAGCAGCAGCCAGTTCAGTGTGTCTTTTGTCAGACTCTCTTTAGTTGTGAGATAGAGAGAGCCAGTCAGCAGTTAGTGCAAAGCACCACAGTGTAATTAAAAAGACAAATAAGAAACTACCATCGGTAAGCATCAGAAAACATCGAAGGAGAATCTACCGATGGTGAGGAAGCATTGGATCCTCACCATTGCAGAGTTAAACATCAGAACCATCTAACCGATGCTTCCGATGAAACATCAAATGTTTCCCATCCCTACTTTAAACCTCATTGAAACATCTCACCCTGCAATACAAACTCTAATTATTCACATGCTGGTGAATGTGCACTTAAACCACATTCAGCAAGGAAAGTCCAAATGCCCTCAGCCCTTACCATAGGATGAAGCAAAGTTTTGCACCCCTGCAGACACATCTTGACCCACTTAGCCATGGGCATACCATATAAATAAGAGAATATGTATAAAAATATTTGCTTGGCATCACAAAATTGCATTTACAATGTGGGACCACACTGTTGAAGCTTTATAATCAATCCCCAGTGAGAAAATAACAGATTAGAGAACTAATTATATAAACCTTCCCACACCTTCAATTAGAGTGAGAGTATGAATAAACATACTGTACAGTGTCTAGATCCCACATTATACCTCCAACTCATTGCCAAAATTATATATTACTCAGTACTCTATTTAACAACAAGGAGGTCTCGTTATTACCGTGGATAATATCTAATAGAAAAAATAGTTCCACACGAGTAATCTGTTCCAATCCAACTTTCCCTGAGTATAAACTATGTAAATAAATATATATGTATGTATAAGCACATTGTAATTTACATTAATAAAATGAAATTATTTTTTAATATTAAGAGCACGGTTGCTCCTCGTTTTATGTTCAATTGCTTTTGTACGATGTCAATTTTCTGGTATTCAACAAGATCTTGTTTGTTTGTAAACTATTTTCCTCATTCAGTACATAGAAAATGCTTCTCATTTGTGCGAGTTCTCTGATGTCCTATAAGACCTGATTTCCATGCAAAACAGTTCCCACATTCAGCACATGGAAATGGTTTCTCACTTGTGAGTTCTCTGATGTCTTATAAGACTTGATTTCCGTGCAAAACAGTTCCCGCACTCAGCACATGGAAATGGTTTCTCACTTGTGTGAGTTCTCTGATGTCCTATAAGACTTAATTTCCGTGCAAAACATTTCCCACATTCAGAACATGAAAATGGTTTTTCACCTGTGTGAGTTCTCTGATGAGTGATAAGTTCTGATTTGCATGCAAAACATTTTTCGCACTCAGAACATGGAAATGGTTTCTCACCTGTGTGAATTCTCTGATGTGTGATAAGATCTGATTTCTGTGCAAAACATTTCCTGCACTCAGAACATGGAAACGGTTTCACACCTGTGTGAGTTCTCTGATGTCTTATAAGACCTGATTTCAGTGCAAAACATTTCCCACATTCAGAACATGAAAATGGTTTTTCACCTGTGTGAGTTCTCTCATGAGTGATAAGTTTTTTTTTCCATGCAAAACATTTTCCACACTCAGAACATGGAAATGGTTTCTCACCTGTGTGAGTTCTCTGATGTATAATAAGTTGTGATTTCTGTGTAAAACATTTCCCGCACTCAGAACATGGAAATGGTTTCTCACCTGTGTGAGTTCTCTGATGTATAATAAGTTGTGATTTCTGTGTAAAACATTTCCCACATTCAGAACATGGAAATGGTTTCTCACCTGTGTGAGTTCGTTGATGTTTAACAAGATCTGATATTTGTGTAAACCATTTCCCACATTGAGAGCATGCAACTGGTTTCTCATCTGCGTGAGTTCTCTGATGTCTGATAAGTTTTGATATCCATTCAAAACATTTCCCACATTCAAAACATGAAAATGTTTTTTCACCTATGTGAGTTCTCTGATGAGTGATAAGTTTTGATTTCCGTGCAAAACATTTTCCGCACTCAGAACATGGAAATGATTTCTCCCCTGTGTGAGTTCTCTGATGTATAATATGACTTGATTTCCGTTTAAAACATTTCCCACATTCAGAACATGAAAATGGTTTTTCACCTGTGTGAGTTCTCTGATGAGTGATAAGTTGTGATTTCCGTGCAAAACATTTTCCGCACTCAGAACATGGAAATGGTTTCTCACCTGTGTGAGTTCTCTGATGTATAATAAGTTGTGATTTCCATGTAAAACATTTCCCACACTCAGAACATGGAAAGATTGTATCATTTGGATGAACTGTACTATTTGTTAAAATATCTCTGTTTGCAGTAGAACATTCCTCATGCTTAGAGGGATCAGATGATTTATCTGCTCTGTGAAGTATTGGATGTATATTTAGGGTAATGGGGTTCTCTCCAGGAGCATCTTGTATGATGTTTTTGTTATCTTCTATTACAAAATCTGTAGATAAAAGAAGTTGTCCCTCCGAGATATTCCTGCGTTTGCATTCATCTGCTGGAGATAAAATAAATGTATAGATTATAATGCCCCACATTTTCATACTATGAGGCAAGTTCAAGATGTTTTCATTTAAACTAAAAACCCTTTGTTACAATTATAAAACCACATTACGAACATTGCATGGGCTCATTCAGATTGACAGCCAGGCATAGCCACATTAGACAACTCCAGCCAAAATACAGACTTTGGCGAGTAACACTTCCCAGGTATACACACTGCCCAGCTAGCATCATAGAACAGGAAGCTTCATTAGCCAGTGACATTGTCCAACTAGACACTGCCCTCATACGCAAACACTGGGGCCTCGAAAGCAGAGCGGACGGGAGTTAAATTATCAGTACATCCGGGCCATGGGTTTATACTAATCTTAGGTCTCATATCCTTACACAGAGCAGAGAAGAGATTCAGGATATTGTAGGAGAATGGAGCAGAGCACAGATTCTTCTGTTGCCTAAGTTTAAAAAAGCAGAAGGTCAAAGAATGGTATAGAGACAGATCAGCAGTAGAAGTGCAACGATTGGAGGAGAGATGATATGCAAGACAGGTTGTGTGGTTGTATTTGCATATCTGCCAGAAAGTGGAGTTTGTGTGACGTGTATGTTGTGATATGGCGTGTGTGATAATCTGGTATTTTGCATTAGTATTACAGTGTTAAGCTGGGTACACACTACAGGTTTTTCACCCAATTATCGGTCGGATTACAAGATAAACGACTGTTAGGGCCGACATCACATTACTGTGTACACTCCCACAATAATGTTTTATTGTAGCAAAAAACATTGTATCATTTGATTTGATTTTAAAAACTGTCTAAAATTTGCCCACCAACGATGGAACGATGTCGGGCAAATTTGGAAGGCTGAATGCACTCACAAACAGCAGTGTCGACGGATCTCTATAGAATGTACAGTCACAATCATTTCAGCAGATGGTTATGACAGATTAACATCATAGATCGGAAGGTAAGTCGTGTAGGTGTGTACACATTAATCAGCATGCTCAATGGTACTTTCAATCGTTGGCATAATCTTCAGATCTCTAATCGGGAGATATTTTCTGTACTGTGTACCCAGCTTTATTATACAACTAATTATGGATCAGATATTCATGGATTATTACACAGGGAAGATAATGGGTAATGTCTTACTCATTAAATTGCTTAGAAAATACAGTTAAACTAGACAGTTGAACAAACATTGAAGACATCTAGAATTAAATGACATCTGCTGCAACCTTATTCTGCTACTTCTCTGATTGCACAGGACATTACAACTAGGCTATTTATTTATTTTTAAATACGTTTTATTAGTAATATCTTATCTTGAACAGTATTACAAAATAGAAAAATTCTTGAAAGGTACATTAGTGAGATGACAAATGCACATATAAATTGAACAGTATGTATAACACTCTCTCACAGAACTTTTACAATACAAATTCAGCTTCATATCAGCATGGTACCATGAAGATGTTGTTTTAAATTATACAAATAAGGGGGAGAAGATAAAGAAGAGGGGATAAGGGGGTGGTACAAGGCAAGATGGAGGGGGGGGGGGGGAGAACAGATTGGGAGGGTTAGGGGAAGGGATGAGGAATTCACGCTTTTATGTTTTTAGAAGAAGATAACAGTTCAATCTGGTATTTCCAGTAACGAATCGGGCTCAACTAGAATTGAAGCAGGGGTTGGTTGTAATATGAAGCCCAGGGAGACCAGACTTAGTTGAAGGACACAGAGGAGCCCTTAAGCACGCTGGTGATGTGTTCCATCTGATAAGTGTGCCAGATCCGACAACAGACCATTTGAAGCGTTGGAGGTGTGGGGTTCTTCCAGTGGGCAGCTATTTGACAGGTAGCTGCGCTGATTATATGCCGAAGAAGCTTATGGGTTTGTGTTGGAAGGTCTGGGAGAGGTAGAGGCATTAATACATGCTTATGATCGGAGGGCACAGGAGTATCGAGAATAGCTGTTGCTAATGCGAGAACTTCTGTCCAGAACGGGCGCAATTTGGGGCAGTCCCACCATGTGTGTATGAAGGTGCCAATGTGGCCACAGTCTCTCCAACATGTTGGACTTGTTAGAGGGTATATAATATGGAGCCTAGAGGGAACGTAGTACCATCTATGCAGCAATTTATTGGCGTTTTCTTTGATACGGACATGTATGGAACAACGTGCTGTCCACTCATAGATGTCTGACCATTCCTCTGGATCTAGAGATGTTCCCAAATCTGCTTCCCACTGTTTCTGAAAATGGTCCTTGGCCTCCGTGGAGGTGGGAAGTAGGGCATTGTTAGGTAATTATTTTAATTTCCTCATTTTGCGCTATTTTACTCTTAAATTCCAATGTTTGCCAAATTATTTTTCTTGCTCTCCTTTCCATTATCTTTAGGACTATATCATCCTTCACCCTTCATGCAACACACACTTTTGTCCACATTGCCCCTTCATTACTTCACTCACCTCTAGTGAACACTTATGAACTGTTGTCCTATTTAAATTCAATAGTTATAACAGCCTCACCCTGTCGCCAGAAACTAAAAGGACACATATCTTACAATCATATTTCCTATCTTTCCTCCTCCCTGCTTTTATTAGCTGGTGATATATCACCTAATCCAGGTCCCCCACACTTCTCCCACAAATATGTATCTGCACACTACCGAAATCCGACAAACCTGAAATGCATCACCTGTCTCCCATCTCTTCCAAAGTCGTTTAATTGTGCCCTCTGTTTACAACAAACTTACCTCAATACACAATCTCTTCCTCTCAAACAACCTCAACCTTCTGGCAATAACAGAAACATGGCTCATGCAATCAGATACTGCCTCACCTGCAGCCCTTTCACATGGTGGTCTCCATTTCACCCACACCCCCAGACCTGGAGGCAGACAAGGAGGTGGGGTTGGACTACTTCTCTCCCCACAGTGCACATTCACAGTTCTACCAAATGTCCCGTCACTCACGTTCACATCTTTTGAAGTACACACTGTTAGGATTTTTAACCCATTCTCTATGCATGTTGCTGTGATCTATCACCCCCCTGGACCACACTAACAATTTCTTGAACATTACTGTGCATGACTCCCTCACTTCTTATCTTCTGATATCCCCACCATCATAATGGGTGATTTCAACATCCCTATTGCTAATCCACGTTCCACTGCTGCTTCAAAACTGCTCTCTCTAACCTCTTCACTTGACCTCTGCCAGTGGATTGGATCGGCTACTCATCAGGATGGCCACTGTCTTGATCTTGATTTCTCTAGACTATGCTCAGTTTCTAATTTCCTTAACATTCCTTTACCCCTCTCGGATCATCACCTTACAAGTTAACCTGTGCATGATACTCATGCATTCTAGTCAAATCAAGCTGCTTAAGGTGTTAAAAAGGTTCTTGTCATGCCCAGGCCTCCTCAGGGGAAGAGCGTTACTTCCCGACGCAAGCACCCTTATTTAACGTGGTTTTGTCCACATGTCACCACCTCATCATTCTTCTCCATCACCTCATCCTTCATTTTCATCACCACATCTATCCAGATGTCTATCCAGACACAGGGATCTCTCTCAGCGGTCCTGAGTATCAAACTCCTCTCGCTCTGTCACCCCCGGCAACCACTCCCCACTGTCACCCCCGGCAACCACCAACCACTCCCAACTGTCACTTCTCCTTCAAGAAATATATATATATTTTTTTTAAATCTTTATAAACACTTTTAACAATTAGTAGTTCAGTGTATAACTCCGCCCAGCAGGTGGCGCTGCAGCTTGGTTTTATTTTTTCCACACACACACACAGACAGACTAACACACGCCACTAGGCATTTATATTATAGATTAGTTACTTGCTCACTCCCAGTTCTTTAACCTCCTTGCTGTGAAACTCTTCCAAGCCTCCTCATACCCACAGGAATATTAACTATATTGATGTTCCACAGTTTTCCACCTCTCTCCAACACCTTCTCTCCCCAATTGATACATTCTACTCCCCTAATATGGCAGTTCCTCATTTTCACCATATCCTAGCAACTGCCCTTGATCAAGTGGCTCCAGCGACTCTTCATACTCCACATAGACTTCATTGTCAACCATGGCACAATAAAGTAACACAAAATCTACACAACCTTTCTCGTAAAGCAGAATGTCACTGGCGTAAATCTTGTACCTCTAATGATTTCATCACATATACTGCCATCTACCACTTCTATCGAAATGCTCTGGACACTGCTAAACAAACATACTTACAATCTCTCATCCATGCTCAGGCTTCTAAACCCAAATGCCTTTTTAACACATTTAAATCTCTTCTCAATCCTCCCACACCAAACCCTCAGACTACAATCAGTTCCTAGGATTTTGCTTCCTATTTCAAGGACATAAGATCCAACTTGAAATGGTATCATCTCCCTCGACTAGCAATCACCTAAATTCCTTCCCAGCACCCTCTGACACCCTCTCTACCTACTCTACCTCCTGTCCTCTCGATCCCATACCCTCACAAATTGGTAGGTCCATGTCTCCTGTGCTCATTTCACCTCTAACTAAATCTAATTTATCTCTCTCTACTTCTATCTTTCCATCACTATTCAAGCACGTAGTACTCCTATTCTGAAAAAGAAAATTCTGATCCAAACTCTCTCTCAAATTACTGTCACATCTCTCAGCTCCCATGCCCCTCCAAACTTCTCGAGAGAATTACCTACGCTCACCTCACACGCTTCCTTTCCTCAAACAACCTATTGGATCCTCTTCAGTCAGACTTTCGCTCTCAACACTCCAGAGACTGCGCTGACCAAGGTTGTCAATGATTTGATCATTACTCTCTACTAATTCTCCTGGATCTCTCTGCAGCATTTCACACAGCTGACCACTCTCTCCTCATCAAAACACTACAATCCCTAGGTCTTTAAGACACTGTCCTATCCTGGTTCTCCTACCTATCTAATCGCTCTGTTAGTGTTAATTTCTCTGGTACAACCTCCACTCCGCATCCTTTATCAGTTGGAGTACCACAAGGCTCAGTCCTAGGTCCTCTGCTATTATCTATCTACACAACTTCTCTTGGAAAACTAATAAGCTCCTTTGGATTTCAGTATCATCTCTATGCAAATGATACACAAATTTATCTATCCTCTCCTGATTTCTCACCATCTGTGTTGTCTTGCGTTACTGACTCAATTTCTGACATTTCGTCTTGGATGTCCTCTCGCCAACTCAAACTCAATCTTTCACAAACAAAATTAATAATATTCCCACCCACCAATAGAAGCAGACTGGAAGGGTAGAGCCCCCTCTGGAGCAGATTGGAAGGGCAGCGCCCCCTCTGGAGCAGACTGGATAGGGCAGCGCCCCCTCTGGAGCAGACAATGATATGATGTGAGGAAGAGACTGGTCAGATCTCTGGGCTGGTAGCACACAATGATATGATGTGAGTGTTCTGTTGAAAACCAATTCCTTGATTACAGCCATGGAGCCAGACACATGATATAAACGTTTAAACTGTTTATTGCAGTAAAGGTATAGTCCAGGGTAGGCAAAATAAACAGTAAACCGTTCAAGCTGAATGAAACAATGGATTTCCAGATCTTGGCAGACAACAGTAAATGATAAAGAAATGCAGCCAAGAACTTAACTGAAACCAGGAACAGAAACACATGCAGGTAATCCAGGAACAGAGCCACATGAGCAGGCTAGGAACTTCAATGACCAGCAAAGGATACAGGAAAATGCAGGCATATATAGGCCACAGACAGGTGTGGATGATTAACAAGCAGTGATGGTTAACCCCTGATAGGAAAGGCCAAATAACAGCACCTCTGGAGGATCACAGGTACTGCAGGGTAATATGCACACAGGAAAACAAGGCAAATCATAACATTATCCCCCCCTTACAGGAGCGAATTCCAGACGCTCCATAAAAAGTCTTTCAGGCTTTTCTCTTCTTCTGCTTTCTCTTCTTCTGGGATTTTCTAGGAAACATAATGGAATCCTTCCGCAATGGAGTGCAGACAACGCCCAATTCTTCAAAAGCACAACAAGAATTGTCAAGTTCATCGACCAAGTCTCTAGATGTATCAATCTCAGACTCAGAGTCTGAGTCCCATTCTATAGTCAGAACAGGATTGTTAATTTTATGAGAAGATGGTGAAATGCCCATGAAGCCGGTAACCAAGGTTTGTTTGTGACTGTTCTTTTTATTTTTTGAAGATATAGGTTGACCAACGGAAGCAACGGACATCGATGATTTGTGAATAAGCATAGGAGCTGAAACACAGGCCGGAATGGAAACAGAAAAACTATGACCAGGAAACTCAACTGTTGATGGAGAGTACTTTTTGCACACAACGTTAACAAAGTCCATGGTATTATGGATAATGGGGTTATTGGAATTTAGAAGGGAGAAGGCCCAGGTCTGTGGCTCCCCTCTAAAACTCATGATTATAGAACCCACTTGGTTAAATTGGTTGACAAAGTAATCTGGAGAGTCTTGAAATTGTTTCATGGAAAGCTGAAGAACAGAGATAAACTGTTTGATGTCTCCATCAAAGAAGACTGGAGGAGGATCAGATGACTTGGAAGAGGCATCTGGGCATTCTGGCTCACTAGGAAACTCTGGGGAGTCCTCAACTTGAGCAGCAGTCTCTGGAGAATACCTCACTGGGACGGCAGAGCAGGAGTCCCCGACTGGGACGGCAGAGCAGGAGTCCCCGACTGGGACGGCAGAGCAGGATTCCCCGACTGGGACGGCAGAGCAAGATTCCCCCACTGGGACGGCAGAGCAGGATTCCCCCACTGGGACGGCAAGCTGGGCACATTGGACGGATTGCCCAGACTGAGCACACCACTCGGACTGGACAGCACTGTGAAGAGCCGCAGAGCAGACAGCACTGTGAGGAGCCGCAGAGCAGACAGCACTGTGAGGAGCCGCAGAGCAGACAGCACTGTGAGAAGCCGCAGAGCAGACAGCAGTGTGTTGAGCCGCAGGGCAGACAGCACTGTGAGGAGCCGCAGAGCAGACAGCACCAAGTGGTAACTCGGGCTGAACCGCATAGAGTGGCAACTCGGGCTGAACCGCATGGACTGGCAACTCGGGCTGAACCGCATGGTCTGGCAACTCGGGCTGAACCGCATGGTACAGGGCCCTCTCTGGAGCAGACTGGAGGGACAGGGCCCTCTCTGGAGCAGACTGGCGCGACAGGGCCCTCTCTGGAGCAGACTGGCGCGACAGGGCCCTCTCTGGAGCAGACTGGCGCGACAGGGCCCTCTCTGGAGCAGACTGGCGCGACAGGGCCCTCTCTGGAGCAGACTGGCGCGACAGGGCCCTCTCTGGAGCAGACTGGCGCGACAGGGCCCTCTCTGGAGCAGACTGGCGCGACAGGGCCCTCTCTGGAGCAGACTGGCGCGACAGGGCCCTCTCTGGAGCAGACTGGCGCGACAGGGCCCTCTCTGGAGCAGACTGGCGCGACAGGGCCCTCTCTGGAGCAGACTGGCGCGACAGGGCCCTCTCTGGAGCAGACTGGCGCGACAGGGCCCTCTCTGGAGCAGACTGGCGCGACAGGGCCCTCTCTGGAGCAGACTGGCGCGACAGGGCCCTCTCTGGAGCAGACTGGCGCGACAGGGCCCTCTCTGGAGCAGACTGGCGCGACAGGGCCCTCTCTGGAGCAGACTGGCGCGACAGGGCCCTCTCTGGAGCAGACTGGCGCGACAGGGCCCTCTCTGGAGCAGACTGGCGCGACAGGGCCCTCTCTGGAGCAGACTGGCGCGACAGGGCCCTCTCTGGAGCAGACTGGCGCGACAGGGCCCTCTCTGGAGCAGACTGGCGCGACAGGGCCCTCTCTGGAGCAGACTGGCGCGACAGGGCCCTCTCTGGAGCAGACTGGCGCGACAGGGCCCTCTCTGGAGCAGACTGGCGCGACAGGGCCCTCTCTGGAGCAGACTGGCGCGACAGGGCCCTCTCTGGAGCAGACTGGCGCGACAGGGCCCTCTCTGGAGCAGACTGGCGCGACAGGGCCCTCTCTGGAGCAGACTGGCGCGACAGGGCCCTCTCTGGAGCAGACTGGCGCGACAGGGCCCTCTCTGGAGCAGACTGGCGCGACAGGGCCCTCTCTGGAGCAGACTGGCGCGACAGGGCCCTCTCTGGAGCAGACTGGCGCGACAGGGCCCTCTCTGGAGCAGACTGGCGCGACAGGGCCCTCTCTGGAGCAGACTGGCGGGACAGGGCCCTCTCTGGAGCAGACTGGCGGGACAGGGCCCTCTCTGGAGCAGACTGGCGGGACAGGGCCCTCTCTGGAGCAGACTGGCGGGACAGGGCCCTCTCTGGAGCAGACTGGCGGGACAGGGCCCTCTCTGGAGCAGACTGGCGGGACAGGGCCCTCTCTGGAGCAGACTGGCGGGACAGGGCCCTCTCTGGAGCAGACTGGCGGGACAGGGCCCTCTCTGGAGCAGACTGGCGGGACAGGGCCCTCTCTGGAGCAGACTGGCGGGACAGGGCCCTCTCTGGAGCAGACTGGCGGGACAGGGCCCTCTCTGGAGCAGACTGGCGCGACAGGGCCCTCTCTGGAGCAGACTGGCGGGACAGGGCCCTCTCTGGAGCAGACTGGCGGGACAGGGCCCTCTCTGGAGCAGACTGGCGCGACAGGGCCCTCTCTGGAGCAGACTGGCGCGACAGGGCCCTCTCTGGAGCAGACTGGCGCGACAGGGCCCTCTCTGGAGCAGACTGGCGCGACAGGGCCCTCTCTGGAGCAGACTGGCGCGACAGGGCCCTCTCTGGAGCAGACTGGCGCGACAGGGCCCTCTCTGGAGCAGACTGGCGCGACAGGGCCCTCTCTGGAGCAGACTGGCGCGACAGGGCCCTCTCTGGAGCAGACTGGCGCGACAGGGCCCTCTCTGGAGCAGACTGGCGCGACAGGGCCCTCTCTGGAGCAGACTGGCGCGACAGGGCCCTCTCTGGAGCAGACTGGCGCGACAGGGCCCTCTCTGGAGCAGACTGGCGCGACAGGGCCCTCTCTGGAGCAGACTGGCGCGACAGGGCCCTCTCTGGAGCAGACTGGCGCGACAGGGCCCTCTCTGGAGCAGACTGGCGCGACAGGGCCCTCTCTGGAGCAGACTGGCGCGACAGGGCCCTCTCTGGAGCAGACTGGCGCGACAGGGCCCTCTCTGGAGCAGACTGGCGCGACAGGGCCCTCTCTGGAGCAGACTGGCGCGACAGGGCCCTCTCTGGAGCAGACTGGCGCGACAGGGCCCTCTCTGGAGCAGACTGGCGCGACAGGGCCCTCTCTGGAGCAGACTGGCGCGACAGGGCCCTCTCTGGAGCAGACTGGCGCGACAGGGCCCTCTCTGGAGCAGACTGGCGCGACAGGGCCCTCTCTGGAGCAGACTGGCGCGACAGGGCCCTCTCTGGAGCAGACTGGCGCGACAGGGCCCTCTCTGGAGCAGACTGGCGCGACAGGGCCCTCTCTGGAGCAGACTGGCGCGACAGGGCCCTCTCTGGAGCAGACTGGCGCGACAGGGCCCTCTCTGGAGCAGACTGGCGCGACAGGGCCCTCTCTGGAGCAGACTGGCGGGACAGGGCCCTCTCTGGAGCAGACTGGCGGGACAGGGCCCTCTCTGGAGCAGACTGGCGGGACAGGGCCCTCTCTGGAGCAGACTGGCGGGACAGGGCCCTCTCTGGAGCAGACTGGCGGGACAGGGCCCTCTCTGGAGCAGACTGGCGGGACAGGGCCCTCTCTGGAGCAGACTGGCGGGACAGGGCCCTCTCTGGAGCAGACTGGCGGGACAGGGCCCTCTCTGGAGCAGACTGGCGGGACAGGGCCCTCTCTGGAGCAGACTGGAGGGACAGGGCCATCTCTGGAGCAGACTGGAGGGACAGGGCCCTCTCTGGAGCAGACTGGAGGGACAGGGCCCTCTCTGGAGCAGACTGGAGGGACAGGGCCCTCTCTGGAGCAGACTGGAGGGACAGGGCCCTCTCTGGAGCAGACTGGAGGGACAGGGCCCTCTCTGGAGCAGACTGGAGGGACAGGGCCCTCTCTGGAGCAGACTGGAGGGACAGGGCCCTCTCTGGAGCAGACTGGAGGGACAGGGCCCTCTCTGGAGCAGACTGGAGGGACAGGGCCCTCTCTGGAGCAGACTGGAGGGACAGGGCCCTCTCTGGAGGGACAGGGCCCTGGAGGGACAGGGCCCTCTCTGGAGATGATGGCGCCTCGGAGCTGGAGGCGGATGATGGCGCCTCGGAGCTGGAGGCGGATGATGGCGCCTCGGAGCTGGAGGCGGAGGCTGGCGCCTCGGAGCTGGAGGCGGAGGCTGGCGCCTCGGAACAGGAGGCGGAGGCTGGCGCCTCGGAAGAGGAGACGGAGGCTGGCGCCTCGGGACAGGAGACTGGGGCTGGCGCCTCGGGACAGGAGACTGGGGCTGGCGCCTCGGGACAGGCAGCTGGAGCTGGCGCCTCGGGACAGGCGGCAGGAGCTGGCGCCTCAGAGCTGGTAACTGGGGTTGGCAGATTGGGTCTCATCCCAGGGAGCAGAATAGGTGAAGTGAAAACAAATCCAGAATGCGGAGAAGTAACAACAGAAGATGGTCGTGGTCTGCGGAGAGGACAGGCTTGTAAGAAGTGTATATTACTTGCACAGTAGAGACACAGTTTGTTGGTTATTCTACGCCGTCGCTCCGCTTCGGTCAGGTGGGGGCGTGGACCACCTGTGAACCGGGCATTTGTTACACTGTAGTTGTTAGTTAAATGCAAATTTGTCATAGTACTATTAAGAGGTGCTGGCAGCACAGAATCAGCAGCAGACAGAGTTGGCTGAAGCAAATCAACGGTATTGGATTTCAGAGAAACAGATTCTGATAGTCTCCTGAGTGGGTCCAAAAGTATAGCGGAAAATTTAGCCAGCTGAGAGCGTAACAGAATTATGTCCGTTTGTAGACACTGAAGCAGAGGCTGTTCAGTCATTTGTAGAGCAGACATGTTTGCAGGGAGAAAACAAATGAAATTAATTGCAATGAGAGTTCCAGGAGAAATCTGAAGCAGGTTTTTTCCACATGACTTCAAGGCTTTCTTTTAGGCTGGTCATTCTGTTATGGTTCTGTTCAAAACCAATTCCTTGATTACAGCCATGGAGCCAGACACATGACATAAACGTTTAAACTGTTTATTGCAGTAAAGGTATAGTCCAGGGTAGGCAAAATAAACAGTAAACAGTTCAAGCTGAATGAAACAATGGATTTCCAGATCTTGGCAGACAACAGTAAATGATAACGAAATGCAGCCAATAACTTAACTGAAACCAGGAACAGAAACACATGCAGGTAATCCAGGAACAGAGCCACATGAGCAGGCTAGGAACTTCAATGACCAGCAAAGGATACAGGAAAATGCAGGCATATATAGGCCACAGACAGGTGTGGATGATTAACAAGCAGTGATGGTTAACCCCTGATAGGAAAGGCCAAATAACAGCACCTCTGGAGGATCACAGGTACTGCAGGGTAATATGCACACAGGAAAACAAGGCAAATCATAACAGTGAGAAGGTGACTGTACAGATCTCTGGGCTGGTAGCACACAATGATATGATGTGAGGAGGAGACTGGTCAGATCTCTGGGCTGGTAGCACACAATGATATGATGTGAGGAGGAGACTGGTCAGATCTCTGGGCTGGTAGCACACAATGATATGATGTGAGGATGAGACTGGTCAGATCTCTGGGCTGGTAGCACACAATGATATGATGTGAGGAGGAGACTGGTCAGATCTCTGGGCTGGTAGCACACAATGATATGATGTGAGGAGGAGACTGGTCAGATCTCTGGGCTGGTAGCACACAGTGATATGATGTGAGGAGGAGACTGGTCAGATCTCTGGGCTGGTGGCACACAATGATATGATGTGAGGAGGAGACTGGTCAGATCTCTGGGCTGGTAGCACACAGTGATATGATGTGAGGAGGAGACTGGTCAGATCTCTGGGCTGGTAGCACACAATGATATGATGTGAGGAGGAGACTGGTCAGATCTCTGGGCTGGTAGCACACAATGATATGATGTGAGGAGGAGACTGGTCAGATCTCTGGGCTGGTAGCACACAGTGATATGATGTGAGGGGGAGAACAAGAGTCTAATGGGGGCTGATGGCTCCCCCACTTAGGCAAATACATATTCCTCATTAGATTGTACTGACAGAGGAGAATGTAAAATACGATTTTGAAGTGAATGAATAAGTAGAATATGTGACTCTTCTGTAATATCTGTAATACGTGTTTATCACTCACCTGTGCTGATATCTGTAGGGATTTCCTCCTCCTTACACTGCTGATCACCCCTCACATACGTCTCTTCCTCTTCCTCTCCCTCCATATTTTCTACTTTAATATCACTCAGGACGTCATCCTGAATAGCCCACAAAATAATAAAAGTATCATAATTAATAATATCTGATTTAATAACATTATATGAAACAGAAGAATATCAGTGTATAAGATCTACACAGCATTTTTACAGATCACAGTAATTTTGGAATTCGGAGAGACACTAAAATCTACCTGATACTCCTGTGGGATACGGGGATTTTCCTGTTTACAATCCTGAGGACGGAGATATCTCTCCGGGGTATTTCTGTTACTGGATCCATCTGTAGGAAACACAATGACTGATTACATTGTTTATATAAGCAGAATATGTGACTGTTCTGTAATAAGTGTTTATTACTCACCTGTGCTGATATCTGTAGGGATTTCCTCCTCCTTACACTGCTGTTCACCCCTCACATACGTCTCTTCCTCTCCTTGTATATTTTCTGCTTTAATATCACTCAGGACGTCATCCTAAATAGCCCACAAAATAATAAAAATATTCCAATTAATAAGATCTCATTGTGACTGGATTACTTATAAATAACTTATTTGTGGCTGGATCATGTAGAAATAATTTATTGTAGAAATGTATTGCAATCAGAGGTGCAGGCACCAATGTATAATTTGAAATGCACTTATCTTGTTACATTGTGATGTGTTTTGTATGGAAGTGTCATTGTTTGGGTTTGTAACTTTGCTAGAGGAAATGCATTATTTCTTAAGGTATATATCTAATACAATAAGCCTTTGTTGAGAAAGGTGTTTGTGTATTTTGGTAGGTAAATGACTTGTTTGGGGTTTTGTAACTTTCTTTGAGAATTCTCAAGTGGAGGAAATGTGTATTCTACAAGTATCTGAAGAAAGGACCCATGTTAATCTCATGTTAATTAGACCTTTTGAAGTGTGAGGATCCAGCACCTGAAGGCAGGAAGGGGTAATTAGACTTGCTGTCAGATGTCCTCTGTGCCCAAAATAAGATGCAGGAAATCACAGCAAGTTTTAGGATATCACAGATAGGCGTAAATATTGTTAGCTTTGTATTGCATGGAAATTCATATTTGGGTAAACAAGTTGCATCCTTATTCTAAAAATAGCTCAGACCTCAGGAGGCTGGCTTACCTGTGAGGCGGTGTTCAAATCTGTATAACCACTGAAATTTTGAAAATTGTTCTTCTTGTTTCATCTGACCTGTTCCCTGGTACCGTCAACCAGTGTGAGCAAATAAACATTACTTGCTTAAAAAGACCTGTTTGGAAACTTCTCTATCCTGTGGCCTACAGATTAGACCCAAAATCTAATCCATTCCAGGCTGTCTGAGGTTTCGACCCAGCTTCCCAGCAGCACTGTTCTGCCCGCTACCCAGCAATTCTGGGCAGTGTGATAGGCCAGGGAGAATCCATCCACAGCAACCCTGATCCATAGGAAGAGGTCAGGGCTAACAGCCCGGGTACACTAGCAGCGTCAGTTACCCAGAAGAAACCCGGTTCTGGATGCCGGTAAAGGAGTCCAGTGGTGGCAGCATTTGTAAGCCCCTCCTACTACGGCAAGAGGGCGCATATGAGATGACGAAAGGGAATGGTGGCAAAGTAAGCCCAGCCGTTTCCCAGGAACAACAGACAGGGTGACATAGGCGGTCCATCCTGTTACACTCATTTAATAAAATTATATGAAAAATAATATTAGTGTATAATATCCACACAGCTTTTTTACAGATCATATCTACCTGATACTCTTGTGGGATAATGGGATGTTCCTGTTTACAGTCCTGTGAATAAAGTGGGTGGAGATAACTCTCTGGTGTATTTCTGGTACTATATCCATCTGTGGAGGAAACACACAGTGACTGAGTACATTGTTTATATGTATCCAGGTTGCCCTCAAAATTGCTCTCTCCTTTTACAATAAATTAAAATCTCCTCTTACCCAGTGATGTGAGGATCCGGTGATTCTCCATCCTTATGTCCTAAACCTTTGTGCCCTTCTAAATTCTCCCTCTCCTCATACTTTATAGGAAACTGAAATACACAATGACAAAGTCATCATCCAGACACAAACCCTGGTGTTACTGTATAATCATCCCATGGTACAGTAACAACACATCTGTATCACCCCCATGGTACAGTAACAGGACATCTGTATCACCCCCCCATGGTACAGTAACAGGACATCTGTATCACCCCCATGGTACAGTAACAGGACATCTGTATCACACCCATGGTACAGTAACAGGACATATGTATCACCCCCATGGTACAGTAACAGGACATATGCATCACACCCATGGTACAGTAACAGGACATATGTATCACCCCCATGGTACAGTAACAGGACATCTGTATCACCCCCATGGTACAGTAACAGGACATCTGTATCATCCCCCATGCTAGAGTAACAGGGCATCTGTATCACTACTCCATGGTACAGAAACAGGACATCTGTATCACCCCCATGGTACAGTAACAGGACATCTGTATCACCCCCATGGTACAGTAACAGGACATCTGTATCACCCCCATGGTACAGTAACAGGACATCTGTATCACCCCCATGGTACAGTAACAGGACATCTGTATCACCCCCACGGTACAGTAACAGGACATCTGTATCACCCCCACGGTACAGTAACAGGACATCTGTATCACCCCCATGGTACAGTAACAGGACATCTGTATCACCCCATGGTACAGTAACAGGACATCTGTATCACCCCCATGGTACAGTAACAGGACATCTGTATCACCCCCCATGGTACAGTAACAGGACATCTGTATCACCCCCATGGTACAGTAACAGGACATATGTATCACCCCCATGGTACAGTAACAGGACATCTGTATCACCCCCATGGTACAGTAACAGGACATCTGTATCACCCCATGGTACAGTAACAGGACATCTGTATCACCCCATGGTACAGTAACAGGACATCTGTATCACCCCCATGGTACAGTAACAGGACATCTGTATCACCCCATGGTACAGTAACAGGACATCTGTATCACCCCCATGGTACAGTAACAGGACATCTGTATCACCCCCATGGTACAGTAACAGGACATCTGTATCACCCCCATGGTACAGTAACAGGACATCTGTATCACCCCATGGTACAGTAACAGGACATCTGTATCACCCCGCATGGTACAGTAACAGGACATCTGTGTCACCCCATGGTACAGTAACAGGACATCTGTATCACCCCCATGGTACAGTAACAGGACATCTGTATCACCCCCCATGGTACAGTAACAGGACATCTGTATCACCCCATGGTACAGTAACAGGACATCTGTATCACCCCCATGGTACAGTAACAGGACATCTGTATCACACCCATGGTACAGTAACAGGACATCTGTATCACCCCCATGGTACAGTAACAGGACAGTGATGAATATATAACATGTAAACAGACTACAGGAATAGTCACCTTCCAGCGCTCAGACACTGATATCCTGAGCCAATCACTACGCGGCTGACGTCATGACGTCACATCGCACCGCCTGCCGAGAAGCGTCACTAGGTTCACCCATATCATGTGACCACGCCCCCTGTGTAGCGTCACTGTTTCTATAGCTTTACCATCAATGCTGAGTCTGGTAGACTACGGGGTAATGGCCGCCGCTTTACTGAATAGAGGACAATAAACATTTTTGTAAGCTTTATTTTACCAGCGATTACATTGTTAAAACTACAGAGCTCCCCCTCATCTCTCTCCCATACAATTCCAGCTTCTTCCACCCCCTGTCGCCCATTCCTTCTTCTTTTCCTTTATTGTCCTCAATGTAGGACAGCGCCGGCCATTTTCCCTTAGTCTCTCACACACTATTGGTCTTACAGATATATCTCCGCCCCTAACAACCATCTACGCTACACATGGGGCGTAGCCATATGATCTCTCAGACGCCATTTTAGAACCTGGATCGCTACATCTGGGCCTTATACAAGGCTGAGGTAATATCTCCCTATAATTATCTATCAGACAGCGGGAACTACACCCCATAGAGTTACCCCATGTTTATGTGCAGCCTCCCGGCCATCAGGGCTTCATACATGCGGCTGAGCTCTCACATCAACTGCTACATAATCCTCATTGTGCTGCAGTCAGCAGAAGGCTGTTAGTAATAGCAGAGCTGGTTATTATACTGGTAGAGCTGTGAGAGACTTAATACCCAGACCAGCTACACCCCATACACCACAGAGGGGCTCACACACCATGACTAGCCCCCATCACCCTCCTTCTACCCCCATTACCCCACATCCCCCCTACTATCACCTCCTACCCAACCACCCCCTCACCAAGTGCCACTAACACATAGCTTGTCTAGTGCTGGAGACTAGCCCCCATCCATCTCCTTCTACCCCCCATTACCCCACATCCACCTACTATCACCTCCTACCCAACCACCCCCTCACCAAGTGCCCCTAACACATAGCTTGTCTAGTGCTGGAGACTAGCCCCCACCCCCCTCCTTCTACCCCACATCCCCCTACTATCACCTCCTACCCAACCACCCCCTCACCAAGTGCCCCTAACACATAGCTTGTCTAGTGCTGGAGACTAGCCCCCACCCCCCTCCTTCTACCCCCATTACCCCACATCCCCCTACTATCACCTCCTACCCAACCACCCCCTCACCAAGTGCCACTAACACATAGCTTGTCTAGTGCTGGAGACTAGCCTCCATCCCCTCCTCCTACCCCCATTACCCCACATCCCCCTACTATCACCTCCTACCCAACCACCCCTCACCAAGTGCCCCTAACACATAGCTTGTCTAGTGCTGGAGACTAGCCCCCATCCCCCTCCTTCTACCACCATTACCCCACATCCCCCCTACTATCACCTCCTACCCAACCACCCCTCACCAAGTGCTACTAACACATAGCTTGTCTAGTACTGGAGACTAGCCCCCATCCCCTCCTTCTACCCCCATTACCCCACATCCCCCTACTATCACCTGCTACCCAACCACCCCTCACCAAGTGCCCCTAACACATAGCTTGTCTAGTGCTGGAGACTACCCCCATTACCTCACATCCCCCTACTATCACCTCCTACCCAACCACCCCCTCACCAAGTGCCACTAACACATAGCTTGTCTAGTGCTGGAGACTATCCCCCATCCCCCTCCTTCTACCCCCATTACCCCACATCCCTCTACTATCACCTCCTACCCAACCACCCCCTCACCAAGTGCTACTAACACATAGCTTGTCTAGTGCTGGAGACTAGCCCCCATCCCCCTCCTTCTACCCCCATCACCCCACATCCCCCTACTATCACCTCCTACCCAAACACCCCCTCACCAAGTGCTACTAACACATAGCTTGTCTAGTGCTGGAGACTAGCCTCTACCCCCCATTACCCCCCATCCCCCTACTATCACCTCCTACCCAACCACCCCTCACCAAGTGTCACTAACACATAGCTTGTCTAGTGCTGGAGACTAGCCCCCATCCCCCTTCCTTCTACCCCCATTACCCCACATCCCCTTACTATCACCTCCTACCCAACCACCCCCTCACCAAGTGCCATTAACACATAGCTTGTCTAGTGCTGGAGACTAGCCCCCATCCCCCTCCTTCTACCCCAATTACCTTACATCCCCCTACTTTCACCTCCTACCTAACCACCCCCTCACCATGTGCCACTGACACATAACTTGTCTAGTGCTGGAGACTAGCCCCCATCCCTCTCCTACCCCCCATTACCCTACATCCCCCTACTATCACCTCCTACCCAACCACCCCTCACCAAGTGCCACTGACACATAACTGGTCTAGTGCTGGAGACTAGCCCCCATCCCTCTCCTTCTACCCCCATTACCCCACATCCCCCTACTATCACCTCCTACCCAACCACCCCTCACCAAGTGCCACTGACACATAACTGGTCTAGTGCTGGAGACTAGCCCCCATCCCCCTCCTTCTACCCCCCCCATTACCTTACATCCCCCTACTATCACCTTCTACCCAACCACCCCCTCACCAAGTGCCACTAACACATAGCTTGTCTAGTGCTGGAGACTAGCCCCCATTCCCTCCTTCTACCCTCATTACCCCACATCCCCCCTACTATCACCTCCTACCCAACCACCCCCTCACCAAGTACCACTAACACATAGGTTGTCTAGTGCTGGGGACTAGTCCCCATCCCCCTCCTTCTACCCCCATTACCTCACATCCCCTTACTATCACCTCCTACCTAACCACCCCCTCACCAAGTGCCACTGACACATAGCTTGTCTAGTGCTGGAGACTAGCCCCCATCCCCCTCCTTCTACCCCCATTACCTCACATCCCCCTACTAGCACCTCCTACCCAACCACCCCTCACCAAGTGCCACTAACACATAGCTTGTCTAGTGCTGGAGACTAGCCCCCACCCCCCTCCTTCTACCCCCATTACCTCACATCCCCCTACTATCACCTCCTACCCAACCACCCCTCACCAAGTGCCACTAACACATAGCTTGTCTAGTACTGGAGACGCCCCCACACCCAACAAGAATTCCCTCTTGCCTCTGTCCCCTCCCGCTATAACCCACCTCTCCTCCCCCATTTTCTCTACTCCCCCATTTTCTCTACTCCCCTTTATAGCCATCTAGAAAATTACCCACAGTCACACCTGCCTACACCGCCCACACAAACCCCATGCTCCGGGCTGACTGATTACCCCCCTTAATTGTAAGACCCTGTTCCTCTGGGTGGCATTGAAAAAGCCGTAGGCAAAACGCGTGTCATATTAGATGGCGGTGTATCTTCAACACTGCCATCCTAAGGAAAGTAATGTTTGTATGTTCATGAATCCTTATTGAAGAATAATTGTCCCTGTAATGGAATAATCGTAGCAATGGCAGTAACAGCATTAATGGACCAGATGTAGATAGTATCTGTGCCACAGTATTAAAGCCTGGACGGAGGATAAGAAATACTTATGTATAATCACCTTATTGCAGAGATAATAGTGAGAGAATATATCACAATTGTGATCGAGTTTCCCTTATTATGTATAACAATATTGTATACAATGTGTGACAGGCAGAGATATAATCGCCTAACATAAATGTGGTAGTTTGGAGATAAGATCTTAATTGCCTGTTCGTCTACCAGACGGGGAAATTAAAGACGCATGTGCTCAATTATCCCCTGTTAGGAAAGTACGAAGTGAATATATTACTGTCCCACTTCAGTAATAGTAATAGGTGAATATATAACCATTTTTACATTTACTACTCATCCCCCTAGTTAATGTGTAATTACTCGAAATTTGTGGCAGATAGAATTACTATAAGATTAAATCACAGCATGGAGATAGAATCTGACCTGCAAGGTAATCCATAGATGGGGGGACAGAGAACGTTCTTTTCTAATTATCTTAGTATTAAGCGAATATATAACTCCCGAGAGGATAATCTTTAAAATCATTTATTATATATGGTCATTAAGAATAGTATTTCTGAGACTTAATTTGCGATATCTGATCGTAAGGGACAATGTATCTCTGTTAAAATTATTGTTATTAACAGAGAAAAATGCTACATAAGAAAACAAGGATCGGATCCTCGATAGTATATGTAGCTACGAACAATTGCTGTGAATGTCCAAGAGAATAGGTGTGGACACAGTATGTCCTGGAAAAAACATATGGACCTTAATTAACTTTCTGTTTAATTAAAGATGTTACGCCTATGAAGGGAGTAATTTCTAGGAATTAATGCAAGGCAATTAAGCCTTGATATTGATAGATCTATATTATTATATTATAATTCCTGATACCATAATGAACACTCCAGTGAAGATACTGACACCATATTAACCTCGACTTCACAGAAGTATAATTTTCAGAGTGCAATAGTCACGACAGAGATATCTGTGGGAGAGAATAGAACATAATTACTAGCTTCCTCAGGATGTGTTACTTACACCTTTTTAATCACTTACTTTTCCTACTAATCACTTTCTATTAGTTTTTAACATTTCGCCTCTATATGGTTTTGTGTGTAATTACAGTTTTAGATGTTTAATAAAGGATTATGATTTTATACATTTATTAATAAAGAACAGTGAAGAGCCCCTGTTTAGAGAGAACTTTTTTCTTTCTCTTCTGTTCTATACATTATATAAATAATGAAAGCAAATTGTGATGCACTGATACTATTTAATAAAACAATATTAAGTTATTGTTATGCTTTAAAATGATTTTCATTTGTTTTTGTGTGTAAGTAACTTTATTAAAACCAGCCAAATAAGATCCAGAAATAGTAAAATGTGTTAATAAAATGCAATTAAAGCAGATTGCAGTGTTATTGTCACTATTTGAGTTTATAATAATGCTTTTATTTCAATCACTTTCTTTCTTTTAAGAGTCCTCGGGATTAAATAGATCTGATTTGCACCATCATCATTTATTTATATAGCGCCACTAATTCCGCAGCGCTGTTCAGAGAACTCATTCACATCAGTCCCTGCCCCGTTGGAACTTACAGTCTAAATTCCCTAATATATACACACACACACACACACACACAGAGACTAGGGTCAATTTTAATAGCAGCCAATTAACCTACCAGTATGTTTTTGGAGTGTGGGAGGAAACCGGAGCACCCGAAGGAAACCCACGCAAACACGGGGAGAACATACAAACTCCTCACAGATAAGGCCATGGTCGGGAATTGAACTCATGACCCCAGAGCTGTGAGGCAGAAGTGCTAACCACTAAGCCACCATGCTGCCCCACTATAGCTATTGATAGTCTGCTGTACTTGTGTGAACCATTTCTCTCCTCCTAAAATAGAGTTTTATGCAGATGTTAGTGATCTTATAATAACTAAGTATCTTGTACCTTCAAGGAAAACTACATAATATATTATTTGGCCTGAGACCCTGATAGATATTGGTAGTCAGTGATTATATAACACCAATATTTTGTGGTTCTTATTTACCATATAATAAGTATTTGTCTCATTCACACCTGGTGTTACATTTTGTATTGAATGTTTTCATAGGTTACAATGTTATCCCTCTGTTAGTATACAGAGCAGACTGCGTTTAAGTAAAAATAAAATCATCTAACGCCAATATTTACACAATTGTAAAGGCAATAAGAGATACTAAACCAAGCTGAAGAGCTTAAGTAGACATAAAAGCTGCAAACGCAAACGAGCTATAGGAACAATAGAGCTATAACCGCTTGAAACAAGAACAGAGAACAAGAAGTTGAACATCAGCACTTCCATCTTTTTTGGGGGATCCAAAACACCACCCACAGTCTGTGACCCCTCTCCCATCTGCTTCTCCAACAGGATAAATTACTTCATTAGTTATCCACGGAACAAGTGCACCAATACCCAACAACCACTTTAATCCAGAGGAACACCAAAAATAATCCACTCCAGGACCATCCACCAAACTAAGAACAGGAAGACAAAGAACCAAAGGAGAGGAACATCTCCCGACAACGTCTTCACTCTAATTAGGCAGTAAGTGACAAACACCTATAACACCCCACCACCTATAGATCCCACCAGGTTACACCACCTATAGATCCCACCAGGTTACACCACCTATAGATCCCGCCAGGTTACACCACCTATAGATCCCGCCAGGTTACACCACCTATAGATCTCACCAGGTGACACCACCTATAGATCCCACCAGGTTACACCACGGCATCACATTCACTTTCCACTTAGTGCCAGGACCCCTTATTCTCTCCGCAGGGCAGCAACCAATCACAGCTCCACTGATACATCCTCACAGCGCAGACAGTCCCTATCCTACATCTCTACGTATGGATATGAAGGATTTATTATAGAGCGGTGTTACATGGAAGACATATTACAGGGCACTACACCACCATGGAGAGTGGGCTGTGGATCCCGCTGTCAGACATGCTATGGAGACACAGAGCTGAGTTACTGACCCTGCTGTGTGTCATGTTACAAAGACATTCCCTATAAAGTGTTTACAGCTAGAGTATCTCTAAACCCTCAGCCCCTCGTTACCAGTTTCAGTCATGTTTCTATATGGTGGTAAAATATACACTAATATCTGTATTTGACCATATAGCCAGATGAATCTTATGTAGTGTTTTTGTCATGACAGAGCTTCCTGTCATTTATCTACATTCTAATTATCCTGATATGTTTATTTAGATTAGAGGAGAACTGTAAGAAGAACCTATATAAGTATATCCTAAAATGTATTCCAACGCTTCTCCCACATCTATAAATGCTACATATATATATATATATATATATATATATATATATATATGAGGATATATATGGTAAAGGGCGGCACCTTCTGGTGTATACAGTGTATATAAACATATAAGCACAGATGTACACAAAGTAGTTCAGAGGAGTTAAAACAGAATGGTGTCTGAATAGATGCACCGCAGGTGACTCATAAACACTGTAGTGCAGGATAGAGATGATCTACGATTGATCGTGCAGATTAATAGAAGTGGTGTGCGTACCAGATATATAAAATCAAACCGCTTATCTGTATAGTAGCTCCTTAGGAATCCCGGAGTATGATTTGCAACCAATTCTCCTTAACGATGGATAAAATGTATGTTCTAAAACAACCGCGACACCAAACTTATCCGCACTACTTTGAAGAGTTTAATAACAAATTAAATCCAAAGGGTGAGTGCCATAGGACTCCATTTCTCTCTCTCTAGCTTTCAGCTTGGCACATTGATTGACAGCCTGGGGGTCAGCTCAGCAGGCAGACAATACGTCGAGTAGATAGATGTCTAGCTGCGCTAACAATATATACGAAAAGCCCCCCACCCTGTGTCCAGCAGCTTCAGATGGAGAGCGGAAAGACACTGACAACGGGGAGAGGAGAGGGACATACACATATGTGCTGTTTCCTATAGTTTAGGTAAAGGGTATAGGGTCTATGATGTAACTGTGTGCATGGTTTCATCTCTTTTATTTTGCTTTTTAAACTGGTGCAGCTCCAGCAGGTCAAGTGATGGGGACACTGATATGGTTTGCTGTACTACACTGTTCAATCTGCATCTGAAATATCAGCTCTGGTTTAAGTAGAAAAACTTTTTTGAAGTCTCTTCATTTTCTATATTTATTATGATATATATATATATATATATATATATATATATATATATATATATATATATAATCATAATAATAATACAAATTCCTGTCCACGTGAGCGGCCTTACTCAGAATCCTGATCTGACCCAGTCCAGCCCACGGTAACACTAACAGACTAACTAGCACCAATCGTTTCCTCACCCTCACCCTCCTCACCAGGGTAACCCACCAATGAGTAAAAAACAAAACCTGACCCTAACCTCACAGTATAAGAAGCCCCTAATAGAGATGCTTCCGACACCGCAGTAAGGAGAACTGTGTGTGGGAAATAGAGAGTGACTGAAAGAAGAAGGGGCAGGAAGAGGACTGAGGACAGGACAGTAATGGGGGAAATGTTATTATGTATAAGCATGAATACCTCCATAATACTGATCACTGGGTATAGCTCCTCTCACACCAGAGAGACACTGACAGACTGAAGACCTGCTGTATGAGGTGCGGCATAGCTGCAGATGGTATCTACAGATCTCCCCTGTTACTCCTGACCTGTCCAAGCAGGAGGGAAGAGGGGATGGGAAGGAAACACAGGGAAAATGAGTTTAATTCCTTCCAGAGATTTAGGAGATATGATTGGTGTTACAGAAGTTGGCCTTCAGTAGCTCTGTACTACCAGAGGTACTGAAGGGCACTGCAGCTGCTTGGCTGGAGGTGTGTGGAGTTGTGAGCAGCCTGGAGTCATTTAATGGGCCTATAGGAGGGATTGTATGTGTACTGCTCTGGATCATTTCTCAGTTAATGAAGCTAATCGTGAAGATTAAAGGTTTCTGTCCTCCTTGAGTTCCCTGCTGATGTGGTACTCAGACCATTCTCCTGACCTGCAGCAGTTAGTCTCATTAACTCCTGGATCCTAATCACCTGTGTCTGGCCTTTAAGAGACTTCCTTTCCCTGCAACCTTTGCAGTTCGATTGTCCTTGCTGCTGCTCTTTGTCTGTAAACCCTGTGATTATTCTATTCTGGTTTGATACTCGATTTTGACCTGACCATCCCTGATTGCTGCCTTAATGCTTGTGACCCTGACTACATATATCGCTACTGGACCGACCCTTTGCCTGGTGTCTAACTCTGCCTATTGTCTGTGATACCACTTCCCAGCCTCAGATTCGTGGTGCCCGTTATCTTCTCCATCGGACTCACCTGTGTTCGCTGTGGTTCATTATTCAGCAATATCTTGCTTCTTCGCCTTGCCTTGCACTGTTTTGCTCTCCAGCGCCATCTCCACACTGGCCACAATTGGCATTACATCCATCCTCAACTCTACAATTTCAAGCTTCCAAAGCTTACCTGGACCTCCGTGCTACCTGTACCTACAGATCACCTCACCTGCCCGGTATCCAGAGTCCCCAGCTCCACTGCTTTATCTGGCAATCCTGCCATCCTGTACCAGCACTTATCCTGCTACCCTGTGCTGCAGTTTACCCTTTGTACCTGGCAGACCTGTACATAACTGAACATAATCACAGTGCTACACCTGTGTATGGCTTGGTCTGCAGCCTTTTACCTGCAGACTGTTCGCTCCATAGCTAATTGCACTCTGAGAGGCATGTGGCCAGCCACTCCCATTGCCACAATATGTACTCTACCTCTGGAGTACAATTGTCCCAAAGAAATAATTCCCGCATTTTTCCACTTAGGAAATAGCTTTAATTTATATTACTTAGGTAACTTTGTATTAGCCCATATTGGGACATCCTCATCCAACCCAGTAGACTGTGGCGCCCTTCCCATGACGCTCCAGATCATCAGTGCTTGTTTAAACAGTGGTGGGACTGAGCTAGTGATTCTTGTGCCCTATAAGGCCTGTATAGGAGGTCTGTCCAGCCCAGTGCATTCTTTCAGGAAACTAGTAAGGGTAGGTGTCGGTAAGCCCCCAATCCATTCATGCAAATGAGCAAAATATTAGGCCCTAAAGTCAGGGAGAGCCAGATCGCCCATCGCTCGCGAATGACACAAGGAAGTCAGCCTAATCCGTACTCATCTCTCCCCACAGACCAGAGAGGATAGATATTTATTGATTACAGAGAAAATTCTCCTTGGGAGGTAGACCGGAGAATGGTATAGTGGATACAGAAACTTCGGCTGCAGGATCATCTTAATCAGATTGACCCTGCCGATACTGATAGAGGTAGTCCAGTCCAAGTAGCTATCTTGGCCTGAAGATAACCAATCACTGGTTCAGTATTAAGGGATATGTATTCAGAGTGCGAATTGGTGATCCATATACCTAAATACATAAATTTCATAGTCCATTGCAACGGAAGGGACCCAGTAACCTCATCCGGACCCCCGACCCCCCTACCAATGGGAAGAATACTAGATTTAGACCAGTTTATCCCCAGGCCCGAAAACCAACCAAACTCTTCTACCAGGTGCAATAGAGTGGTAAGAGATGGCCCAGAGTCCTGGAGAAAGAGGAGCATGTTGTCCACATAAAGTGCGACTTTGTCTACCCCGTCCCCAGCCCTGAGTCCACAGATTCCAGGATGCACCCTTATCATATATGATAAGGATGCACCCTTATCATATATGCCAGGGGTTCTATGGCTATGGCAAACAGGGCTGGTGAGAGGGGACAACCCAGTCTCGTACCTCTACCCAGCGCAAACAGGGAGGAGGTGTGGCCGTTAACACTGACTCTGGCCATAGGGACCGAATATAGCAATTTTACCCAAGACAAGAAAATGGGGCCTACACCGAATCTGTTCATGACTTCCCACAAATATTCCCATGCCACAGAGTCAAATGCTTTAGCAGCATTTAGGGATATTATCACTGCCCCCTTCCCATGACCACTGGGCATCTGTAACTGGGTATAAAGGCGGCGAAGATTAATGGCCGTAGATTTCCCCGACATAAATCCCGTCTGGTCTGGGTGGATAAGCTGATCAATAACTCTATTCAGTCTCATAGCAAGTACTTTGGCTAGAATTTTTACATCCATTGTAAGGAGAGAGATGGGCCTATATGAATCCGGTAGCAATGGGTCTTTGCCTGGCTTGGGGATAACCACTATTACTGCCTCTGACATGGAAAGTGGCAGAGCAGTTGCTTCGAAAAATTGATTATATTTCTCTAGTAGTATAGGGGCGAAGAAAGAGCCAAACGTTTTGTACAACTCCATAGGCAAACCGTCCACCCCCGTTGCCTTACCACCCAGGAAAGAAGACATGGCCGCCTCAATCTCTTCTACAGTAATAGGAGCATCAAAGGAGTCCATATCCTCCACCGAAAGCCTAGGCAACCGCACCTTAGACAAAAAAGCATCTAATTCAGAAGTGGAGTAGTCCACCCTGGAGGTGTACAAATCCTTATAATAGGCCCGGAGAACTATGGCAATGTTCTTGGTCTCATATTGGATGGTCCCAGTCCAGTCAGATATGGCAGTTTTGGTCTGGGCCTGCAATTCAGTTCTAGCTAGATACGCCATAAGACTTCTACTCTTGTCTCCCTGAGCATACATAAAGTGTTTGACGTGTCTAATAAGTAATCCATCCAATTTTTCGGGGCATGTAACCAAGCCAGCCGATCCTCGGGAAGCCAGATGTCAAATAAACCTGTTCCAGATTTTGGCAGGACTGATCCAATCTTAATTCTTCTGCCCTGGAGGATTTTTTTTGACCCTCAACTCGGTTTATCAATGTACCACGGAGAAAGGCTTCAAAGGCATCCCAAAGGATAGGTGGGCTAACTGTTGCAACATTTTGTGAGAAAAACCCCTCCCATTGTCATGTCAAATCTCCACCCAATCCCATAAGAGTAAACCAGAACGGATTAAATTTCCAGAATCTAGTTTCAACGTCAGAAGTCAGGGTTACTACCAACAGAATTGGAGACTAGTCAGATATTCCCCTGGAAAAGTAATTAATTTCTCGAATTGAAGAGGCCAACCTACTAGATATTAAAACCAAGTCTATTTGAGAAAATACATGATGTGTTAGTGAATAGCAGGAAAATACTCTCTGAGAAGGATATCTAACCCTCCAAATATCCATTAGTCCCATATCCGTTATTAGTTTTGCAAATGAAGAAGGCCCACCACTCACTGCCAAGGTTGATTCCCGCCATCTATCAAGGCCCTCATCCATAACTGCGTTGAAATATCCAAGGCATATTACATGTGGAGAGATGGCTATAAATTTAGATGCTATCTTAAGTACTTCTGAATTAAAAGGTGGAAAACATATCTACAAAGAGGATCCAATTGTACCTCCTCTAGTACATATCTTAAATTATTTTTTTATAAGCACCGATACTCCTCGTGAATATGAATAATGTACCGCGTGATATGCCCAACCCACCCAGGATTTTTTCAAAGATATGACCCTACCTCCCACCAAGTGAGTCTCCACTAAGCAAGCCACATCTGGATAGTATTTTTTAAGTTGTGTGAGGACCAGAGAACGTTTCATATGGTCATTAAGCACTCGTACATTCCACGTAAGGAGCCGAAGCCCTCCGCTTTTCACCCTAGGAGATTCCGTCATTGTCCCTCAAGCCCCGGCAAACAGCCCTCAAACCATACCATATTAGAGCGGACAATATTTTAAGGGTTAACAAGAACAGCATACTCCAACAGGTTCCATTTGAAATATTTAAAAAGCAGATATACAAAACATCCTGAAGATCCAAAATAGAGCACATAATATGTTGCATTTGTTATACATAGTAGTAGAACTACAATAAACATACAACTTCCCAACCCAGACCCCCCCCCCCCCCCTTGCATACCTATACAAAAACAATGGTATACCTAGTCCCTTATTTAACTAAGAACTAAAAAACTTTAACAATCTTACCAGCAACAAGCGGAGCTACCTGGTACTAGCTTGTAACACAGGGCTCTCCCTTAGTGTAACCTCTGCACATTGCACAAATATAAAGTAAAACATACATTATAAAAGAAAAACATCTTATTGTATCAACAGTAAAGTAGAAGATGAGCATTAGATTAGACTAAACATTTCAAACCAGGATTAGTCCTCATCTCACTTGAGGCTCAACTCGAGGCCTGTCATCCAACCAAGCCACAGCCTCCCCGGGCGTAGAGAAGAAGTGGGAGCGACCATCCGCAATCACCCGAAGCCTCTGAGGGAACAACATCGCATAAGGCAGTTGCTTGATTTGAGTGAATTGAGCTCTGCTTTTTTGGACTTCGATAGCAAAGTCCGGAAACACCGACACCACTTGATTCTCGTTTTTTAAGTGGACCTTGTGTTCTGGCCAATCGAAGGATGGTATCTCTGTTCTTGCAGTGAAGCATCTTGGCTATAAATGTACGTGCCGGAGCCTCTGGCGCCAGAGCTTGAGGTGGAAGACGATGGGCACGTTCGACAGCAAATTGTGAGGTGAAGGCCTCCCTTCCTAATTCACTAACCAGCTAGGTGTTACGAGCCGCGGCGGTGCCCAGCCGCCGCGACTCACTCACCTGTGTCCCGGCCGTCGATATGGCGACCGGGACGTCACTTCCGGCCATAACCCGGCCGTTGCCGGGGCAACGGGCAGACGCCTCAGCGCTGCGTCCCGGCGATGAGGAAGCCGGGCGCATGAGCTCACTATAGATTCTAGCCTGTGGGCTGATTATCCTGCTCATTAGCTAGGCAGGGGGCTGTATCTAAATTCAGAACTAGGCTCTGATTAGTGGCCATTAGTACTTAAGGCAATGAGGTCTGCTCCCTCATTGCCGGTTATAGCTTCTGTGCTCCAGTCTGCTGACCTGCTTGTTCCTGTTCCTGTATTCTGATACCGCTACTGATTTCCCGTGTATGACCCTTGGCTTTGAATTGGACTTCGCTTGTGTTTCCTGTGACCCTGATCTCTGGCCTGTTTACCGTTTCTGCTATCCGCCTGTGACCCCTGACCTCAGCTTGTTTACTGATACTGTTGTCTGCTGCCGGCCCTTGACCTCTGCGTGGACCTCACTCCGCTTGCCTGGGTTCTCCCCAGCCGGTACACACTTCACGACCCTCTGTCAGTCTGCGGCCCAGTCTGTCCCCACCATCAGGGGCTCCAGTGAACACCTGATTGGCAGAGTAGATTCTGGGTTGTGTTGTGCCGGCTGGAGGGGTTCCTAACACTAGGTCTCCAGGAATGTTTCATGAGTGGATCCTTCCGCACGCTCAGGCAGACCCACAAAGCGGACATTATTTCTACGAAGTCAGCCCTCCATATCAGAAATTTTTTGCTTGCATAAATCGACTTGTGTAGCTAGCTCTGAGATCTCTCCCCTAACGGGGGCTGTTACATCCTCTAGCGAAGAAATACGGTGCTCCGCCTCTCCGACACGCTCCCTCATTTTTTGTAGATCTTGTCGGATAATGGAAAGATCAGATTGTACCTCACCTATGCGATCTGTAACCCATTTCTCAGAAGAGGTTATAGCCAGTAGGACCTGTTGGATGGAGTTAGGATCCTCTGCTGATGTAGAAGGGCCGTCTGTCCCTGAAGTGGCCGACCTCGCAGACCCGGATGCCTCTGAAGATTGAGTTGCCGCTGCTGTTTGTGCATATTTCTCCAATTTTGCAGCTGCAATTGCAGCACTTGTCTTGCCCATATTAAAATAAGAAGAGGAAGACTATAGCCCGGGAGCACCAGTCTATTAGCTACAAACTGCTGGAGGCCGGTCTAAATTACAGACCAGGTAGGTAAGTATAACACACTGAAATTCACTGTTGCCAGTACGAACACTCAAAATGTTGTGGCTTAATGCAAGTATAAAGGATAAATACACAGATCGGTAGTGCCGCTTCACCACTAGATGGCAACAACGCTCTTCTGTAGCTATGCTGCCAGGGAAAATAGCTTGATCCACTTTTCACACAGTATTCCTCTTTGAGGAGAAAAGTTAAAGCACAGTTCTTGCTTATTTCTGAGGTGAAATCAGCAGGGTATACACGTCTTCTGCACACTGATCTGTTAGTGTAACACAGACCACTAAGAGTCCAGCCTTTGCTATATGATGTCAGAGTACCAAAGAGTAACGTTGTACTGCAGGCTAATACGTCTCAGCTCAGGCATCTACTAATGCATTGTTTTACATATAATAAAGCAGAAATCGATGCAGCAGCATACAGTGTTTTACAGAGAGATACTACTGAGGTCCAGCTGCGTGCCCGCTCACCGAGAGCACAGAAAAGAGGGGGGAGGAGAACTCACCCAGGCAATGCTTCTTATTAGCCTCTCCAAAAGATGGCTGCCACTCGTCCAGACGTTTGGACGCGCTCCCGCCGCGATACTCGACTTGGTCGGGTTCCCCACAGTCTCGTGAGGACGAAAAGGGAGACAAAATTCCCTTTATTAGGCCAGCAGGACAGAGAGGCGCTCCGGTCATAGACCTGCACCAGATCTCCCTCACGCTCACAAAGCACGGTATATTGTGAGTACTCCTCGTGACCGGACAGCCAGTTCCACATTCCAGACACCCTGGAGAGCCTATTTGTCGAGCAGATGTCCTTTTTGTACTTATGTGCACAGGTAAAATGTTTTTTTCTCATATTGTCAAGAGAGCAGACTATAGACGTCCTACACCATGTCCTGGCAAGCCACGCCCCCCGTCCTGTTTGATTTTAGTCAGGAGGGGATGGGGAATTTTACCGGCATAATAGGAAGAGGTCATGTAGATTCCTAGATACTTGATCTTGTTTGTCTGCCAACGCAAAGCAAAAGTAGTCTGTAGGCTGGTCCTGAGGGTAGGGGGGGCATGGAGGAGCATGCCTCCCAATTAGTAAAATTAATTTTATAACCTGACAGGAAGCCATACTCATTCTTGAGTCTATAGAGAGTGGGCAGAGGCTCCTGGGGACTTGTGAGGGAGAGAAGTATGTCGCCAGCGAAGAGGGAGATCTTAAATTCCTGGATATGCACCAGCACACCCGTTATCATAGCTGTCTGTCGGATCATTGCCACCAAGGGCTCTATAGCGTGAAGACTAGGTGTGACGGCACAGTCCTGCCTTGTCCTGTTGGAAAGTGAGAGGGGGTCAGATAAAGATCCATTAACTAAGACGCTAGCAGTGGGGAGATCGTAAAGGGCAGATACCTTTGTCAGGAATCAGCCAAGAAGCCATACGCCTTCAAGATGTGAAACATAGTCCCATGACTAGAAATCTCCAATTCAGCTATTCGTGACAGATTTCCATTGGAGCACAATGCACTAAGTAGGTGTCAGGGACGGCCAAGACACCTGGCCACAAGACTATTGGAAACCGTACGGCATTGTGTGAGGTCACTTAGCAGTCTTATGAAGCTGGATCAGAGGAACTTCTGAGAAACACTGACCAGGGCTCTACGGCTCATGAAAAGAGGTCATACAGGGCCTCCTGTAGAAAAGGACGCATCCGGCGCTACGGACACCTAGTGGCGCCCTATAAATCAATAAAAATAATAATCTTGCCTAAAAAATGCAGACGTAAAATGTGTCCTAAAAAAAGCATTTTACATAGTATACAAGGTATCTTAAGATCAATGCGACTGCATACTATGTAAATAATACAGATGCTGGAGGAAGATGCACATAAAGTGCGGAATTTAAGCTTATAATGCAGTAGAGAGACGCACGTCATAATCAAGTTGATGGTGATGACTGGAAATTAAATGTTTTGGTTTTTTTTTTATATTTAAAAAGAACAAAAACACAGCCCCTATCCTACCTGTAACTAATTTTTATATATACTGTCTTATTAGACTGTATATAGTACTTACCTCACCTACTATCCTCCATAGGCTGGCCGTTCTGCATCCTCTGTCTACTACAAGCCCCCACTTTATAGTCATCTTGGTGTTTGCACTAGTTTGTTCTTAGCAGATGATACAGAGAATAGGAGATACTTGCTGCGTGCCACAAGGAGAAGAGACCGTGCAGTGTCTGTGCCCGGCTTACACATGTGGACACACGTTATTCAGCCAGGTGTGATGATGTCACGTTGAAGTTTGTGCATGTGCACTGCACACCAACCCCACCTTCCCTCTGCATGTATAGATCATAATGGGGGTACTATAGGAGCAGCATCGCTCCTTCACAACAGCAAACTGTTACATATGTCATAGCGGTTGTAATTGTAAGATAGATCATTATTGTATATGTTGCACAATTAACCACTAAAAATTCAAAATAAGTGAAGCTTTATTTACTTTTTTATTGATATCTCTCTCCATACACAGGATTACACAGTTGTGATAAAGAGATCTGGTGAGTGTGTGACACCCAGGAGCCACCGCTGTGTGTCAGGAGGATTGAGCAGGACCCAGAGCCCCATCACGGTGCCTGAACCTCACTCACTGATACGTGAAGGAAACAATGACCAGAAGATCCTGGAACTGACCAACAAGATCATTCAGCTGCTGACTGGAGAGGTGACTGCTGGGAATGGGACATTATACAGTAACACCAGGGGATGTGTCTGGATGATGACTGTGTCATTGTGCTGTCAGGTTCCTATAAGGTGTCAGGATGTCACTGTGTATTTCTCTATGCAGGAGTGGAAGTATTTAGGAGGACACAAGGATCTGTACGAGGACGTGAGGATGGAGAATTATCGGATCCTCACATCACTGGGTAAGAGGAGACTTTCAATTATTGTAGAGGAGACAATAGTTCTGAGGGCCACCTAGATAAAATCATCTGATAATCATATGTAAACAATGTTATCAGTCACTGTGTGTTTCCTACAGATGGATCCAGTAACAGAAATACCCCAGAGAGATATCTCTGTCCTCAGGATTGTAAACAGGAAAATCCCAGTATCCCACAGGAGTATCAGGTAGATTATAGGGTCTCACAAAATCCACAAATGATTATACACTGATAATCTTCTGTTTCATATCAATTTATTAAATCAGTTATTATTAATTATGATATTTTTATTATTTTGCGGGTTATTTAGGATGATCTGACTGATATTAAAGTAGAAATGATAGAGGGAGAGGAAGAGACGTATGTGAGGGGTGATCAGCAGTGTAAGGAGAAGGAAATCCCTACAGATATCAGCACAGGTGAGTAATAAACACTTATTACAGAAGAGTCACATATTCTGCTTATATATACAATGTAATCAGTCACTGTGTGTTTCCTACAGATGGATCCAGTAACAGAAATACCCCAGAGAGATATCTCTGTCCTCAGGATTGTAAACAGGAAAATCCCAGTATCCCACAGGAGTATCAGGTACATGATATTTTAGGGTCTTGCCAAATACCTAAATGCCAAAGTGACTTTATTATATTATCTGTAAAATAGCAGTGTGGATCTTATACACGGATATTGTTATGTTTCATCTCAAATGATTAAATCAGATGGGTCATTCCACATCAAATCAACACAGGTTTTCAAACTGACCGTTTCAGACTGTAATGAAATTTGGTATAATAAATACTGCCATGGGTGTAAAGAAAACCCCCAAATCTTAGGCTGATATGTGCACTGGTTTTGAAGTTATAGGCCTTTAAAGTTGCACTTTTTAATGAAAAACTTGCTTTTAACTATTTTCAAATTGCATTGGTAGCTCACCTGAGTGAGCTACAGAGTTGGGCAAGGTCTCATTTTAAACCTCGTTTTATGGGCTCTTATATGATATATAAACACACATCTCAAAAATTGTTCATACTATTGGTAATAAATCCCCAAAGTTTTATTTTGTGATCATGATGGGATCATCTGCTACAATAGCTTTCAGTTTTGAGTGATTCATGATATACCAAATTTAATTGAAATTTTAGAATGTAAGGGAGAATTTTTTCTAAAATTGTGTTGATTGCATGTGGAATGACAATAATCCTCTAAATGTAACTCTCACAAGTTTGGCTCTCTACCTCCTATCCTCTTTGTATTGCTTCCTTTGTTCTAGTTGTCTTCTGATGTAGTTGCTTTCTCTATTGTCTCTTGCATTGATTTTTACTGATTATATTGTTACTCTTCTCCCTTATATGAATATTTTTGTTGAATTTTGCTGATTGTGCGGCGCTGCGGATTCTATGGCGCCATATAAATAAGATGATGATATTGTTATTGTTGGCTTTTTAGGGTGATGTCTTGATGGATATTAAAGAAGAAATTACAGAGGAAGAGGAAGAGACGTATGTGAGGGGTGATCAGCAGTGTAAGGAGGAGGAAATCCCTACAGATATCAGCACAGGTGAGTAATAAACACTTATTACAGAAGAGTCACATATTCTGCTTATATAAACAATGTAATCAGTCACTGTGTGTTTCCTACAGATGGATCCAGTAACAGAAATACCCCAGAGAGATATCTCCGTCCTTATTATTCTCAGAATTATAAGGTAGATTTTAGGGTCTCACCGAATCCTAAAATTACTTTTCATTATATGATCTGTAAAAAAAAACCTGAATATTATACACTGATATTCTTTTGTTGAATATAATTTTATTAATTCAGATATTATTAATTATGATATTTTTTATTATTTTTTGGGCTATTTAGGGTGATGTCCTGACTGACATTAAAGTAGAAAATACAGAGGGAGAGGAAGAGACGTATGTGAGGGGTGATCAGCAGTGTAAGGAGGAGGAAATCCCTACAGATATCAGCACAGGTGAGTAATAATCACTTATTACAGAAGAGTCACATATTCTGCTTATTCAGTCACTAAAACAATCATTTTTTCTACACCCTCCTCTGTTAGTACAAACTAATGAGGAAAACGTATCTGTCCAGGGGGAGAGTCAGGAGCCATCAGCCCTTATTAGATTCCTGTTCTCCTCCTCACATCATATCATTGTGTGCTACCAGCCCAGAGATCTGACCAGTCTCCTCCTCACATCATATCACTGTGTGCTACCAGCCCAGAGATCTGACCAGTCTCCTCCTCACATCATATCACTGTGTGCTACCAGCCCAGAGTTCTGACCAGTCTCCTCACATCATATCACTGTGTGCTACCAGCCCAGAGATCTGACCAGTCTCCTCCTCACATCATATCACTGTGTGCTACCAGCCCAGAGATCTGACCAGTCTCCTCCTCACATCATATCACTGTGTGCTACCAGCCCAGAAATCTGACCAGTCTCCTCCTCACATCATATCATTGTGTGCTACCAGCCCAGAGATCTGACCAGTCTCCTCCTCACATCATATCACTGTGTGCTACCAGCCCAGAGATCTGACCAGTCTCCTCCTCACATCATATCATTGTGTGCTACCAGCCCAGAGATCTGACCAGTCTCCTCACATCATATCATTGTGTGCTACCAGCCCAGAGATCTGACCAGTCTCCTCCTCACATCATATCACTGTGTGCTACCAGCCCAGAGATCTGACCAGTCTCCTCCTCACATCATATCATTGTGTGCTACCAGCCCAGAGATCTGACCAGTCTCCTCCTCACATCATATCACTGTGTGCTACCAGCCCAGAGACCTGATCAGTCTCCTCACATCATATCACTGTGTGCTACCACCCCAGAGATCTGACCAGTCTCCTCCTCACATCATATCACTGTGTGCTACCAGCCCAGAGATCTGACCAGTCTCCTCCTCACATCATATCACTGTGTGCTACCAGCCCAGAGATCTGACCAGTCTCCTCCTCACATCATATCACTGTGTGCTACCAGCCCAGAGATCTGATCAGTCTCCTCCTCACATCGTATCATTGTGTGCTACCAGCCCAGAGATCTGACCAGTCTCCTCCTCACATCATATCATTGTGTGCTACCAGCCCAGAGATCTGACCAGTCTCCTTCTCACATCATATCACTGTGTGCTACCAGCCCAGAGATCTGACCAGTCTCCTCCTCACATCATATCACTGTGTGCTACCAGCCCAGAGATCTGACCAGTCTCCTCCTCACATCATATCACTGTGTGCTACCAGCCCAGAGATCTGACCAGTCTCCTCCTCACATCGTATCATTGTGTGCTACCAGCCCAGAGATCTAACCAGTCTCCTCCTCACATCATATCACTGTGTGCTACCAGCCCAGAGATCTGATCAGTCTCCTCCTCACATCATATCACTGTGTGCTACCACCCCAGAGATCTGACCAGTCTCCTCCTCATATCATATCACTGTGTGCTACCAGCCCAGAAATCTGACCAGTCTCCTCCTCACACTGTCTGGTATATCTCATGGGACGTCAGTCTGACTACATGAAATTACCCATGAGCCTCCTGTACACTACCTCCTGTGACAGTATCCATAACCCTCTCACTGTACTACCACATGTGACATTACCATGAATATTTGATCCTCAGCTGTATATTATCACTGTAATACTAATGCAAAATATGAGATTATTCGCCTCCCAACTAATATCACATACACCCCATCACAACGTACACTTCACACAAACTCCACCATCTCGCACACACCCATCATTGCACAATAGCTCCCCTACAATCTACGTGCTTGGATGCTCTGTACAGTTGCTCTTTATTCTGCTGATCTGACTGTACCGTGCTTTACCCTTATACATTACTTTGTGCTGTTACCCATCTGTGCCCTGCTCCATTCTCCTACTCTGTCCTGATGCTCTCCTCTGCTCTGTGCAAGGATGTGAGACCTAAGAGTAGTGTAAACCCATAGCCAGGTCTCACTGCTAATTTAACCCACGTCTACTCTACTTTTGAGGCTCCAGTGTTTGTGTGTGAGATCATTGTCTGGTTTGAAGTGTTTGTAGTTCGCATATTGAAATCAAACAGCTGGACTTTTCAACGTTCTTATAGTATGAAAATGTTGGGCATTATAATATGATAATGTAAAATAAAATGTATTTCTCTCACGTCCTGTTGGGGGACACTGCGATACATTGGGGTATAGTAGGTGGTATCAGGAGTCCAGGCACTTAAACAGTTAAGTCTGTGAGTGTAGCTCCACCCCTGCTATACCCCTCCCACAGCAAGGAGCCTCAGTTTATGTATAACAAAGCCAAAATTAGGTTAACCAAAAACAACACACAGTCAACCTAACAAACTCTCAGAGCAAGGGTGGGTTGGTTGTGTCTCCCAATGGACTGCAAGAAAGGGATTTTACAGTACGTACAAAAATCCTATTTTCTATACATTTATTTTATTTCCAGCAGATGGATGCAAACACAGGAATATCTCAGATGAAAATATAATTTTGTCTACGGCCTGTGAAATAGAAGACAACATCACACTTGATTCTCACGGAGGAAACCCCACTACTCTAAATATACTTCCAATAATTCACAGAACAGAAAAATCATCTGATCCCTCTAATCATGAGGAATGTTATCCTGATAACGTAGATATTGTTACACACAGTACAGCTCATGCAGATGATAAAATTTTTATATGTCCTGAAGGTGGGAAATGTTTTACACAGAAATCAAATGTTGTTGATCATCAGAGAACTTACGCAGGTGAGAAACCGTTTACATGTTCTGAGTGCGGGAAATGTTTTACACATAATTCATCTTTTGTTAAACATCAGAGAACTCACACAGTTGAGAAACCGTTTACATGTTCTCATTGTGGGAAATGTTTTACATATCAATCAAATTTTGTTGAACATCAGAGAAGTCACACAGGTGAGAAACCGTTTACATGTTCTGAGTGTGGGAAATGTTTTACACAGAAATCAAATCTTGTTGAACATCAGAGAACTCACACAGGTGAGAAACCATTTACATGTTCTGAGTGTGAAAAATGGTTTACACACAAATCAAAACTTATTAGACATCAGAGAACTCACACAGGTGAGAAGCCGTTTATATGTTCTGAGTGTGGGAAATGTTTTACAATTAAATCATCTCTTGTTAGACATCAGAGAACTCACACAGGTGAGAAACCGTTTACATGCTCTGAGTGCGGGAAATGTTTTACATATCAATCAAATCTTGTTGAACATCAGCGAACTCACACAGGTGAGAAACCGTTTACATGTTCTGAGTGTGTGAAATGTTTTACAAATAAAACATCTCTTGTTGGACATCAGAGAACTCACACAGGTGAGAAACCGTATACATGTTCTGAGTGTAGGAAAAGTTTTACACATAATTCATCTCTTGTTAAACATCAGAGAACTCACACAGTTGAGAAACCATTTATATTTTCTCAGTGTGGGAAATGATTTACATGGAAATTAAAACTTGTTAAATATAACACAGGACAAAAGCAATTTGATATGAAACAGGTTTATTGTAATACTTTAAACATTGTAAAATCAGTTTACTTTATTAATGGAAATTAAAAAAAAGGTGTGTGTGTCTATATGTATATATATGTGTATATGTATAAATAAATATATATATATGAATTCACCTGTGAATTAATTAATTAATTAGTCACTCCCTAGAAATAGGTGAATTGTGATACGAAGATCCACGCCTCCTGACGAAGTCCTAAGGGATGAAACGCGTAGAGGTGATTGTGGAGACTCTCTGACTTCGAGCTGCTTCAAATATTGCTGTTCGTATGTGAATATCAGAGCTGTTGTACTATTTATGCCTGAATACCTTTGCCATCTGGTACGTGCTATTTTAATGTTTGGAATAAAACATTTTACTTGGATAATACACTATGGAAGCGCCCCTGTGTTTTTGATATTGTGTGTGTATATATATATATATATATATATATATATATATATATAATTTTTTTTAGATTTACTGTTTTTATTAAACCATCAAAAGGGCTACAACAAAACCTTGCAACTGGGAAAACCATGTTGCATTGGAGGGGTTAAATGTAAAGTGTGAGGACAGATTTATAGTTGGGGTTTTACATGTCTTAGATCAACTTTAAATTTCAGTGTAAAAATAAAGCTTTCAAGTATGTGTGTGCTACATGAAAAAAACAGTCATTATTTAACTTATGTACAAAACAATAAACTAATTTGCACCCCTGGCATTGTGGCATGGTTTGTCCAGTAGCAAACTTACTCATTTTTTTTTTTGCTTTGCTCTCCTTAATGACCCTGTGTTGTCTAAGTACTTAAAATTAGAGATGAGCGCACTCGGATTTCCTGAATCCGAGCCCACTCGAACGTTGCTGATCCGAGTCGGATCCGAGACAGATCCGGGTATTGGCGCCAAATAAAAACTTGAAACCGAGGCTCGGAGTCATAATCCCGCTGTCGGATCTCGCGATACTCGGATCCTATAAATTCCCCGCTAGTCGCCGCCATCTTCACTCGGGCATTGATCAGGGTAGAGGGAGGGTGTGTTAGGTGGTCCTCTGTCCTGGTAGATCTTGTGCTGTGCTGTTTAGTTCTGTGCTGTGCTGTGCTGTGTTCTGCAGTATCAGTCCAGTGGTGCTGTGTGCTGTGCTCTGTCAATTTTGAGTTCAGTGGTGCTGCTGGGTCCTGTGCTGTGTCCTGTTCAGTCCAGTGGTCCTGTGTCCTGTGCTCTGTGCTTATAAGGGCATAGTTATTTCCCCAATATTCCCAAGTGTTTAAAAAATTTAAAAAAAGTTATAAAAAAAAATACAAAAAACTAATTACATTTTTTTTTAATTACAACAAAATTTGCAAAACCAATCCCGCAGTATAAGCCCATTGGTACTGCAATATTACCAAGTTCACACATTTAGCAGTAAAAGTCCAGTGGTACTGCTGCAATATTACAAAGTTCACACATTCTGCAGTATCTTGTGCTACATATAATGGAGAGCAAAAATTTGGAGGATAAAGTAGGGAAAGATCAAGACCCACTTCCTCCTAATGCTGAAGCTGCTGCCACTAGTCATGACATAGACGATGAAATGCCATCAACGTCGTCTTCCAAGCCCGATGCTCAATCTCCTAGTACAGGGCATGTAAAATCCAAAAAGCCCAAGTTCTCAAAAAATAGCAAAAAGAGAAACTTAAAATCATCTGAGGAGAAACGTAAAGTTGGCAATATGCCATTTACGACACGTAGTGGCAAGGAACGGCTTAGGCCCTGGCCCGTGTTCATGACTAGTGGTCCAGCCTCACCCAAGGATCTTAGCCCTCCTCCTCCTCCCCCTCCTACAAAAAATTGAAGAGAGTTATGCTGTCAGCAACAAAACAGCAAACAACTCTGCCTTCTATAGAGAAATTATCACAAATCCCCAAGGCGAGTCGAAGGGTGTTGGTGGTTGTCAAGCCTGACCTTCCCATCACTGTACGGGAAGAGGTGGCTCGGGAGGAGCCTATTGATGATGTAGCTGGCGCTGTGGAGGAACTTGATGATGAGGATGGTGATGTGGTTATTGAAAATGAGGCACCAGGGGGGGAAACAGCTGATGTCCATGGGATGAAAAAGCCCTTCGTCATGCCTGGTCAGAAGACCAAAAAATGCACCTCTTCGGTCTGGAGTTATTTTTATCCAAATCCGGACAACCAATGTATGGCCATATGTAGCTTATGTAAAGCTCAAATAAGCAGGGGTAAGGATCTTGCCCACCTAGGGACATCCTCCCTTATATGTCACCTGAATAACCTTCATAGTTCAGTGGTTAGTTCAGGAACTGGGGCTAGGACCGTCATCGGTACAGGGACACCTAAATCCCGTGGTCCAGTTAGATACACACCAGCAACACCCTCCTTGTCAACTTCCTCCACGATCTCCATCAGATTCAGTCCTGCAGCCCAAGTCAGCAGCCAGACTGAGTCCTCTCCAATACGGGATTCATCCGAGGAATCCTGCAGCGGTACGCCTACTACTGCCACTGCTGCTGTTGCTGCTGTTAGTCGGTCATCTTCCCAGAGGGGAAGTCGTAAGACCGCTAAGTCTTTCACAAAACAATTGACCGTCCAACAGTCGTTTGCCATGACCACAAAATACGATAGTAGTCACCCTATTGCAAAGCGTATAACTGCGGCTGTAACTGCAATGTTGGTGTTAGACGTGCGCCCGGTGTCCGCCATCAGTAGAGTGGGATTTAGAGGGTTGATGGAGGTATTGTGTCCCCGGTACCAAATCCCGTCGAGATTCCACTTCACTAGGCAGGCGATACCAAAAATGTACAGAGAAGTACGATCAAGTGTCCTCAGTGCTCTAAAAAATGCGGTTGTACCCACTGTCCACTTAACCACGGACATGTGGACAAGTGGTTCTGGGCAAACGAAGGACTATATGACTGTGACAGCCCACTGGGTAGATGCATCCCCTTCCGCAGCAACAGCTGCATCAATAGCAGCATCTACAAAATGGCTGCTCGTGCAATGGCAGGCAACATTGTGTATTACAGGCTTTAATAAGAGGCACAACGCTGACAACATATTAGAGAAACTGAGGGAAATTATCTCCCAGTGGCTTACCCCACTTAGACTCTCATGGGGATTTGTGGTGTCAGACAATGCCAGTAACATTGTGTGGGCATTAAATATGGGCAATTTCCAGGACGTCCCATGTTTTGCCCACACCATTAATTTGGTGGTGCAGCATTACCTCAAGAGTGACAGGGGTGTGCAGGAGATGCTTGCGGTGGCGCGCAAAATTGCTGGACACTTTCGGCATTCAGCCAGTGCCTACCGCAGACTAGAGGCACATCAAAATAGCATAAACGCGCTGGAACTCCACCCTCTATATGCTGCAGAGGATGGAGGAGCAGCAAAAGGCCATTCAGGCCTACACAACCACCTACGACATAGGCAAAGGAGTGGGGATGCGCCTGAGTCAAGCGCAGTGGAGACTGATTTCCGTGTTGTGCAAGGTTCTCCAGCCGTTTGAACTTGCCACACGAGAAGTCAGTTCCGACACTGCCAGCTTGAGTCAGGTCATTACCCTGATCAGGCTGTTGCAGAAGCAGCTGGAGAAAGTGAGGAAGGAGCTGTAAAACCATTGTGATTACACCAAGCATGTAGCTCTTGTGGATGTAGCCCTTCGTACGCTTTGCCAGGATCCGAGGGTGGTCACTCTTTTAAAGTCAGAGGAATACATTCTGGCCACCGTGCTCGATCCTCGGTTTAAAGCGTATGTTGTATCTCTGTTTCCGGCGGACACAAGTCTACAGCGGTGCAAAGACCTTCTGGTCAGGAGATTGTCCTCTGAAGAGGACCGTGACATGCCAACAGCTCCACCCTCATTTTCTTCCACATCTATGGCTGCGAGGAAAAAGCTCAGTTTTCCTAAAAGAGCCGCTGGCGGGGATGCTGATAACATCTGGTCCGGACTGAAGGACCTGCCAACCATTGCAGACATGTCTACTGTCGCTGCATTGGATGCTGTCACAATTGAAAAAATGGTGGAGGATTATTTTGCTGACACCATCCAAATAGACATGTCAGACAGTCCATATTGTTACTGGCAGGAAAAAAAGGCAGTTTGGAAGCCCCTGTACAAACTGGCTCTATTTTACCTGAGTTGTCCCCCCTCCAGTGTGTACTCGGAAAGAGTTTTTAGTGCAGCGGGGAACCTGGTCAGTGAGCGGCGAAGGAGGTTGCTTCCTCACAACGTTGAAAAAATGATGTTTATAAAAATGAATAATCAATTCCTCAATGAAGTACAGCACTGCCCTCCAGATAGTACAGAGGGACCTGTGGTTGTGGAGTCCAGCGGTGATGAATTGATAATGTGTGAGGAGGAGGAAGTACACACTGTAGGGGGAGAGGAATCAGAGGTTGAGGATGAGGACGACATCTTTCCTCAGTAGAGCCTGTTTAGTTTGTACAGGGAGAGATGAATAGCTTTTTTGGTGTGGGGGCCCAAACAAACCAATCATTTCAGCCACAGTTGTTTGGTAGGCCCTGTCGCTGAAATGATTGGTTTGTTAAAGTGTGCATGTCCTATTTCAACAACATAAGGGTGGGTGGGAGGGCCCAAGGACAATTCCATCTTGCAACTCTTTTTTGGGCATTATGTGACCATTCAACAGTCGTTTGCCATGTTCAAAAAGTAAAAGAAAATGTCAACAAATTCAAAAAATTAAATCAAAAATTAAATGCCCTGTCATTATTTAAAACAATAGGTATTGACGTGCTAGAATTAGTGTAGTGTTAATATGTTATAAACACTACACTTGGAACTTGGAGGAGGTATTGTGGCCCCGGTACCAAATTTAGCACCGGGGCCACCCCACTACGCAGTGCAGATACTTGTTTGGTGGAATTCTGACCAGTTGAGGGTGTATTAATTATATTGTGGCCCCAGTATCAAATTGGGTACCGGGGCCACCCCACTACGCAGTCCAGAATTTTTATTGGGGGAATTCAGAGCCGTGGAGGGTTTTTTATTAATTATATTGTGGTGACCACTCCTCTACGCAGTCCAGATACATTTATTGGTGCGAATCATACAAGTTCAGGGTTTTTAAATTATATTGTGGTGACCACTCCTCTACGCAGTCCAGGTACATTTTTTTGGTGCGATTCAGACCAGTTGATGGTTTTCTTATTATATTGTGGTGACCACTCCTCTACGCAGTCCAGATACATTTATTGGTGGGAATCATACAAGTTCAGGGTTTTTAAATTATATTGTGGTGACCACTCCTCTACGCAGTCCAGGTACATTTTTTGGTGCGATTCATACAAGTTCAGGGTTTTTAAATTATATTGTGGTGACCACTCCTCTACGCAGTCCAGGTACATTTTTTGGTGCGATTCATACAAGTTCAGGGTTTTTAAATTATATTGTGGTGACAACTCCACTACGCAGTCCAGAAAGATACCTCGTTGCAACGTTTTGGACTAATAACAATATTGTGAGGTGTTCATAATACACTGTAAATTAGTAAAAATGATTGTTATTGAATGTTATTGAGGTTAATAATAGCGTAGTAGTGAAAGTAAGCCCAAAAACTTGATTTTTTAACTTTTTATGCTTTTTTCAAAAAAAATCTGAATCCAAAACCTTAAATCCGAACCAAAACCTTTCGGCAGGTGTTTTGCGAAACAAATCCGAACCCAAAACATCACGAAAATCCGAATCCAAAACACGAGACACCAAAAATCGCTGGTGCACATCCCTACTTAAAATACCATATCAGAGGTATTTCTCTACATTTGTAATAAGTATAAAAGACATTTTAAATAACATACAATATCCTAGTTCTTCAATTCTGGTTTCCTCAAGTATTATGAAGAAGAATTGAAATAGGAAAATGACATGTATTACCCGTGTCACTGTGCACACGCTACCTTCATATCCTGTTCCTGGATAGCCTCATTACATAACCACACACTTTTATATTCCATAAGACACAACTACTCCAGTCCTTTATACTATAGTAACATCCAGATCTCACAGTTCTCTATATAACATTTACTGTCCCAAGGCAGTATAAAACCCAGAATGAAAATGCAGATATTTGTATAAAGCATATTTACTCACAACAATCTTACACACAGTACATATATAACAATCTGTGTAGGTCCATTAACTTATATTACTAATTTCTTACTGTATCTTATAAATGTGTAAATATCTTGTTTATGTGTATATATGGGTTGGGTACCTTATCCCGATGCTGAAAACAACGACATTGAATACCCCAACATGATGGGACTGAAGGTGTCATTCACAACAGCGTGGTTAGACTGACAGCTTGAAAATGGGACGTCAAACAGTTCCAACGAATGAACATCACGGCAACCTACAATCACGTCACTTTCAAGGGCTCCACTATGATTTGTGCTGTTAAGCTGCTAATTTAAGGAGCTGCTGGCTGTGCAGTCGATGCCAAAAGTTTTGAGAATGACAGAAATATTATTTTTCACAAAGTCTGCTGCCTCAGTTTTTATGATGATAATTTGCATATACTTCAGAATGAAGAGTGATCAGATGAATTGCAATTAATTTCAAAGTCCCTCCTTGCCATGACAATGAACTTTATCCCCAAAACAACATTTCCACTGCATTTCAGCCCTGCCACAAAAGGACCAGCTGACATCAGGTCAGTGATTCTCTCATTAACACAGGTAAAAGTGTTGACGAGGACAAGGCTGGAGATCACTCTGTCATGCTGATTGAGTTAGAATAACAGACTGGAAGCTTTAAAAGGTAAGTGGTGCTTGAAATCATTGTTCTTCCTCTGTTAACCATGGTTATCTGTAAGGAAACACGTGCAGTCATCATTGCTTTGCACAAAAAGAGCTTCACAGGCAAGGATATTGCTGCTAGTAAGATTGCAACCATTTATCGAATCTTTAAGAACTTTAAGGAGAGAGGTTCCATAGTTATGAAGAAGGCTTCAGAGCACCCAAGAACGTCCAGCAAGCTCCAGGACCGTCTCCTAAAGTTGATTCAGCTGCGGGATCGATGTAGCAGGCAGGTGTGAGTGCCTCTGCATGCACAGTAAGGAGAATACTTTTGGAGGATGGCCTGGTGTCAAGAAGGCCAGCAAAGAAGCTACTTCTCTCCATGAACAACATCAGGGACAGACTGATATTCTGCAAAAAGTACAATGATTGGACTACTGAGGACTGGGGTAAAGTCATTTTCTCTGATGGATCCCCTTTCAGATTGTTTGGGGCATCAGAAAAAATTCTGAAGAAGGAAAGGTGAGTGCTACCATCAGTCCTGTGTCATGCCAACAGTAAAGTATCCTGAGACCATTCATGGGTGGGGTTGCTTCTCAGCCAAGGGAGTGGGCTCACTCACAATTTTGCCTAAGAACACAGCCATGAATAAAGAATGGTACCAAAACATCCTCCAAAAGCAACTTCTCCCAACCATCCAAGAACAGTTTGGTGATGAACAATGCCCTTTCCAGCATGATGGAGCACCTTGCCATAAGGCAAAAGTAATAACTAAGTGGCTCAGGGATCAAAACATTGAAATTTTGGATCCAATGCCAGGAAACTCCCTAGACCTTAATCCCAATGAGAACTTGTGGTCAATCCTCAAGAGGCGAGTGGACAAAAAACCCCCGCAAATTCTGATAAAGTCCAAGCATTGATTAGGCAAGAATGGGCGGCCATCAGTAAGTATGTGGCCCAGAAGTTGATTGACAACATGCCAAAAAGAAGGGTCAACACTGGAATTATTGAATCTTTGCATAAACTTAATGTAATTGTCAATAAAGGCCTTTGACACTTATGAAATGCTTGTAGTTTTACTTCAGTATACCATAGCAATTTCTTACAAAAAGGTCTAAAAACACTGAAGCAGCAAACTTTGTGAAAACCAATACTTGTGTCATTCTCAAAACTATACTGTGTGTCCTATTGTTATTTAGCTCTGTACGTGTGTGTCCTATTGTTATTAAGCTGTGTGTGTATGTGTCCTATTGTTATTTAGCTGTGTGTGTGTGTGTCCTATTGTTATTTAGCTGTGTGTATCCTATTGTTACTTAGCTGTGTGTGTGTCTTACTATTTAGCTGTGTGCGGGGGCAGTGCCTCTGTGCCAGAGGTGGATTAAGGCTTTGGGGGGCCCGGGGCACTTAAAACAGGGGGGCCCCTAAGATCTGAAATTAAGAGCATAGTGTCATCATGCACGAGAGAGCGGTACAAGTAGGTGGTGAATATTAAAAAGACAATCTGACCAATTCTATCATAAAAGGAATATTTATATAACATGTATCTAAACATAATAATGAAAAATTAAAGTGTTTTATATATCATATGTATCTATACATACACACACATATATACAATAACAGAAATACATATGTATACATACATATATATATATATATATCTCTAATATATAAATGTCTAGTGGCGTGTGTTAGTCTGTCTGTCTGTGTGTGTGTGTGTGTGGAAAAAATAAAACCAAGCTGCAGCGCCACCTGCTGGGCGGAGTTATACACTGACCTACTAAATTCTTAGTGTGTGTGGAAAAAAAAATTCAGAAAGGGCTGAAATTTGGTATACTAAGATGTTTTTAATTTGTTAATTTAATTTGTTAATTAAAAGTGTTTATAAAGATTTTAAAAAAAATATATATATATTTCTTAAAGGAGAAGTGACAGTTGGGAGTGGTTGGTGGTTGCCAGGGGTTACAGTGGGGAGTGGTTGGGGGTTACAGTGGGGAGTGGTTGCCGGGGGTGACAGTGGGGAGTGGTTGGTGGTTGAGGCCTGGGCTATGGCCCAAATGCATGACAAGAACCTTTTTAACACCTTAAGTAACTTGATTTGACTAGAATGCATGAGTATCATGCACGGGTTAACTTGTATAAATATATATGTTACAACTACTTACAGCTACCTCTACTTCTTCTGGAAAGCTTGCTAGGTCCACAAAGATGTGAAAGTATGATGGCTAGACGTAATATATATTAATATTAGTACAGGTACTTGTAAATTGTACAGGCACCTCCGTATAAAACGCATGTAATATAACGCCATTGAGTATAAGGCTATTAGCATTAACACATCCTGAATTCCGACACCTACAGCCCACTATATGACATCCAGAGGGCTCGCCTAGGTTGTACGCACAAGAAAAATCATTGCTTACACAAGCTAAAATACTGTAAATTAAAACAATCATAAAAACCCCACATTAAAACTAGCAATGATACTGCACACTAAAACTAACATAAAAAATAAACATTGATAACATAACACCAATTTTGACTATAAATGTCTGTGTAGTTATGTATGTATGTGTGTATATATATATATATATATATCTCAAGCAATAAACATGCTATGAGGGGTCTTCTTGATATATTTCATCATCATCATCACCATTTATTTATATATCGCCACTAATTCCGTAGCGCTGTACATACAGAGAACTCACTGACATCAGTCCCTGCCCCATTGGGGCTTACAGTCTAAATTCCCTAACACACACACACAGATAGACAGATGGACAGGCAGACTAGGGTCAATTTGAAAGCAGCCAATTAACCTACCAGTATGTTTTTGGAGTGTGGGAGGAAACCGGAGCACCTGGAGGAAACCCACGCAAACACACCCTACACTGTCGAAATGCAACGTTACACATTTAACATCCGCTCTAGGTCATACTCATTAGAACATGGCGCACAAACACAAACTTTATACCTAGCTTTCTATTAAGAGTATTACAGCATGGTCTCCGTATAGTTACTGTACAGCCACACCTCCCATTATCACACTAGGGGGCACATTTATCAATCATCGGCAGAAATGAGAAATAGTTATCAATCCTTATCGCATGGATAAGGATTGAACTATTTCTCAAATTTATTAAAAACAGATCACAGAAACAGCAGTTCCGAAAAACTGCTGTTTCTGTGATAAAAAAAATCATACTTACCCCCCTCTTCGGGACGCGATGTCTCTAGGATCTCCTACTGGTCATCTTCGTTCCTCTTCTTCCTTCAATTGCGCATGTGCAGTTCGAAGATCCCTGCTCTGTCTTTGCAATTCAGCGAGCGGTGAGTGACAGGCAGGGATCATGTGATCCCTCCACACAAATGCGCTGTCCAGCTCTGGAGCAGAGCTGACAGCATTGGATTTTTTCATTTCTGATAATGTACGCCAGCTTCAGCTGACATACATTGTCAAGACAAGCTTCCGAAAAAAATGTTTTTCGGAACTTGTTAGATTGCAGCCGGGAGCAGTCACCATACTGTTAAATGGTGACTGCTCCCAAAAATGAAGAGGAGTGCAAAGCAGCAGATATCCACGATATCTGCTGCGGTGCACCTTTCATAAATTTGCGGAGGACACGGAGGCACCTTAATTACCCGGTAAGAGCAATATCGTGCTTTCTTAAATATGCCCCTAGGTGACATAAACTTAAAACAATATATTTATTACAGAATACCCGGGACAGGCATAAAACAAATTTGGTGATTATGTTAATGCAAAATGCCAGATCATTTCCCAACATAAGTAGGAAGGCAACAAGCACATGCAGTGTTACTATAGGAGGAAATTACCAGTAAGAAGCAGTATAGGAGACTGCTCCACCTTCTCAGGCCTCCAACCCATTCAGCTATTTTCAAACCACTCCATACATACTACTACTGTTGTAATGCCATCCGTGTTCCAAAATAAACGACATAATTCTACAAGTAAAGCCAATTTTAAGATATGGGATATATATAATGAACAATGAAAACCCACCAAATATTTACATTTGTATACTAGGTATTCCAACACAAGTCATCTGTTCCATTTATGTATATTTGGGAGGTTTCTCCTTGTCTGAAGAGGTTTTGATGAAAGTTCCAAGCGGTATTGTATGTACATCTTTTAGCTGCTCCAGCTGCCGCTTTCCACGCCGCAGGAGGTATTCAATGATCATGATGTTAGTCCTTGGTATCTTTGCATTCTTTCTGAATTCATGTTGAATTTGGGGCACAAATCCAGGTTTGTCTTTCCCAGCTACTAAAAACTGTTTATACAGACTCAGAACTTGTTTCTGGAGGTTGCTGTGTCTTGCCATCATATCTCACATTACTATTCCAATCTAACATTAAGGTGCAGGATTCGTCCCCCTGCAGGGACTTTAGGGCTCTAATAAAACGTTACATCAGTGGAGGAAAACAATTTCAGGATGACACAATAGCCAGCTGCAATGGAACTACAAGTCCCAGCATACAGTACCAGTCATGTTCCACAACAGCTGCGGAACCACATGTGACCCAAGTCTGTAAAACTCCCCATTACTTCCACTACTGAGGGACATCCACTGACCTTCTACACATGCTATATTTATTTATATATGATTTATTTTATGACTTACAGTATGAATATGAGCCCAGTGAAACGACTCACCTGCTCACTTGATGTCTTGGAGGAGCTGCTGCTGAGCATGCGCAGCAGCTCTATTTTGGCCATTTTAGACAGTACAGCAGCTCCTCCAGCAGGTGCTGCTGTACTACTGGCACACAGTTAGAGATCGTAACGATCTCTATGCGCACACGGAGCGATTCACACACGGAGTGTGTGCATGCATCAGGGGACCCCCGCAGCCGCATCTGACGTTACTGATAGATGCGGCTGCGGGGGTCCTCTGATGCATGCACACACTCCGTGTGTGAATAGCTCCGTGTGCGCATAGAGATGACATGGCAGGTGAGATGATGCGAGTGACGGGGGGCCCTTGGAGAGAGGGGGGCCCGGGGCACGTGCCCCCTGTGCCCCCCCCTTAATCCGGCCATGCTCTGTGCAGGAACTAGTGACGTTCATTAATATGTAAATTGTGAGCGTGTGTCTTATCCTATACAGCTGGTTTTCAGCATTTGTGTAATACAAAGGCAATATGTCCTGCTGATTCCACGTGGTTGGGAGAATAGGGGGAAGTTGTGTACTGTGAATGTGTCTTATGTGTAATCTGTAGGTGATGATTCCTCAACAGGAACCTTTCTTTTATTCCTCCTATTAGTATGCTTATATCAATAACAAGGGATTGCTATTCCCATTAGGCTGGACTATTTGGGGCACAATGCAAAGCATTTACCTACTGCAGGTATGGAGTGTGATCTTGTATTCAGGTATCTCGGTTAAGCCCAATAAAATGAGGGTAGAAGAAACCTTCACTTATGGCCACAGTCTACCCATGTTCTAAGGGTTACTTCCAGCAGCATAACACACCATGTCACAAAGCACACGTCATCTCAAGCTGGTTCCACAAATATGACAATGAGCTCCGTGTGCTCCAATGTCCTACGCAGTCACCAGATCTCAATCCAATAGAGAACCTTTGGGATGTGGTGTAACAGGAGAATCACAGCATCAATGTGCAGCTTATAAATCTGCAACTGCATCATGTCAACATGGACTAGAATCTCACAGAAATGATGCTGGAATATTGTAGAATCCATGCCACAAAGAGTGCAGACTGTTCTGGGAGGAAAGGGGGCGGTCCTACCCAGTAAGGTGTGACTGATATATTGGCCACTGATACATATGTATGTATATATGTGTATATATATATATAATCGCCTTCTGTCATATTAATTTTGTGAGTACTGGGCATGGTGTTTCAGAGGCTACATCGCAAAAAGGGTTAGTATTGAGCTGAAATTCAGTGGAGAATCGTTTCTGGGTGTTGTTTGATAAATTTCAGACAAAATTTGACTGCACTTCCTGCTTTGCAAAATGACACTGATTTTATGGGAAAGCATAAATCATATAATACAGGATGTTTTAAGACTGGGTTTATTTTGTTAGACTGCTATTGCTTAAGTGGAGTAACTTTGGTGGGGTACATTTCTTTTAAATATATATTGATTGTTTACATTTTGGTAAAATCTCTCAAATAGTATGTAAAGTAGATGTCCGCTTAATTTCACTTGTGCAGTGCCAGAGGCTGGGAGACACACTGATAAATGGAGCCCATCACTCACCCGCCTTGTAGAACAATCCCTGCACTAGCCTGACTTACTACAACTGGATCCCTCTGACAAAGTCTTATTAGCAACATGAAAAGCGTAGGATCAACACTCATTCTGCACCTTTGTTCTTCTGTGATAATCTTCTACCTGCTGGTACCTGTATCTACATAACTGGACAGTGATGGACTGAAGTTTTCCCAGGACTGAACAATCATCTCTGAGTATATACCACTCAGATAAATACTCTTCGTTTGTTTGTACACAGTTTATACATTTGTAATTACACTTGATTTTATATATACTACACTATATAGTGCTTTCTTTTGTTACTATGTGTCTGTAAAAGGGTGACTATTCCAGTGCTATGTCCCTGAGGTTCTTCCATGCTGTCTGGTAGCACCGAGGGTCTAATGGTGAAGCAAATATACTAATCTGTTATTGACCATTTAATACCGTCCGTCATTATCACTCACAAAGGGCAGGTTCTAGTTTATACCCAGTTCTTAGGAAGATAATTCTATTTCAATGTCTGCTCCATTTACTCTAATTCCCACAGTATAATACCAGGAATAATACATATCATATCAAGAAAGGTTTTCCTCAAAGTCTCATTTAAGATAATATGTATTCTTATCAACAATAGGTACTTTCAGTAACAGTCTTTACACATATAATAACAGTGTAGAAAGCATAATATATTTTACATCAAATACAATACATTGCCTACTTCAGCTGTTCAATCGATTTATAAATGTGCCTTTCCTCCCTGTGTATGAATGTATGTATCTCACATTTCAGTGTATATGTGTGTGGTCATCTATATGTCTTGGTTAATAGCGAGAGTGTGTGTAAGATGGAGGATAGACCCACAAGACATAACAACATGGTGGACAAAGATAACATTACAAAATGGAAGCCAGAGCGCAAGGCACATGGCTGTGTCGGCCATCTTTAACAAAGCATGTCTTTTGAATCATAAACCAAATACAGTTGTAACGAGACCAGTGGGAATATCGGGCCAACCCGGTCTGTCAGTCAGTAGGATGGGGTGACAGCCCCAACAGGAAGCATGGAACAGCTAGGAACTCTTTGACATTACAAAGTAGGTTGAAGGGGTTAAGAACGGGAGGGTTTGGACTCTATCTACAATCAGGAGGTGGGATTGATTATTGACTGACCATTGTCCCAGCACGTCCCGACCACTAATTAAAATGAATCATGGCCTGGGAAGATGACGCAGGGAGGGAGTAAGGATCTGAGGTTGTTTTTGGGGAATTCCGTACTCTGTCAGGGCCAGAGGAAATAGTGTAAACCTGGAACCTGCTCAGCCAGATCGGGTGCTGAACCTCTAAGACTGATTTGTCATCACTCCATCGGGAGACAATCGCAGATTCTGGGGAATTGGTGAGCTTACATCGGTAGGGAGACAGATACCCAGAGTCCCACCAAGCTGGTGTTGAGTTGGCTGAGCTCCCCCGATGAGCAAGACACACAGATCCACCTATCGGTGAAGAACCCCTGGCCCACCTAGATTGTCAACTGTGGATTTTGTGCCGGGAGTTTGTGCCTGCTGGGACTCTGAGCTGGGAGGTAACCTGCTGTGGACTTAGGGGCTTTTATTGACACTTGATTATATTTGGTGGGGCAATACGTTTCTCCTTAGGGAGCACTGTTGCATTTACTGTGTGCGTACACTTTGTCTTAATAAAGAGGTTATTATCTCTTTCTTGCTTCCTTAGCTGTGTGATCTGCCAACCTTTTGCCCGGGTTTGCGGGTATCACCTTGCTGCCATATTAACTATAACTCTATAATTAAGCATTGGTCTAAGCAGCTCGTATTTCTACACCAGAAACCAGGTTTCTTTAGAGGGTGAAATGTGCACATCTCTGCTGGCCTGTAGAGCTGTGATACCTTGTACCCAGGCGCGTGCTGCTGCCGCGTCGTTAGTACTGCGCAGGTGCAGTGTGTCTGATAACGCAGCCGGCATCATGTAATTAGCTACTGCGCACGTGCCAATCAGAACATGTGCAGTCTGCGTTTACAGACGCACAAATTCACACTGCGCAGCAATGGGTAACGTGTTCAGGAGCGATCACTTCTTCATGGTGTCCCTGAGCTATACAGATTCATAAGTGGATCCATGGTCTGGAGACACAAAGGATTGGATCAGATAATCCATTTAATATTTTAATATAGATGAGACTTGATTCTTAACATACCTGGTACACGTATAATAGAGCCACGTGCACATACTGCCCACTATTCATACAATTACTGCACTATTAGACACCTTGTTCTTTACTTTTGTACACAGATTTAATCTTTCTATCTGACGAACTATCAGACATTCAGCCACCTACTACAAATGGAGCTGCATGCAGGCAGAACAGCTAAGTCCAACTGCTCCGGAGCACATCACCGATAGTAGAATATGTGGACACAAGATCTCTTTTAGCCCAATGTCCTCGTCCTCTACGAGTTTCGTCTTAAAAAAGACTTCCTCAGGAGGTATGCAGCTTCATTTGTGATGGTCTCCCCTTTGTAAAGATACCCAGATAAGCATATATTAATTTTATTCATGTAAGTGCATTTCTGCATTTTGTATGTAATAAATTTGGTGCTATACAGTACTATACTATATGAGTTTTTTCTGTCTACATAATCGGGTTATTACTGAGTACCACTCCTGGACTCCAGAAGCACTATTTATGACTCCTGCCCAGCGTATGCCTGAAGGGTGGAGATAGAGTGTACCCTATGTGAAGAATCAACATCACCTATACAGATAAGCTTTAAAGAACTTATATCTGGTACGCACATTCTATATTGGTGAGGTGCAGGAGTTCCAGTGTGTTCTTGATCTTTTTACATTCACCCTTGCTGTTTGAGTATATAAAAATGTCTCCTCTTTTCACCCATATGGTTGATTGAGTTTCTTATTCTTGGCACATCTTCTGTTTTTTTTTATATATACAGTATTATACTATGTGGCGCCCCTCCTTATTTGTTTTATTATAGATTATTCCAGGTCACCATCTGGCTTTGTGGGAATAGTGGCTGCCTCCTGAACATAGGAAATCCTATGTCCAACTTGGACTCTAATTGAACTTTCTAGGTCTTATTGGAGTTATGCGCTGTACTATCTATTTTTTTTAAATATATATATATATATAAATGTAAACACACACACACAAATGGTGCAAAAATGATAAAGATGTGTGCATTGTTTTTTAGACTTAAAACATGTTTTTGGGATAAAGCAAACTTGTTATTGCAGAAAACAACACGAAACATTAACAATAACTAGTAAAACTATATAGGGATATATTTTTTTAAAACTAGATTTGCAACAGTAGCAACAGATTAATAAATTGAAAATATAAAATAACAAAAACTGTACATACATACAAATTGGTAGTTTGTTGTTTTTTTTCAATATAGGGGTATACTATTGGGGTAGATTAATTATGGGCATCACTCTGAGGGAAAAAAAGGGGGAAAAAAGCAATTGAACATGGGAGGAGAATATTGGTAAAATTACCTGGAAATGAAATGTGGGTAACTCCAGTCCAGTGCACTTTTAAATTGGCCCCCAAATTCCCTCATCCGCACTCTGCAGAAGTAGTAAATTTTAATGTAGCTTCCCCTTTATCCTATTTCTGGTTTTACTTTTCATTTCACCAGAGAATAGGCGTTCTGAAGGAACCAGAGTGTCCAGTTCTCAAATATTGTCTCACTATTTTGGCCAGATTTGGATATGTTTGTTCCATCAGCCTCCAGAATCTTAGTGGGTTCTCCTTTAATTTTCTCTGGCGGAGCACCTGTAACCAGCCAGCCCAGCACCAGTGAGCCAGGGGTGGGCTGTCCTATAAGCTGCTGCTAATTGGCTGACCAGTGTGTCTTTCACTCTGTCAATCACCACCCCAGCAGCAGCAGCCAGTTCAGTGTGTCTTTTGTCAGACTCTCTTTAGTTGTGAGACAGAGAAAGACAGTCAGCAGACAGTGCAAAGCGCCACAGTGTAATTAAATAGACAAATAAAAAAAACACCATCGATAAGCATCAAAGGAGAATCTACCGATGGCGAGGAAACATTGGATCCTCACCATTGCAGGGTTAAACATCGGAACCATCTAACCGATGCTTCCGATGAAACATCAATTGTTTCCCATCCTTACTTTAAACCTCATTAATATATCTCGACCTGCAAAACAAACTAATTATTCACATGCTGGTGAATGTGCATCTAAACCATATTAAGCAAGTAAAGTCCAAATGCCCTCAGCCCTTACCATAGGGTGAAGCAAAGTTTTGCACCACTGCAGACACATCTTGACCCACTTAGCCATGGGCATACCATATAAATAAGAGCATTTGTACAAATAGCTACATGGCATCACAGAATTACATTTACAACGTGGGACCACACTGTCGAAGCTTTATTATCAATCCCCAGTGTCAAAGTAACAGATAAGAGAACTAATTATATAAACCTTCCCACACCCTCAATTAGAGTGAGAGTATGTATAAACATACTGTAATGCCTCATATCCCTCATTATACCTCCAACTCATTGCCAGAATTATATATTACTTAGTACCCTATTTAACAACAAGGAGGTTTTGTTATTACTGTGGAACTGTTGCAATCAGACTTTCCCCGAGTATAAACAATATTATATAGCCCATTTTAATTTACATTAATAAAATGAAATGCTTGTTTAATATTAAAAGTACAGTTGCTCCTTGTTTAATGCTCAATTGCTTTTCTACTATGTGAATTTTCTGATATTGAACAAGATCTTGTTTGTTTGTAAACTATATTCGTCATTCAGTACATGGAAATGGTTTCTCACTTCTGTGTGTTCTCTGATGTGTGATAAGATGTGATTTCCATGCAAAACATTTCCCGCACTCAGAACATGGAAATGGTTTCTCACCTGTGTGAGTTCTCTGATGTTTGATAAGTTCTGATTTCCATGCAAAAGATTTCCCGCACTCAGTACATGGAAATGGTTTCTCACCTGTGTGAGTTCTCTGATGTGTGATAAGTTCTGATTTCTGTGCAAAACATTTCCCACATTCAGTACATGGAAATGGTTTCTCACCTGTGTGAATTCTCTGATGTGTGATAAGTTCTGATTTCTGTGGAAAACATTTCCCACACTCAGTACATGGAAATGGTTTCTCACCTGTGTGAGTTCGCTGATGTTCAATAAGATTTGATTTCTGTGCAAAATATTTCCCACATTCAGAACATGGAAATGGTCTCTCACTTGTGTGATTTCTCTGATGTCTTATAAAACTTGATTTACGTGCAAAACATTTCCCACATTCAGAACATAGAAATGGTTTCTCTCCTGTGTGAGTTCTCTGATGTGTGATAAGTTACGATTTTTGTGCAAAACATTTCACACATTCAGAACATGGAAATGGTTTCTCACCTGTGTGAGTTCGCTGATGTTCAATAAGGTTTGATTTCTGTGCAAAACATTTCCCACATTCAGATCATGGAAATGGTCTCTCACTTGTGTGATTTCTCTGATGTCTTATAAAACTTGATTTACGTGCAAAACATTTCCCACATTCAGAACATGGAAATGGTTTCTCACCTGTGTGAGTTCTCTGATGTGTGATAAGTTCCGATTTTTGTGCAAAACATTTCCCACACTAAGAACATGGAAATGGTTTCTCACCTGTGTGAGTTCTCTGATGTCTAATAATCATTAATTTCCTTGCAAAACATTTCCCACACTCAGAACATGGAAATAGTCTCTCACTTGTGTGATTTCTCTGATGTCTTGTAAAACTTGATTTACGTGCAAAACACTTCCCACATTCAGAACATGGAAATGGTTTCTCATCTGTGTGAGTTTTCTGGTGTTTATTAAGAGATAATTTAACTGTAATACATTTCCCACCCTCAGAACATGGAAAGATTGCATTATTTGGATGAACTGTCCTATTTGTAAAAATATCTCTGTTTGCAGTAGAACATTCCTCAAGATTAGAGGGATCAGATGATTTATCTGCTCTGTGAAGTATTGGATGTATATTTAGGGTAATGGGGTTCTCTCCAGGAGACTCTTGTGTGATGTTTTTGTTATCTTCTATTACAAAATCTGTAGATAAAAGAAGTTGTTCCTCCGAGATATTCCTGCGTTTGCATTCATCTGCTGGAGATAAAATAAATGTATAGATTATAATGCCCCACATTTTCATACTATGAGGCAAGTTCAAGATGGCCAGATGTATTAATTTCAATTGGCAAACTACAAACACTTTGTTACAATTATAAATGCAACATTACGAACATTGCATTGACTCATTCAGAGTGACAGGCATGGGCACATTAGACAACTCCAGCCAATATACAGAATTTGGCAAGTAACATTTCCCAGGCACACACACTGCCCAGCTAGCATCATAAGACAGGAAGCATCAATAACCACTGACATTCTCCAACTAGACACTAGCGGCACACACAAACACTGGACCCTCATAAGCGTAGTAGTAGACATGGTCTAAATGGCAAGTCCTGCCATGGGTTTACACTACTCTCACCCCCTTGCACAGAGCAGAGAGCATCAGGACAGAGAAGGAAAATGGAGCAGGGCACAGATCGGCAACTGTCAGGAATTCTGTATTTAAATGCAGGACTAAGTATTGAACTTTCACTGCACAGCATGGTAAACACAGCTGATGCAAGTTTACAGAGTTGCAAGCAGGTGATTACCGATATCACAGAGGGGGGGAGTTGAACTTCCAAGCAGTATATAAAACTGCTCTGCCTGTCATTCCCTTTTAGAGTATCAGCTTTGCTGTTCTGAGCTCCTGAGTGTCTTATCCTGTTTACTGTTTGATTCTGGATTATTGACCTGGCTTGTTCCTGACTTTGTGATACCTGGATCTTGACTTTGTACTTTACTGACAGACAGGTTTGATCTTTCGTTTTTCCTAGCTATTTCTTTGCTTGCTGATTCTGTATGTTTATCCTGCTGACCTCGGCTAGCATGACTATTCTGCCTAATTGCCTGTAGTGCTCCATCAACCAAACTAAGGGCCAGATCGGTGGTGGAACTCGACCTAGTTACTACACACAGCTCAATCCATCCTGCTTTTCTGTGGGCCCTGGTGAATAATGGCAGTAACTTAGACTCTGCATTACCTCTCTCTAGCTATGTCAATCTTAGCTGGTGGTGTGTCCAGAAAACCAGAGCTGATAGTAACACCACAAAGTAGAAGAAAGCATAAGTGCAAAGCATAACACAGAGACAGATCAGCAGATAAAGAGCAACAGTACAGGGTATCCAAGCACATACTGGAGGGGAGCTATTGTGCAACAACGGGTGTGTGGTTATAGTTCTGTGTGTCCAGGAAGGTGGAGTTTGTGGGAAGTGTATGTTGTGATGGGGTGTGTTGTCATCTGGGAATCATCTGGTGTATTAGTATTACAATGTTAATATACAGTAAAATTGATCTGATCATTAATGGATTATCACACAGGGAAAATAATGGGTAATGTCACATGTAATAGCACACAGAGGATTGTGGGTAGAACAGGAGGCAGTATACAGTAGGTTCATGGGTAATTTCATGGAGTCTTTTCAGACTGACGAACCATGAGATACACCAGACAGTGTGAGGAGGAGACTGGTCAGATCTCTGGGCTGGTAGCACACAGTGATATGATGTGAGGAGGAGACTGGTCAGATCTCTGGGCTGGTAGCACACAATGATATGATGTGAGGAGGAGACTGGTCAGATCTCTTTGCTGGTAGCCCACAAGGATATGATGTGAGGAGGAGACTGGTCAGATCTCTGGGCTGGTAGCACACAATGATATGATGTGGAGGAGACTGGTCAGATCTCTGGGCTGGTAGCACACAGTGATATGATGTGAGGAGGAGACTGGTCAGATCTCTGGGCTGGTAGCACACAGTGATATGATGTGAGGAGGAGACGGTCAGATCTCTGGGCTGGTAACACACAATGATATGATGTGAGGAGGAGACTGGTCAGATCTCTGGGCTGCTAGCACACAGTGATATGATGTGAGGAGGAGACTGGTCAGATCTCTGGGCTGGTAGCACACAATGATATGATGTGAGGAGGAGACTGGTCAGATCTCTGGGCTGGTAACACACAATGATATGATGTGAGGAGGAGACTGGTCAGATCTCTGGGCTGGTAGCACACAATGATATGATGTGAGGAGGAGACTGGTCAGATCTCTGGGCTGGTAGCACAGTTATATGATGTGAGGAGGAGACTGGTCAGATCTCTGGGCTGGTAGCACACAATGATATGATGTGAGGAGGAGACTGGTCAGATCTCTGGGCTGGTAGCACACAGTGATATGATGTGAGGAGGAGACTGGTCAGATCTCTGGGCTGGTAGCACACAGTGATATGATGTGAGGAGACTGGTCAGATCTCTGGGCTGGTAGCACACAATGATATGATGTGAGGAGACTGGTCAGATCTCTGGGCTGGTAGCACACAGTGATATGATGTGAGGAGGAGACTGGTCAGATCTCTGGGCTGGTAGCACACAGTGATATGATGTGAGGAGGAGACTGGTCAGATCTCTGGGCTGGTAGCACACAATGATATGATGTGAGGAGGAGACTGGTCAGATCTCTGGGCTGCTAGCACACAGTGATATGATGTGAGGAGGAGACTGGTCAGATCTCTGGGCTGGTAGCACACAGTGATATGATGTGAGGAGGAGACTGGTCAGATCTCTGGGCTGGTTGCACACAGTGATATGATGTGAGGAGGAGACTGGTCAGATCTCTGGGCTGGGAGCACACAGTGATATGATGTGAGGAGGAGACTGGTCAGATCTCTGGGCAGGTAGCACACAGTGATATGATGTGAGGAGGAGACTGGTCAGATCTCTGGGCTGGTAGCACACAATGATATGATGTGAGGAGGAGACTGGTCAGATCTCTGGGCTGGTAGCACACAATGATATGATGTGAGGAGGAGACTGGTCAGATCTCTGGGCTGGTAGCACACAATGATATGATGTGAGGAGGAGACTGGTCAGATCTCTGGGCTGGTAGCACACAGTGATATGATGTGAGGAGGAGACTGGTCAGATCTCTGGGCAGGTAGCACACAATGATATGATGTGAGGAGTAGACTGGTCAGATCTCTGGGCTGGTAGCACACAGTAATATGATGTGAGGAGGAGACTGGTCAGATCTCTGGGCTGGTAGCACACAGTGATATGATGTCAGGAGGAGACTGGTCAGATCTCTGGGCTGGTAGCACACAGTGATATGATGTGAGGAGGAGACTGGTCAGATCTCTGGGCTGGTAGCACACAATGATATGATGTGAGGAGGAGACTGGTCAGATCTCTGGGCTGGTAGCACACAATGATATGATGTGAGGAGTAGACTGGTCAGATCTCTGGGCTGGTAGCACACAGTGATATGATGTGAGGAGGAGACTGGTCAGATCTCTGGGCTGGTAGCACACAATGATATGATGTGAGGAGGAGACTGGTCAGATCTCTGGGCTGGTAGCACACAGTGATATGATGTGAGGAGGAGACTGGTCAGATCTCTGGCCTGGTAGCACACAATGATATGATGTGAGGAGGAGACTGGTCAGATCTCTGGGCTGGTAGCACACAGTGATATGATGTGAGGAGGAGACTGGTCAGATCTCTGGGCTGGTAGCACACAGTGATATGATGTGAGGAGACTGGTCAGATCTCTGGGCTGGTAGCACACAATGATATGATGTGAGGAGACTGGTCAGATCTCTGGGCTGGTAGCACACAGTGATATGATGTGAGGAGGAGACTGGTCAGATCTCTGGGCTGGTAGCACACAGTGATATGATGTGAGGAGGAGACTGGTCAGATCTCTGGGCTGGTAGCACACAATGATATGATGTGAGGAGGAGACTGGTCAGATCTCTGGGCTGGTAGCACACAATGATATGATGTGAGGAGGAGACTGGTCAGATCTCTGGGCTGGTAGCACACAGTGATATGATGTGAGGAGGAGACTGGTCAGATCTCTGGGCTGGTAGCACACAGTGATATGATGTGAGGAGACTGGTCAGATCTCTGGGCTGGTAGCACACAATGATATGATGTGAGGAGACTGGTCAGATCTCTGGGCTGGTAGCACACAGTGATATGATGTGAGGAGGAGACTGGTCAGATCTCTGGGCTGGGAGCACACAGTGATATGATGTGAGGAGGAGACTGGTCAGATCTCTGGGCAGGTAGCACACAGTGATATGATGTGAGGAGGAGACTGGTCAGATCTCTGGGCTGGTAGCACACAATGATATGATGTGAGGAGGAGACTGGTCAGATCTCTGGGCTGGTAGCACACAATGATATGATGTGAGGAGGAGACTGGTCAGATCTCTGGGCTGGTAGCACACAATGATATGATGTGAGGAGGAGACTGGTCAGATCTCTGGGCTGGTAGCACACAGTGATATGATGTGAGGAGGAGACTGGTCAGATCTCTGGGCAGGTAGCACACAATGATATGATGTGAGGAGTAGACTGGTCAGATCTCTGGGCTGGTAGCACACAGTAATATGATGTGAGGAGGAGACTGGTCAGATCTCTGGGCTGGTAGCACACAGTGATATGATGTGAGGAGGAGACTGGTCAGATCTCTGGGCTGGTAGCACACAGTGATATGATGTGAGGAGGAGACTGGTCAGATCTCTGGGCTGGTAGCACACAATGATATGATGTGAGGAGGAGATCAGGAGTCTAATAGAGGCTGATGGCTCCTGACTCCCCCACTGGACAGATGTTTTTATTTTAATAAGGAAAATTTAACACTCCTAGAGCGCTCCAATTCCCAGCAGCCCTATAACTCCAAATGAGCTCCAACTCACTCCCAAAATACAAATATAAATAAATACTGGTGGATCCACAGGTGCTCTAACATATCTCATGGAAATAATCACTAATGGTATATACACTAATAAGTCCACCTTATAGAGTTCAATGTCCAACAACAGATTTTTTACACGTTCTTCTGTATAGAGTTCTGTATCTTCAAGATACAACCCCACACAGTGAAGAGATTATAGCCTCATGATAAAAAAAATTCCTTGTAAGACCTATTTTAACACCACGTGCTCAATTTCGTATCGTTATACTCATACACCAGTAATCATATGAAGAGCAGATGTCCATCGATCTTCCTTATACCAGTTATGTGCATTTGCTGACATCAGCTGTCTGCTGGGAGCTCTATAAGGTGGACTTATTAATGTCTATACCATTAGTGATTAATTCCATGAGATACGTTATAGCGCCTTTGGATCCAGCAGTATTTATACTTTTTCCTCATTAGTTGGTACTGACAGAGGAGGGTGTAGAATAAGAGATTGTTGTAGTGACTGAATAAACAGTTATGTGACTCTTCTGTAATGTGATTATTACTGACCTGTGCTGATAGCTGTAGGGATTTCCTCCTCCTTACACTGCTGATCACCCCTCACATACGTCTCTTCCTCTCCCTCTGTAATTTCTACTTTAATATCCGTTGAGACATCATCCTAAATGGCCAACAAAACAAAAACAATATCATCATCATTTTATTTATATGGCTCCATAGAATCCGCAGCGCCGCACAATCAACAAAAAAATAAACTGGAAAAAAATAAAGATAAGTAAGGGACAAGAGAAACAATATAAACAGTAAAAATCAATGCAAGAGACAATAGAGAAAGCAACTACATCAAAATACAACTAGAACAAAGGAAGCAATACAAAGAGGATAGGAGGTAGAAAGACAAACTTGTGAGAGTAATCAAAAAGAGGATTATGGTAATAAAATATATTATATCTAATCTGATTTAATTATTTGAGATGAAACAGAAGATTATCAGTGTATAAGATCCACACAGCTCTTTTACAGATAATATAATAAAGTCACCTTGACATTTAGGTATTTGAAGAGACCCTAAAATGTCATATACCTGATACTTCTGTATGATAATTGGATTTTCCGTTTTACAATCCTGAGGATGGAGATATCTCTCTGGGCTATTTCTGTTCCTGGATCCATTTGTAGGACACACACAGTGACTGATTACATTGTTTATACAAGCAAAATATGTGACTCTTCTGTAATAAGTGATTATTACTCACCTGTGCTGATATCTGTAGGGATTTCCTCCTCCTTACACTGCTGATCACCCCTCACATACGTCTCTCCCTCTGTAATTTCTCCTTTAATATCAGTCAGGACGTCATCCTGCATAGCCCACAAAAAAAATATAAAAAAAATAAAATCACATTTAATTATATTGGATTTAATAAATTCATAATAAACAGAAGAGTATCAGTGTATAAGAGCCGCACAGCTTTTTTTTTTGTAATGTTTTTTTTTTTTTTTTACAGATCATATAATGAAAAGTCACATTAGTATTCCGTTATTTGAAGAGATCATAAAATGTCATCTACCTGATTCTCCTGTGGGATACTGGGATTTTCCACTTTACAATCCTGTGAATAAAGAGGATGGAGATATCTCTCTGGTGTATTTCTGTTACTTGATCCATCTGTAGGAAACAGACATTGAATATATGTGATTCTCAGATGAGTATATCTAGGTGGCCCTCAAAACTATTCTCTCCTCAACAATAATTGAAAGTCTCCTCTTACCCAGTGATGTGAGGATCCGGTGATTCTCCATCCTCACGGCCTCGTACAGACCCTTGTGTCCTCCTAAATACTTCCACTCCTGCATAGAGAAATACACAGTGACATCCTGACACCTTATAGGAACCAGACAACACAATGACACAGTCATCACCCAGACACATCCCCTGGTGTTACTGTATAATGTCCCATCCCCAGCAGTCACCTCTCCAGTCACCAGCTGAATGATCTTGTTGGTCAGTTCCAGGATCTTCTGGTCATTGTTTCCCTCACGTATCAGTGAGTGAGGTTCAGGCACCATGATGGGGCTCTGGGTCCTGCTCAATCCTCCTGACACACAGGGGCGGCTCCTGGGTGTCACACACTCACCAGATCTCTTTATCACTACTGTGTAATCCTGTGTATTTAGAAAGACATCAATAAAAATTTAAAATTCACCTATTTGAAATTTTTAGTGGTTAATGGTGCAGAATATACAATAATGATCTATTTTACAAATACAACCGCTATGACATATGTAATGGTTTGCTGTTGTGAAGGAGCGTTGCTGCTCCTATAGTACCCCTATTATGATCTATACAGGGGGAAGGGGGGTTGGTGTGCAGTGCACATGCACAAACTTCAATGTGACATCATCACACCTGGATGAATAACGTGTTTCCACGTGAGTGAGCCGGGCACCGATGCTGCACGGTCTCTTTTCCTTGTGGCACGCAGCAAGTATCTCCTATTCTCTGTATCATCTGCTATGAACAAACTAATGCAAACTGCAAGATGACTATAAAGTGGGGGCTTGTAGTAGACAGATCTTTGATTGATCTTAAGATACATTGTATACTATGTAAAATGTTTTTTTTACGTCTGCATTTTGGAGACAAGATGCGTCCAATTCTACAGGAGGCCCTGTGTGACCTCTTTTCATGAGACGCAGAGCCCTGGTTAGTGTTTCTCACACAATACCGTAGGGCTTCCAATAGTCTTGTGGCCAGGTGTCTTGGCTGTCACCCACATCTATTTAGTTCATTGTGCTCCAATTGATATCTGTCAGGAACGCCTGAATTGGGGATTTCTGGAAATTTTTGTTGTAAAATTTACTCCACAGAGGTGTGGCCTGGCAGCCATCTAGGTCGGCCGCGTTATATTTGATCTCTGTGGAACCCCTTCCGTTTTAGGCTCTCCACCGTCACTAACAGGCCTGTAAGCAGCCAAAACTGTCACCTACGGCTGCCTACCTTCTCCGCCACAGCTCGGACTCACATTGGGGTGGCCCTCCTGCTTCCAGTCCACCTGGCGCATCTGAGGCTTAATCCGTGCTGGGAGCTGCTGCCTTGATTTCTGGATCCGCCGGACGCCATTTTGTCACCCGGGTGCCATAATTTGGAGAAATGCCTCAATCGGACCAACCCCTCCAACGGGGCCCCCTCCCTGTAATTCCAAGGGCGCATGAAGGAGGACTGGAGCTCCTACAATCCTATTGTCCAGCTGCTGCATATCTCTTGATCTGTCCTACACGCATGGAGCACACAGACACCTACCTCTCCATCCATCACCCTGCAGGGGGTAAATTTCATTCTACTACCCCAGATCAGTTCACCTGCTCTCCATCAGTCCCCAGCAGTGTATGAGGAATTATAGACTATAACTGCAGCTGTTTGTAGCTGGTTGTATCCTTAAGGTAGGATTCTAATTTAACAACATATTTTCTCAGAAAAATGTCCACACATTCAGACGTGTGTGATGTCAAAGAACCTATACCAGCTACTATGGATCTACCCTGAGTGTTTTATGAATTTTCCGTAGATAATAAAAAATGGGAATAACAGAATTGGAGACTAGTAATTATTGGTATTCCTCTTTTGTTATTATATGATCTTGCAGGCCCTAGATTAAGGTCTCTCTTAGCAGAGAAACATTCAATTGTAGGGTCATTGTGAAGTTTCGTGTATGAGGTTACATCATGCCTGAGTCTATGTGCTTCCTCTATGTAATCCGCCATATCTAGCAGTACAACACCACCTCCTTTGTCTGCTTGTTTGATTATCAATACCTTATTATGTAGGTCTTTCAAAGCTCTCTTGTTTGGATAGATTATTATGACAGGGATATTTGTATTCAGACTGACACAGATCTTTAATCACCAACTCTTACATCAATGTTGCTGCTGATCCATTCTAGAGGATACAATTTAGATGTATTTTCATAATTGGAAATAATTGCAGAGTCTTTCCTCATAAAGTGTCTCTTTAATGTAAGCTGCCTAGTATATTTATTAATATCAATAAATATTTGGAATTTGTTAGGTTTCTGTGTTGGGGCAAATGTAAGTTTTTTATCCCACTTCGTTTTCCCCTTCTACAAATCCGCGTTTCATAGGTGAGCCTATTCGAATATTTTCTCTGACATGTTTCCTGTCGCACCCGCCCTCTCGTGTAAGGGTCTGACCGGGGTTAAGAAATCATCACTGTCACCTATGCTATCCAGTACCCTGAATCTATTTCTAAGAGATAATGATTCCATGGGGGAGGTCCTCTAATCACTGGGCTTTGTTGTCGTTTAATATCATGTTTATGTTGGACTTGTTTACAATTACTAGTCCCCTTATTGTCACTTTCAGGACATGTACGGTGTCTAGTAGTATGAAATAAAGTAGATCTCTTCCATTGTTTAATATTATTATCGCAATCATGTTTATCCCTTAAAAAAAAATTATCTTTAGTTTCACAACTTCTGCTTCAACTCTAATTTCTTGTTTAAAACCTGTTCATTAATTAGGTAGTTATCTTTACCTTTATAAGGTTCTAATAGTCTGTCTTTATTTTGTATTTCCTCTACAAGATTATGGAAGGATTTTTTTCTTTTCACGGACTATTAGTTTCATCACCTTAAGAGAGAAGAATGTGATCCCATTCCTTCATGAATTCGGAGTCATTAGTACCAAAAGTATGGCATTTATTGATACGTAGCCCCCTAGGAACTCTGCTAACTGTAATGTATTGCTCCAGACACTTCACATCCCACCATATCCGTGTTTCTTTAATCAGCAACTTCTCAATATCCCATAAAAGATTATCTTATTCTGATGTACACTCTGAATTAATATTTTCATTAAATACTTTATGACAGCAGTCTGGTCTTTGGTTGATCCTCTCGCTATTTTCCCACATTATGACACTATGTGGAGATACTGAATAGGACTAGGACAGCCTTACAGCAATATACAGTAATATATTTTTTTTATCCTTTTATATACTTTTCCCTTTTTAAAAAGGACTACTAATGTCCATAATACTGCATGCCCTACATAAAAATGGCCGCCGGAGAAAAGCACGAATAGAATTCACATAAGAGGAAAATAGTTGTTTAATTCCATTGCTCAATCGTTAACATTACCATATGGAAGGTGTTCACCCTATAAGCAAGTCTTTGAAGCTACTAAAATGGTATTTGCGGTAATACACGAGCCGCACATGCGCAAAATGGCGGCGCCCATCACTATAAATAAATTGTTAGACAGGTTACACATCCTCCTGATGAAGTCTTTGTAAGACGAAACGCGTAGAGGTAAGTAGTACAGACCAGTACCCTCTTCTTGGCATGTTTCCAGTTTACCATCATTAGAATCCTCTGACATCTGAGCCCACTGAAGTGAAGATAAGGATTATACTTGGATTACAGATAAGCTGTTTTATATATTCTATTGTGAGTGTGTATTTTTATTTTAATAAATTTGTACTGTATTTGAATATACTTCACTATATGAGACTTTTTATTTTTGCCTGACTGTCCTGAACCTGTTGATGGAGTGAAATGAGCGAAGGAGCTGCATAAAGCAAGCGATACACATAAGCGCTACTTATTATGTTTCTGGTACGCACAATTCCAGGTGGCTGGGTTCATAGTGGTTTTATTTGTTTTTTGGTACTGAACTATTTGGTTGTCTCTCCTTTTTATATGAGCATACAAGACGGGAGTGGATCTACATGGTAGCAGTGGAGTAACCCAGGCTTCTTGTATTGATGAGCACACTTTCAGTATATCTCTGGCATGCACATGCACACACCTTGGTTTCCGGGACTATACTCCCTAAAATACTACACCATAGGCACCTTTCCTCTCTGTTTTGTATTTCGTGTATATTATATATATTATGCACATTTTAATTTACAATTATAAAGTGAAATGTTTCTTTAATATTAAGAGCACGGTTGCTCCTCGTTTCATGTTCAATTGCTTTTGTACTATGTGACTTTTCTGATCTTCAACAAGATCTTGTTTGTTTATAAACTATTTTTCTCATTTAGTACATGGAAAAGACATCTCACCTATGTGAGTTCTCTGATGTGTGATAAGTTTTGATTTCCGTGCAAAACATTTCCCGCACTCAGAACATGGAAATGGTTTCACACCTGTGTGAGTTCTCTGATGTGTGATAAGTTTTGATTTCCGTGCAAAACATTTCCCGCACTCAGAACAGGGAAATGGTTTCTCACCTGTGTGAATAATCTGATGTTCAACTAGGTTTGATTTTTGTGCAAAACATTTCCCACATTCAGAACATGCAAATGGTTTCTCACCTGTGTGAGTTCTCTGATGTGTGATAAGTTTTGTTTTCCGTGCAAAACATTTCCCACACTCAGAACATGGAAATGGTTTCTCACCTGTGTGAGTCCTCTGATGTCTGATAAGTATTGAATTCTGTGCAAAACATTTCCCGCACTCAGAACATGGAAATGGTTTCTCACCTGTGTGTGTTCTCTGATGTGTGATAAGTTTTGATTTCCGTGCAAAACATTTCCCGCACTCAGAACATGGAAATGGTTTCACACCTGTGTGAGCTCTCTGATGTATGATAAGTTTTGAATTATGTGCAAAACATTTCCCGCACTCAGAACAGGGAAATGGTTTCTCACCTGTGTGAGTTCGCTGATGTCTAACAAGATCTGATATTTGTGTAAACCATTTCCCACATTCAGAGCATATAAATGGTTTCTCATCTGTGTGAGTTCTCTGATGTGTGATAAGCTTTGATTTCTGTGCAAAACATTTCCCGCATTCAGAACAGGGAAATGGTTTCTCACCTGTGTGAGCTCTCTGATGTGTGATAAGATTTGATTGCCGTGTAAAACATTTCCCGCATTCAGAACAGGGAAATGGTTTCTCACCTGTGTGAATAATCTGATGTTCAACTAGGTTTGATTTTCGTGCAAAACATTTCACACATTCAGAACATGGAAATGGTTTCACACCTGTGTGAGTTCTCTGATGTGTGATAAGTTTTGATTTCCGTGCAAAACATTTCCCGCATTCAGAACAGGGAAATGGTTTCTCACCTGTGTGAGATCGCTGATGTCTAACAAGAACTGATATTTGTGTAAACAATTTCCCACATTCGGAGCATGCAAATGGTTTCTCATCTGTGTGAGTTCTCTGATGTGTAATAAGCTTTGATTTCTGTGCAAAACATTTTCCGCAGTCAGAACATGGAAATGGTTTCTCATCTGTGTGAGTTCTCCAATGTGTACTAAGTTTTGATTTCCGTGTAAAACATTTCCCGCACTCAGAACAGGGAAATGGTTTCTCACCTGTGTGAATAATCTGATGTTCAACTAGGTTTGTTTTCCGTGCAAAACATTTCCCACATTCAGAACATGCAAATGGTTTCTCACCCGTGTGAGTTCTCTGATGTGTGATAAGCTTTGTTTTCCGTGCAAAACATTTCCCGCACTCAGAACATGGAAATGGTTTCACACCTGTGTGAGTTCTCTGATGTCTTATAAGACCTGATTTCTGCGCAAAACATTTCCCACATTCAGAACATGGAAACGGTTTCTCACCTGTGTGAGTTCGCTGATGTTTAACAAGATCTGATATTTGTGTAAACCATTTCCCACATTCAGAGCATGCAAATGGTTTCTCAGCTATGTGAGTTTTCTGTTGTTTATGAAGAGATAATTTATCTGTAATACATTTCCCACCCTCAGAACATGGATAGATTGCATCATTTGGATGATCTGTACTATTTGTAAAAATATCTCTGTTTGCAGTAGAACATTCCTCATAATTAGAGGAATCAGATGATTTATCTGCTCTGTGAAGTATTGGATGCATATTTAGGGTAATGGGGTTCTCTCCAGGAGAATCTTGTGTGACATTTTTGTTTTCTTCTATTACAAAATCTGTAGGTAAAATAAGTTCTCCCGCCGAGATATTCCTGCGTTTGCATTCATCTGCTGGAAATAAAATAAATTTATAGATTATAAACATTTTCATACTTTGAGGCAAGTTTAAGATGGCCAGGTGTATTAATTTCAATTTGCAAACTACAAACACTTCATTACAATTATAAAACCACATTATGAAGCACACTGCATATATCCAGCCACATTGGACAACTCCAGTCAAATTGCAGACTATGAGAAGTTATATTTCCTAAGCATACAATTTGCCCACCCAGCATAAAAGGACAGGAAGCATCAATAACCACTGACATTCTCCAACTAGACACTACCGGCACACACAAACACTGGACCCTCATAAGCATAGTAGACATGGTCTAAATTAGCAGCAAGTCCTGCCATGGGTTTACACTACTCTCACCCCCTTGCACAGAGCAGAGAGCATCAGGAAAGAGTAGAAGAATGGAGAAGGGCATATATTGGCAGCTGTCAGGAATTCTGTATTTAGATGCAGGACTTAGTATTGAACTTTCACTTCACAGCATGGTAAGCACAGCTAATGCACGTTTATGGAGTTGCAAACAGGTGATTACCGACATCACAGAGGTGGGAAGTTGAACTTCCAAGCAGTATATAAACCTGCTCTGCCTGTCATTCCCTTCCAGAGTATCAGCTTTGTTGTTCTGAGCTGAGTGTCTTATCCCATTTACTGTTTGATTCTGGAGTATTGACCTGGCTTGTTCCTGACTTTGGGATACCTGGATCTTGACTCTGTACTTTACTGACAGATTGGTTTGACCTTTCATTTTCCTATTTCTTTGCTTGCTGATTGTTTCTCCTGCTGACCTCGACTAGTATGACTATTCTGCCTAATTGCCTGTAGCGCTCCGCCAAGCAAACTAAGGGCCAGTTCGGTGGAACTCGACCTAGTTACTACACGCAGCCAAATCCATCCTGCTTTTCTGTGGACCCTGGTGAATATCGGAAGTAACTTAGACTCTGCATTACCTCTGTCTGGCTCTGTCGGTCTTAGCTGGTGTGATGTCCACAAACCTAGAGCTGACAATAACACCATGAAGTAGTATAAAGCATAAGGGCAAAGCATAGCACAAAGACAGAGCAACAGTACAAGGTATCCAAGCACATACCGGAGGGGAGTTATTGTGCAATGACGGGTGTGTGGTTATAGTTTTCTGTGTCCAAGAAGGTGGAGTTTGTGGGAAGTGTATGTTGTGATGGGGTGTGTGTTGTCATCTGGGAATCATCTGGTGTATTAGTATTACAATGTTAATATACAGCAAAATTGATCTGATCATTAATGGATTATCACACAGGGAAAATAATGGGTAATGTCACATGTAGTAGCACACAGAGGATTGTGGGAAGAACAGGAGGTAGTGTACAGGAGGTTCATGGATAATTTCATGGAGTCAGACTGACGTCCCATGAGATACACCAGACAGTGTGACAAGGAGACTGGTCAGATCTCTGGGCTGGTAGCACACAATGATATGATGTGAGGAGGAGACTGGTCAGATCTCTGGGCTGGTAGCACACAGTTATATTATGTGAGGAGGAGAGTGGTCAGATCTCTGGGCTGGTAGCACACAATGATATGATGTGACAAGGAGACTGGTCAGATCTCTGGGCTGGTAGCACACAATGATATGATGTGAGGAGGAGACTGGTCAGATCTCTGGGCTGGTAGCACACAATAATATGATGTGAGGAGGAGACTGGTCAGATCTCTGGGCTGGTAGCACACAGTGATATGATGTGAGGAGGAGATTGGTCTGATCTCTGGGCTGGTAGCACACAATGATATGATGTGAGGAGGAGACTGGTCAGATCTCTGGGCTGGTAGCACACAATGATATGATGTGAGGAGGAGACTGGTCAGATCTCTGGGCTGGTAGCACACAATGATATGTGAGGAGATTGGTCAGATCCCTGGGCTGGTAGAACACAGTGATATGATGTGAGGAGGAGACTGGTCAGATCTCTGGGCTGGTAGCACACAGTGATGATATGATGTGAGGAGGAGACTGGTCAGATCTCTGGGCTGGTAGCACACAGTGATATAATGTGAGGAGGAGACTGGTCAGATCTCTGGGCTGGTAGCACACAGTGATATGATGTGAGGAGGAGACTGGTCAGATCTCTGGGCTGGTAGCACACAATGATATGACGTGAGGAGGAGACTGGTCAGATCTCTGGGCTGGTAACACACAATGATATGATGTGAGGAGGAGACTGGTCAGATCTCTGGGCTGGTAGCACACAGTGACATGATGTGAGGAGGAGACTGGTCAGATCTCTGGGCTGGTAGTACACAATGATATGACCTGAGGAGGAGACTGGTCAGATCTCTGGGCTGGTAGCACACAGTGATATGATGTGAGGAGGAGACTGGTCAGATCTCTGGGCTGGTAGCACACAGTGATATGATGTGAGGAGGAGACTGGTCAGATCTCTGGGCTGGTAGCACACAATGATATGATGTGAGGAGGAGACTGGTCAGATCTCTGGGCTGGTAGCACACAGTGATATGATATGAGGAGGAGACTGGTCAGATCTCTGGGCTGGTAGCACACAGTGACATGATGTGAGGAGGAGACTGGTCAGATCTCTGGGCTGGTAGTACACAATGATATGACCTGAGGAGAAGACTGGTCAGATCTCTGGGCTGGTAGTACACAATGATATGACCTGAGGAGGAGACTGGTCAGATCTCTGGGCTGGTAGCACACAGTGATATGATGTGAGGAGGAGACTGGTCAGATCTCTGGGCTGGTAGCACACAGTGATATGATGTGAGGAGGAGACTGGTCAGATCTCTGGGCTGGTAGTACACAATGATATGACCTGAGGAGGAGACTGGTCAGATCTCTGGGCTGGTAGCACACAGTGATATGATGTGAGGAGGAGACTGGTCAGATCTCTGGGCTGGTAGCACACAGTGACATGATGTGAGGAGGAGACTGGTCAGATCTCTGGGCTGGTAGTACACAATGATATGACCTGAGGAGGAGACTGGTCAGATCTCTGGGCTGGTAGCACACAGTGATATGATGTGAGGAGGAGACTGGTCAGATCTCTGGGCTGGTAGCACACAGTGATATGATGTGAGGAGGAGACTGGTCAGATCTCTGGGCTGGTAGCACACAGTGATATGATATGAGGAGGAGACTGGTCAGATCTCTGGGCTGGTAGCACACAATGATATGATGTGAGGAGGAGACTGGTCAGATCTCTGGGCTGGTAGTACACAATGATATGACCTGAGGAGGAGACTGGTCAGATCTCTGGGCTGGTAGCACACAGTGATATGATGTGAGGAGGAGACTGGTCAGATCTCTGGGCTGGTAGCACACAATGATATGATGTGAGGAGGAGACTGGTCAGATCTCTGGGCTGGTAGCACACAGTGATATGATATGAGGAGGAGACTGGTCAGATCTCTGGGCTGGTAGCACACAATGATATGATGTGAGGAGGAGACTGGTCAGATCTCTGGGCTGGTAGCACACAGTGACATGATGTGAGGAGGAGACTGGTCAGATCTCTGGGCTGGTAGTACACAATTATATGACCTGAGGAGGAGACTGGTCAGATCTCTGGGCTGGTAGCACACAATGATATGATGTGAGGAGGAGACTGGTCAGATCTCTGGGCTGGTAGCACACAGTGATATGATGTGAGGAGGAGATTGGTCAGATCTCTGGGCTGGTAGCACACAATGATATGATGTGAGGAGGAGACTGGTCAGATCTCTGGGCTGGTAGCACATAAAGATATGATGTGAGGAGGAGACCAGGTCCTGACTCGCCCACTGGACAGATACGTTTTCCTCATTAGTTTGTACTGATAGAGGAGAGTGTAGAATAAGAGATTATTGTAGTAACTGAAAAAGACTATATGACTCTGTTCTGTAATAAGTGTTTATTACTGACCTGTACGAATATCTGTAGGGATCTCCTCCTCCTTACACTGCTGATCACCCCTCACATACGTCTCTTCCTCTCCCTCTGTAATTTCTACTTTAATATCAGTCAGGACGTCATCCTGAATAGCCCACAAAAAAAATATAAAAATATTTAATTATATTGGATTTAGTAAATTCAGATAAAACAGAAGAGTATTGGTGTATAAGATTCACGCAGCTATTTTTTTTGTAATGTATTTTTTTTTTTTTTACAGATCATATAATGAAAAGTCACATTAGTATTCCGGTATTTGAAGAGATCATAAAATGTCATCTACCTGATTCTCCTGTGGGATACTGTGATTTTCCGCTTTACAATCCTGTGAATAAAGAGGATGGAGATATCTCTCTGGGGTATTTCTGTTACTTGATCCATCTGTAGGAAACAGACATTGAATATATGTGATTCTCAGATGAGTATATCTAGGTGGCCCTCAAAACTATTCTCTCCTCAACAATAATTGAAAGTCTCCTCTTACCCAGAGATGTGAGGATCCGGTGATTCTCCATCCTCACGGCCTCGTACAGACCCTTGTGTCCTCCTAAATACTTCCACTCCTGCATAGAGAAATACACAGTGACATCCTGACACCTTATAGGAACCTGACAACACAATGACACAGTCATCACCCAGACACATCCCCTGGTGTTACTGTATAATGTCCCATTCCCAGCAGTCACCTCTCCAGTCACCAGCTGAATGATCTTGTTGGTCAGTTCCAGGATCTTCTGGTCATTGATTCCCTCACGTATCAGTGAGTGAGGTTCAGGCACCGTGATGGGGCTCTGGGTCCTGCTCAATCCTCCTGACACACAGGGGTGGCTCCTGGGTGTCACACACTCACCAGATCTCTTTATCACTACGGTGTAATCCTGTGTATTGAGAGAGGTACATCAATAAAAAAGTAAATAAAGCTTCACCTATTTGGCATTTTTAAGGGTTAATTGTGCAATATATACAATAATGATCTATTTTACAAATACAACCGCTATGACATATGTAACAGTTTGCTATTGTGAAGGAGCGATGCTGCTCTTATAGCATAGCCCCCATTATGATCTATACAGAGGGAAGGTGGGGTTGGTGTGCAGTGCACATGCACAAACTTCAACGTGACATCATCACACCTGGCTGAATAAGGTGTGTCCACGTGTGTGAGCTGGGCACTGACTGCACGGACTCTTCTCCTTGAGGCACGCAGCAATTATCTTCTATTCTCTGTATTATCTGCTATGAACAAACTAGTGCAAACACCAAGATGACTATAAAGTGGGGGCTTGTAGTAGACAGAGGACGTAGAATGGCCAGCCTATGGAGGATAGTAGGTGAGGTAAGTACTATATACAGTCTACTAAGACAGTATATATAGAAATCAGTTACAGGTAGGATAGGGGCTGTGTTTTGTTTGTTTAAAATATGAAAAAAACACCTAAACATTTAAATACCAGACATCACCATCAACTTGATGACGTGCGTCTCTCTACTATATGATAAGCTTAAATTACGCGCTTTATGTGCATCTTCCTCCAGCATCTGTATTATTTACATAGTATGCAGTCACATTGATCTTAAGATAACTTGTATACTATGTAAAATGCTTTTTTGTAAGGACACATTTTACATCTGTATTTTGGAGGCAAGATGCGTCCAATTCTACAGGAGGCCCTGTGTGACCTCTTTTCATGAGCCGTAGAGCCCTGGTCAGTGTTTCTCAGAAGTTCCTCTGATCCAGCTTCATAAGACTGCTAAGTGACCTCACACAATACCGTACGGCTTCCAATGGTCTTGTGGCCAGGTGTTTTGGCTCTCACCCACATCTATTTAGTGTATTGTGCTCCAATTGAAATCTGTCACAAATGCCCGATTTGGGGAATTTCGGAAATTTCCATTTTACAATTCATTCCACAGGGGCATGACCTGGCAGCCATCTAGGTCGGCCGCGTTATATTTGAGCTCTGTGGAACACTCTTCGTTTTGGGCTCTCCACCGTCACTCACAGGTCTGTAACAAGCCAAAACTGTCACCCACGACTGCCTACCTCCTCCGCCACACCTAGGACTCACATTGGGGTGGCCCCCCTGCTCTCAGTCCACCTGGCGTATCCATGCTAGGAGCCCCTGCTTTGATTTCTGGATCCGCTGGACGACAAATTGTCACCAAAGCTGCCCTGATCACTGGACCCCGGATGCCAGAATTTGGAGAAATAGCCCTATCGGACCACCACCTCCAACGGGGCCCTCTCCCTGCAATTCCAAGTGCGCATGAGGTAGGACCGGGTCTCCTACAACCCTATGGTCCAGCCGCCGCATGTCTCCTGATTTGTCCTCCCCGCATAGAGCACACAGATTTGGCTTGCCTCTCCATCGATCACCCTGCAGGGGTAAAGTTCCATTATACTACCCCTGATCAGTTCACCTGCTCTCCATCAGTCCCCAGCAGTGTATGAGGAATTAGAGATAATAACTGCAGCTGTCTGCACAGGAGGGGACACTGCTCCTGCCTATAAACCCTAGCAGATGTACCTTCCACACTGGCCACCACATTCAGTCCTCAGGCTTGTCCTGATGTTCTGACCCCATCTGCACACGTTGGGACTTGGCTTCCAGGGGTAAATTGTTGCCTAGCCAGGCTCACAGTCAGACCGTGGCTTCTCTGTGCCTCACTGCTGCCACCAAGTGGTGAAAATAAATATCTCGCCACAAACCTCTAATACCTGTCTGTTAAGTTTGAAACTGGGCCTGCTGTACCCCAAAAGCACCACTGTGCTACCTTGCATTCTGCCTGGCATTCTGCTGCCCCTGGTACTACAGCACCGACTATCTATCATACACACATAGTGGGCTCATTTTCTGCACTGAGCTGTCCCATTCTAGCACACAGGAAGCAGCATTCTTCTGACACCTCTGCCCACTTCCACAGAAGGAGAGTTCTGCATTTCTGCTCGGCTGGGCACTGTTTTGTTCTAATGTGACCCGTGGTGTGGAATAACCTGTGACGCTCTTTATGGCCCTTGGGCCAGGGTTATCTCCTGGAATGTCGTAAGACTGCCTTTTCTTCTAATCTAAATACAGATACTTTCACAACTACACATCCTCTTTGATGTATTTGTGGCCTCTTTCCTGAGCATATCATGCCTAAATGGGGCAGGAAGACGGGTGGCTCGGACCTTCCTTAGAGCCTTAAGAAATTTGCCTACACGGAATCAAAGACCCCGAGTGCTTCCTCTCCACACCGCGATGATTCGGACTCTTCGCCACTAACTCACAAAGATCTACAATCCCTGTTCCGTGAGGTCAAGGAGATGAGGAAATCGGTGCAGGTGATTGGATCTCTGAAGGCCAAATTGCATGACCATGATAGGACAGACCACCTTGAAACTAAAATGGACAAAGTAGTCTCCTCACATTGGGACATGGTGGCTGACCTCCAGCGCCTACAAGAAGATGTTCCATATGCAGGAACAACAAGAAGATCAAGAGAATTGCCACCGGCGTAATAACATACGCATCAGAGGTATTCTGAGGCAGTGGACCAACCCCTCTCTTTGATCAGTACCTGAAAAGACTCTTTGCCCGTCTAGCTCCTGCTACCCCGGAGGATCAGCTCCTTTTGGACAGAGCCCTTCGTACTCATTAATCCTCCCAACCTCGGGATGTCATCCTTCATTGTCACTATTACACCATTAAGGAGGCGATTATACGTGACCAACTCATTCGACGATGCTTCCCTGCAAATCTTCCAGGACATTGCCCCGCTTACCTCCTCAAAAGATGTGAATTTAAACCAATCATCATCATCATCATCACCATTTATTTATATAGCGCCACTGATTCCGCAGCGCTGTACAGAGAACTCACTCACATCAGTCCCTGCCCCATTAGAGCTTACAGTCTAAATTCCCTGACATCTATCCTCAAGGACAACAAAATCCGATATTGATGGGGCTTTCCATTTCGCCTTCTGCTCTCGCATCATAACAAGCTTCACTCTGCCGGACCATGGCGGACGCAGTTCGACTCCTCGAGACTTTGGGACTCCCGGCCCCTCCTATTCAAACCCCGACACAAGGACCGTGCTCCAGCTCCTTGGGATCCACCTCTCCCTTGGAAGCTCCAGAATAACATGTGGACGACTGTGACAAGAACCGATAAACCACCCGCCTCTGTTCCACCTTCTTGATATGTGTTTGTCGTGTTCTTTTCACCAGATTCTGCCTTGCCTCATCTCTCTCCATAATGGCCCGCTGGTTTTCAGTCCTCCTCATGTAGACTAGGAGGACTTTTGTGCCTTAGGCTTGGAATGTTATCCCACCTTGTTCTTCACTCATTTTCTGTGTTTACACTTTGTTGTTTTCTTACTGTTTCAGATTGCTACTGCCCCATTTCTTTTTATATGACCAGATCTCTGGATCACAGTAGTAGCTGTCCCCAACCCCTCATGACATTCCCCCTCCTCCTGGTTCCCATCTTAGCTTTTTTGCCCTGGCCTGGAGGTGGTGTAAACATCCACCTCCTGCAATTGGAACTCTTAGATCCTTTTTTGTGTCCCTGGCTACGTCCCCGCAATGTGTATGCTGCCCTCGACCCGGGAATCCCTACCACAGGCACTGCCCCTCACTTTTCCTGGCCAGCCACACGGACCAGATGTGGCCCCACATACTGGCCCTGTCCACTTCCCTGTTCCCCTTTTTTCCTTCTCCTCTCCCTTCCATCTTTACTTGCTCAGGCACGTTTTGATTCTATTTATCTTCATTGCCACAGTATTGTTTGTTTTGTTTCTTAGTTTTCTTCCAACACGTCTGACCCTCGCTGGGGGACCTGGGGCGGGCCATTTTCCACCTCTCGATGTCTCAGAAAATCTTCTCCTTGAACGTTAAAGGTTTGAACAGCCTACAAAAATATCAGCCCTATGTTGTTTTTCTCCAGGAGACACACTTTACTCACTCACATCTGGAATTCTAGACTGTACCCCTCTACTATACATGCTATGTTTGTAGATAGAAGAAACGGGGTGTTGCTACCTTCTTTGCCTCCAATATGACGTTCAAGCAGTTGGCATCCCACTCTGCCCCCGATGGTCGCCTTCTAATCCTAGCGGGAAAACTCAACAATACCCTATGTACACTATTTACTTTGTATGCCCCGAATCAAAATCAACATTCTTTTTTCGCTGCCCTAGATTCCTTGATCTCTTCGATCCGCCAGGGAGAAGTTATCATGGCAAGAGAGTTTAATGTTGCAGTAGATGACACTGTTGATAGGTTGTCCACTCTGGCCCCCCCTCCCTGCCAGTGGCTTGGAGTCCCGTAAATCCAAGGTTTGGCGTCCCTCCTCACCATTGTCTCTTTGATTCTTGCAGACTTAGAGAACCCTCCTCCCGAAACTATACTTTTTACTCCCAGGTCCACGGCACCTATTCGTGAATAGACATGGTCTTCCTCAGCCACGATCTGTCCCTGAAACTCCGGGCAGCTCACATACATCATATGTGCAGGAACTACGGAATTACATTTGGCATGTTGCAAGCGTGGAGAGTATTACATACTACCTCTAATACAAATCACATAATTTTGACAAGGTATGGGCCCTGTGGTACTCACAAGCAATCCCTAGTTGCCTATCCACTTCGGCACCCCTTCCGCAATTGGAACATACTCTTTGGGATGCTGCCGGATCCCCCAAGCTGAGTGCAGTGCACCGTGGGTAAGAATCTTGTTTGGGTTGATCTTTGATTTGTAATTGCACAGAGAGCTTGGTGAAGCTTAACGATGAAATCATTGTAGAAGAGACACTTCAGATAATTAAATCCATGAAAGCAGCCTCAGCTTACAGCCCAAACGAAGCAGCAGACTGCCAGGTACAAAGGGTAAACTGCAGCACAGGGTAACAGGATAAGTGTTGGTACAGGATGGCAGGATTGAAAGATAAAGCAGTGGAGCTGAGGACTCTGGATACCGGGCAGGAGAGGTGATCTGTAGGTACAGGTAGCACGGAGGTCCAGGTAAGCTTGGCAGTGTAGAGTTGAGAATGGATATAATGCCAGTTGTGGCCTGTGTAGAGATGGCATTAGAGAGCAACACAGTGCAAGGGAAGGTGTAGAAGCAAGATAGAGCTGTAAATCTAAATAATGAACCACAGCGAACACAGGTGAGTCCGATGGAGCAGATAGCGGGCACACAAACCTGAGACTGGGAAGTGATATCACAGACGATAGGCAGAGTTAAACACCAGGCAAAGGGTCGGTCCAGGAGCGATAGATGTAGTCGGAGTCACAAACAATAAGGCAGCAATCAGGGGTGGTGAGGTCACAGACAGAGGTCAAAATCGAGTATCAAACTGGAGCAGAATAATCAAAGGGTTTACAGACAAAGAGCAGCAGCAAGGACAATCGATGAACTGCACAGGTTACAGGGAAAGGCAGTCTCTTAAAGGCCAGAAACAGGTGATTGGGATCCGGGAGTTTATGAGACTAACTCCTGCAGGTTAGGAGAATGGTCCGAGTACCTCTGGTAGTACAGAGGTACTGAAGGCCAGCTTCAATATAATGGCCTAACACCAATTATACCTCCTAAATCTCTGGAATGAATTAGACTCTTATGCCATGGTCTCGGGCTATAAATCTTCCCTGAGTGTCCTTCCCATCCCCTCTTCCCTCCTGCTTGGACAGGTCAGTAGTAACAGGGGAGATCTGTAGAGACCATCTGCAGCTATGCCGCACCTCATACAGCAGGTCCTCAGTCTGTCAGTGTCTCTCTGGTGTGAGAGGAGCTATACCCAGTGATCAGTATATGGAGGTATTCATGCTTACACATAATAAACATTTCCCCCATTACTGCCCTCTCCTCAGACCTCTTCCTGCCCCTTCTTCTTTCAGTCACTCTCTATTTCCCACACACAGTTCTCCTTTACAGCTGTGTCGGAAGCATCTCTATTAGGGGCTACTTATACTGTGAGGTTAGGGTCAGGTTTTGTTTTTTACTCATCGGTGAGTTACCCTGGTGAGGAGGGTGAGGGTGAGGAAAGGATTGGTGCTAGTCTGCTGGTGTTAGTTTTACCGTGGACTGGACTGGGTCAGTTCGGGTTTCTGATTAAGGCCGCTCACGTGGAGCCGAGACCCCACATTTATATATATATAATTATTTTTTTTTTACCTCTAGCACCTAATAAACCTTGGTGATCACATGGTCACTGAGGTACCTCTGCAGGATTGAGAGCTGCTGGGTCCGAGTTATTGCTCACAAGAAATGGAGAGGGGAATGAAAACACTTTAAAAAAGTTTTTCTACTTAAACCAGAGATGATATTTCAGCTCAGTTTAGTAAAACAAACCATCCAGACAGTAAGACATAACATTGCAGCACTCCTGTAACTTGACCAGTTGGGGTTGCACCAGTTTAAAAAGCAAAACAAAAGAAAACGAAATAGATGAAACCATGCACACACAGTTACATCATAGGCCCTGTACCTTTACCTGAACTATAGGAAACAGAATATATATATATATATATATATATATATATATATATATATATATATATATATATAGCATTTATAGATATGGGAGGAGCTGGGGAATACATTTTATGATATACTTGTAAGTGTGCTTGTTACAGTTCTCCTGTTATCTAAATCAACATGATAATTAGAATGCAGATAAATGACAGAAAGCTCTGTTATGACAAAAACACTACATAAGATTCACCTGGCTATATGGACAAATACAGACATTATTGTACATTTTACCACCATATAGAAACATGACAAACTGGTAACGAGGGGCTGAGGGTTTAGAGATACTCTGGTCGTAAACACTTTATAGGAAATGTCTTTGAAACATAACACACAGCAGTTTCAGTAACTCAGCTCTGTGTCTCCATAGTATGTCTGACAGTGGGATCCAGAGCACAAACTCCATGGTGGTGTAGTGCCCTGTAATATGTCTTCCATGTAACACCCCTCTATAATAAATCCTTCATATCTATACGTAGAGATGTAGGATAGGGACTGTCTGCGCTGTGAGGATGTATCAGTGGAGCTGTGGTTGTTTGCTGCCCTGCGGAGAGAATAAGGGGTCCTGGCACTAAGTGGAATGTGAATGGGATGCCGTGGTGTAACCTGGTGGAATCTATTGGTGGTGTAACCTGGTGGAATCTATTGGTGGTGTAACCTGGTGGGATCTATAGGTGGAGTAACCTGGTGGGATCTATAGGCGGTGTAACCTGGTGGGATCTATAGGCGGTGTAACCTGGTGGGATCTATAGGCGGTGTAACCTGGTGGGATCTATAGGTCGGGTGTTGTAGGTGTTTGTCACTTACTACCTAATCCTTTAGAGTGAAGACGTTGTCGGGAGATGTTCCTCTTCTTTGGTTCTTTGTCTTCCTGTTCTTAGTTTGGTGGATGGTCCTGGAGTGGCTTATTTTTGGTGTTCCTCTGGAGTAAAGTAGTTCTTGGGTATTGGTGCTCTTGTTCTCTGGATAACTAATGAAGTAATTTATCCTGTTGGCGAAGCAGATGGGAGAGGGGTCACAGATTGTGGGTGTTGTTTTGGATCCCCCAAAAAAGATGTAAGTGCTGATGTTCAACTTCTTGTTCTCTGTTCTTGTTTCAAGCGGTTATAGCTCTATTGTTCCTATAGCTCTTTTGTGTTTACAGCTCAATGTTTACTTAAACTCTTTAGCTTGGTTTAGTATCTGTTATTGCTTTACTATTAGATTGTGTAAATGTTGGCGTTAGATGATTTTAGTTTTACTTAAACGCAGTCTGCTCTGTATACTAACAGAGGGATAACATTGTAACCTATGAAAACATTCAATACAAAATGTAACACCAGGTGTGAATGAGACAAATACTTATTATATGGTAAATAAGAACCACAAAATATTGGTGTTATATAATCACTGACTACCAATATCTATCAGGGTTTCAGACAAAATATATTATGTAGTTTTCCTTTAAGATATAAGATACTTAGTTATTATAGGACCACAAACGTCTGCATAAAACTCTGTATTTTAGGAGGAAATAAATGGGTCACACAAGGAGATATAATCATTTACACAGAAGTACAGCAGACTATCCATAGCTATAGTGCAAACCAGATCTT